>OZ024936.1:92752536-93952536 GCA_964017235.1 Sabellastarte sp. h YS-2021
TGATGACATGTTTTACATAAAAGATTTGTGATGATGACATGTTTTACATAAAAGATTTGTGATGAGCACATGCTTTACATGTAAGATTTATGATGAGCACATGTTTTACATAAAAGATTTGTGATGAGCACATGTTTTACATAAAAGATTTGTGATGAGCACATGGTTGACATGTAAGATTTGTGATGAGCACATGTTTTACATAAAAGATTTGTGATGAGCACATGTTTTACATAAAAGATTTGTGATGAGCACATGGTTGACATGTAAGATTTGTGATGAGCACATGTTTTACATAAAAGATTTGTGATGAGCACATGGTTGACATGTAAGATTTGTGATGATGACATGTTTTACATAAAAGATTTGTGATGAGCACATGGTTTACATGTAAGATTTGTGATGAGCACATGTTTTACATAAAAGATTTGTGATGATGACATGTTTTACATAAAAGTTTTGTGATGAGCACATGCTTTACATGTAAGATTTATGATGAGCACATGTTTTACATAAAAGATTTGTGATGAGCACATGTTTTACATAAAAGATTTGTGATGAGCACATGGTTGACATGTAAGATTTGTGATGAGCACATGTTTTACATAAAAGATTTGTGATGAGCACATGTTTTACATAAAAGATTTGTGATGAGCACATGTTTTACATAAAAGATTTGTGATGAGCACATGGTTGACATGTAAGATTTGTGATGAGCACATGTTTTACATAAAAGATTTGTGATGATGACATGTTTTACATAAAAGATTTGTGATGATGACATGTTTTACATAAAAGATTTGTGATGATGACATGTTTTACATAAAAGATTTGTGATGAGCACATGCTTTACATGTAAGATTTATGATGAGCACATGTTTTACATAAAAGATTTGTGATGAGCACATGTTTTACATAAAAGATTTGTGATGAGCACATGGTTGACATGTAAGATTTGTGATGAGCACATGTTTTACATAAAAGATTTCTGATGATGACATGTTTTACATAAAAGATTTGTGATGAGCATATGGTTTACATGTAAGATTTGTGATGAGCACATGTTTTACATAAAAGATTTCTGATGATGACATGTTTTACATAAAAGATTTGTGATGAGCACATGTTTTACATAAAAGATTTGTGATGAGCACATGGTTTACATGTAAGATTTGTGATGAGCACATGTTTTACATAAAAGATTTCTGATGATGACATGTTTTACATAAAAGATTTGTGATGAGCATATGGTTTACATGTAAGATTTGTGATGAGCACATGTTTTACATAAAAGATTTGTGATGAGCACATGGACATGAAAGATTTGTGATGAGCACATGTTTTACATAAAAGATTTGTGATGATGACATGTTTTACATAAAAGATTTGTGATGAGCACATGGTTTACATGTAAGATTTGTGATGAGCACATGTTTTACATAAAAGATTTCTGATGATGACATGTTTTACATAAAAGATTTGTGATGAGCACATGTTTTACATAAAAGATTTGTGATGAGCACATGGTTTACATGTAAGATTTGTGATGAGCACATGTTTTAGATAAAAGATTTCTGATGATGACATGTTTTACATAAAAGATTTGTGATGAGCACATGGTTTACATAAAAGATTTCTGATGATGACATGTTTTACATAAAAGATTTGTGATGAGCACATGCTTTACATGTAAGATTTGTGATGAGCACATGTTTTACATAAAAGATTTCTGATGATGACATGTTTTACATAAAAGATTTGTGATGAGCACATGTTTTACATAAAAGATTTGTGATGAGCACATGGACATGAAAGATTTGTGATGAGCACATGTTTTACATAAAAGATTTGTGATGATGACATGTTTTACATAAAAGATTTGTGATGAGCACATGGTTTACATGTAAGATTTGTGATGAGCACATGTTTTACATAAAAGATTTCTGATGATGACATGTTTTACATAAAAGATTTGTGATGAGCACATGGTTTACATGTAAGATTTGTGATGAGCACATGGTTTACATAAAAGATTTGTGATGATCACATGTTTTACATAAAAGATTTGTGATGAGCACATGGTTTACATAAAAGATTTGTGATGATCACATGTTTTACATAAAAGACTTGTGATGATGACATGTTTTACATAAAAGATTTGTGATGATGACATGTTTTACATAAAAGATTTGTGATGAGCACATGGTTTACATAAAAGATTTGTGATGATGACATGGTTTACATGTAAGATTTGTGATGAGCACATGTTTTACATAAAAGATTTCTGATGATGACATGTTTTACATAAAAGATTTGTGATGAGCATATGGTTTACATGTAAGATTTGTGATGAGCACATGTTTTACATAAAAGATTTGTGATGATGACATGTTTTACATAAAAGATTTCTGATGATGACATGTTTTACATAAAAGATTTGTGATGAGCATATGGTTTACATGTAAGATTTGTGATGAGCACATGTTTTACATAAAAGATTTGTGATGATGACATGTTTTACATAAAAGATTTCTGATGATGACATGTTTTACATAAAAGATTTGTGATGAGCACATGGTTTACATGTAAGATTTGTGATGAGCACATGTTTTACATAAAAGATTTCTGATGATGACATGTTTTACATAAAAGATTTGTGATGAGCATATGGTTTACATGTAAGATTTGTGATGAGCACATGTTTTACATAAAAGATTTGTGATGAGCACATGGACATGAAAGATTTGTGATGAGCACATGTTTTACATAAAAGATTTGTGATGATGACATGTTTTACATAAAAGATTTGTGATGAGCACATGGTTTACATGTAAGATTTGTGATGAGCACATGTTTTACATAAAAGATTTCTGATGATGACATGTTTTACATAAAAGATTTGTGATGAGCACATGGACATGAAAGATTTGTGATGAGCACATGTTTTACATAAAAGATTTGTGATGATGACATGTTTTACATTTATAGTTACACATATATTTCCATATACTTTGCTTTCATTACTTTGGTAGTTGGGGGCTTGAGTGTGCATGACAGCATCTTCAAAGTATCTAGATAAATTTTATTGTGCAAATTTTAACCATAAACCTGAATTAAAGAAAACCCCAATTCAGGTGTCATTTTATTCTCTAATCCACACATACAATGAATATGATTATAACCATATCAAGTATTCCCCAAAGCATGTCAGATTCTGTGTAAAATAGTTTCTTGCTCTAGTGTTCAGAGCCTCCTATTAGGGTAAGTTTTTATACAAAAAAGAAATTTGCGTCTGCTGGTAGATTTACCTTTTGTCCAATGATTTTATCTTGAAAATACTTTACTACTGTAAGGTTAAAGTAAAAGTATTCTGATTGGAATAGATTTATGTCTAATGTAACTAAAAAATTAACGGTAGTTGGATAATAATTTGGATGTAAGTTCTTTAAAAGGACACTTACACAAATTATTGCTTCCTTAGTAATTTATGTATTTTCAAGAAAAATTCTAGGGAATTTTTTTTTTAAATTACTTATTCTTTATGAAAAGTTGTAATTTAGAAGTGACAAAATCTTTACAATTTATTGGGGATTCTTGAAGAATAGTGACAAATGGATGTCTATTTCAGTTTGTCATTTTCATAATTGAGACAGAATGATAAACATAGTCAAGTACATATTTTAAAGGTTCAGCTCTCACAAGCCTTTCCAGTTGTTCATATAGACTCAGCAAAATTTCTTTCTTCTCTTTTTCTGTCCTTGATTGGTCCAAAGCATTATAAAAAGTGTTATAAGACCAAGACCTAATGCTGCTCACCATTTCAGCTGCATATTGAGCCAGTATCTCTTCACTTTCTGTTTGAAAACAAATAACTGATTTACTTGGGAAGTAAATAATAAACAAGGTCCAACGAAGATGTATACATGCCTTAGTACAGGTTTATTTATTATCTAAATCTTCAACTTAGTCAAAAGCATGGTCAAACTTATGTTCGAAATGAAAAAAACATATATAAATATTTCATTTGTATGCCAATGGAGATTCAGAAGTGTTTTTATTGAATAGATGGAATAAATTACACCACAAATATACTTCAAGGTATTTGAATAATGTTGAACACTTTGTTTATGGTTAGATCAAACTGTTCTGTGCTGGCTGTATGAGATAGATCTAGAGCAAAATATTAAACTGATTGGGGCTCTTTTCAGGCTTGTTGCATTTCTGGTTTTAGTAGTATCCATAAGATTTATAAGTCGGAATCCATATTTAAGTTGGATGAGTTTGACAGGGACAGATACACACTTTAAGACTGTAATGGCTTTACAAAATGTCTAAAAGACCTGCCATAAACACTCATATACTAATCTAAATGTATGTACTAAAGGATGAAGGCAGACAGCTATTCAAGACAGCTGTTTTTAAAACATGCTCTAACCACATACTGGGTACATTAATGGAATAATAAGGACAAGGTCATAAAGTAAAATTAAAAGCATGTAGACACATCTGCACCAGAACAGTGTGAATGAGACATTACATTGTTTCAATCATGAAAAAAAAACAAATGAAAACAACATACGTCTGTAGTGAATAATGAGCAGAGAAACTGACCGTCCTGTGTGTAACTACTACATAGATGATCATAAGATGGTGACTTGAGTAAGACTTTCTCAACACCTAATAGCACCAGACCTGACTGTCTCACTGGAGAGTCTTCATTTTCAAATGGCTTCATGAGTTCTTCCCTTGTTCTCCAGGTGATAGAAAAAGTGCTTTTTCTTACTTCCTCCTGAAAATAACAAAACATATAAAATGTACCAATGCTTTCCAGTTGTTCTCAATGTGCACAAACTGCAGTATATTCAAAACACACTTGCTAGGATTGTCACAAACTGTAACAAATACACACAAGCATCTGCCTATTCTCAAGTGACTCCATTGGCTCCCAGTTGAATTTCTCTGTATCTTCAAAACTGCCATTCTAGTTTACAAGTTTCTTCACAGTGGTCATCCCAGTTACTTTGGTTTTCTTTGGTCTAATTGTTGTGGAAAATATAGTACAAGATACAACTAGCCAGATAAAGGTTCTTGGAGGTTCCTAAATTCTGTCTATCTGTACATAAATAGAAAATACCACTTTGACCACAGCTTTGCTTTTGATGCTCCCACGGTTTGGAATGATTTGCCTGATGATGTCCATTCTGCCCCAACGCTCACCTGTTTCAGAAAAAGGTTAAAACAGTATCTCTTCAAAAACAACTTTGCATACACACTATCCAGCGTCTCCGTGGTACTTTTTCTTGGCAAAGACTATAGATAGATGATTTTTTGAAATGGATTTTGGTGTTGCACCTTAGAGTCAGCCTGGCAGAGATTAAGCACCAAAAAGTACAGAATAGAATAGAACCTCATGGAACTAATCTTGCTCACCTTTTTAACGTTATTAAACAAGAGACTCATTTAGTCAGGTTCATTCCACTGGACCACCCAGCTTTATCCCATTCCCTCAGCTTTATTTGTAAATAACCAATCGATTGTTTTAGTTTTTGTCTGATATGTCATAGTCAGAGTTCAATTTTATAAGTTTAACTCAAATCACATAAATAGGCCACTGATCACTCAATAATGTTAGACCTTCTGATAAGCAGTATATGGTTGATACTTTTACTAAAAGCGCAAAGCATGAGTTACAGTTACAGTGACCATAGCCATAGCCAGATGGGTACCATGAGCAAGTAGGGAGAAATAATGAAACAACAAACACTACAGTGTCAAGAAATAAAGAAATCAGTATTAGAATTACCTACATAAGGTATGGGACCAAAATGTTTAAAGGGCACCTACTGATAGGAAATAATCCATCGGTAAACATACTACAGACATTGATTTATTCTCAAGCATTACCCCAGAACAACTTTTACAATCCATTGCCCACCAAAATCATTCAGGCACAAAATCCGTGTGTGGAAAGTTAAGTAGACTGCATAGGCTTTGTTGTACCTTGGTGATATTCTTAGAAAAAATGTTCCAAGTTATAAGCAAATCATATTAGGCGTTCAAACGGACAAATATGCAAATAGGTTATGAAAGCAAGAGTGTGATTGTTTTATTTACTAATATGCAGAGACTAATGAAAACAGTTTAAATTTTCCCCATGACAAAGGAAATAACTACAGCAGTTTTACAAGGTAAATTTATTGATAAGAAACCTTGCACTGATACATTAAGTGTGTTTACACAAAGAATTACAGAAGGTAGAGCTCTCACAAAAAGACACACAAGATATATTTTGCTTATTGTTACCTTGAAAAAAACATCTGTATTTGATTCCAAGAGGCTGTTTTCTGTGTATTATTAATCAAGTTTATGTTCTGAATTAACGATCATTTTAATTGATCTTATGAACAATATCATTGAGCCACGGTACAATTGTCTTCAATTTAAGTGCAAATACTATACATGGTATACTAATATTGTGTAACATGGGGTATGTTTGGTGCATTCTATTGGCAGTGTAATGAAAGTACAGTGACCGATGATATGTTGCTCCCCCATTTCCCAATTAGAAGTTGAACCATCTGTACTCTCCCCAGCCAGAGTATTATACCTGTTTAAGATGATTGCTGTGGACCGCATTTCTTTGTCAGACTGGAGGAAATAAGATTAGAATTTGTTACATGTGGGTACCAAGTTAGGTCAAATGTTCAAACTGAGGATTGTGTTCTCGTTGTTACTGTTTAAGGAGAAAATTAAAATAAAACAGAAATATTAGTGCAAGTAAATTAATATCAGAACAATTTTTGATTCAAATTTGGTAAATTTATTTTGACAGATTTGGCTTGAAATTTTAATCAGTTATGTCTTCTGGCATCTGAGATATCATAAAAATGAATAATATAATAGTTTACTTGTTTTTGAAAAATAATGGTATCGTTCTAAAACCTTTGATGTTACTAGGTCTTGAGTTTTGAAGTTTATTTATGATATCTTTTAATGAAGGATAATGGTTGTATGTATGAAATAGTTAATGTCAGGGTACAAATTTCCCATGTAAAAAGTGTCCATACCCCTTGATAAAGTGTGTCACACTTTTCCAAATATCATGCACCTGCGTTTGTTGTAAACTTACAAAACTCCCACCTTTGAATCTTCCAGCAGCAGGGTAGACACTGTTGTTTCCATTTGAACAATTTATTGTATGTATTGCATGTAATTATAATATTAAAATAAGATATATTTATTATCTAAAGTATCGCTTCACAATGTAACTTGGCACAAGTTAAACCCCAAATCATCATTTTTGCTTCTTCTATGCATTATAAAATAAATTTCTATTGACTAAAATATAATGCAGTGTCTATTGAAAATAGCACTACTTAGCACTAAACTTAAAGTGTGCACTTAAAAAAATGCTGAGTATTAAATTATTTCCCATTGTCACTTCAGCTACATCATCTCCACCTGATTTGGTATGATCGATTCTCTCTAAATGTGTGTGTGCCCATCTCCTTGTGCTTGTACATAACTCAAACACTATTTCTGAGATATAGGTCATCGATATGGGTCATATTTCCACACAAGTTAGGGTCATATCTATGGCTCATTTCTCCTAAATATGTCTGCATATTTTTTTTCCTTATTATTCACATATATGTTGTACTTATTGCACACAAAATATGACCACTGAAAAAATTATATGGGCAAGACATGGAAGTGTGTAGAGGGGTCACTAAGTGCAAACTTAAGGGGTCAGAGAATGAGAAAACAATATTATGGTGAGAACCTCTTTCAAAACTGCAAACAACTCATGGAAGGATGCATCTGTAGTGAGATTCATTTTCTGTTTTTGATAGAAAGGCAAGCAAGGGTTTGTTTGTTCTCAGGCACTGATAGTTTTATGTTTTTATCCTGAGGCTTATAACATTTAAGTGTATTGGAAGTGCTACTGAAAATGTTTTATCTTAATACTTTAACACAGAGAAAAAAATAAAACAAAACAATGCTCAAACCTTGGTTATTATTTCTCTCTCTGAGAAGTCAATCCAGGCATCTGCAATTGTCTTGAAAATATTTTTCTCCCTGGTATTGCCAACGTACTGACCATTTTCAAAAGTCCCACTAATAAATAATACCATAAGTCCCCCTAAAACACAGCAAAAATATTAAATTACAGTAAGATATAATTATAATATGTATTATGTTTAAGCCCCAAACAGGCTTTACAGTCAAAAAATTAAAGTTATACAAATGAACAGGCATACATCACAGTGCACGTAAAACTGTTTCTTCTGAAATATAATATGTGTGAGAAACTAAAGCAGAGCTCTTCCAATATTTTGTTTTAACATACATTTCTACAAGCAGTTTAACAAAGCATCTCAAAGCTAAAGGACTTAACAAGCTGAACAAAGACTTGTAACTGTAATTTGCAAGAAAAAATGCAACATTAACAAATATTTTAGAAATTCCTACAAAATAATATTTCCATGAATAATGCTTTCATGAATACAAGCAATCAAAGTAATAATGCGAGTTATTATCTAAACAGCTGATGTCTTCATTTTGTTAGTTTAAGGTTACAAATCCTAAGAAAATGAGGAACTCTCAATCACTTATTGTTATTATTTTTTTAATATAAGTAGTTTTGTAGGACTAAAGGCCCCTGCACATATACGCGGTGCGGCGCGGTACGATTTTTACTGCATACTGAGCAGACAAATTTTCTTTACCTTGCACATTTGGGCGGTTTTCCCAGCAGTTTTCAGTATATTGACAAGATATTTTAACTAGAGTGAAAGTGAATAGAATAGTTAAAATAATCATAAATGTAATTAAAAGCTAATACCCCACAGTATATTTCCACACCCTCCTACCCTTACATGCATTTAATCTTATTACAATGAAAGGCCTTGACCAGTGTCCCTTTTATAATACTGGTGATTACACCCCCTTTCAATTTATAAACTTCTGGCTGTGTTGTGCCTACAGATATTGTCACACCCCTAACATGGCCTAACATAACATCCCTCTGTCTATTATAAGGACATAATCCCTCCACAAACAAGACCCTAGACCAGTGTGTCCATTTTAGAATTGCTGTTAATTGCAATCCTCATTCAGTTAAACCTTCTTATGTGTCCATATGGACACCCACCATATTTTGTCATCTCTCCCCTAGTAGTTAATCCCTTCATAATGAGCCTGTGTGCTTGCATTTTGTTTTCCAATTAATATATTTGTATAAAGTTCTGTGATAGACTGCCATATTTAACGTGTGGGGAATTTAAATATCAATGAAAACTTTTAAAATTTAAATATCAATGAAAATTTTCTAAATAGAAAAATCCGCACCGCTAACTGCCGCACCGGACATATGTATAAGCAGTGAACTACTTCCATTATTTCTATTTTATTTAGCCGCGCCGCTTTGCGCCGCGCCCCGCTAGTGTACAATGGGCTTAATACTTTAAGAATTAGAATGTTACTGAATATTTGCTATGAAAATAATATTGCATAAGAAATATTGCAGGTCATCAATCAAAAACATGAAAAAAACTTTTATTATTTTAGAGTGAGATGAAATATATAATTCAAATGATGTTGACACTGTAAATGCTTTTTAATATTTTTTTGACATTTGTACTCTATAGTATTAACAGCAGCTAAAGGCTGGTAACTAACCACTTCAGTTTTGTTTGGCTGGAAAACCTAGGACCTGGGCCGGGATTCACAAAGATTCTTAAGTAACAATTCGTACTTAAGTACAACATAAAATACATAAATATAACCACAAATGTTGTACTTAAGTAAGAACTCTTACTTAAGAATCTTTGTGAATCCCGGCCCTGGTAGGTGTGAGGTGTTATCAAATGCACCATTGTTTCCATTGAAAGAAATAATTTACCCACCTGGCTTCAACTCCTTTGCACGGTGAACCAGAAAGGTTTCATAATCCTTTTCTCCTTGTTTTGCAAATATTTCATTTTTGTCAGAGAACAACGGAAAGCATGTTTCAATAAGACATGGCCTAAATTAACAAAAGGCATTATTATTATTATTATTTCATATTTTATTTGAACACCAAAAAATGTTTTTTTTTGTGTCAGACAGGTAAGAACAGATACTTTCCTTGCATATTAAAAGTTGAAGATTATGTTTAGTTCATATACAGTAAGTCTACTACCTTTTTATATTCTGTAGCACTTCAAGATGTTCCAAAGTACCTACAATTTTGTTTTCTTCTATAATGTTGTTTGCATCTACTATTTAATCCAGTATCAAGCCCAGAGAGGAGGCGTATAGTGATGCGTAAGTTGAAAATATGCATAATCTTAATAACATTGAGGCATAAAGTACATTATAGCTAGTAAGTTATGGTGACTCCCATTACTTGTGGCCACCTTACATTCAGAAAGGCTATTCACATGCAATATGTAAATAGCAATCCATTAAGAAATAAAATTTAATAATGCATTTATACGGAAGCTCTGGGCCGCCAAAATTTATTTTACATTAAGTCGAATATACAAATTACTATCCCATACCACTTAGTATCATGTATATATGACTTACTAACTCGTATATATGACTTACTATCTCGTATATACAACTTAATAACTTCTATATATGACTTACTCTCTCATAAATATGACTTAATAACTCGTATCTACCACATACTATCTCATTTATATATGACTGAATAACTCATACGTAAGATTTAATAACTCATATATACAACTTACTATCTCGTATATACAACTTAGTTTCTCATATATGCGACTTAGTTTTAACATTTACATTGAGTTATATGAATAACTAAATGCTATTTACAGGGGCCACGGTGGCAGAGTGGTAACACTTTCACCTCCCACCTTTGAGATCGGAGTTTGATCCCTAGACCGACTTCAAGTGGAAAAGCTGGTGGCTGCTTGCCGTTGGTTGGCAGTTTACAGTACAGAACCTTGACCTGTATGTACTGGTTTTCTCCGCCAATAAAAACTACCCATCATGACATGACCTATATAATGTTTTGAAAGCGACATTAAAGCCCAAATAAATAAATAAATGTTATTCACAGAACATACATTCTTGCCAAACAAGTCATTTAGATTCATGGGTTATTCTCTTTAATCTATTTTATAACAACTGATATATACAAGACAATAAGTCAAAGATTAAATAGGTGGAATGTACTAGTTCCTTAGACATATGTATGACAGGCTATGTTATATATATGAATTATCAAGTGAAATATTCAAGTTATTAAGTCGTATATATGAGATACTAAGTCGTAAATACGAGATACTAAGTTGTATATACGAGATTCTAAGTTGTATATACGAGTTAATAAGTCATATATATGAGATAGTAAGCTGTATATACAAAATAGTAAGTTGTATATTCGACTTAATATAAAAAATGGCACCTCAGAGCTTCCGTACATTTAAAACTATCACTGTATTCAGTTTTCTGTGCACTGTGCAATCATTTTCATTTTTGCAGACTCTTGAATGGATTTAAAAATATTCTCTGCTAGAGTTTTGCTTATATACTCTGAAATTTTTTGGTTTGCTCATGAATTTTCCTGTAAAAGTGATCCACATTTACTCAAAAAATAACACAAAATATAACTGTTTCTATACTTTAAAGAGTAATAATAAAGAGTAATTCAGTACAAAAATAGTACATGTACCAGCCCTGGACCATGCCTATTTATTTCCATTAGCATCACAGTAAAAATAACTTGAACTGGGTGCCAAGAGGCATGAAATAAAAACTACATCAGTTGGACAAGTTTCTTTGGACAATGGGATTGATATGTAAAGTACTTTTGTAACACAAAAATCTATAAAGCATGTTACTCCATAATTTTCAATGGCACCCTCATTTTTCTTTGACAGGATTCTCAGTGGTGAAGTGTGTAACACACTAGCTGCCCACCTATTAGGTCTAGGGTTCAAACCCTAGATCATATGTGGGAAAGTTGGTAGTTGCTTACTGGCAGTTGCTTAGCAGATTCAGTGCAGAATCTTGACCAACTAGCATGTACTGCTTTCCTCTGCCCTTAAAACCACCTGCTGTTTATACCTAAGTGTTTAAAAATCACCTGTACAAGCTAAAAAAGGTTCAACGATATGACATTACAATGTTATTAACTTTCTGATGCCACTATTAAAATAAATAAAGTAACTACATCATGATGATACATTTTAAACACTAAAATTTATACTGTTGGCACTTCTATATTTACATGATGGTGGGTTGCCTACCCTCAGCTCTCCCAGATCCCTGATTAAAGTTGAAGGTTAAATAAAGTTTTTGTCTTCAGAAAAATCAGAGGAAAATACATTATTAATACTTACTATTTGTGGCCCTATATAGTTATATTTTTGTTTATGTAATCTCTTCAAAATGCAGCTAAACCCGAATGAATCAATAATAACTAAACAAATTCATGCCTTGTTTTATTTGTGTTAGATTTTAGCCAAGAATAGTCACTGTTTAAATATGTTATTACAATGAACATGTCACACAGTTAAGCTGCATACATGAATTATTTCATTGCAAAAACTTTGACATTAATTCTTTCAAGATCTATAGGTCAGACAGATATACATTTTTAGCCATTGCATTTATTGGAAAGTTGGATTTGCAATTCATGGACATAAGCAGGTTTCACTCACTGTTCACTGAGGAAGTGTAAAGCTGTAGAAGAACACACCAGAGAGAGAGAACTGTCAGGTACACACTGTTTGAAAAAGGATGTCCCAGATGCCATAACAAAAACATCCTTCAGAGATTCCACATCATGACTGTCAGAAGTTATACCTAGTATAATAAATGTATCATTTAAATATGCTGTTGAACCAAGGTTGATTTTGAATGATATAGGGCCCAGGTGCCTGCTTCTTCTTTGACATAAATTTCAGATAACAGTGTAAAAAAATAAACTTTTTGAAAATGATAAATATCTTCCGAATAAAATTCTCAGTTGTAAATTCTGCCAAAAAATCTTATACTCAAATTATGAAAATATAGGTTCAGTTAAATCCCTTAAAATACAGTCAGTGTGAAGACTATAATAAAGCAATTCCATTTTTCAAGCTAGTCAATCATTTACTCAACCATAATAATAATAGAAACATTTATATATCACAAAATTGGTGAAAATTATCCGATGCACTGAAATCCAAAAAGGGGCAGTGCAAAATCAGGCAGAAATCTTGACAAAATAAATGCCAATCTGAAGTATGTCTTGATTTGGATCTTGAACCCAGAGATGATCTTCTGGGAGCTAACAATTAGTGGGAGCTTGTTGGGAGGTTTGGAGGTCCACCGTGGCCAAGTTGTAGCAAGTCTGGTATCTAATAACAGGCAGTCACCTCTGTGTGGGTTTAACTCCAACAAGCGACAGATGCTGTGGACCTGTTCCAATATGACCCTGGCTGTTGAACCGGACGTAAAACCCCAACCATTCAAAAAGGATACAGGGCTATATCTAAAAATGGTACAAAAAGAAATATTGTGGTGTTAACTAGACAAAAGGAAAAGGAGCACTTCAATGTTAACCTAAAATATAAGCATATGACCAAGGAATGATTTAAATCAACTTACCATCAATTTTAATGGAAAAATAAACAACAAAAGTTTTGTCTTTAAAAATGTGCTGTTGTTGTGCAGAACAAATTACATGCTGTTTATTTATAACTCAGTGACAATTTTACCAAAGTTTTTACCTGAAAAGTGTCTAAATATAGACTTGTAATCATTTTCCGGACGATCTTCGAATAGTATGGATATTTGCTTGTCTTGTCCAAAGTAAGATCTAACCATTCCTGAAAAACTTCACAGATTTGAATAATGTAATAATATCTTCATGATATCATTAAAAGGTACCTGGAATTGAAGAATAATGAATGCAATTTTTGGAAATTATGTTATTATGGATTTTATGCACATATAATCAAGGAGAACTCAATGATGCCCAAACTCTATAATGCCCAAACATGAGGGCCCTGTAACAATTGGTACATCTCTTACCACTTGTGACATATTTGAAATTTTTACAAGTACTGACAACTTGCAAAATTTGAAAACTGAAAGAAGAATTATAAAAATTATATATACCACTGAAAGTTTTAGCTATTATTTTTTATTGCGTTAATACACCTTACCCAACAGACGATAGCTATACTCCGGTGCCAGCTGGTCCCGCCAAACGCCAGAAAAAGATGTCCCGAGTTTCACCTCCAGCAGGACTGGTACACTACAATCCACTCGCCAGGTGGCCTAGTTCCTGCTTCATTCACCAGAGGGACGTGACATCATAGCATCTTTTTGGTTTGGCGCGATTTGAAAAGTTGTGTTGTTTGCTAACAGTTTTTAAATTGTAGATATTTCCTTAACTTCTATTTGTGCTTCATCCATGTTTTGTCATTTTGTGAAATAACTATCATGGCATCACCAGGACAATGGAAAGGGGCCTGTGGCCATATAATGGCTTCATTTGACAAGCATTCTCGTTGTGCACGGTGCAGGGATAAAGGTTTGGGTGATGACCCGTGCATTTCTAAGCTACCATGTGAGTATTGCAAACTTTTAACTCCAGAGCAAGTGATTCAGTTGGCCACGCCAACCTACAAACTTAGAAAAGAAAAACAGAAAAGTAAGAAATCTCTTGTTGATCCAGCCTCAGTTACTGTGTTATCGCAAGTAGAACCTCAGGACATGGACCCTGCTGTTTCTTCTCATAATTCTTCCACTGACCTCTTCTTGCCCCAACAATCTTTCCACTGAAAAATTTGTATCAAGAAACTGACCCGGAGCCAGTATTTGCTCAACCAGCCTCTGCTGGTCCTGTCTCTGCTACATATGAACATTCTGTGGACCCGCTTCCAGTTTCTTCCCGGAATATTACTCCACTGGATCAAGTTGAAGAGGGGGAACTTTCACAGCTGGAAGACCAGCCGGAACAGGACAATAGTGATAGTGACCACACTATAAGTGAAGATCAGAACTATCGCGAGACAGTGAGAGGAGTGCGTGCCTCCATGGGGATGGTCCCACATTCCTGACCTAGAGTACTCTCCTGCTACAAGAGTGAATAACCCCTGGCTTGGTCACCAGGCACAGCCTGTAGGGAAAGTTTCTGTCCTTCTTCTACCGGAAGATTGGCTTTGTAAAAACTGGAAAATCTCAATCTGGTGTTAATTGAAGGTTATCCATCCAAATCCTCAGAGCCTGGTGGCTTACACATGGACCAATATCTCTATCCTCCTAAATCCCAGAACAGGTGGTATGGGATCCATCCAGCTGAACCCAAAGACTTACTAGACCTGGCAGGTATGTGACTACATGGCCAAATGATGCTGCAAAGTTGAACAGCGCGTTTGAAAAAATAGCCAAACCCTCTGCTACTTCACCTCAACATCCATCTCGTCCCATTGCTCAAGATACCCTCAGGAAATGGGAAAAGGCAGCTAAAGAAACCAGCTATATTTGCAATCAGTCCGCTGGTTTTAATAGGTGCATAACGAAAATTCAAGACAGTGTGCAAGAACAACTTAAAGTTGTTCAAGCAGAACTTGGTAAAGGGAAATCCTCCTCAAAGGCTCCAACTGCACTGGATGAGTTACACTATCTCACCTCATTCAACCAAAATGTGAGCTTCGCCATGGGCAAATCCCTTCAACATCTTTCTGACTTCACTTTCGTACAGATAGTCAATCTTATTTTGGTCCGCAGGGACTCCTTCCTGGAGCTTATTAAAACAGGTGTGAAACCAGACACATTTTCAGCACTGTGGAACTGTCCTCTAAATACCCACACCCTGTTTCCAGATGTGGTGATCAGGAAAGCAGAGGATGAAATTGTCTAATTTGAAACTCAAATGTGTACCAACCAGTTCGGCCCGGGCCATGGTTGGTTCATCGGTACTCAGAAAAGAGAACAAAACAGGTATCAACCTTACTCTAACAACTGGAAACTTGGTCAGGAAACCTCTCAGACCGTTGGATCTTCCGGAAAGGACATGCCAGCTTGGAAGTATTTTGGGGGGCACGGTAGAGCTCGCGGTAGAGGGATAGGAGGTCAGCCCGGATGTGGCACCCGCCCTCCTAAGGAAGCAGCACAGAACAAATGACAATTACTGCGTAGTGAATCTAGTGCCAGTGGCCCAGTCAGTTGATTGTGTTCTAAATGTTCAAAGACAAGACTTTTTTGTGACTGTTCAACATCCTATATTGTGGCCTGTTGTCAGTCCTGTACTTTTTGTCTTTAGTGTGCGAAGGCCATCGAAAAAGAAAGACATAAGCCCTTCTTCAAAGTTAAAAAGAGAAATAAATTCTGTGAAATGTGTTTCTATTGTAGATCACTGTGTTTTTGATCAAAATGTTCCCAGTGCCCTCAATGTTGCACATGTCAAACCAGTGGGAGGTCGTCTCCAAAACTTTTGGCAGATTTGGTCCCTTCTGGGAGCAAATCCAAGGATAGTTTCCATATTGAAAGACGGGTAAATCCTCCCGTTCAAATTCAGACCTTCAATGGTGAGAGACCCATTGATACTCAATGGGTATGCAACCCCCCCCCCCCAGGAACCTCTATCTGAAGGATGCTTTGCATGCACTGATCATCAAGAAGGCAGTAGAGAGGGTAAGTGTTCGGACCTCTCTAGCCTTCTTCAACAGGTTGTTCATTGTCCCCAAACCAAATCAGAAATGGCGGCAAATCTTGGACCTCAGTGCTCTAAACCAATTTCTGAGCGTAAAAACATTCAAAATGGAGACCCCGGAGGCAATTCAAATCTCCTTGCAACAAGGGGAATGGGTGACATCGCTGGATTTCAGTGACGCTTATTTCCACATACCAGTACACACCCGGTCCCGAAAGTTCCTCCGGTTTCACTTCCAGAACCAGTCATACAAGTTTCGGGCTCTTCCCTTTGGCCTATCAACAGCTCCTATGGAGTTCACTTGTGTGGTCAAAGAGGTCAAGGTATAAGGATGCACCAGTACCTAGACGACTGGTTGATTCGAGCCCCCACCAAAGAATCCTGCCACCAGGGCACCCAATCCCTCCTCGCCCTTTGCCAGGAATTGGGTTGGATAGTGAACCTCCAAACAGGTGTTCGATTTTGTGGGTTACCAGTACAACCTGTTACATGGACTGGTCAAACCGACCCAGAACCGTTGGGAGTCAATTCTACAGAAAGTGAAATCTATTTTGTCCAACCTGACTTGCCGAGTCAGAAAGTTCGTGTCTCTGATAGACCTTCTCACAGCAATGGAGAAACAGGTGCCTCTCGGCAGACTTCATGAGACCCATTCAATGGCACCTCAAGAGACATTGGAGGGTACCTGAGTCACTGGAAAAGAAGATCCCAGTTCCGAGGACTCTTCACCCACACCTTCAGTGGTGGACCAAGGAGACCAATGTCTTACTAGGTCAACCCCTGCACCCGCTGTGTCATGCCCATCAGGTCTTTAGAGATGCCTCAAAAGAAGGCATGGGTGCTCACTTAGGCGACTACATGGCAAGCGGCACCTGGTCAGTTCCAGAAAGTCAGTTACATATAAATTTCCTGGAATTCAAAGCTGTACTGCTGGCTCTAAAAATGATCCAACAAATAGTACAGGGAAAATTGTTCTAGTTGCCACATACAACAGTACTGTTGTGGCATACATAAACAAGGAGGGAGGTATCAGGTCAGGCTCACGTTGTGCCCTTCTATGGCGACTCCTGTGCTGGTGCAATCTGCGACACATTGTTCTAAAGGCAAGGCACATCCCAGGTCATCTGAATGTGATTGCAGACAAACTGTCTCGACAATTCTAAATCATTCAGACGGAATGGTCTCTTCATCAGGAGGTATTTGACCACCTTTGTCAAACCTGGCACCGTCCCCAGGTCGACACGCTTGCGACCAGGTACAATTGCAAACTGACCAAGTATGTGTCTCCAGTACCAGACCCCAATGCTTCGGCAGTGGATGCTCTAACAGTCTCCTGGGAGGACCTGGACATGTATGCCTTTCCACCAGTATCGTTACTGGGCAAAGTGATCAGCAAACTGTCAGATCATGTGTTCAAGAGGGTGATTCTGATAGCCCCGGGCTGGCCCAACATGCTGTGGTTCTGTCATTCCAGATACCCCTTTGTCTACCCAATCATCCTGATCTGGTGACTCAACCTTTCAACAATGCGCGTCACAGGGATCTGACCAGTCTCAATCTTCACGCACAGCTCCTAGAGCCGAGGCAATCAAGAAGCAAGTGTTATCTAGCCGAGTGGCGTTACAAATTGAGGCTCCTCAAAGACGATTAACCAGATCAGTCTATGAGGCAGAGTGAGCCGTTTTTGTCAGATGGTGTAAAACAAGTCAGGTGGACTTCAGGTCACCATCTATCAAACAAGTAGCAGATTTTCTCCTGCATCTTTTTCAGGAGAAGTATCTTCAGCCCAGCACCATTGATGGTTACAGGTCAGCTATTGCGGACAAGTTAGGCAATGCCTCCCTAAATGTCAGCAAGGATGAAAACTTGACTCGCCTGTTGGACAGTTTTCACAGAGATAGGCCAAAAGGGTGCTGTGGAGTTCCTTCCTGGAACCTCTCCTTGGTTTTGCATCAACTCACAAAACCTCCTTTTGAGCCCCTCAGAAAGGCGTCTTTGAAACACCTGACCTTTAAGACGGTTTTTATCCTAGCCCTAGGTTCTGGGAAGCGTAGGAGTGAAATACACGCTTGGTTGAACAAAAACATTAGACACCAAGCTAACTGGTCAAAAGTGTCTCTTTACCCGTCCCCAAGTTTTTTGGTTAAGAACGAAGGAGGGCCTGGAGTGCGTGGCTCCAGTGGTCATCCCAGCGTTGGCCTCTACTCTGGATAAATCCCTGAAGGAGGATAGGTCCCTGTGTCCAGTGAGAGCTTTGCGCTATCATCTGGACAAGACACAAGATCTAAGACAGGGCAAAAAAATGGTCTTTGTCTCCTTCAAACAGGGATTCACCAATGATATCTCTCCTGCTATGATCTCGTCTTGGATTAAGCAGACAGTTATCCTTTGTTATGAGCTGTCAGATCAGGAGGCTCTAACCTTGTACCAGGTTAAAGCTCAAGATGTTAGAGCTTTTGCGGCTTCCAAAGCCTTTCATGATGGCATCTCTTTGGACCAAAATCCTGGCAGCATGCCACTGGAAGTCAAACAACACTTTTACCCAATTCTATCTTAAAGATGTTGCTTGGGTGGACTCGGAGCTTTTTCACTTAGGTCCTGTGGTGGCTGCCCAGCAGATCCATTACTGAACCTCCTGTGCTCCTATCCTGTATGTAAGTGTATATAACAGTTATGAGTTTTGTTTGGTATAAGTCTCGTTTTGTTTTGACCTATTCCCTAGTTTCGGGTTTTTCACCTAGGTGCCAGATGCACAGGGTATAAGACCTTATTCCACTCTTGCTTGGTTTTACCTGGAATTTTGAATCTCTAGGACTGAACTCTTCCTCTCTTCCTCCACGCAGAGCGGAAAAGAGGGGGGACACTAATTTTGGGTCTTTAAAGCATGGTGTGGCTCCTTTATCAGTCAGGCCAGAGCTCGTTTTGCCTATCCACGGGGTTCCATCTAGTCCCAAGGAAGCTGCCCTCCTTCCACTGGGTAGTTATTCTAGCTATTGTATGTTAGGTAAGGTGTATTAACGTAATAAAATTGCAAATTTTAATTAGTAAATTAAATTTTTATTAGTTAATACCTTACCTAAGATATGGGAGATTCTCACCTGGCCTTGCCTGCGTTCAGCTTCAAGTTTTCAACTCTGGGGACGAAAAAGATGCTATGACGTCACGTCCCTCTGGCGAATAAAGCAGGAACTCAGTGCCGGAGGTAAAACTCGGGACGTCTTTTTCTGGCATTTGGCGGGACCGGCTGGTGCCGGAGTATAGCTATCATCTGTTAGGTAAGGTATTAACTAATAAAAATTTAATTTACTAATTAAAATTTTACAGTTTTTTGTCCATCGGGAGAAAGTATTTTTTAGTTTTCTACTATATTATAACTCTCAATGTTATAATAAGATTCATATAAATATATTCTTTAAACAAAGCAATTACAGTACATGTAACTGACACCAAAGTCAAACTTGGTGTTTTGCATTCCGATCAATAGCCAGGGTCATATTGGGACAGATTCTCAGCCTTGTCATTTGTTGGAGTCGAACCCACACAGAGGTGATAGCCTGTGATTACATTATACATATATGAATGTGTATCTCCTCCAAGAAATATGTATGTGACCTTGACACAGAATTATTGTGACATGGCTCCTCTGTATACCTGTTATATAGGGGACAACGGTGGAGCAGTGGTAACACACTCCCCTCAAACCTCTGAGGCCTGCAGTTCAAACCCCAGTCGCTATGTGGGAAAGTTGGTAGTTGCTTACCTATGATAGGCAGTTTTCAGTACAGAACCTTGACAATCTGTATGCATTGTTTTCCTCTGGCCATAAAACTACCAGTCGTGATATGACCTGTTACAATGTTGAAAGCAACCTTAAAATCCAAATAAATAAATATAGTTGTCATATCTTGATTTTAATCAAAGTGATACATATAGCGTCAAAAGAACATTTCACTTGTCTTTATATTTCAAGGCACAAACCAATTACATTAACCAAACATTGGTTATTAAAAATTTTCAATATTTGTATGTGTTTATGTGACTAAGTGTGAAACAATGTGGCTATGTTTTTTAATGTTCATATATAACAAAGAATTATAATATGACTCTATAACAATTGTTGTCGTAACAATGTGGATATTTGTTCAATGTTTTTATGTAGCAAAATAACATTTAATGCAACCAAAGTGGATACCATCTTTTTAAAGGTTATGTTTATTTTTCTTATTGATATAATTAATAAAACACATTTTAGTACTTAATTTTTTTGTATCACTGTAATTTTGTGTTTCTTTTAACATGAAAATCTGAATTTAAATGTTTTATTTAAACATTTATTATTTAATTGACAAAAACAGGGTTGGCAAAAAACGGTCAATACGAGTATTGACCAGACAGGTGGTTAAAACTGTTTAAAACCGCCTTTTTTACTGGTCAATAGTAGTCAATACTGGTCCATTGAAAAATAATGAAATAAATCCAAATAAGAATATACTATACTCCTGGGGCCGGTTTCACAAAGGGTCTCAGACTAAGTCAGGGACTTAAATCCGAGTCATTTGTCTTTGCCAAGTCCTGGACTTAAATGGATTTCACAAAGGGTGACTTAGCGAAGTCCAAGCTTGTCATATAACCACAGTGGTTTTCTATGTCATGTGACCCTTTATTTCTACTCAAAATATTTTAGTGGTAACATATATCCCTTGTTTAGCTCATTTTATCTTTGAAAAAATGCTGTATTTTTAAATGGGAAACCTTATAATCACACAGACATGTCCAGAGAATAATTTAGGGAGGTGTTCTATATATTTATTCTTTATTTTCAAGCTTTTCAAATTTTAAAGTGAGAAAAATATATGGCGGTCATATCTCAGCCTTTGTTTACAAAAGTTAAGCCCACTCTTGAGTAGACTTAGCTAAAGCCTAGACTTAGCAGCTCTGTGAAATCCTCCAAGTCTAAGATCACAGACTTAGCCTCATTTTAAGACAAAAGTCTTCAATTTAAGTCTAAGTCTGGGCTAAGTCCTTTTGTGAAATTGGCCCCTGATTATTTGTTCCCTATTAGACATGAATATGAATCATGATTATTGTAAAAAAACAATATATATTCCAATTTACACAATTCTATTGGTGACTGAGATTGGATTTATATGATTTGGTAATGTATGAACCTCATCTGATCAGTACTGGTCAGTTGAAAAAGATTTCAACATTTGCTATAATAGTTTACACCTGAGAAAGGTTGCACATTATTCACTATTTTCCTTCAACTTTTAGGTGTTATTTACTGCAGTAGCCATTTTTTTTACTGGATAACTTTCGTAACGGATCTCAGCTGTGAGCTTCACAGGTTCAATGAAATGCAAACAAATCATCACTTTTGAAGCGGTTCAGTTCAGTTTCACAAGCACAGTATTTTATTCTTTATTGTTTTTATAACTAATCCTTGCCCAGCCTCGTTGTGCAAGGTTAAACTTTTACAGTAGCCTTTGGAAAGCTTGCTATCAGTGTCCAAGGCACTAGACAATGTTGAAGAAATAGGAAGTGTACTGAAAATGAAGACTTTACAGCCACTACTGGTCCAAGGTAATGCGAGGGCAATTTTCATGACTTTGAGAAAAACTGCTTTTGAAAAAGAAGGAAGGAGGGCTCGAAAGCTAGGTTTAATAAGTTTACCCTTATTCCTAGACCTCACCTTATAGTTTTAAGAATAAGACTGGCAACCACAAAAGAAAATCAGAGTCTAGATCTTACAAATGGAAGTAACATTAATATAATTGTCTATGAAAAACCAACTTTATAAAATTTCAATACAACCCAATTTATAACTTTTTAATCAAAAATGTGAGTTCTGTACCTGTCTGCATTTACTGACATATATAAAGACAGATAATTTTATTTTGGCATTTGTCAAACTTCTGTATAAAGATATCATGATGGGAACAGAAATGAAAGATAGCCTTTTATCTGTAGCCTGTGGTGTTTTCATGTCACTAGAGTTTTTGTGATATAGTGATTACTTGTATTTAACCTTATGTTAAGAAATGACACTGCAGATACATTGTCATTTTTCTTAAAAAAATATGCTTTACAAAAAATATCAACCCCCAAAAATGGACCGGAAAAACTAGGCATAATATATTTAGCCTTTGTCCTGAAACTCTCCCAACAGTTTAAATATTGGGCTAACAAACCTCTAAAGAAAGGCAGAAATAAACTTGGAAACTACACAAGACTCATTATAATCTTTGATGATATTGCCTGATTGTTTCAGTAACATATTGTTTATGAAACTATGCAATTTAAATATATACTTTTCAGTCATTTATTAAAAATTAACATTATGGCCTATATCCCTGGCGTAAGGGGCCACGGGGCACAGTGGTAACACTCTCACCTCCCACCTCTGAGGCAGGGGTTTGGTTCCCGGCACAGCCTCAAGTGGGAAAGCTGGTAGTTGCTTGCCGTTGGTCGGCAGTTTACAGTACAGAACCCTGACGAACTATATGTACTGGTTTCCTCTGCCGTTCCAACTACCCATCGTGATATGACCTGTACAGTGTTGAAAGCGACGTAAAACCCTAAATAAATAAATATATCCCTGGCTATCTCATTATTGAGTTGCAGTTTAAATTGAACTCTCATAAAACAAATACATTCTTCTTGTTTGTGTACAACTGTTAAACATGTATGTCAAACCAATGTATGCAGTGTGAGTGTAGGGTGAGTGCAAATGAAAACTTTCACCAACTTTCACACTTTATTGCATCTTTTCTTGCCTTGTAACAACTTATTTTGTATCAATGACTTAATTTGTATTACCTAACTTATTTCGTATAAATTTTGTATTACTTGATAGACTTATTTCATACCAACAGTTGACTTAATATGTTACAAAATGGTGCACAGAATTTCGACAAGATTTCAGTGTGATACAAAATAGGTCGATAATACAAAATAAGCTGCTCTATAGACAACTTGTCTTGTATCACTGACTTATTTTGCATTATCAGGTTATAAAACTCCAAACTGTGTAAGAAATTTTGTTTTTAAAACTGTGGAACTCTTTGTTTATTCATTATTTTTATGCTACATTTTACTTTTGCATAGATTACACTAAAACATAGATCATAAGTTAGAAAATACATACAAATTGTTATAATTTTCATATATTTACCTCTTATTAGCCATTCCATGAAAGACCATGCAATTTTCCTTGGATGTGTAGCCATTCCTATTACAAATTAAAGATCCTTGCACATCTCAAAAATGCCTGGGTAAAATTATGTGAAGCTGAGTTTGATTGGTTTACCATCGTAAGAATATTTGAAAAATAATGTTAATGAACTACTTTTTTGGTATATTATGATTCTGTCACAATGA
This sequence comes from Sabellastarte sp. h YS-2021, assembly GCA_964017235.1. Taxonomy (NCBI): domain Eukaryota; kingdom Metazoa; phylum Annelida; class Polychaeta; order Sabellida; family Sabellidae; genus Sabellastarte; species Sabellastarte sp. h YS-2021. The sequence continues at coordinate 92,776,586 of OZ024936.1, forward strand.
TATATATAGTTTTATTATCAGGGCAATGACATTTATTCTATAATCATTTTGTGGTTGAATTTGTTTGTGTACAATTTAAAACTTGACATTATTATTTCATACTTTTCATGTAATTTTCATGATAATTTTGTGGATCAAGGACTTGTTTCAGTGGTAATTAGCACATAAAAAATGGAAAAAATTATATTTATCCCTTAAATTTTAGTACTTGCAAAGACTTTGGTTTTTAAATGATACACAGTCATTTTTGTTTTCTTTCTGATACAACAAAAAAGCTTAATGCTACCGATGGATAAACACATTTGCCACCTTCTCTATATTCTATTGAATAATGCTAAGCTGACATGTGATTATCATTTGCCTGTTGTCTATAGAATTGGACATTTTGCATAATTTAATTTGGGATATATGTAGTTTTTATGCTGTGCAGGTATTGTTGTCACCCATGGTGTCAGGCTGGGCAGTTGGGAGGTCTCTTGGCCAAGTGGGACGGCTGGTTCAGTATAGACTTGTCCCTGCTGTATCTCATAAACCATAAGGGGTAGAATGTTGAGCCTTGACAGAGACATTGAGAGATACCGGTTAGAGTGTATAGGTGTGCCACATCACATTATGACCTTGATTTGACCTTTTACCTTGCCATAGTGACTTTGATCTTTAAAATCTTACCCGACCCATATCTATCAAATTGTAAGGTGTAGGAGGTTGATACTTGGTAGGGATATTGGTTAGGAAGTGTAAGTTAGCAATGTCCAGTCTAACATATTGACCTTTGACCTTGTCATAGCAATGCTGAACTTTAGAAAGCTGATGCTTCACATGAATATTGGCTGGGGGGGCAGGTGTATTGTTAAACTTCATAAAAAATGCTCCCTCTAACTTTTACTCTGTAATGTTGAACATGAATATATTATTTAGGCAGATGTTTCTTGAGCGAACAAAGTGTACATTTTAACATCTCATCCCATGGAGTTCTTTGATTTTTCCCAAGGTTGTGGGATCTGGGCATCTCTGATGCTATTTATTATCTGGAAACACAACATGTTTGTTGCTACTAGTTGCAGCAAATTAACCTTTTTATGCTAATATTTGTACCAATAAACCAATCCTGAGCTCTCTATATGTAAACTTTATCTGATTCAACAAGGACATCCATACTTCCACAAGTATATTCCAGTCCAAGATTTTAATTTAATTTTCAATATACTACTAACTAGTCTAATCAGTTATATATCTGTGAAATGTCAGTGCTGCAAATAAGAATTACTATCAGGCAAATGGTAAATGGACTTCAAGATTGAATACAGTAAGGATTAAATTCCTTTGAGTCCATCCTTTGATGGGGACAAGGCACTATAAAAGTTGAATTGAAATAACTATAAAATAAGTCAGTGATACAAAACAAGTTGTCTATAGAGCAGCTTATTTTGTACTATCAACTTATTTGTATCACCCTGAAATCTTGTCCAAATTCTGTGCACTTAGTCAACTGCTGATACGAAATAAGTCGGCCAGTTAATACAAAATAAGGCAATTTTACTACAAAATAAGTCAGTAATACAAAATAAGTCAAAAGTTGATACAAAATAAGTCGGGTAATACAAAATAAGTCATAGATACAAAATAAGTTGTTACATGCCTTTTCACTCTTTAACCATGATATACTAAACTAATAATGAAGTTTCGTAGCCCTGCAATTAAAATTACTACAATACCCTAGATATAACCCAGTATTCTCTCACTTGGGACTGTTGATTTGTTATGTTGTTATGATTTTATTCAACCCTAAAATTTTCATTGGTGATTCAATAAACACATTAAAAATTATTCACTTTGTTGATATATTTGGATTACAGCATTACATTATTTTCTCATCTGAACTTGTGTAGGTGTTTGATGCTTTTTATTGAATTGCTATGTTGCCTTTAGCAATTTTCTCCATTTGCGCCTTTGATGAGGTTGTTGAAGATACAGGAGAAGTGTATCTTCAAAAAATATATACTTAATACATTTTGTAATAAACAAAATCCAAAAGCATGTATTCACAAAAGACTTTTCACTGAGAAAGGAAATCACCTGTACTAGCTGTTTTGAACTGGCTGATATTTCTCCATGTCTGTATCTACTGTCACTGATTAAATTACCAGCAAAAAGTTTATACTTGAGAACAAACAGCAGCATGCGGTTAAAATAAGACTCATGGGCCTTTATATATTTAGACTTTTTAATCTTTACACCCACTTTCTTTGTTCCCATTATGTGTTTACGGTACATAGCCACTCTAACAACAACAAAGCTTTGCTATGAACCTGTCATCACCTATCCATTGCCAAGAAAACAACAATGTCAGCTTTTCAGCTTCACTTTATGATATATTTTTAAAACGTGATCGGTGGCTCCCATATCACATATTTCATAAATAAAACAATACTTTATATTTGCAAAGGTGTTCATGAATGCACTGAAGTTATTTTCACAGTTTTGTGAAAAGTGCTGCCTATGACCTTTAAACCTCATCTGGTCAATACTGGACAATTTAAAAAAAAATGAGATGATGAGATGAAGGTAAATCATAATGATCAGTTGATGCTTTGTTGCCAATTCATATGGAAGAATTATTGTTATACTTGTAACTATTAAATAGCCACTATTCTATTGTTGAAAGAGATTAGATTTACAGGATTTGTTTGTGACTAATACCTATAAGTCCCTTAAGTCAATCTTTGCCAGCTATAGAATCCGGTGACTAAATTGAATTGCCATCTGAATTGGTAAAAAGAGGTGAGAGTGGCATGTACTATATCATTCCATGCTACATATGTGGCTTCCTAAAGAACCAGGAAATTCTAAATGAAATAAAATGTTTGTATCAAATAGTATCTATATCAGGCATTGTTGATTATGTGTCTTAATAGGTTTGGTTTCTCTGATGTAGACATTTTGTGTCTGTTTTCAAGTAAAAATTAAAAACTTTTGGTCAGTTGATCTGTATTGACTAGTGTTGACCACTATGAGATTATTGACAAGGCTGGCGTTAACCGATTAAAACCACCCCTTCAATTGACCAGCCAACCCTGAAAAAATATACAGGTGACAAAAATGAATGAATTTATTGTGTCACCAAAACCTTGGAGTTAAGACTGGGTTAGGCCTAAATGAAATTGAGCATTAAGATCTTTTGTGAATGTGGCCCCATGGAGAAAATTTTACAAAGGGTCTCAGACCCTAGTTTTGGTTTATAAGTACCTCACCACTGGCCAGTCTAAGTATTTTGCACAATATCTCTCCTTGTACAAATCTGCCATGAATACAAGACATTCCAACCCCAAAAATTTGTTCCTCCAGGTTCCTCATTATTGTGCTTCCATCCATAAATCAAAGGTCCATTTCAACAACAGTTTCTCATATGATGCCCCGAAGTTATGGAATGATCTTCCACATGATATCCACAGTGCTCCAAATCTCTCATGTTTGAAAAGTCGACTAAAAACCTACCTATTTCAGAAATTATTTCCACCATACCTCCAATCTACCAAACACCGGATCGCCTCCCTGGGTATGACTTGGAACATGTCTAACGTCTTGAAGATTTATGCCTCACGAACTGGATGGTGTGCCTTAGAATCCGTAGATACGGAGATTGAGCACTTGGACAACTGATTGATTGATTGACTTAGACTTGACTTAGGCTAAGTCAGCGATTTAAATCTGAGCCTTTTTTTCCTTGCTAAGTCCTGGATGTTAAAGAATTTTATAAGGGGTAACTTTTTTTTTTTTTTCCCCAGAAGGGTCTTTTTATTGATCTAAAGTCGAATTACAAAAATTTAAGGCACAATTGCTCTAGGAACCAAATAATAAAATTGGTACAAACAAATACATAAATCATTACATTTTCATTCTGCAAAACTGAAAAAAAATGTACTTCTTTTCTCTTTTTACAGAGCAAAATATAGAATACTAAGGAACATTAAGTGATCATTTTTTAATGTAACAAAGAAAAAAAAACACTTGAAAATGTGGTTGTGGAGTACATGAGTATTAATTCAGAAGGAAAATGGGGGTGAAATCAAAAGGAAAAGAAATTCAGATTTATTCACAGAAGAGTTGATTGAATCCAACCCAACAATTCTCAAAATAATTTTCCTTAGAATTTACTTTTGCCATGAAATATTGGTCGTTGTATAGTAGTTCCAGTTTTGGTTTCAACTTTAAAAGTGCTAAACTATGATTTTTTCTTGAAGCAGAAAATATATAATTCTTTGTTCCCAATATAATTGTATTCAATGGAATAAAGTAATCGGATTTCAGATATCCAAATAAAATTTCTGGTACACTCAGTTTTACTTTAATATTGGTCCTAAAATGAATCCAATTTTCTACTTCTTTCCATAGTATTGCAACTTGTGGACATAGACAGAACAAGTGGATCAATGTTTTCGGGGAATTATCACATAAGAGACATTTCCCATTGTTTTTTATTGACATTTTGTGGAGTAATTCTTTAGTCCCAAGTATTTTATGGATGATTCTGTATTGGAACCATATATGGTTTTTATTATTTATAACTTTAAAACAAATAGTGAATATCGTAGTCCGAGACTGTTCCTCAATTTTACAATTTAGTTCATTTTTCCATTTTTTGTTAAGGTGAACATGTAGATTCCCTGGCTTTTCAATCAGAATTTTTTAAAAACCTTTTGCCTTTTCCTTGTTAGATAATACATAAAGGATACACCTAGGTATTTGAGGTCGTTCAAAATGAACAGGTAATTTAATATTTCGAGCTGATATATATTTTCGGATTAGCCATTTTAGCCTATAAGTCTCTAAAAAATTTGATTGTTTTATACTGTATTTTTGCTCTAGACAGTTACTATCAAGAAATTCACAGTTACTGTCAATTATGTCACCAACACATTCTACTCCTTTTTTAAACCATGTTGGAAAGAATAACTTTTCATTAGAAATGTTACAGTTATACCATAATGGACTTGAAAGTACATCATTTTCAGTTTTGATTGGTATTTTATCACAAAAATCAGCCCAAGTTTGTAAAACTTCAATCCAAAATTTGTTGGTTATTGTGCTACTTACATATTTGCACCAGGTGGGTCCAAATTTAGTAATTTTGTAAATTGGACACACCGATTGCTCAAAAATGTCTATCCATGAGGAACTTATTGACTTGAACAGTCTAGACATCCAAGTAAGTTTCAGTGATTGTATAAAATATTGTAGGTGCAGCATTCTAAGACCTCCTTTATTAAAATCTTGAATGATAATGCTCCTTTTTATTTTGTCAGGTTTCTGATTTCACAGGTACCCAAATAAAAGGGAATTTATTTCTTTAATAAATTGATGATCAGGGGAAGGAATTGTGGTACATAAATGTACAAATTTTGATAAAATAAAAGTCTTTATAACTGTTATTCTGCCAATAGGTGTTAGAGGTCTCCATTTCCAAGACTGTAAAAGCTTCTTCGCTTTTTCAAAAGCAAGAGAATAATTTAAAGTAGTCATTTCGTCTAGATTAACAGAAAACCTCAGTCCAAGTAAGTGAAACTGGGTAGTGCCCCAGTCCAAGTTGGCATCTACAGACAATTTATCTTTTGAATGTTTTCGTTTACCAATCCAAATCACCTTTGTCTTATTTTTGTTCATTTTTAAGCCTGAAAAAGATCCAAATATTTCAATAATATTAAGTGCTGATTGAAGTGAATCACAGGAACCATCTAAGAAGACAGTTGTATCATCTGCAAATTGTGATAATTTAAATTCTTTTTGTCCAATTGTAATACCTTTAAATTGACAATTGAATTCTAGAAGATAGCTCAAAATTTGACCACAAAATATAAATAAGTAGGACGCAATGGGGTCACCTTGTTTGCAGCCTCTAGCAATTGTTATAGGTGTCGACCTCACTCCAGCCTGAACAACAGAGGCAGTAAAATTTTGGTTCATAAGTTTTATCCAATTTATATAATCAGAGGGAAACACTAAGAATTCCAAAACATTGTACATAAATTTCCAGGAGATGGAATCAAAAGCTTTTTCAAAATCTATCAACATTAACAACCCAGGCTTTTGTTTATTTTCTAAATATTCCATAATATCATACACCAATCTTGTGGATTCACCAATGTATCTACCTTTAATAAAGCCAGTCTGGGTATCAGAGATTAGTTTATGTAAACAGTTTTTAGTACGATTGGCTATTGTCCCAGATGCAAGCTTATAAAGTACATTTAAAAGTGAGATAGGTCTCCAGTTTTTTAGAAAGATTCTCTCTTTACTTCCTTTAGGAATGCAATTAATCAATGCATGTCTTAAGCTTATTGATAATTCACCTTTATGAAAGCAATGGTTCAAAGCTCTAGTTACAAGAAATTTTAATTTACTCCAAAACATTTTGAAAAATTCAGCTGGAAAGCCATCTATCCCTGGTGTTTTATTATTTTTCATATCTTTTAGGGTTTTTCCAAGTTCATCAGATGTTAAAGGTTTGCCCAAACCTTGAGAATCTGTAGAAGTTAACTTATTGATATGTCTATTTTCAAAAAGATTGTTAAGATCAATATCAGATATTTCTGTATCTCTGCTTTGAAATAATTTGGAATAAAAAAGTTCTATTTCCTTCAAGATGTCAGCTTGATCTGTAATTATGCGTCCGTCTTCTGTTTGGATTTTTCTAACAGTTTTTTCAATATAGTGTTTTTGTTCCAGAGAACAGAAGAATTTTGTCGGCCTTTCTCCAAGATGTAACCACTGAACCCTTGCACGGACCATGTGTCCTTTTAATTTTGATTCTCTTATTGCCTGCAGTTGTAATTTCCAATTGTCCAAATTTTCACGATCACATTGATCAGTACTAATTGGATTTGAAATACAACTTTCAGATCTTTCAATAAGTTTCATTAATGTTCTTTCTCTATTCAGTTTTTCTTTTTTAAGATTTGATGAGAATTTCAAAGATGTACCCCTGATTTCAAGCAACATCACCTCTAAAAGGAGGTCAACATCTATCGTAAACTGTAAGTCAAGGTCATTTGCCTCATTTATATAGTCTTGAGCATAGACAGGAATGGAATATCTAGAACGAACCTCTTGAATAGTTTGGTTAATAGTCCTAATGTAGTCCAAGTTTTGCAATAGTTCACAATTTAATTTCCATATCCCCTTTCCCTGTTGAAATGAGTTGATCAGAATATTTAGCTGCAAAGAAGAATGATCTGATCTATAACCAGGGTTTATTTTACAAGTTGTAATGATATCTAAAAGCGGTTCATTAACAATGAAATAGTCCAGCCTAGCCTGCTTAACTGGATGTTTACGTCGCCATGTATATCTCTTTAAATTTGGGTACAGAAATCTAAATACATCTTTTAAGTTACAATTTCCCATAGTATTCAAGAGAGTTTGTCTTGATCTTGGGTTGTTAATGTTGATATAACTGTCACAATCCATTTCAAAATCCAAAACTAGATTAAAGTCGCCACATATAGCAACATAATTTTGCTCATTCTCTTGTACTATTTTTTGTAAATGATCAAAAAAAGAGGGTGTATCATTATTGGGTGCATATACATTAATGAGCCTTAAGGAAAATGATTGAAGCTCAATATCTAAATAGATATAGTTACCATTTTTATCGATTTCCACCTTAGTTGTTTTGTATTCAAAATTGCTACAAAGTACTACAGCAACCCCTCTAGAGTTTGTACGAAAGCCACTTAAATGACAATCACATTTTAAAAATATCTTTATAAGATTTGATTAATTTTGTAGCAAATGGGTATCTTGGAGACATATAATATTTGTTCCACCTTGTTTCAAATAGTTCAAAACATCCTGTCTTTTATCTTTATCTCGCAAACCTTGACAATTTGCAGACACAATTTTCAATGAGTTCTGATTGGCCATTGTCAAATGATTTTGGATTCAAAAAAAAAACCTTAACCATGAAAAAAATTATCCAAAGAAAATATCTGTAATAAAGCTGTACTCCACAACACCATAGAATAAGTGTTTTACAACAAAAACATACAGTAAAATATTTACAAGTGTACAATATTAGTTGAAAACTAAACTGAAAGCACATATATTCAAGTACTAATTATGTATTCCCAACTGGAATTATTACTGGAATCATTATGGTTATACACTAAGGTAATTTCCACATATCATGCAGCAAAAGCATTAAGTTAAATGAAAATAATTTTTTATGGTTATGTCTGCATAGCATAATCAAGTACACACTGAAACTTTGCATTTAAGATTATTATATAAGAGGTAACATGGCCAATTTCATAGAAGATACACAGTTATGAGCTACAATGTGTTTAGTGAGGTTGTACTTTGACATTTCAAAACAAAGAAAATGCAATAGTTTTTGAATTACAACTGATTTGCTGAGATTACAGTGAGAATCTCAAATTAGCTTATCCTCAGCTTTGCACTGAGCTACAGTGTCAGCAATCTTACTATGTTATAGCTGACCCAAAAGTAAATATAATATATTAAAAATAAAAAAACTGTAGATGCAATAGTTACAAACTCACAACTGATATACTCAACACTGAGAACCTCCTAGTAGCTATTGCTCTATGTTATAAGCTACATGTTAGCAATCTTACTTTATTGTTTGCCCCAAAGTAGGTGAATAACATACTTAAACAAAGTTCTCTTAATGCAATAGTTTTTGAGTTACAACCAATTTACTCAAAAGTGAGAACCTCAAAGTAGCAATTGCTCAGCTATGTTATAAGCTATGGGTTTGCAATTTTTCTATGGTATAGCTGGCCCAAAAGCAGCCGAATAGCATATATATGTACATAATAATAATAATAATAATAAAAAAACAGCATGACTCTGGGCCTTGTAGTTTGGGAGAAGTCATTCATTATTTAATAGATGCTATAGTTTGTAAGAAGAGTAGTTTTAAAAGAGATCTAAGGCAAAAACAGAAAATTGGCAATTTTATAACCCCACTTTGACCCATAAAGGGGGGTTAGGGGGAAAATCTCTCCAGCTATATGAACTTTGCACATATATATTATCCCAATACTTCTTAATACATTCTAAAGCTGTAAAAGCATTAATAAAGAAGGGTAACTTAGCTAAGTCCAAGCTTACCAAATAACTACAGTGGTTTTCTATGTCATGCGACCCTTTATATCTACTTATAATGTTTTAGTGGTGACATATGTCCATTGTTTAACTCATTTTATCTTGCTATGGTTCAATGGGCATCCTTGTAACCACATCAATATATCCAAAGAGTAATTTAGGGATGTGTTCTGTATCTTTATTCTTTATTTTCAAGCATTTCAAAATTGTAGGGATAAAGATACATGGCGGCCAAATATACACATTGTATAAATACATATAATATAATACATGTTGTATAAATTATTATTATTTTAATTATTATTTTGTATATTGATTGTATAAATGAAAGTATAAAACAGGTATAAATTTGTATAAATGATATCTTGAAGTCCATGTTTGTTTGCAAGAAGATATCTTAAACTGTCTATTGATGCAGATGACTATGTCACAACATCATGACAATTTGTCACTTGACATAAAATGGGAATAAACAAACTCTTTTATTTTTTTTCAGATAAATAAGTAAAGAGTATGGCCAGGTCATTGTTAAATATGTGGCAAATTCATATTTTAAACTGTTCTACAGTATTGTGACTATTTCAGAAAACCAAATACTCTGTTCTGCAAATTTGGAGACACTAATTTCATTCAGCAAGCACTGTGAAAACAAAACATTTAGGTGGCTCAATATTCCCATATTTCATTATCTTAAAGTTGTTATAGGAATGAATATGTAGCAACTGATATAGAATCGCATGATCTGTTTTCAAATAAAGGTTTACTGGAATAGCTTTAGGGTATAAAATGAATGTAAGACTGTACAATACAATGTGATTTACCGACAAGATCAGGAAGTATACGCATAAATCCACCCCCATCTGCAGTTCCAAAGTCAGCTATCATGAAATGGCCATCACAGCATTTCAGTAGATTGCCCTGCTCTGAAAATTTTGCAATCATGAAATATTTAGTGTTATTCCTATGATATATAAGATAAGTTTTTACAACAGAGTGTATAAGAACCTGGTTTCTTTACCTTGTGTCATCAAGATAAAATATGCATCCATCAAACATCAACCATATTCACTGTACGGAAATCAACATGATTATATGTAAAGTTCCAATCTGCAAACCTACACTCCCACTGTCAACAGATGGGAAAAAACTGTATACTGCGCCTCACAACACAACATGTTTTGCTGAAATAGTGATCTCTTGCAAGTAACAAACACTACAGCACCACAAACAGATAAAGGCCTACACATAAACAACAATACTACAACACGACACAAGATAATACAAGTAAATACTGTTGTTGGAACTACCACAACATGCCCCACCAGTAATGATAAAATACAAACATGTACAAACAAATGCTCTTTTAATATTATGCAACCTTTATTCGACCTGTAAGCTTTTAAGCCATTATGGAAGTTTTTCTTATTTTTGCCTCGCTATGGAACAAATTGACCCACCTAACAGTTGACACACAGAGAAATAAATGTACAATCAAGTAGATCAACTAAAAGGACAATGCTAAAGCAGTGTCAGGGTTTCCAACGTATCAAAATATACAAAGAGCTGGGAGTATGGTCAGAAGGTTTGAAAATGAAAGATATACAAAGAAATTGAACTATAGCAATTCTGGGTTTTAACAGACATGGTGTGGTTATCAGTCTAGGTTGGTGTCATTCTGTGACATCTAATAGAGTTAACATTTTGTATCCTTCTGGAGCTCTCCTTTGAGCTCACCTATCCACTTAACTCTATTATTTAAAGCCAAGCACAACATTTTCGGCTGTCAACATTCGGTCTTACAAAACTCTCACAATAAACTAGATTGCGCCCACTCGGCACCAACATATCCCCAGAGAGGCCATCTCTCATGCCACAGGAATTCACTGGGTATTTTTTTTGCAACCATTTTGTGTGATTGACAATTATTATAAACTATTTTACAGGTTAAATGTCTAATCTATTCCCAGATGAGACTTTAGCTGTATCAGTCGCATAGTATGACAGTTCTAGGGCTTAAAAGTGCTAAAAAAGTCAATGAATTGGGTGTCTGTATAAATTTACTTCATTGAACCATAGTATTAGAAATTACCAATAACATTGAGGCTGACCAATCACTCGTGGGCCCTTGCTGCTTGATTAATTTTTACCCCTAATGCTTGACCATTTGAACTTGAGCTAACATTGCACCAACACCTGAAAATAAAAATTTGTGTTTGGTGAACGGAAAATATAAGATTTTACGAGTGGTTTTACTTTATTTTATCTCATTTTATTTTAACGTTTTTAGTATACAGTTTTAGTATTATCAGTACAAAGTGTTATAAAGTGCATAACGAAAAACAAGAAGACACCGTCTTCTACCACAAAGAAGAAAACTTTAGTGGCTGCTACTTCAAGATCTTGCAGGAAAGCTGCTAGGGAAACAGCCAAGTTGAAGCAGTCAAATGACCGTTCGTAACTGTTTTCTGATACCAGTTTATCTTCTGACGCCCTTGACATGCCGTCAACATCTGCTAACCCATCTACAATAGAAATCAGTAACATCACTTTGCTGGCTTTTCTTCAAAAACTTCATGATACCAACAAGCAGATAGTATGTCGTATGGATGACCCTGAGGAGAGAAACACAAGTAATTTGACACCTGTTCACTCACCTCCTCCGAATGGTCGTTCAGTCACCATTGATAGCCATTCTTTGGTTCACGGGCATGAATGTCTCAACATGACGGTTCCTATGGGCCCCTTGCACCCCAAGTATCTCTTCACCTCACAACCTGTGCAAACATTTAACTGACCTGCCAGACATCAGAGAGACGACGGTCACACTTCCTCTGACACTTAATGAGCAGTTGGGTAGGTCTCTTCGGACTCGATCCTCGCACCCAGACCCAGTTATAGCAACTAACATGCATATCAATGATACTGCTTTCAGATCTGGTGATGACTTTAATGCTGCCTCATCAACTGTGCCGACTTTGGACAGCTTGAGAAGGATGGCAAGTGCTAATGACATCATCACGCAGTTACTTTCTCACTGTGAGCAAGGAAACACACAGGAATTGCTACAAGGTAAGCCAGCATTAAAGAGGTCTGGTCGATATAATAACACCAGTAATCTGCAACCACATCTAAGATGCCCAAATGAAGGTTTTACAGGGGGTGGGGCTAAGAAGAGGATCAATTATGATGATCTCACTCTACCTCAGTGGGTGGCTGATCAGTTGACGAATGCCATCCAAATCCAGGACAATGATATCTTAAGGTCAGTTATTTTCACTATGAGGGATGCTTCGTCTCTACCCTGGCCTGTAGTGAGGGAGGCTTATGCATTCTCAATGCATGAAGTTGAGGAAGGCAGGTTGGCATGGGGTGACGCCACTCAATGGGCCCTGAATAGGCTCAGCGCCTCCCAGGTGACTCTTGAGAATTCTTGAACACTACCACAGCAGAATAAATGAAGGACATGTAAGTTTTATAATGAAGGTGCATATAATCATGCAGGACACCATGGTATTTACAAACACAACTGTGCTCATTGTTGGAAACAAGGTAGGACATACAGCCATCCAGAGACAAAGTGTGATTATTAGGGTGTTCACAAGCAACAGGAGCAGCACAATAAGTAGAATAACCCAGGATGACTTGGGCAGTCCAGAACTGTTGATGTCTATGATAGTAATAATTGGTACACTAGCTCTTTGTTTGGAAATAATCCACATTATATGAATAGTACTTTGATTACCAATAATTCTGATAATTATGTCTGTTATAATTCTAGAGAGCATCATGTCACAACTAGTGGTACTTTTGAAAAAAGACTAATATTGAAATATTATAAGAGTTCAGATTTTGATGAAAATCCAATGTTTGCGAATTATTATTTGCAGTATGAAGGTTGTCAGTTCTATAATGAATTCTATAATGAATGTGATAAATATGATAAATATGTTTGGTACTGATTTGATTGCAGGTGGCCCAGATTCGATTACAGGTATCGAGTCCAGAAGGCATTCAACTGGTTTCCTCCTCACACAATAAATTTGCACTAACTGCATGACTGCCAACCTACTGTTGATCATATAGCTAGAAGGTATGGTAACAATGCTGAGACCCCAGATATTTGCCAATTTGCTACAATTCAGACCATGGCTATACTAAATTGGTACATATATAATGGTGTTTTCTCAAGCGAACTTGGTCTATCTGTATATCCAGAGATTAACTGTCAATTACAGGGGTTTCATTGGGCTAAATATGATAGCAATGGCAATCGCTGGAATCTTAGTGCTTGTTCCAGTCTGCTTGTGGGCTGCCTTCAAGTTATGCAATATTGGTATGTAATTGTAAATTCTGATAATCCAGTGTCGCAGGTCAATGTAATAGATAACAATGCATAATATAATTATATTCAAAACTTGGGTTGTATTAAAAGCTTTGCTTGTAATTTTACATTGTTCATGGAACAAGTAATTGACAAACTGACTATCAACAGGAACAGTCTCAAGCCAGATGAATTCACAGTCTCTCGTTAATGAGGTTGTTCTGATACTTTCACTGGCGCTATAAATGCTGATGGATGGCAGTCATCAGTCCAGTATACAACACCGTACCAACAACCGCAACACATTTGCAGGTTCTGACATACCAGTCTCTTCAGAAGGTGTGCAGAATAATTGTCGTGTTTTGAGTGAGCTGCTCACTTTTTTATTCTGATATTAATGATCATGGGGCATTTGGCACATGATCCCATAGACTTTGAATTAATTGGCCCTGATAGACCTCCATTTTGCATCGATACTGTGGACCAGTATGTTGCAATGGTTATAATTATACAGGCTACTAGGATGCCTAACTACAGGGCTGCCACAATTCCTGCTTCTTCCTCATTGAACATATCAGCATGGGAAACTGATTTGGTTGATTATCCCGATAAAAGGCTTATTCAATATTTAAAGTTCGGTTTTCCTCTTTCACTTTCAAATGATAATAACTTGCATGACACTGATATTTTAAATCATGTCTCATCTTTACAGTATCCACAGGCTGTTAAAGAATATCTTTGGGTGCTATTTTAGGTCCTGTAACTTATATTCCTGAAAAGGATCATCATTGCTCCCATTTCCTAACTTGTCCCAAAGATATACATAAATGACAGCTTATGTGCACAAGTGTGTCGGTACTGCCCATATATTTGTTAATAGAATTTTGCAAGTATTCAGAAAAAAAACACACAAGAAAAGTATTACTCTTGATGATGAATTCAAGAAAGACTTGGCTTGGTTCACACAGTACCCACTTCATGGATTGCGCCCTTCTTTTTCATTGTATAATGTCTTATGTTTTCTGATATTTTTAAGAGCTATTGCGCTTTCACCTAAAGTCATCAAAAGTTATCTCTCCTCCCTCGAATCTATGGCTAGATTATACAAGATACCTTCTGAGAGCTTATTATCACCATTCTGTGGCACTATATGTGCGCAGTCTCACAATAAACACAACATTCAAGACTTTTGGCATCCCAACCCTTCTGTTAAGGTTACAAGCATGTGATTCACTACCTGACCCTCCTTTCTTTAGAGTAGTTTTATTTTGGCATTTTTCGGATTTTTTAGGATGTCCAATATTGCACCTCATTCGGTTTCAAAATCTGATGATTTAAAACACTTTAATTGTCAGGATGTCATTTTTGCACCTCCTGGTGCACATGTTCTTCTCAAATAGGTTAAAACTCTCCAAGATAGAGTGGGCCATCACATTATCCAGATTCCTGAAATTGACCACCCCTTTTTGTGTCCAGTGCTGAAAGTTCTTACAATCTCGCCCTCCTCCCCCTACTTTTCCATTTTTTGTTTGCTTCTAAATACTTTCTCCACCACCTTGTCATTGATATAAAAATCAGGGATGCATTGAACTCTGTCCTCACATTGCTCAAAATTGACCCCAGAGGTCATGGTTTTTATTCATTTCACAGATTGGGTGTGACCCTTGCTGTCAGGTTCCTTTTCAAAACATAATGGCTCATTGGTTGTGGAAAATTCTTCAGTGTGGATTTACCTACAGAATGCTACCACTGCAGTCTCTGCAATCCCTTCTACTCTCGCCTCTGCCATCCCTTCCTTTCTTTGATTGAGTTTGGTCCAGTTAAAATTTTACAAATTTTATCCTGTAACTAACACAATGTATATAAAACTAACATGTAAAATAAATGTCGCAAACCTTTGTTTCACTGTGTCAAAGAAATAATCAATTGTAAAACAATCATGGTTACACATTGACCTTTGACCTTTATTGACCTGTACTTGACCTGGTTAGGTTACTGAAGTAATAGCTGACCTGGGATTATGCAATTTAGCTAAGCTTTTAGCTGTTATCTGTTATCACTGAACTTGCCAGTTTAATCTTAAGCTTAACTGATTGATATTTGACCTCAGGTATGACCTCCAGGTCAGGTCTTAGACCTTGGATAATATTCAACAGCTTAGGCATATTGGGTCAAAGTTCGGCCTGGTGTGGCAACTGGTCAGAATTACCATTTCCAGGTTACATGACCAAATATGTGGAAAATGCCAAGGGTCACTCGGGTGGGTGTTTATGGTCCTCATACAAAGATTAAACATCTATTTAAAGCCTTGATTTTTCTCACACATAAAGAGACCATAATCATATATTCCCAGATGAGATTTCAGATGTATCAGTCACATCGTTTGACGACTATAGGGATTAAAGGAGAAAGTTTTCGACCTGGGACGAAAATCTCCTCAAATTACAATGATCATACATTTGAAGTCTTTATATGACAAATAACAACAAACACCACAGCTTACTGGGATATAACATATCACCTTTTACGGCACTGATAAACTCTTCCTTCCAGACTAAAAGGGCAGAAGTCCTCAGGGAATTTTGCTACTTCATGCAGTTTTTTTTTACTGTTTTAAAGTACACAAGCTTTATTTAAATTTTCAACAGCAGATTCCTACATAAGTCCTTCTGTACACAGCAGTTGTTAATTATCTGAGATAGGTGAACATTACAAGGCACTTGCCATGGAAAATTAGTTTGTTTATTTTAGCATCACACTTGACAGAGGAATGAAGGTTCATAAATGCTCTTTGACCCCTCGACTTTGGGCTTTAAAAGTGACAAAAAGTCCATAAATGGGTCTCTATGGACATTTTAGAGACTTTAAGGTGATCTTAAATTAAAGTTACTGACTTAATTTTTTTCACAGAGAAAGACTACATGTAGAAGTTATACCTAATACAGTTACAGCCTTGTCAGATTACCCATGTTTAAGTTATAGGGGAAAATATGTCGGAAATGTCAAAATATGTCTAAGTATGGTCTTTATAAGCCTCAAAAACAATTTTAACCTTAACATAAAGTCTCGAGTAATGTGTTCCCAGGTAAAATTTAAGCCAGATGAGCCACATATTTTGTGGCTTAGAGGACATTAAATTTCTTAGCTTAAGGTGGCCATAACTTCTTTATTATTGGGAATTTAAGGTGACCTTAGAATAGGGATCCTCTCCCGATCCAAACACATGTGAAAGAGTTTTTGAGTTATCACGCACACAAGTCAAAACATAAGGCGGTGGCGTCGGCGCGATGTATGTGAAACCAATATATCCCCGATTTTCATCTGGGGATAACTATTCTTCAGATAATACAATTTCTCACACATTGGCCAATTGACAAACAAAAATTTATGGAAAAAACTCTCACCAAATCCTGATGAAATACAATTCATTCCGACCCATTCAAAAACTTTTATAAGAAATTCCTATTTTTCCAGCTGATGTTTCAAGAAAAAACTTTCGAGAAAAAATGTTAATGTAGTTTTGAATCCAATACGACTCTATTTAATCATGTGTCTTGACTCACTAAGCAGACTCAATTCCATAATGGTGATATACATTGGAATCTCCCACATATTTCACTTCACTGCATCAGTCCTCCTTTCAAATACTTTAATGAGCAGCTAACTGGTGTAATAGCATTTCGACTTTGACTTTCTCATATGCATCAAGTTGAAGAGATTGCAGGAAGGGATAAACAAAAAACAGGTTGATCATTCATAAACTTTTAAAACACCACCTTGAAAAATTCCATCTGGACACTTTATCAAGAAATACCCGACACATTTAGCCAAAGTTTAGGTTTTGTCACGAACTTTCTATCAACTATACTGATACTTTTATCTTGTTAACATAAAAAACTAGTCCCACAGTAACATCACCCAGGAAGCATATGATGCTGGCAACCCTGTCTTTTCCCTTTTCCCATAGTGCAAAGGCGTGATTAGCAACTTAGAATACCTAGGATTATTTTCATGTTAAGAACACTGAGTTCCCCTATGTGGAACAGACAGACTGGCAAAGTAGTAGACGAAATTAGATTTTTAAAATTTTAACCGAGACTTTGGGGTCTTGGGGTCTGAATGTATGATGAATTATACAAGAACTATCTCTGTGTCAAGAAGGGGAACCACTGCTGCAGTATTCCTTGATTAATCTGCAGCCTTTGACACAAATAATCATGCAACAGTTGGGAGTTGTTTGAAATAATGGGCAGGTATTGGTGGCCTGGTTCTCCGTGGTCCAAGTCCAAGTCAAACTTTGAGCATCCCATGGAAATGTTAAAATGTTTAAAATTTCAGCCTCTAAAAAACTCAATGTCAGTCACCATCAATCATGGTCCTTTGCTAGTCCTACTTCAATCCAAATAACCTTGTCTGCCAGTCCGTATCAGTGTCTTACTGTTCAGATATTTCTGGTGTAGTAAGCCAAAGTGAAATAAGGAATGTCTCGGATGGCTGCTGTTTGGACATAGGGTTTGAAGGTTACACGCTTTCAATGGCATTTTTAATGATGATGGGGGATGGTTAGTCACTATTTTGCATTAAGTAGGGTGCTCTGAAAAGTGTTATTTATTTTAAAGCGGTAATTTTGACATTTTAGCATACAAAAACACAATTCTCAAGCCTTAGTAATTATGTCTTTGTGAGAAAAGTCAGTCCAATATATCAACCATTCTGATCAATTGCAAATGTTAATTATAACACAAGACACTTATAGATTACAAAAAAGTATTTAGAAGAAGAGTTATGAGAAATACAAAGTTGTTCAGAGAATTACGTTCATGCTTGTCGGTAACAGTAACTTTGTGTTTTGGTGTAATGTAATCTGTGCTCACAGGCATTTTTGCAAAAACTGGAGAATTCACAGAAATTGTTTCAATCGGGGGAATTAGACAGATGATCAAGTGACGAGGGCAGCGTTCCCAATGTAATGTTCAGCTTCATCACTGTGCTGAGAAAACAAATCCGAATAAGATGATGTCATCAGGCAACTGCCCATGGAATAAATACTGTTGGAGACCGATTCTCTATATCTTAAGCTCCAGAGCATCTCTCCAATAGGTTTAATTATCCTTATGGTATCGCGGTTGATGCCAAGAAAGTTGCTGACTTGAAAGGTTTAGATCTGGCAGAAGTCATCGCATCTGAGAATCTGGTCTACCTTTATATACTCAAGTAATGCAGTAACAGTCTGGGTCGATTAAAATCTGATATATTTAAGAGTAAATGGTTGTCCTTGTCCTCTTTCAGAAGAGGGTGGGTTGTGGTGAAGTTTGTCATTTTGAGGCTGATGTTTAGTATTCACCACTTATTCACAACAATAAAGTCAATACATGAAAGTGAGCTACTCTGACCTTCCACAAGTGCAGTCTAGAGTTAGAAGTGATATTAAAAGTATATAGTAACAAGAAATTAATACAAATAATTTTGTTCCTGGCCTTTGCTGCTGATAAGGTAGTACAGGTTTATTATTAAATAGCTAATAGAATTAAACATAGTTGTTGTGAATACAGTTTGCTGTACTGATGTGACAGAAGCACACCAAAGGTAGAGGACACTTTTAGTGAGTGAAATAAATACTTTAATATTGATGATATCTATTTTCTCAATACCTCAAATTATTATTGTTATATTTCATATTCTAATGCTAAACATAAGGCTATTGTGCAAGTAAAGTTTTAATCAAACTGTTGTATATGGGTGCAGAGTTGTTTTACCATATAAGGACATTGGATGTGCACAAGGTGGAAAGCCTTGCACCGAAGAGCTATATGGTCAGAGGTTTCTGAAAATGCTATATCCAACTGTGGATTTACTTTCCTGTGTGTCAAGTGGGCAGAAAGTGCTTGTTATGTACATTGTGTGGTGAACTCTAATTGGAGTAAGTTGGATACAGTGTCCGGATCTACCAGAGAGTGGATTACTGAATTTGGGATATTGATTTAACTGTTAGCTAGGTGGATACAGCCGTGGTAAGTCATTTTTTTTGTTTATTATATTTGTATTATTTATGACTCATTCAGAGTATCTCAATTGGCTGTAATTATTATTGTCAAATAAAATTTGATCAGTAAAATGTTTTTTTTTTTCATGTTACAACTTGAAAGGAACCCGGTAACTGGCATTTGCCCTTGTTATAAGTAACAATGATCAAGATCATCTATATACTGGTATTATTCTACAGTTCAATAAAGTATTGATCATAAAACGTAGAAACCTAAACAAAATTACACAAAATATACACAAAACAACAAAGGGTCGGTGCAGGGTATCAGAGGGCAAGAGAGTGGATTTAATAGGAGTACAGAAAGGTACCTTAATCGGATAAGAACACCAACCAAACCAGCCTCTAATGAGAGCTTCTACAAAGAAAAAAACAGGTTGGAAATGTGTACGAATATAACCCAGACATTTTAGGCCGTAATAAGTTTGCACTCCATCTTGGAAGATACGTATTATCTTACTTAAAATTCAACCATATATACTGAATTTTCCATACCTCTGAAGACCTTCTTAATACATTCCAGCTCAAGTTTCTGCACCTCAATTGCATATATATTCATGTTGCTGTAGCAACTGCATCCTTCCTCTTCAAAATACATCTGAATAAGAGGACTATATTTAATATCACATGTCTTTTCACAAGTCATTTTACCCCCAAAACATTAAAACATGAACAAGAGCAATCAGAGGTCACATACTCCACCACTGCAAGCACCTCCAATATTGCTTATGCTTGCAATCTGGCACACCATCAAAACTTAATCAATTGTTCTCCTAGCCATTGACATTACTTATTTACTGAAATTTTCATCAAAATCCATCTGTAACTATCCAAGTTAATCTGCTAGCAAAACATAGACTGCCAAAATATAACCTTTTTGATGGAGGTTATTAACTTCTATGGAGGGTGATGATATGATTTCTTCTTAAAATAAGTTCTCATGATTGCCACAAAATTGTGAATCAACATGGCATATATATTTATTTCTTTTCTTTTGTCAGTTTAGCTACCATCCCCTCGACCTTCTTTGGTATCATAAGTTACATTAATGGACTTTGTAAATATTGCCGAAAACATTTTACTGGGCATTGAAATTACCAGGTGAAAATTTTATTTTGCATGAAAAAACCCTTCTTCAATTCTTGTAAATGTAATAACTTCCCAAGATGTATAAACATAAGATTTTATAGGCGCGTATGAACTGGTGATCATGAAGATTTTATATGAAATGGTGTCTTGGTCTGAGTTGGCTCTCAAATTCTATTTTGTTTATGCCCTGTTCACACTAGGTCCCGTGTTTTTTTTAGAAGTTTTTCTTGGCAGCGGAACAGCCCGAAGGTTGCCCCAATTTGTCAAGTTGCCCCAAGTTGTTCACACTACAGGCGGACATCACTGATTGGACACAGCTTTTTAACTATCAATAACAGTCAGATGATAGCACTAACATTGCTCACCAAGAGACAACCTCCCTTAACCTCAATTCACCTCCAGTAGCCATCAGACGAACACCTGGCAAAATGACCAATACCTTAACTCACCTTATGTTGCCATATAACACTGAAAGACGACCCAATCATAACCTCATGTACACCATGGACCACACCTTCTGTTACCGAGGAAAGAAATTCATACACACATGTGCAAAATCGTCTGCGCATACTCATGGTACCGAAATAAGAGGTGGATAATTAAAAGGACTCACAAGGTAATGGGCGGTTCGCCACTGACTCGCAAGGCCATCTACAGATGTCAGAAGGTGATTCAAGGACAGGGACGTTTCACCAAATGCTGATTACCATGGATGATACCACCTGTAGTGTGAATGGGGTTTTAATACTTTGCCATCCATGATATGTAAATTGTTGAATTTTTATTTTTGATATTTATTCTATTATGTCTTATACTGGCTTTCATAGTGCTTAATCCCTGCATCTAACCCTAGCAACAGAATTCCAAAATTCATCAGTCTATTGGCATAGTAATGGTCATTACCATAGAGACACCAGCTGAATAACAAACTACTGTGTAAAGGCCGAAAAGAACAAGTAAGATTGGAGTTTCTTCCTGAAGGAGTCAACTCAGGAAGCTGAACCAATATCATCATAAAATGGAAATGGACAGCTTGCAGAGCGAGCTTGCTTACATCTCAAATACATGTCCTGGTAATACAGGTAGGGCCCTCTTTGAGCAATACACAATCAATTTAAGTAACTTACATGCTAAACATGCACTGTGTTTCGACCTTTAACCAAAGGTGCTGCTGGATGGCTTTTAGACTCCTTCTTGCTAGAAAAAGCTGTTTGGTGTCGGATCAAAGGGATCCGACAAAAAGATAAGTCTCCATAAAATCAAGCTGTACTCAGCAAATGAATTCCTTGATGCAATTCACTAGTCAACAGGGACAAATCCAAATATTATAGAAATCTTGTCAGATACAATGCTCATGATTCAAAGAAAAGTCAAAAGTCCTGAACACAGCATCATAAGCCTCTACTATGGAGGGCATGAAAGCAGGTTTGGGTCTGGCATTTGCTTTATCACACAGCTTTTCATACAAAGAAAAGTAAACGTTAGTTAAATTATGGTTAAGTTTAAATTTCCACATCAATGTGGGCCCAAAGGTACCCATATTAGGTTTGGGACCAGCATTTTCGATTCACCTACATCACATTGGCCATTCTCCCACCTGGACAGTAAATCAGCTGTCCTGTTCTTTTACCAGTAAGATGGGTATAACTCAGGCCAATATCATGAGTGGCTGCTAACAGTCAAATATTGCGAGCACTGATGCCAAAATGGCATCTTTTGCTTTACCGAATTTAAGTACACAAACCACTGCATAGTTGTCACAATCAATGTAAATATGCAGCTTTTTACAATGGATGCTAAATTTTTACTGCTAGCAGAATATTCAGTATCTCAAGATGTGCAATATTTCAATGGAGAGGTAGTAGACCATCTTTTGTCATACCCCTCTAAGCCATGTCGGCAGGCAGCTAAGTGGATTTGATGGTCAATGTGTTTGTAGTCATGTAATAAGAATCTTTGAACCACCTGAGGTCCCTCCCTGAAATTCACAATACAAACTGATTTGAACTTGGCAATAATGAGCCCTTAGGACCTGGAGAATAGGATTCAAAAACCTAGGCTTGCTTCACACATTTGTGAATATGCAACAAGTGGTTTACGAGAGACTGAAGCTGACATTTACTGACAATTTTTCTTATTTCTTTCACTCCCAACAGTATCATAAATCTAATGCAATTTATCTTGTGGGATGGTAATTGAACACTGCTCTGTGTTTATTTCCACACCTAGACATACAGTTCTTAGGGTACTAGCTTTTTCTGGTTGACTGTTAGGCCTAACCTTTCCGGTAGGTCATATATACATGCATATGAGTGTTTTGTGTTGGATGGAAAGGCTAAACCAATATAATTGTCAATGAAGTTAATGACACTATGACCCATACGACAAATCATGAAATGCACTGTGTCACTCACTTACTGGGATATCTGGAAGCCATGGGAACTCCAAAATGGGACACTGGTGCCAACATAGATGTCATATTACTATAAGCCTAGGAGGTTGTAATCCTAAGGGTCAACTTTGATACGTCTTAATGACTTACTTATGTCTGTCTTATAGATATAAGCCCCTTTACCTAAAGCCTTGAGCTTATTAGTAATGTGGTCAACAGTAGGGAGCCGGATTTTACAGATTGGCCATTGAGGTCTATCATCACACATCTTCTTTAAGAGTTTGGCTTTTCCCTGATATGGAACATGCAACGTGACCATTTTCACAGGGATGTTTTTGAATAGGCCTACAATAGCATTAAAACTTTTCTTTAAACCAGTCTTAGATCGAATCGGGATAATCAGTGGCAGACTTGTGGTTTTGACCCTCTCAATGTAGGGTTGAGGTCCAATTAAAATCCACGTAGAAGCCAAATGTGAGGAGTTCAGTTAATTGCTTATCTCAGTAATCTTTTAGCTCTTCTGTCCATTTTAAAGATAAAGTTAGGTATCTACTTTGATTATTGCACCTAGAAAATTAGGTTTTTCGTGTTTAATGACAATGCTATTTAACCGGATAGGGCAATAGTCGTGCAAGACGTTTATGGAGTTTGGAGTGGATTATTTCATGCTACTGACAGGAAGGAAGTCGAATTCATAATCAGTACTGTATCACAACTGAGATTTTGCAATGTCCTTGTCTGCTTGAGCCTGCCAGTATTGAATGCAAATACTAGCAATGGAAACCATTTATTTCATAAGGACACATATTTTTTGCCAGACTGGAATTGATGTTGTTTTGACGGCTAGTAACATTATTTTTACCTGTATTTGCTCCATCATACAAACTGAGAAATTCAGCTTTAATTGCAATGCCGACATTTGTGATTTTATGCGTATCACTAGTCTTTGAAACATTTTTAACTACCTCATCATATGACCTGTCACCAGCTTCAATAAGGCGAACATGCAAGATGGAGGTTTTAGTTCTGGTATCAGACAGATTTGCTATTGGACTTTTCCTGACTTCCATAAAGTGTTTGAATATGTTGAATGCCCTGTGGTTTGGTACTGCCAACAGGGCTTCTTTACGAGAAACATTTGTATTTTCAGCATGAACAAACCTGGTTCTGAATTTTTGATATGAAACATTTCTTTCAGGCAAAGTAGCATTAGTTTCAGTCACACATTTTTCGAAAGTAGCAACATCATGAGAGATCATGAGACCTACAGCTGCTACCCTAATCTGATTTTGAACCCGGATAGCCATTTATACAGTTTTTGATTGCCATACCTTTTTGTTGTTCGATGGTTGAGAATTTCCCCCGTCCAAACATGTGGCACAAGGTCTTTGCTATGTGTCATTGCTCTTGTGATGTATTTGAAATATACAAATGCCATTTTGAAACCTTTTACAAACCCAGGGTTTCTGGTGTTGGCAGGTTCCGAGGATTTTGCCCAAGTCTCAGAATTTTGAGAATGCTTTTGGGCGTGAGCACTTCTCATTCTGCTACTTTTCGAGGCATTTTCTCAACATACTGCCCCACACACAAACGTACCACATGGGATGCCTTTATTTTGCCAGATGAAGTATGTTGTATACGCCATTAAATCTGCTAAGATATGCAACATGTGTTCTTTTGTTGTTTGACATTTCTCATCAATCATATTACGGACAAACCCCTCAACCATTAAGTGAGACTGAACTGCTCAGGGATGCAGATTCAATCAAATGTCACTCTTCTGTCGATTGTTACCTAGTACTGTATCATGTAGTCAGGCTGCTCTATTTTTTTTACTAAACAATCAACTTTACAACCTCTTTTGACTTATAGTCATGACTACTTTTACCGGAATTGGCAGCACTCTCTTTCTGGAATTGGCGTAACCTTTTATCAACGTTCTGTTGGATATCAGAAGATTTCAAGACAGTTAATGTACAATGGATCCATCAGATAGGAATCATACTCTGGTAAAACACTTTCTTGATCACATTGTTTAATTATAGTTTTGAAAAGCTATAATTCTAATTTGATTTTTATAAAGCTTAATATCCATCAAAAGACAGACTCAAAGGTTCATCTACTGGAAGAAAAACATAGAAAATCTGGGGCTGGGAATCAGGACGGCGGAGACAATTAGTTATCAACCACGTTTTAACATATATTGTTCATCTTAGGATGCTGTATTTACTAAATGGGTACCACTGGCATGAACTATTTTGATCTTTGGCATTATATTTATCTGAGCAAGAAATTAGGCATTATATTGTTTTTATTATATTGTATTTATTTAGTGTTTCCTAACAGTATTCTTAAACATATAATAAAACTTACCTTTACAGATAGTACCTTATATCTCACAGTTTCTGGAAAAAATACTAATGTCACCACAGTTCTACTGTCAATATTTGTGTACAGAATATATATCCAAAAATATAGAACCTAATTCAGAAGTATGTGCAGTAGGTTTTATAGTCAGTTTATTCACATGGTACGCCAAATGTTAATTTCCCATTGTACACAGATCGTATGTATACTTCTATGCACCAGAGTATAACAACAACATGTGTTTTGTAGTTGAGGTATACTGCAAGTGTATGATAAGACGAGTGCAAGTGAAATGAATTCTTTCTTCAATGTGTGTTCTACAAATTTGTTCATTTGTTAATTTAAAGGGGACTGTTAGCTTTACTGTATTTATTAGTGTTTTTCTTATTTTTTAAAAATTATTCATCATTTCCTTAATTGGATAACAATGGAAAGCTTCTTCGAAACTATAATATAAAAGCCTTTTGACTACAGTGCAATATGATTTAATTTTGGACCCTAGTATGTTAAATCCATGAATTGAAAAAGTCAAGTGACCTTTTTTTCTCATTTTCCGTATTTATTGTTCAAGTAAGGTTTTTGCTACAAAAATTGCAAGAAATAAACTGAATAATAAGCTTTGGTTTTTTTCAATATCTCAATATAAAGTGTAAATTCGTGTTAACAATAACAAAAAAAGCAATAAAATATTTCTAAGGATGAAACCATATTTTATACATGGCATTTCATGAAATAGACTGCTCATTTTTGTATTGATTTCACTAAATAGGCAAGTGAATATTGAATAAATTGTGTATTTCTTGAAAGTTATTCCACAGAAAGAAAAATTTCATGGATTAAAAGTGACCCTGAAAGGACAAGTTATTCCAAAGAAAGAACGATTTCATGGAACAATTTTCAATTGCCGAACTTGGTGGGAAAACGTGGGTCAAATCATCTCAGCTGATGACTACTCACCACAGACTCTGGCAAAAACAATGCACAAAAGAATAGTGTTTGGTGTGACATCATGACATCGTAGGGGTTTTTCATGGGGCTTGCATATATATCTGTCACATTTTATGACTCTTGAAGATGACAGACAACTCCAGGAAATGTTCAACAAATACATTCAAGGCGACACAATCACAAAGATGGAAAATAATCTAGCAACTAAATGAGGCACAAACACAGTACATGCATGTTGACTTGGAAGATGACAGGTTCTGGGTCAAAACATGGCTTGCTGGAAGACTGGACTATAATCATTGTGACAGATTGATAGCAGAATGCTTGGATAATGATATTGTAGGTTACATAATTTTGATCAGGATGGATCCAGCTATGTCTCATCAATTTCTGGTAAGACTGACTCCCCGGATGGAGAAAAGTAAATATTCTAGAGGAAGGCCATCAACAGCTGAGAGGGTGGTTGAAAATGCCTTTTGAATAGTTGCCAGTAGATGTTGGTATCTTGTAACAACTGTGCTTCATGACCCAACGAAAATTTCTCTGCAGTTATAGCCTTATTTTCTTTCATTTTGTTTCACTTTCTCTCTTCGATTAGTATCTTGTTTTAATATGTGTTAATTTTAATGTTCACATCAATGATACAGCCTCGAGCAACAGTGTTAAAACTTTTAAATAGCTGGAAATCTTGCAAAATTATTTATCTTATAAAAGCATCAACCCACCTTCAGGGACATATTCCATATCTCATTACCATTTGTGATTATGGCTTCGGAAGTATCGTAAGATAAAAATGGCTAGCCTAAGGAGTGAAATCAGTTGTCATTTATTTGTCAGATATCTGGGTAACATTCCCAATGTCCTCCATGAGCAATACATGAGGAATCCTAGGAACTTGTTGGAGAGACCAAAAGTAATCCATACTTCACTTAAATATATACATGACTGATTCCTGTTAAAGGGCTAAGGCTGTTAACATCCCCTTGAATGCATCTACCGCAGTGAGAAACCCTCAGAAAATAAGCCAAGACCGTGTAAGCGATTATATTGTATAATTCACTGGGAGAAGACAAACAAGCTAAGTATTGTAGAAATTTTGTTTGTTAAAATGGGCATGACTTGAAAAAAATGTGGCAGGTTTTAAGGTCAGCATTAAACAGTGAAGTTACAAAATGTTCTTCTGCCTTAGCAATCGAAATTTTTTCTTTCTGACTGCAATGTGTCATTTTTCTCTGACCAAATAATCATGAATTATGATTCTTTTGCCAGTTCTTTTTGTTTTGTTTTTGGTTTCAGAAAGATGTAGATCTACTGTAAAGAAAGAAATAATATCATCTTTATTTGTACTTCAGTGGTTCATTTACAATTAAATGGTTCACATTTTACAATACGGGAAATGAATTTTAAATATATAAAGTTGATTGTGACATTTTAAAGAAAAGAAGAAAAAAAAACAAAAATAGAACAGTAAGAGCAAAATATCTATACACAAAGATTCTTTTATATACAAAAGAATTCCAACATTATGTTACATTCTTCAACACTCAGGAAATCATTTTCCCTCATAAATAACAATTCTCTGATGCTATGAATACACAATTAATCATTAATGTCATAAGTTTCATGTTTTTCTTTCTCATAAGTGTGTAGCATACTGGTCACAGTGTTATATGAATTTTTATCAGATTTAGATGCAATCACATTATATTTACTCCAAATATAATTAGGACTTTTACAAACTGTTAACCTACTTCCAGACAGTACAAGCTGGCCACAGAGTTTAACAACTGGATTACTACTTTTTAATACAGATTCATAAAAATTTAAAAACCTTTTGTGTACTTGGGCATCTATGAGAATATCATTAACCAATACGTGGAGGTACTTACTGTGGCTTTTGTAGGGTAAACCTAGTTACTGACGTATACATTTTCTCCAGGTTGTAAAGAATCTATTTATACAATTGCCCATTAGATTCCATAAAACACATCCATACAAAAAGTTTTAAGCTTATATTTAATCTCATAATCCACAATCTTTAAAAATACTCATCAGATAATTAAAGTTGCTAATGAGTTTGCTAATTGACTTTTCAATCAGTGTATCATTTGCATTAATACCTATATAATTTCCAAGGTGACTTCCACAGCTAACATTTTGCAGCACTGTACAATTAAATCTAATTTTAGGGGGAACATTGTGATTATTAAATGTCAACAATTGAGTTTTTTCTGGGTTGAATTATCCATCAAATTCATTACCAAATTTACTAGTTACTGACAACATCATATTCATACCCATTACGCTTGGTGCTAAAATTATAACATCATCAGCATATCCCATCATCCCTACAAAAAACCTCCAGTGTAGCACCCAACATGAAGTTTGTGTAATCTATCAAATAATTCATTTATATATACAATAAACAAAACAGGCAAGAGAATTCCTCCTTGCTTGACCCCATTAGTTACTTCAAAGGTGCCAGAAATTACATTTAAAATAATTTACTCTAAGTTTTTGGTGAGTATACATGAAGGCTATTAGCTGAGCACCAAGGGGACACATCTGTCTTTTGAGTAGAAGATTGAACAGTTTTACATAATTGACCCTATCAAATGCCTTTGCTCTTACTGTTCAGGCTATTTTGGTAATTTAGTAAATTATTATCAGATGCTTTATGCCAAATAAATTTGCTTGGGTAATCTTCGCTGTTGAGGTTTCAGTAGGTTTTTTAATGTACAGTGACATGCAGACAGGAGAGTGATCAGACACATTGTCACCTTCATGCAGAGTATGGTACCTATTTATAGCATTAAATAAATTGTCACTCACTAAGAAGTGATCAGTTATAGACCAATTTTCATTAACCATACTCTCATATGTAAAGAGTATATCACTGTCTTTATATTGCAAACCATTTTTCAGGATTTCTTTCTCTAAAAACTGTTTCATAAGTTTAGTAACAATTTTATTTGACTTTGACATGTCTAAATTAAGATCTCCCCAATAATGATAAAATTTGCTTGATTTTTAGTTAACAGAAATGATAATGAATTAAGGACCTCACTATATTCCTGAACATAATTACAGTTACTACGTGGTGTAGGCAAATAAACAGAACTAAGAAATAATTTTATATTTCCATAGGCTGCAACTACAGCACAAATTCTATTACAGTTACTTTGTAGTGGAGTGATTTTGATATTAAGGTCTTTTTTCCACAATAGGCACATCCGCCATAGGTTCGGCCCACCAATAGTTCATTGTCCTTCATTCCTGAAATGGAATATGTCTTCGTGCCTTTTAACTTATCTTCAAACATGTGACTTTGCTTGTTTAAAAGCCAATGCTCTTGAATGAATACAAAGTCATATATGTCACACAGTCTCTGAATAGTGTCGAAACACCCAGGTCCAGAAACATAACTATTGTAAGTTGCAAAGGTCAGATTTCTATTCATTTTGACTATGTGGAGGTAAATCTTGATCACTAATTAGTTTTTCTTTCCTTTTAGGACAGAAACGTATAACACATACTCCTTCAGGCCAGACTTAGGGCTCAAAGGATTTATCAAGTTGTGAGACTGTAATGGTCACATGGAATGACTTAAAGCATGATCCAGGCTTAGAAATACACTCAATGTTTCGAACCTGTAGTCCCATGTCTGTGATGTAGGATTCCATATCATCAACTGTTGTAGAATCATGTACCCTGTACACAAAAATATCCCTGCTAAGCTCTGGTGCTCCACGTATACTGTCTGCATTTCCTGAACCTGAGATTACCTTGTACTTCTTCTTAGCTACTCTCTTTTGTTGGCGCAACACATGTGAAGGTAAGCTAAAACCATCATCATCTAGATGTTGAGGTAGTGAACTTTTATCCACTGCAGGTTTGACTATCAGTGGTGTCTTAGCTTGCTGCTTGAAAGTTGGCCCAGTTTCAACACTCCCCATATTAGTTATGGACTTGGACATGGAAGCTAACACAGTCGGTTGTACTACACTTTTATCAGTCAGAAGAGAAGTTATAGAAAATTTTAAGTGTGAGGCATAAGAGTTAACTTCGCCAATCTCATCCTTTAAGGTCAAATTCTGAGTCACCATTTCATCCATATTAGATTGTATATTATTCATTTTCTCTTCTAATCTGTTTAATCTGTCAGCTAGTGTCATTGAATTCAGTTCCTCAGCGTGGGATCTTGGTATCATTCCTAAAGATAAAGCACAAATTGCAACAGTAGGAATGCTGTCTACCTTGTCTAGTTTACTCCAAGCTGAGAAAATATCCAACATGTTAGCTTCTGCACATGACCTGGATGGAGAGTCTTTCTTTTTCAGCTTTTCTCTAACAATATCCGGTCCACAAAAAGACCAGAGACTGTCTTTGGCTCGAGGAATCTCTTCACATGAGAAGAAACCTAACAGCATTTTTCACTTTATCAAGTGTTCCACTTTGTAATGCAAAAACTACATATGAGAGCAAGGGGTCAATGACGACACACTGTGTGTCAACAGAGCCATACAGCAGCCCTGGAAGGTCCCCAGAACTAGGTCTTGTGTCTTTTTTATGTATTTTTTTATTTGCATTACTTGTCTATTGT
Organism: Sabellastarte sp. h YS-2021; assembly: GCA_964017235.1. Classification (NCBI taxonomy): domain Eukaryota; kingdom Metazoa; phylum Annelida; class Polychaeta; order Sabellida; family Sabellidae; genus Sabellastarte; species Sabellastarte sp. h YS-2021. Next base: position 92,807,475 of record OZ024936.1, read on the forward strand.
AGGTCAGTGGCCTAGTTACATTAAGACAACCTAGTATGGTTTATAAATGTTTATTAGATTTTTCTATGTTATTTTTACTACTCTTTGTACATAATCAGACCATAACTTCACACTGCCACCTAGTGTGGCCAATATAGCACAACAATAAAGATTAACACTATAGTCACTTTATGGTGACCTTATTTACATAAAAACATTTACCTTTAAACGGCACGTGAAAAACATGCCCTAAACATTACTAAATCACATGTCACTTAAGGTGACGATAACTTGAAAAATAAAAACATTGTAATTATGGGTATGATATACTATTACTTAAATTGAAGTGTAGGAGTTTTTCAGATGAAAATTTAGGGAGTTAAGGTGAACTTAATCTGAAAAACATTGTATAATTAAGGTGAAAACTTAGGGTTCACTTAAGGTGACCCTAATATGATGGATTTTATAGATACTAGTTAGGGTTCACTCAAGGTGACCCTAATATAATGATTTTAGTGATGCTGTAACTAGAGTGAAAGAAACTATTACTGGTATTAATAATTTAGTGGTTAAGGCATAACTTAATATGGGATCTAACAAACTGAATTTGAGTTAAGGTGGCCTTAACAAAGTTTATGAATATGATAAACAGTAATTAACAAGAGAACACCAGTGGTATAGAAGTGAGAGTTATAGTAGTATTTAATTTAAGATTATCTTAAAGTTTAAACTGAGAAAAAATTACTACATGTAGGTCAGAGATGAGATGAAGTACTAACATTGGAAAGAAAACCCCAAAGCCCAGGTAGACTAGGGTTGGAGTAGTTGTTGGAAGGCCAAGGCCACTTTGTCAGAAGGTTGGTGGTCTTGGGTGATATAGGACCAGACACACTCCGACATCCAGGTGCCATGACTCTGAATGTCTTGAATGGAAACACTGGAATTAAAGGCCAGGGTGGCACCTGAACGTCAAAGTGAGTGAAAGGTGATGTTTGATTGACTAAGGTGGAGCTTCTTGAGAATTGAAGAAAATGTTTTCCTAAGTCTGGTATCTGTAATGGGAACCCATTTTTTTTTTTTATTTACCCTTTTTGTACAGCAGTGCAAGAGTCCGGAAGGGCGAGAGTAGGAAACCCTTTATCGGACGCATAACAAGTGCTACATACGTACATACATAGTCACAGAAGGGAGACGTATAGTATATTAACAGTTTTATGAATCAACATTTGGAATTACAGTTTCTTTTCGAATTATGTTTGTAATACCTAATACCTTCTAACAGCAGGTTGTCTATATACATTACAAGTAAAACAAACTAAACCTAATAAAGTATGTAAATGTAACTTTTCAAAAAATAAAAGCAAACTATTAGGACATTTACCTAATTGAATAACTGACTAAAATCTTCCAGGTTTGACAGAAAGCTATTTGTCTCATTTGAACTCTGGATAGGTAATACTGTTCAACATATTTTGTCTTCAGGAAAGTTTGATAGTTAAATATATTTAAACTTTCATTTTTTCTTGCGCAAATGAAGATGAAGTATTTACCAGTAATATAAATAACATTAGTGGCTTGTTGTGAATGTCTTGAACTTGAAATACCAAACATGATGGCAAGTGGATCTAAGAATATCTCAAAATTGACTGATCTACTGAGCCATGTTTTAATATTTTTCCAAAATTCCTTTGTTTTTTCACAATTGATAAAGAGGTGTGCTAATGTCTCATCACAACTTCCACAGAATGAACAAGTTCCAGAAGTAGCTATACCAATTTTATGCATATAAGCCCTAGTTCCTAAAATTCTGTTTATTATTCGGTACTGAAACCAAATTAAAGAATTATCTTTGATGGTGTGAAAGCAGACATTAAGGATATCCTTCCACATTTTATTGTTTATTGGAACACCACATTGATGTTCCCATTTCTTTAGGAGTTCTATAGACTTGTTTTCATTTATTGAGTGTAGAATTTTGTGAAAGTCCTGACTGCCCTTTTTTGACTTCGAAATGACTCTTATCTGACTTGGGATGAAAGGTTTTACTTGAAGCATGTTATCAATGGTAGTTTTATCTATATATTTATTTATCCCAACTTTTAATCTGTGGTAGCTTAAAAAATTTGGTGATGTTTTGAAAAAATGTTTTATATTTTCGGATGACAGTAGTTTGCCTTCAATTGTCAATATGTTTACTGGAGCTATAACACCATTTTTAAAAAGTTTAGGTTCAAAGAAATGATCTTTTGAAATCTTAGGATTATACCAAAGTGGTGCATTCAGTCTATCAGTTTCTATAATAATTTCCAATACACTAGCCCATGCCAGAACAACATCTTTCCAAAATAAGTTTTTTATTTTATCTACTTGTTTATATGAGCACTGGGGACCTAGAAGTAATTATTTATTTCACCAATGTTAAGGTTTGCTAGATTTATCCAAGGTGAGTCTTGGCTCATGTAAAGTCTTCGTACCCAAGTTACTTTTAGAGCCTTGATAAAACATTCAAGATCAATCATTTTGAGACCACCCTGATCATATGGTTTACACATTTGTATCCTACTTATCTTTTCAGGCTTTCCGTCCCATATAAAATGATACATAATGCGATTTAATTGAGCAAGGTAATTATAAGAAGGATTTGGGAGGGACAGAAAGAGATGATTAAACATTGGAATTATTAATGTTTTTAATATTGTTATCTTTCCCAGCGGAGTCAGATAATGTTTTCTCCAAGATTTTAAAATATTTTCTGTTTTTATTATTAATGGTTTAAAGTTTAGGTCCATCATTTTACATAGATCCACTGAGAATTCTATACCCAAGAACCTGAACATGGTATTTCCCCAAGACAAATTTTTGTTGATTTCAAGTTTATCTTTTGAATGTCTCTTCTTACCTATCCAGACCAACTTAGTTTTGTCAGTGTTTACTTTTAAGCCTGATATGCTTCCAAATATTTCAATGGTATTTAATGCAGCCAACAAGGAGTCTCTACACCCATTCAATATAAGTGTTGTGTCATCAGCAAACTGTGTTAATTTTATTTCTTTTCCATCAATTACAATTCCAATTATATCATCATTGTGGGCCACCATCATTAGTAATATTTGTGCACATAAAATGAACATATAAGCAGCCAAGGGGTCTCCTTGTCTGCAGCCTCTTTCTACATTAAAGAATTTTGACATTTTTCCACATTGTATGACGGATGCTTTTATTTCATAATTGAAAGTCGAGACCCATTTTAAAATGCTTGGTCCAAAATTAAAGTAGTTCAAGACAGAGTATAGGAATTTCCAAGATATAGAGTCAAAAGCTTTTTCAAAATCAACAAGCACAAGGAGTCCACTAATGTCAAAATCTTCTGTATATTTCAGTATATCATATAACAATCGTGTATTTTCGCCAATTAAACGTCCACTTACAAAGCCTGTTTGACTCTTAGAAATCAACTTGTCAAGATGTATCTTTATTCTATTTGCAATCTATTTTTGATAACATTTTATTTGGAACAGAGGATTATTTGGTTGATTGGGGGTATTGTCCAGCAATTTTTTTAAGGCTGAGATGGGACATAAAGGTGAAGCCCCAAGGGCAGGAATTTTTATGACTCTAACTGAGTTGTTCATTTGCATGGTTTTTGACCATTTCAACAATATGTGGGCGCCAGGGTGTGCAAAAAATATATCAGCTCTAGCTAGGTGTTTGAGGATGTCATAAGAACCAATGGTGTGAGGTACTAAATGTGAAATTCTAAAAAATGCAAAGTAGTCCAGAAGGATTGCAGATTTGAGCACATACCCCATATATAAATATTCACATTCTTGAACAATTTTTACCAGAAGTGGGGGATCAATGATGGATTTTAATTTGAGTGTGAGTGGGGCACACCGTGCAACTGCCTTGGTAAAATATTTAATTCTCTGGTCAAAGAAGGGAGTGGTATCAAGGGCAAGCATTGAAAAATTTGCTTTTATGGCAGCCAAGTAATTGGAAATTTGTGAATGTGACACTTTGTTGAACACCAGAAATTCTAAACAGTCCAAGATGTGGGGAGGGGATATAAGGTGTGTTTGTACATTAAGGAAGGCTAAGAAGGCCAAAAATATTCTAAACATAGCTGCATACGACATTCTGGTGGACTCAGCAAAAGCCTGATGCATCCTACGAGCTGCTTTGTGGTATAATAGTGTAAAATGGAGATTGGAACCTGCAATCAGATAGACCAATCCAGTGTGAGTGCATCAGCTTTGGGAGTGATCCATATATGAGGAATTTTTGACATTAAACATGGATTTATGGACAAGGTGTCGGCTATCACATTCAATTTACCTTCAATATGTTCTGTAATTAAGTCTATATCCAGGTGAGCAGTAATCATGTTGATGTTTCGAACCATAGCTGCCAAGGTCATATCCCTACTGTGACTTGAGTTCAGAACTGACACGACTGCCTGGTTATCACAATGAATAACAACTTTTCGACCTTGCCACTGAGGGGCCCATGTTCGAACTGCTACCAAAATATTAATCATTTCCAAATGTACGATGTTATAGTTTTGGTAACCAATTGGAAGTGCAATAGCATATATTTCTTGGCCGCACATAGCCCCCAGGCCTTGAAGTGAAGCATCCAGCTCTGCATGTGTATGTATAGGTTTATGGTTGAAGTAGGCCACACCATTGAACTTTGGTAAGAATTTAGTGAACCAATTTACATCTCTTCTGAATTCAGGGTCAACTACAATAGTATCTTGCTTATGAGCTGCTCTTAAAGTATCTAACATTCTGTTTAAGAAAGGTCTAGAAGCTCGAACGCATTTTGTTACATCAAGCAACTTTCCAAGCAATGATTGAAGTTCTTTTTTATTACAAGTGTTTTTATTTAGCCATTGTTGGCATTCTTGCTTAATGTCATTTAACTTATCATTGGGTACAGCAATTGTTGATTTTTCTGCGTCTAATTCGATGCCTTATTTTTTAACTTATTTTTGCTAATTTTGAAACCTAGGTCCTGAAGAGGGCTATATAATGTGACAAAAGAGGCCTGAGCCTTGGATTTAACTGCATATCCAATGATGTCATCAATGTAATTGGTCACGTGATAGCCTTTAGAGTTCATAATATACCTGATGGCATCACTTAGGCATTGGAAGATGGCCGAACTGTGCCGAAACCCGAATGGTAGGCAGCTATCAGGAAAGTAGTTTTGGAAATGAAGACCTAAATATTTGTAATCAGCAGGATCTATTTTGACATGTCTGAATGCTCTTGAGATGTCAGTTTTGTAAAGTAAGGCTCCCTTACCTAATTTAACTAATTTATTAGTAATTGTGTCTATAGTGGGTAAGGTGAGTAATAATTTAGAACCCAGGTACTGCTCAGAGTCGACCCCAGCATTGACAGATTCGCCAACAGGAAAGCTAAGGTCTATAATGACCCTGCGATGAGGGGCTCCTGGCTTTTCACGAGTCATGAATAGGGATACATGGAGATCTAATATTGGTGGCGTGTGAAAGGGACCTAAGATAGCTTTGTGTTCCATCTCCTCTGTTAAATATGCTTCAATATCTGTAGGGTGTTTATTTCCCGACTCATGATTACCTAATTTGTGTGATAGTTTTATATTTTTATTGAAATATAAGGGAAAACCATATCTTATGAGATATTTAAGTTGACTATCCCAATATGTGCCCAGGTACTTTTCAGTTTTTAGCAATATTATAATCACTTTTTGTGATTATATTGATGTGGTTTTCTACAGATTTTACTTCCTGATCATAGACATTTGACATATGTACATTACTGACAGCTTTTCCCTTATTTTTAACAACATCAGCATAGGAAACATCATTGCAAAACCACCAATCTTGTTTCCAATTTTCACTCTGTGCAAAATACTTATCATTATTTACAACAATACGAGTACTGAAATACTTGTACTTGCCCTACTTGTTTTTTTGGTAATTTTTGTCTACAATCTTTGGCTGCATGAGGGTGAGATTTACCTTTTGCAAAACAGTTTTCACAAACATTGAGATACAACTGGCCCCCATTTTCATGTTCAGTTTTTTTCCCACATGTGCCCTTTTGATAAAAATGGCAAGGAATGCCCTTATCTTTGGATTTGAACTTGCGACCCAAAGATGTATTTGAATTTGGAATTCTTTGGGCATGGACTCGTCTGAGACGGTCAAGTTTATTGGTTTCATCCCAGTTTACTTTGCTTTCCTCCATGTGCCACAATACTACAGCATGAGCCTCTTTGACAACATAGCTCAATATATAGCTCAACATATTATTTTTTGTTTGAACATTACTTTCATCTTTTATCACAGCACAGAAACCAGTGACCCATTGAACCATTGACAAGTTGTCATACGTTACTCTTGACTTACTAGTACCACTTAAAATATGGTTTTGAGGCCAAGGTACCTCCCTCTTACACCAATAAGTATCAGGACCACCTCTTTGAGATTTGAACTTGCCTTGTGGATGCATGCCTTGAAGTTCCTTGATCCTGTCATCCACTCTGGCCTGGATGGTGTCTGACGCTCTCAGGAAGTCCAGGGATGGAATGACGTTGTCTGATGCTGTGTTTGACGCTGCAGCTGAGGTTTCTGCTACCACTGGAGCTGGCTGCTTGCTTGGCTTCTCCACCCTGCCTACTCTTTCTTCCATGGCTGACATCCTACCATTTAAACTTTTCAATTCATTCAGAATTTGCAAATTAATGTCAGATTGTCCCGCACTTGCAACACTACTGTCATCCTCTGGTTCACTGTCAACAGTTCTTGTACATTTACTATTGATTGGCCTCTGGTACCTGTCCCCACACGCGTTACAGTCAAAAGTCTTGGTCATATTGGAAATTCTATAAACACATATAGAGTGATAAGATTACTGATTCCCGCGCACCAGGTCTGTCATGACTTTTATATTAATTGATAATAATTTTATACAGCCCTTTATAGCTGCTCCAAGTCACCCCAGAGCTAGTATCACCTGTCTCAATAATCTGAGATAGATATTATCCAGCAATCATCAGGACTTTAACATCAGATCTTCAACATCAGATCTTCACATCAGTGTGGTAACAACTCTGAAAGTACACTGAAACTCTGGAGTTTCCAAAGGTTAAATAAAATCGAATAAAATCGAACACATGAAAAAAAATTTTGATTTCATAAAATGGGTGTTTCCCCATTGAAAACTTAAAGATTAATAAAAATGGCTGCATTCCGCGGGAATACTAAGTTCAAAGGTCATGACCCCATTAGGTACAGGAGGTTACAAGAACAAGAAAATTTTTTGCAAACGCCACTGACAGTTCAGACACCCACCATGTCTGACCAACAGTTTGATCAAAGAAATTAGCATAATTGACATTATCAACAAGAAATTGAACCAATAACTACTTTTTCTGCTCTCTAAAATTAAGCACGGTTTTAATGTCAATTTTTTCTGGTTGAAAAAGTTATTGCATATGATGCAAATTTAATCATTTTATAGAATCTACTCTTCTTTTATTCTTTGACTTGCTTCACACTGCCAAGAAAGACTCATTGGTTTATGGTGGAAAGGCAGCCTTTTATGGTTGCAGTGAGAGTACATTCACATTTGACAATTTGTATAGTTTCTGCCTAACCATAACATAACTTTGGTGAGAGATTTTTTTTTATTTCTCCAGAAAAATCACATAAACATACGCATATGCAATATAAAGGAATATAAAGGGCAAACAATACACAGTAATGTCCACAAGCCAGTGTGAAAAGTCTTTGCAGTTAAACATTGTTGTAAGAGGTAACGTGACCTTCAAAAAATGTGCTGAACTTTTTGGTACAGGTGGTAATCTATATGAGTCATAGTACAGTCACTCACTTTGGTCACTGATGCTGAGTACCACCCAGTGGGTTTCTTCATTGTAAGATCAGTAGTTCATTTCTTTCAAAAAACACTAGTGTCCCATCCTGGTGGCTTGAAGGTCATTAACATTTCTTTCAATTTAAATGCATATTCATCAGTTTAGATCTGCACTGATACATTTTTATCATATTGCCAAATTCTTCATGCACAACAATGTTCACAGTTTCTGTCAATGATTTTTGAAGTGCACCTCAAGTGAAACTGTGCGAACTGCACCTCAAGTAAAACTGTGCCAGTTTTTCTCAAAATCTCATATCCTGTGCCCTCTTCCAAATCAGGTGACAAATCAGAGCAGATGAAGGTATATCCCCTATTATGCTTCTCCCTATCTATATTGTTTTCTTCATCTTGATACATGAATCCCATGCTAAAGAAGAGAGTCGTATCGCAATTCATATAATCTCCAGTCTCAAAATCTGGTTGAAGTGCCTTACCAGGAACGGATGTGTCACCCGCACTCAGTGTGATATGGTCCATATCAAAAAGGTTCAAACTGGAATGGGTTTGTTTAGTATGTTCCCCGTAGTGATCTTGAAACATAAGGTCCAAGTGTAGTTTTCCCATCATATCAGTCAAGTGATTTTCATGGACAAGCCCTTTTCTTTTGACATATCTCTCATTGTTTTGGTCCAGAGAAAAGTTATTTGTGTCTTTGTACCACGGCGATGCTGTGAGTTGACTTTGTTCCCTCTCAGTCCCAACACTGACCAGACATCATCAGTGGGACCCACTGGCTCTCCATCAGCATTCATAATTTTTGCCTTGATTTGAATGAAGCTGTTTTTTAAATCTGTGTACTCAGATTCAGTCTCAGTAATTTTAAATTCAATGGTGCCATCACTGTCCTTGACTGCCATAATTGGTCTACCCATCTCCCTTCTTCCACACTGGTTTGAGTGGCACAAAAAATTAGAATCATTACAGAAGAAATCCTGCTGCTTCATTTTTGACGAAAGTGAAGTGTTACAAATGACTCCCTACCAAGAAATGGAATAGTTTATCCTGTATCCCCTTAATATTGATTTCAACAGCTCCAAAATCGTTATCATTACTGGATAGTAGAACACTTGATTATAGGAGGTAGTGACAATTGGACCCTTTTAGATGGCACTATTCAGAAAGGACACCATAAAATTTCCCACAGCCACAGGCTCAATTAAATCACAATAGACATATAAGTTGTGTGTGGCATCTTCAATGTCCGCTGGATGCTCTGATTGTCTATCTCCAGCATTAAATGGCCCCTTTTACTAATCCCAATATATTATTTAATCTCTTTAAAATATACTAGTCCAGTGGTAAGTCCAGTGATGAGTGATTTGATGAAATTTTAAGTCTGATTTTTGTGTGGCTTCGATGGTATTGAATTCAACAGTGTTAGGGAGTTTGCACCAAGACCCCATTTAATTCTTTATTTAAGGTTTTGATTAAATCCTTTATATCAGCATAAATATCCTCAGGAATGAGTATGCCCAGCATGGCCTGTATAGGGGCCTGCTGCCTCAGTTTCCTAACTATCTTAAGTTTGTCACGCCTCTTATTTTGACCTATTAATGTGTCATGGGTTACTACCAAACAGGGCTCGTTTGGGTTCAATTTCCTAGCCTCATTTCTAATTTGTTAGGCATTTTGAATTTGTCATTGAAACAATAACACTAGTGAAGGGATTTTATTTTTTATTTCCCACCTTCCCTCCCCGGTGCACTAATACTGCATTATTTCTGTCTTATTTCAGTAGGCGGCCCTACGCTGACCCTGGGTGACCCTCTCTCAAATTGACTGTAACTAGTTCACAAAGTTTGTATATCAAGTCAGGGCCAGGCATTACCCTGGTAGTTCCCTCTCTCAGTCTCTCACTTCTAACTTGTCACTAGAAAGTCAGATATGTTCTGGCTCCCTCTAGAATTGGCTACACGGCCTGGTCAGTCAATGTATTTGAAGTACGATTTGCTTAGTCAACATACCTAGTCTATTTCTGTGATATTGCTGCACTAGTTGCTATTTGAGTATGTGTATTGTCATTTGTTTTATCATATTATGGTGCTTTTTAAAATCTTTCAAATTATTGAAATTTTAAAGTTTTACCTTTGTACATACTTACTAACCTGCAAAATAAATTCCTCAAGCATAATTTTACTTTTACATCACATCTTTGACCTCTGACCTTCACCTTGGCCCTTAATCACCTTCTAGGGAAACTGTGGCTGTATTTCCAACTTGAAACGATTGATCTGAAGGGACATTATACTATGTTCTTGCATACTGAATGACCATCAGTCGCACTTCCCATTCATGGCCCAGTTCATAAGAGTGAGCCAGTGGTACAACAAACTCTCCAGGAATAATACGAATGTGCTTTGTATTGCTAGGTAAATAGAGACAAGTCCTTCATGGTGTGTGTTTCCCATGCCATACAGATGGAAATCAAAAGATGCTTTCCCTTTTATGCAATCTCCGATTTGTACTTGGTTCTTTAGTTCCATTCTTGGTCTGATTTACATTTGGGTTCAGATTCTGGTTCAGGTTTCCACACCTCTTGTGGGCAAATGTCTAACTTGGGGCCATGACCTAATAACCTCTCTGGAATGTTAGCCACTTGAGTAAAGTATCCAGTTGGGAGATTTGTTATTTTTCTCTGCGTTAAAATAGCAGTGTTAAAAAATTCTCTGATATGTGATCCACTAACAGAACGGTTGTCTTCTGTTAAAATTTTGCCTTCGTTATTCCATTGTAAGGTCCCTTTTAACTTTTGATACAGGTGCCGACATTTACCCCTTAAAGTAGTTGGCAGAGTGATGACCAAGCCACCTTCTAAAAGAAATAACAGTTCCTAAAATAGGGGCCAGTAAAGCAGACAGGAAGCCACCCTCTTGCAAAATCTGTCAGAGGTATTACTTTTCTTTAATGCTCTCAGTTCTTTGTACTTTCCCAGTCTTTTCTTTTCTTTCAGTCCAAGAGGAATATTCCCTTCTAAAATGATTTGAGCAGAATCTATAAAACATTGAAGGAGTGGCCTATCTGCATCACAAATGATGTACTTTGTCATTATGGGGTTACCCTCAGCAAATTCTTAACACAAATTCATTCTTTTTAATACAGACATGTTTTCACTGATTTCAGTTTGCTCATTGTCACTTGTAACTGGTGCCATTGGATGGAGCAATGCACTCTTGAGTTGTAACTCCAAGTAATGTCTTGCAGTGCATCAATATAATGGCAAAACTGTTTATATATAAAATACTTGTATATTTTTCCTTTTATGGTTTTAACAGCTCTTTCTACATGATTGGCCTTCACTTCATTTTGGGGTCACGAAGTAATGTAATGTCAATCACTTAAAATAACAACTTCGAAATTGACCTGAAAATATTAAGGTACATTGAAAAACATGACCTCATAAAGCAAATGAACTATCAAGATGCTGCAAGACTTCTATTTTTCTTTTCAATGGAAAGTTCAAATTTGGGTGTAAAAATGCAGAAAAAAAGGTCACAGAGCTGTCTTGTTGACTGTAACCTCATACAGTTCCTGTGGATACAAAAAACTAAGAGTGTGTGAGAGATCGAAGAAAATCGAACTGTTTCTGTCCAAAATTACTGCAGTATTGGGGGGTCAAATGTAGTCATGTGACGTCATCAACTAATCAGATTGCAGCATTTGGTCATGTGATGTGATGTCATCACCCCTCAACCAATCAGATTGATTGTTTCTCCCAAGCTCCACTGCACCGGAAGTTTAAATGCACATTTATATACTTATCATCTATGCCTATGACACCCATCTGAATTTAGGAATATGGGCTTTGAAGGTGCAAGGACTGGTGTAAGGTGCTAAAGAGGCACTGTGGAGATAAATCCATACAGCTGAACTGCACAGGGGCCATGGGACATAATATTTTATAGTGGTATGTTGTGGTCAAGGCAAAGGTAGCTCCAGAACGCCTGAAGGTGTGGAAACCAAAAGTGGAAGGTAGAATGTTGAGAGACTGGAGGATACATTTGAGTGCATTCCAAATGTGGGTATCTATGACTTGAAAGTGTGGAGGGCGGATGGAGGCAAATAGTGTGTCAGTTGGTATGAGGGGTCTTGAGGACAGGAGAGCCCTAAGTGCTCGGACAGGGCAGAGGTAGGGATTCTGTAACTGTGGGAGGTGAACTATATGATGGGATTTGTGGTCTTGGAGAGTTTTTGTCTATTTGACAATCAAATGTACTGGATCACCAAAAATGACATCCTGTCTGAGGAAATGTTTTGAGGGATCGAAATTTTTGATACTATGGGGGGCTATATTAGACATTCTAAGGAAAGCAAAATAAGCCGTAAGAAAAATTGCTCTGAAAAGATGAGAATCATGAAGTCAGTCACAGGACCTGGAGATATGGTACAGGGTTTTGATATCAAAAATGCCCCTGGGAGTGGGGGCAAAGTAACAGTTGAAGGAGATACTTCTGATAAACCTAGTCAGGAGGTGATTATTAGTATGGTGGGCTTGCAGATTGTATCTGATGGCAACTGTGTGAATTGAGGAAAGATAGTTTTGAATAACTTTGGGTGATAAGTGGTTTGTATGGATGCATTCCAGAAAGACCAGTAGCTTATATACTGTAACTTGTAAGGGAAGCGTCATGAATATCAGGGAGGCTATAAAAGTCCTGAAGTGCCTATCTTGGGCTGATCCTGTGGAAGGTCTGTAGGCTGAAGCTGTTCTACTGTAGGCTGAATGGAAAAGCTGGATGGACTGCATGTTGGAACCTGAAATTATATGGTAAGACCAGATTAGTATGATAAGGCGTCACCTTGTCCCAAAAGCAAGTGCTCCAAAGTTCTTGTAACAGGGCCTGATTGACAGGTTTTGAAGCGTGCAATCTGGAATGCAACTCTGCTTTATTGTTATGAAAACCCTTGATATGGAGAATGTGAAAGTCAATATCATGTAATGCCTTGAAGAGCCAGATATTGCGAATACAGGCAGCAAAGAACAAGTCTTTGGTCTTAGGAAGCCACCACCTGGACCACGGCTTCCTTATCACAGTACATGTGAATGGACGATTGCCTCCAATGTTTAGCCCATAGTCTGAAAGCCACTCCTAGATTTACCATCTCATGGTGAACTATCTTGAGGTCATAGTTTGGTACCACTGATGCCGGGGCTGAATAAGCCCGGGTACCCCATATACCTCCTATACCTGAGAAGCATGTGTGTAGGTAAACTGGGGACAGGTCAATCATAATGGGTTTTCTTGAATGGTGTGACCCCATTGAAATGGGGCAAAATTTTTTGAAACAAGTCCAAATCCTGGTAAAATTGAGGGGTCAGACGAATACTTTTCTTGTGACTGTTGGTTCTGAAGAGATCAAGCATCCTATTGATGAAAATTATGGCAGGGTGGACACATTTGTGTATGTATATGAGTTTACCTGAGTGACTGGAAGCTTTTCTTGGAGAGTAATTTTTTGGTGCTAACATGGAGACATTCCTGATGAATTGCTGTGATTTTGTTTGGATCTATACTTAATGATGATTCAGGGCTGTTGATCCTGATGCCTAGGCATGTGACGTCATCAGAGGGAGGGTTCAGTTCATTCTTATTGATGGGGTGGCCTAGAGAAGAAAGGAGATCATGTAATAGGTGAAACTGATGCAAGGCGTCATCAGGTGACGCCACCTCTGCATAATTGTCAATGTACGGAAATATGCGACAACCTGACATCCTGAGGATGTGTGTGACAGCGTCAGACAACATCTGGAATGCTGCGCTCCCGTGAGTTCATCTGAACGGGACACTCAGATCCAGGTAAAGCTTGCCATCCCATTTAATGCCAAATTTTGCAGCGTCAACTGGATCAACTCTCAAGTTGCAGAAGGTATGAGCCACATCAATCTTAACAAGACTGTGTCTGGGACGTCATGACGTATAACGTCAGCAATGTTGTCAATTGATGGGAACTTGATGGGTGACCATCAAACATGTGTCTAGTGACTGCGTCATTAAGTGACGCCCTGTACAGATGAGATAAATTCAGAATGACGAGCCTCTTATTGATGTATTTGGGTCCAGAAAGCAATGGGGAGCAGTGAAAGTGTGGTGAAGTAACTGAATCAGCTGGGCCTGGTTCCTTATCAAGATATGCCTGAATGTACTCAGGGAAGTTGGTTGCAGAAGCGTGGTTTTGAGTGTCAGTTTTATGAAGTGAATCAGGGGAAATAATGGAGAGGGGAAAACCGAATTTGATGTATCATATCAAAAACTTGTAAGGGTAGTCAGACTGTGCCTGTTCTCATGCTTCCAAATTGAGCCCAGGCCGTATGGGAATTCGGGCTTGAACATAATTAGGGACACCAGTTTGCCTGATAATTTCTGCTATATGCAAATGTTCCTCAATAGTTCTGATGTGAACTGGCTCTCTATCTGGACCTATGAACTGGGAGGTAGGGGGGTCGTGATTGAGGAAGCCGAATTGCTTATCAGGGATACTAATGTCATGGTCAACTTGAATATGCCTGATGTCTGGGATGTGGGCCTCTATATTGGGTGGGATACTGTTCGTTTGCTTGGTGTTAGTGTATGGATTAGCAGAGTACAAACCATCATTTACCTCGACCTTTTCAACTGTCTGAATACATTTTTGACTGATGATTTTTTGTGTCATTAACTTGTATCAGTTCATGAATTATGTTTGTGATATAACATTCATATGAACATTTGTTCAATTTTTGACATTTTTGATCCAAACAGAAGTCTTGATAAGTTTGTTTTGCTACAGCCAAATCCTCACTGGATACTCTGTCAACTTGCTTATGTAACAATAGATTGTGAGAGATTTGGAAACTATAACTGAACTGAAGTAAGCCAGTTGGAGGTTCAGGGCAGGGGCACCAAATGTTTGGACATTGGTAAGTTGAAAACATGTAAAATCCTTCTAATTTGTTATCTGGATTTGGATGAATGAAAGCTAAATATGTATTGCTTGCATTTTTATTGTTTCCCATTTGAGAAAATACACTAACATCTTGAAAAAATGCTATTTGAATAAAAGGCGGAACCCTTGTAGGTTTGATCATGGTGCCCCCTGCTCCTGATATGCTTGGTGAACCAATCATCACAAGTTTGGTTATCATCATGTTTACAAGTGTTAGTAATGTTAGTAACGTACTCAGAGATATTTATATCACAAACTGACACTTACAGTAATTCGTCCCCACATTGAGGCTGTGCTGACAACCTGCTCTTAGCATGATTAAGATCAATTTTATCAGCTGGCAAAACATGATTTGAGTCATAATATAAACATGAATCATTAGCAATGGCTGGACACATATAAGATACCTCCTTGTATTGCTTAATCATGTGAATATGATTTAATGTTAGAAAACTCAGGTAAACTGAGAGAATTATGGTAGTGTTTAAGGCCTGTCAGCCCAGTGGAGTTTGAAGCATAAGATTGTGGGGCAAGCCATTGCCAATCATTGCAATTAACGCTTCTTGGTGTGAAAACTTTTTGACACTCTTGCTAAACATGTTATATTCATGCATATGATTATTACAACAATTTGAACAATTATTCGTCCTAGACACTCCCACATGCATATGGCCTGGTCCAGCTGGTGGATGAATGACCTACTTGGTCTGTTGTTTCTCCACCCCCTTCTGTTTGTTAAGACACTTAATTTCTTAGTGATTCAATATTTTTCCTAGTTTTGCACAAAATGAACAAACATGTCTGTACTGTCCATGGTGTGATTCGAAGCTACACATACCTTCATTGAAATATCTGCATGTTTTGGCCCTATAATTTGGCTGATTTGTGGAGGTGTGGATGTTTGCCATAGTGATTTGTGATGCAGAAAGTCTATTGATGGCCCACTGCATCTGGTCCCCCAAGATAAATTACCTGATTCTATCTCATGCATAGATGTGCCATATGCTGCCCTGACTGCTGGCCAAGGAAGTGAGGTAGCATCGTTAAATGCTAATATAGTTTGCAGTAGTGCTTTCTTAACAGTGTCTGGATTCTGCATATGGAAGATATTAGTGAGCTGCCCCACGGCCCACTCTGGGATGTTGAGTTCATCGTAAGTGGAACGCTTGTTACCTTGGATGCCATAAAACTCCTCATTCGGCCATCTAAGCTCTGGAATACTGACTACTGTTTCTGTGGTATTGTATCACCCTGTTTATTTGGTGGGGGCCTTACCTTGGGAGGCTTCCTGCTTGGCTTGGGCCTCATAAGAAGCCAACACTTGGGCCACCGATTGCGAGATACTTTGGTTCTATCTGAGCACGTTGATGCCTGGTAGAACTCCATCAGATGGGAAGTGTGTAGCGTGGTGGTCTGCTTGCTGTGTGAGTAGAGTGGCTGGAGTCGTATGGGATGAACTCGTGGTTGCTTAGTAGTATATGAAACCCTTACTCCTGCCCTCAGGTAACTTTAACCCTCATTAATTAACTTTGACCTCAAACCATAAACTGAGGGCAGGAGTAAGGTTTACTTTAAACCTACACATCACCCAATTTTTAAACCAAAGTTATCCTAACTGAGGTACAATTTTCTCTGCACTTTTATGTACTGAACACTGAGTCATATTAGTGTAATCCTGGTTTAAAATTTCGGTGGCCCTCACTTTAGCAAATTTACAAAAGGGGAAATGTTTAAGATGTTCTTTCAAAGGAATATCTCCTGCAACCCAATTATACATAACTCCACTCCATGTTACACATCACCCAACTTTTAACCAATGGTTTGTTTAGACAGTAAAAAAAAAGTTTTCTTTGCCATTTCATGCATTTTCCTGGTTGAATTTTGAATCACCTCTTTATCATATGGATAACTGAGATATTCAGAAAAGCCTGTGTTTTTGTGTTTTTTTGTACAGTGATTTGGTGCACAGATACTAGCTACAGTCTTTCATGGGCAATATACAGAATATTTATTTCTTTGATAAAAATTACAACTTAATCAGGCTACCAATCTCCATATCCAATAGGGAAATGTGATATGATAACCATACTTTAAGGTTTTTTTGTTTTTTTTTGTCTATTGACCATAGCCTAAATATATGTACACATATTTGCACAAAGTGACACACATTTATTTGTATTATAAACTGGAATAATAAAAGAAAAGTACAATAACACTTTAACTCTTTGAGTACTGGTAAAAATCAAGGTTACCAGACCATTTTTTTGAAAAGACTGTACAGAAACCAGTCTGTGTTTTGTGTTTATTATGCTGCTCGAGCATGCGCACTCGAATCCTGGAACTCGCCTGTTTAGTTTAAAATATTTCATTGTTTACTCTTCAGTATCGTGAACTAGCAATGTAGATGGATATTAAATATAATATATATTTGCAAAGGTATTTGGAAACTACGACAAAGATGTTAGGTTTACAAATCTTTGTAAAATATGTAGCCAGTGTTAGTTTGCAAAAAGATCGTGGATGCTTTTATAAAATATATATTTCGAAAGAAACTTTTGAGAAACTCCCCCCGTCTCGAGCATGCGCACTCGAATCCTGGAACTGGTCTGCTTAGTTTAAAATATTTCATTGTTTGGAAGGGTATCGTGGACTATGTAGATGTAGATGGATATTAAAATATTATATTTGCAAAGGTATTTGGAAACTACAATGACGGTGGGTACGTTTATTTAATTCTTTGTAAAATATGTAGCCAGTTAGTTTGTAGAAAGATCGTGGACTGTTTAGTTTTAAATATTTTCATTGTTTACAAGGGTATCGTGAACTACGTCGCAATGTAGATGGATATTAAATAAAATATATATTTGCAAAGGTATTTTGGAAACTACGACAAAGATGGTGGGTACGTTCTTTGTAAAATATGTAGTCAGGTAGTTTGCAAAAAAGATCGTGGATGCTTTTATTATAAAAAATAGATTTTGTTTGTTATTAAACTTTTGAGAAAATCCCCCCGCCACGAGCATGCGCACTCGAATCCCGGAACTCGCCTGCTTAGTTTAAAATATTTCATGAACTAGCAATGTAGATGGATATTAAATAAAATATATATTTGCAAAGGTATTTTGAAACTACGATGGTGGGTACGTTTTTTGTTTAAATCTTTGTAAAATATGTAGCCAGTGGTACGTTCTTTATTTAATTCTTTGTAAAATATGTAGCCAGTTAGTTTGTAGAAAGATCGTAGACTGTTTAGTTTAAAAAATATTTTCATTTTTACTCTTGGATGAGTATTGTGAACTACGTGGCAATGTAGATGGATGTATTAAATAAAATGTATATTTGCAAAGGTACATTTGGAAACTGATGACAAAGATGGTGGGTTTACAAATCTTTGTAAAATATGTAGCCAGGTAGTTTGCAAAAAGGATCGTGGACTGTTTAGTTTACAAATATTTTCATTGTTTATTCTTGAGTATCGTGAACTAGCAATGTAGATGGATATTAAATAAAATATATTTTAAAGACATTTGGGTTTTGAAAAACTGTGACCTAGCAATGTAGATTAAATATATGAGAATGGGGAGATGTTTTGTTCTGAATTTTATGTGTCAGTTTGTTGGTTAATGCACTTGATTGTATAGGTTTGTATAATAGATTCCAATGAAACTCTTTTTGCTATAAACTCCACATTTATGTAATCTAGGATTTTTTTTAGCCTGTATAAACCCATGAGTAAATGAGGATTGTGTGTTGTTATGATCTTTCTAACACTATTGTAATGTATTTTCCATTGTATTTGTCCAATGTAAAGCACATGCGCATACTCAAAGAAGGAAGACACACAGTCAGATGGACACACACACACACACATGGGCATTAAAGTATCAGTAAGATCTTATACTGATGGTTAAATTATTTTAAATCAATATTTCATTGAATTTTTCTGAAGCAACAACTAGTATTCATACCAGTCTTTTTGTTATGTAGTGAAGAAATCTTATAGAATGAAATGTCACATAATTGAGTATTAGATGTATGCAGTTACATTTTAAATATATATTTACATATTGCTTAGTACAAACTTTTGTATCTATATATATATCATTAACAAGATGTAATTTTTTACATCAAAGTGTCATATATTGATTGAAAAAAAGAAGAGAAAATCAATCTTGTAGGTGTAGTTAATGGTATGACCTTTCAGTGTTGTTCAATACGCATTTGAAGAGGTAATTGAATCAATATCACTGTGCAATTGAGAGAAAAAATCAATTTCTCCTCTTATTATTTACATCTGTTTAGTTTATTCATGGGAAATTGTAAATTTTGTGTCACCGTAATTGGAATGGATACACTACAGAATCCTAAGGAACACATCACATACATATGTGTTTGGTAAGTGGCTGCTTTATAATATATGTTGGTGGAATGTATATAAAAGATAATAGTTATAATGTAAGTACTAGATACAACTGCCTCATAATGAAATATAAATTTTTATTTTCATTGATATATGTTTTTTGTTGTTTTTGTTATATAAAATGTTTGTTTTAGATGTCTTTTTGATACATTGGTGAAAGATCAAAATTTCTATTCTTGTCTTTATATTCCTTAGCATCTATTTGTATTGTTTCACTCATTCTAACCACAACAAAAGCTTTTGTGTGTGTGTAATTATCTTAATCAAAATAATTTCCTTTATATGTAGGTGTAATTGTTTTCTTTTGTGTTTGTTATAGACAAACAAATTGACATTGTTTTTTGTTGTGCCTTGGGACTGTTTATAGAAGAAAATACACAATGCATATACATGTTGTGCTTTTGGATTGTTTATAGAAGAAAATACACAATGCATATACATTATGTATAAATGTACTGGTAGTAGAAGGGAAAATATCACTTTCAATTTGATATAGGAAGATAGAAGGTTGGTGGTGAAAATTTTGAAATGTATTTTTTATTTATATAAACTGACAGAATATAGGTTTGTTATAAAACATTTAGTTAGGAAGGGAAATATATTTCAAATTTCTATAGCCTGTTTTGAAAGGTGGCAATAAAAAAACCAACATTGATTACAAATTGATCCTACATTCCAGTTCCATTGAAATATCATTGTTTAATCAATATTTCTAGACCTTGTCTGTGTGTGGTGTTGATTCTGTGGTTTGTGTTTTGATGTCTAGTGTGGAACCTCCTGCTGAACACAGTGTTTGATCTCCATTCAAATATCACTTTTGATCAATATTTACAAGACTGACTGTTTTTCATGTCAGTGTGTGTGTATTGTGTTTTTTGTTCAGCTGTCAACTGTTTTTTTTCTTCTGGATGAGCACAGCTGTTGACCATTGGGGGCCTTTTTTTCATTCATTGATGGATCGTCCCACATTCACAGACATGAAGAAATAATATAAAATAACAGAGAAGTTTTTTTTTGTTTATTTGTAATCACTTTTAGACAAAAGAGAAACTATTTTTGCAGATTTGCATTTTTGTTGTGATACACTATTTTGAAAAACTACTGTTAAAAAAATTAATAATAAAATGTACTAGTTTGATGAACCCCGGAGATGTGAGATCTAGAAATTATTAGTAAGTGTGAATATTTTAATCATTTAGACCTAGTAATTAAGAGTAAGTTTCAGATTTTAATCACAGTTTCCTCACACAATGTTCCCTAATATGACCTCCTCTTGTAAATGTGGAACTTAAAAGGTTGAAAGTTTTCTCAGATCACTATTACAAACACACAAAGATATGTGTTGTGTGTAGACCGTTTAGATATATGTATGTGTGTATTTTTTTAGGTTCATGCAATGTCTGAATGATGTATGTCTGTAGTCATCTGCAACCAAATGTACGGCACAGTTTCTCTGAGCGCCCAGTTGTCATCATGGATTGTGAACAGTGAGTTTTGTTTTTTTAGGTGGTATCATATTTTGTTTGCTGTCGTTCGTTCGTTTTTGAAAATCTTTTTTTCCTTTGTTATGTATCGTTTGTTTGACGTCATCCGTCTAGCCATTTTCGAAGATCTTTTTCCTCCTGTTATGTGTGTTTTATCAGAGACAGATTGAGTACTATAAAAAGTAATAATATTCTTTGTCTTAAAGTGGGGAAAAACCAAAGGTTTGACACTCAATCACCATTTTTTATTTTATGTACAATATTTAAAACAATTTAACACACAATATTTATTTACAATTCTTATTACATGTAGACTTAGTACAATATTTTAATAGTATGCTTATAATTAATAGATTTCACTTTTTATTAACTGAATGATTTGTACACAGTATAATCATGATTACACCATTGTACACACAAGCAACATTATAACTATGCATATTTCTTTATTTTATACACAAAATAACTTACATCATTACACATAGAATATGCTTTGAACTACACCATAAAATATAATTTTACAATTGTAACAACATACTTTTATGTAGGTACAATAGTTTACCTTTTTTATTAATTTAACAGTCTATGATGATGTTTATATACATACAAAACACAGCATGTTTGAATTATCGTGACTATAAAACCAAGCTTCTGTTTGTAATATGAGCATTATAGTTACAGTTTGTTTGCTCTTTTTATATTACACACAATGATTATAACCCACACACTATGCTTTGAACTACCACCATAAAATATATGTAATTGTAACAAAATTTGCTATATAATAATAATAATACAGTAATGGAAGTAATTAATACATGACAAAGGTTTGTAAACACCAAGAAGCACTTATTTCCTGTCGTCAATGTATGTTAAGCTAACATTATCCGAAGTTTTACTGCCCTCCTTTTTTGATAAAGCTGAATTGTGTTTCCTTTCATCCTTATTTTAAACCAATAAATAGCCCAATGAAAAAAGAGGAATAAGTAATAAGACATATGGTCAATCCACCATTTTTAATTTGTAATGATGTGTTCTCCCTGCATAATATTTTCAGGAGTTTGGTGGCCAAGACAGTCAGAATCGAGCCAAACGTGTTCTGCTTTATCGATTGTAATATTACACAGATGTGTGCTGTTTCTGATAACAATCATTTCCAGGATAGGCCATGACCTAAAAGTGGGCAATTCTGTTATGCCCATGTTAATTTAGTCTAAGAATATTGCAGTATTTTCGTCATCCTCATTAAAACAGGTAGCGTATCAATATTTTTACACAGGATAATTCCAACTGCGTTAGTACACCAGCAAACGGGTGGATTACCACACTTACTGCTAAATGTGGATACTACAAAGAAGACCACAAGAGTACTGTTGAAAACATGATTTGATAAGCATTTCCTTTACGGTGAAAATACACCTTGTCACATAGTTCATATAAAGAAAGAATATTTACTGCAAACTGTCAATTAACTGATGTGAAATTTGTCTGGTTAAGAAATCTTCTGAAACTTTTTTACTTATGTCTAAACCAAATTTCCTTTTACAAAACTCTTTGACCATTTTGTCATTTTTACTGTAACCCTCATGGTTGTACGTATTCATGATATTATTGTAGGACGTACCTTTACACCTGTTTGAGAGGAAGTAGATATAATGTTGACCACACACAGTGTACTCTTCTGCTGTTGTAGCTATACTGGTCTACCATTTCGAGGAATTTTACAATATATTTGTAAGTTGGTTCTTCCCCATAACTGTCGAAATATTCTATTGGTTCTTTTACCGATGGTAAATAAATAGCAGTCCAATGCGTTCCTGGTTTGGTGTGTACATCTGTGTTGACTACAACAGCAAACGGAATTCGATCTATTTTCGTTGGTAGTTTATCGCAGGGAAATGTACCGATGTATGCATTCTTTGTAATATTGTCCGTACTTAACACTTGAGTAATTTATTGAGTGTCCATTGCTTTTATACCTCAGTTGCAGGATTCATTTCTGAATCTATCTCAATCATGTCTTGATATTTAAAATACGCAACTAAAGTGACAGCAGTGTTGCAGGTTTGTGACAGTTTTATTTCAACCCAGACTTCTCCATTTTTGATCAGCGTCATCTCAGCCGGGACTGAATCGGTCTCCAAGTCAAAGGCATAAATGGTATGACCATTTTTAAAATGTTCAGTTGTAACACCCATTGAATTATTTGAGTATAAAGTGTCTGTCCCCTGAAACAGTAAAAGGTACCCCATAAGGTATTTGCCAGAAGAGAAATCCAACTCCAACTCCTCAAATGGAACAGCTTTCCCATTGACTCTCAGTACTATACTCCGCACATTGAAGTGTTGAAAATTGAAAGGGTTTTGTTTTATATTTCCATTAAAGGCAGATGAGTTCACCATCCCAAGAACAATTCTTGTAGGTAGTTGACCATCGGATATATTTCGCTCGGACAGATCATCTCTATTGGCCCCTTTTGTAAAATATTTCATCTCAACTCTTTTTATGGGATACTTTATCCGGTCAGACTGTAGATTTTTTAAGTGAGCGGCTCTTATAGATGGTATAATTGTGTCATGTTTCACAAACAAAGAAGCACTTCCAATTTCTAAAATGTATTCATTGTTCTCTATTGCAGCCTTCAGAAAGAATTTTGGTGAGTGTCTGTGCAATTTCACTTTTACCGAGCACTTTCCCATCGGGTATCTTGCTTGGTTAAAGAAATTGGCATGTATTCTTCCAATTAATTTGAATGATTTTCCAAATTTTGTTTTGTTAAATCTTGTGACTGCAGATGGATTCACATTGGTCATGTCTGCAAGGGCTACTGGTGCTATTGCCTCTAAGTCTTTTGTTTCCAGAAAATATAATGACATTGCCAGAAATTCATTCTTAACATCCTTACCATATGAGAGTAACGTTTCCAGAAAAGCTCGGTACGGATACATTGTGTCATTTGAAGACACTAATCTTCCTCCGAGATAAACCTCTACTTGTTTAAACATTGCTGCAATTAGATAGTTGACAGGAAATAGAATGGATCGATCTGGTACTGTGGGATCATCATCGGCTACTTTCCTTTTTTAAGTACTCCACCATCTGTGGCTACTATTCTACATTTTAGGTGCAACAATGATTGGCTAAAATCTAAATATTCACTCGTTGGCTTTAATTTTGAAATGCAGATCACTACCTTTGTCTAAAGTGTTTACAGGTTTGTGCTCAATGTATCTCGATGCCTCAGTTGAAATATGCGTGCTTGGTACAGTGAAGAGCTCTAGATTAGACATCGCACTCTTGCAGGACTGTGGGTGAATAGCCATTATTTTTATTTATAGTACAAGATTTAACTTTCTTCTTTTCCCACTGGTTTGCGGAGGGCTCTTTTTATGTTTCTTAGATCTACCTGTCACAGGAGTGTTTCCCACAAATTCTGGGATGCGATTCTTCCCAGTGTCTAATAATGCTTGTTTTACCCCTTTCTTGTTTATTATAATGTCTGATAACACCTCTTTTCCAGAACGAACAACTGCGGGTAATACTTTTTGCTTTAGAATTGGGAGTGCTCGTTTGACTAAACCGGATAATATTTGTCCTAATCCACTACTTCGTTGTATCGGTGATCCAACAAAAACGAGAATATTTCCCCCGGATTGACAGTAATGGTGTTCTATTCCTTTTGTATTTGGATAATATTTGATGATTCTCATCTTGATGTCATGAGGAAAATTGTTGTTCCTTTCCTACATTAGAAGCTGTCACTTTTCAAAGCATCACATGGTCCATTAATTTTTTTTTTCAAAACTTCACCCACTCAGTCTTTCTCGGACTCCTTCGTGGTAACTGTATGTATGCCTTAGGAACACCAATATCCACCAATGTATCCACAAAATCATCTGCTCCCACTGGTATATCTTTAGCAGATGTAGTGGTTAAACTGTTTGTTACAAACCTAAGTAACTGAATAAGATTACTGTCCTGTATTGTTTCACCCTCGATCACAATTTCCAGGTTATCCATCCAAGATAAGATACCTCACGACTCTTTCATATATTTTAAAATTAAATTAACCACAGGTTTTGTTCACAAGGGAAATTGGTTTAATATGATGTCTTCGGATGGAGCCTCTACTTCTACCTCTTTTTAATCTGTACAAGTTGCAGTTCTGGAAGGGGTCTCTTAGTCAATTTCTTTTTCTGATTATAAAGCTTAATTTTAACGTCTGGGGAAAGAGTTTGGTCATTAAGTATGTCACCGGTTTTCTTTGCAGGAAGTTCTTTCTCCTCAGGGTTAAAGTTACACTTCTTAAATACTTCCAGTGGAACAATTATAGCCTTTTTATAGTTCATTTCGCACCTCCGAAAAGTGAACCTAGCACAGACAATGCCACTGGTAATATACTCGTCAAGAATCCTCCTTCTTGTTTTAGAATTTCTTTTCTTTTCTTAAATAAACACCTTTTGTTTGTGAGATCTTTAAGGTGTCTTTTTATTTTCTTTAACTTTCCAATTTTAGAGGGTGAAATTCTCACACAACCATTTACTATGTTTAGCAAGCACTCTGATATAACATCAATTTCTTGTTTTGTGGCTACATCTAAAAGTGCCTTCCTTCTTTTCACATCTTTTGAATTTGCTAATAATGTGAGATAATCTCTTCTCTTTAAAGCAGATCCCATATTATCTTTCTTTTGGGTCTTGCATACTATTGCTAACTGTTGTTTGAATCTGTCTGTCACATGGATAATTTTTTATGCCTTGTTGGGCACAAAAACTCTCTGGAAGTTTTTACCAAACAAATCTGTTCTAAAACAAGCATCCTCTGGTGTGCTGACTTTTCCATCTATAAATAAGTGACTATAAGGTCTCTTTGTTGCATTTTAAATATGTCTGAAAAGATGCCTGACCTCTGTGGATAGATTTTTCTAGCTAGGGAATAAGCCAATGTGTAATCGAGAGGATTGTTAAACAAAATAAGGTATGAGGCCTATAGATGGTTTTTCTGTGTTTTCCCTCACAAAATAGATTTTGAAATATCACAATGGTGCTGATATTCTCATGGTGACATTTTTTGGTGAACAAATCCTCTATTTCTTGAGAATCACAGATGTCGGATTGAGAATCGTCCAAGATAAATACACCATGTTGTTTCTGTTTAGTGAAACCAGTCAAGTCATCTGGTATCCCTTCCACAAGAGTAATTTTGTCACCGTATATTTTTTTATTTTCTCTAATGCTTCAGTTTTTTGACCATATGACCACACAATGTAGTCAAATGGACTATCCACCATCGTATTCCAAGACTCCAATAGCTTGAGAACAAACCTAATTTATCCCGCACATGCTTGGACTAGCTATACCTGCAGAAAATGCTACACACGCATCAAAAACTTCAAAACTCATTGTTTTTTCTTGTGCGAACCCACAGTGAGGGTTGGTGGTACGTCTCATTAGTCTTTATCTTTACTCTTACCAACTCATTGTCATAAAATCCACCTTTAATAATATCTTGCTTTTGATCCATTACTCTATATGTCACAGGTTTGGTATTAAGCCTATCCACTACTTGGAAGATATATTTTAGTGAAAGGATTGTCTAAATGTATCAGTCTTACAAAGTCTCCTATCTTGTACTTATGTCTGCTCTGACGTTTATCAATTTCATCTTTGTATTGATGATTCCAAATTCTGCTCTTATTTCTTTTTGTGACACGATTTGGTGACGTTCCAATGGATGAATGTTTACTGTTGTTGTAGCGTTGTACAATATCTTGTAAGATAGATGTGTAATTCAATGTCCCAGTTTTGTTGAAATACTTCCACATTTTTTATTTTAGTGTCCGGTTGAATCTTTCACAAATAGCCATTTTGAAGTCGGACGCAGAGGAGTAATGTGTAATACTTTTAGACTTGAAGTAATCCTGTACAGTTTTGTTGTAAAACTCACTACCTAAGTCGGTACGTACTTTCTGTGGTACACTCTCTTTGTGAATTAGTTCAAAGATATTTTTCACCGATATTCCAGTTTTATTTTTTACTGCCCATGCCTTTCTCGAAAAAATGTCAATGTTAGTGAGAATAAATTTATATCCTTTATTTTCTCTAGACAGGGCACTGACATCTACAAGATCAGCTTGATGTATAGCATCAATGCTATGTGCAATAGTCTTCCTGTATTTCTTAGGTTTTCTGGTTGGTTTGTGTAGTGTATAAACATCTTCCCCAGACAAGAAATCTTGAACCATGGAGAGTGTTATATTTCTGTTTTTACTCTTTGCTGCTTTATAAAGTTTGTAGCTGTTTGAAAATGAACTTGGATTCTTGACATCGTAATACAATTTCCTCAATAAAATACCTGTTTTGCTGCTCATTCATTTTTGTATCTAAATCTTAAGACAACACCCTTTCTTTCCTACCTCTGAATAGTCAGTTTGGTCTTTCTGCTTTTTTCAGTTTCACAACAGGTGATAATGTCGGTATTATTAGTTATGTTGAATTTCATGGTTTTCTAACTTCTGTCCTAAACAGAACACCGGTAGGAAACCTATTATCTTTAATGCTTTTCTTTTTTCACACGGGCTTTTTTCTTCCACCTTCTCCACTTCAGAATTTTTTTGTTGTTTACTGGGTCTTCCACGGGTTTCCTCTTTCTTTGCTCTCATTTAACCTTCTCGTTTAAGTATTTCTTGTGACAAGAGTTACATCTAGTCTCCGAGTAAGTGAAGTATTTTTCATCGTGGAATGTCCGCTTGCAGCGTTTACATTCGCTGAAGCAATTACTTTTACAATCGTGACAGTAGGTTTTCCCTTTCACCAAAACCTTGTCCTCGGAACAGTATAAACAACACTGTATCTGTTCACATGAAATATCTGATTCATCATTCGAAGAAATCTCCATTGTTGACTGTAGGTTATGTTTGTAAAGCATGTTGACTCTTGACACACAGAGATATTATCATCAACTAGCAATGTTTTTACACCTAATTCTGCATCAGAGTTTTTTACTTTTACTAGGCAATACATTCCATTTTCTTCTGAAAAAATGTTGCAGTAGTCGTCGTACCCTTGTCATAAACAGTTCATGTAATCTTCAAATTTGTCCATTTTGCTTCGTCCTTTTCTCTGCGAGATTCTTTTCAAACATATTGCAACATCTGTATCGATGTAATCTAGCCTATTGCAGCCTAACTTGCAGGATTGAGGCAGAGTGTCTGTTATATATTGTTGAACGATATCTGTCAAGTAATCGTATTGAAAGTCGTTCAGAAAATCCATTTCATATTGAGTATTTGCAAACAGTTGAATGCTGTACATATTTATAACCGATATGCAAAGTCCATCTGAACAAGGGTGTGAACTGTCACTGAACATTTTCCTGTAAACTTCGCATTTATAAAGTTGAGTAAACCCACAGTTGATGTGAGGATTTCCATAAAACTCCTCTAGAGGCTTATGGAATTTATAATTTTTAACTTTGGAGCTGGGCTCTTCAATAAACCTAGCATTCTTGAAACAATCCTCCTCTTTAATTTTTCCGAATAGAAAAGTTTTTCCAGCACCCATAATTCCCTCTGTGGTTACCAGTTTCATCTTTTATTATGATATTTTTAAAAGTCTTTCAACTTTTCTCACAAGAACTTCATCCTCATCAATGTTAATCACTTTCTCGACGCTGTCAGTTCCATTTTGTTCCACAAAAATGCAATAATACTCGTCGTACTCTTTTTGGCGACAATGCAGGTAGTCCCTTAATTCTATCATGGTGCTTTCTTCTTTTCATTGTAATATCTGCCCCAAACATCATTCAACATCCGTGACTACGTACACCAGCTTGTTGCAACCTAACCCACAGTCTTTGTTGAGTGTTTCCCTAATTTTTTCGTGTACTTGATCTGTAAGATAATCATGTTTAAAATCTGTTAGGTATCCTCTTTCATACTGAATGTTAATGAAAATAACTGTGCTGTACAAGTTTCTCTTGGATATGAGGTAATCCATGTTGTTGGTTTTGTGTAGGTTTTCTAAGTATAAGTCTCCTAAGACATTTAAGAAGTAGTGTTGACAAACTGCAGCATTTTTCACTGGGTCACTGTAATATTCCCCAATGGATTATGCCGTAAATAGTTTTAAAATATGAATAGATAACTTTTTCCAGCACCCATGATTCCATCAATGCTAAGTAACTTCATTACTCTGAATCAATGTCGCTGCTTTCAGGTGTAGTATTGTAAGGGGAGTCACAACCATCTTCCATTTTGTCGGGTGTCTCAGGCTTTTTTTCTGTTTCTTTCCCTCATATTTCTTTATAATATCTAACAACGAGGGTAAAATCTTCTTCAGCTTTTTCAACTCGCTATAGTTAAACGTCATATTTTTTCTCGAGAACTGGTCAGAAAAGTGACAGTACAGTTTCCCTTTGAATTTAGTGACAGAAGCCCTTTTACAAGCATTTATTTTGAAAGTTTTTGCTTTGAATCCCATCTTGCTATTCGATGATCTCCATAGGCTAAGGAAGTAATACCGTCGTCTAGTATATATCTTTTGTCATCAAATGCACTGAGGGCTATTTTTTCTGTATCCACTATGTAGAGTTTGTGTTTGAAACTTTGTATTGCAGAAAAGTGAACAGTTTTCGGTCAGTTTTTTCTCAAAGTATGCAGGTAGTATGCATGTACTAGTTCATTAGCAGCTGCCTTTGGTACTCATTTGGCTCTATGGATGGTGTCACAGGAATATAATATGGAATATTGTTTTGATTTTAAACCCACAAACTCTGTTAATTCTTTCGATCCGTATTCCATTTTAAAAAAACTTTTTTTCTTAAGTTTCTAGTGTGGTACAGTGGATGTGTGGTTGGAAAATTGGAAAAATCAAAGTACTTAGAGTTAACTCTGTATATATCATTTGGTGTAGGAGCTGATTCATTGTTTGCAACAATTTTTAACAAGAAAGAATCCGTGTCACTGTATAATGGATGTACTGTATACCATGTACCAAAAATTTTTGGAAGAAATAGATACAAAAATTGATACATAACTTTCTTTCCTAATTCTAAAACTGTGAATCCTATGAAAATTGGTTTGTCCAATTTAACTGTATGATTTTTCAGTTCCACTGCTGCAATTTTTGGGCCGAGTAACTCCACTCTTTGAAATGTAGGTTTGTTTGCAAATTTCAGAAGTTTTTCAGAACAATTCACTAGTCTGACTTTTCTTCTTTTGAACATATTTTCTACGGTTTTTCTATAAAGAGCATTGTTTGCCATTTTTAGATGGTTGCTCTCAAATTCTGAGTTGGCCGCCTTTCTTCTTTCAATATTGAACTCAATAAATGACCCCATAAATGCCTTCTGTTCAAACCTGAGAACTCTGTGAATTTTTGTCAGTTTGAGTCCGAGCTTTAAGTACAGTTTAAGTAGTTCGAAATGTATTACATAATTTTTCTTGTCCTCTAATGTTTGAACTAATTTTTCTGCATTGCTGAACAAGTTTTTCATATCACTCGATCTTTGGATATTTTTTTGTTGCAGGGACTGAGTTCATCGTATTTTATTTTCTTCTTGATCAGTGTCAGTGGAAAATCCGAATGTTTGACATGAAAATTCTCTGGGTATACCAAGTCAACCCTCTAAAATGTACCCTGGGTCACTATTTGATGCCGTGTTTTCCATGTGGAAGTTTGAAATTTCATTCTTTTCTAACCACCTAAATTTACCAACAGGTAGTTTTTTGACAAACAGTAGGCATTTTATCAATTGCAGTCAAACATATGAAGGTAACTTAACGGTTCTGCGTCGTTGTAGTCTGGTACTGTTGGATAGTTTGCTTTTGCATACCTTGTGTACTGACCAGAGATACCACCCCTAATAACTTTCTGTATGAATTCATATTGTTCAAGGTCAGTGATCAGTTCGAGTTTTACTTTGGTTTGAAGCAACATTGCATCAAACGAGAAACTTGGTAGGCTTAAGTATTTGCAATGTCTAACCCGTACAGTTTATGGTTTATTGCTCTGAAATTTTCAAAAACATCTGCCAGTAAGGTCACATCTAATTTCAGGTACGCCTCTCAGTATTCCCCTAAATTTGAACATTTTAAAAGTATTTCAGCTTGCACCTATTACAAGCTATACCAAGTACATTCCCCAAAGGGTGTTCTTCTGTGACCTTGGGGCTTTGCAAGTGGTTGTGATCCCTACACTTTTTGTCACCATTAAAAGCTGAATCACATATATAACACTGAGTAGCCTTTTTCAACATTTGCCAAGTTTCTGCAGTGTTGGTCATGGGGTATCTGCATTCGTTCAAAATTACATTGCTGCGACTTTGCTCTTCCATCAACATTTCAATAGCTTTTTTGGCACAATTTTCTCCTGTGTAACACCTCACAGGTCCGTTGAATTTGTCATTTACATGATATACATGTTTCATGCCAACGCTTAGTTGTTTATGCTGGGTGTTAAATTGAGTTTTTCCACTTGCTCTTTTGTTGGTCACTCGGCTCTGATATGTCTCAAAATCCATGTATATGACAAAGGGTGCCATGAATTTTTTCTCATAGTTTCTAAATTGTAACAGGTCCTCACCAGATCCCAGATGGTACTTTTCCTTTAGGTTTGACCGCATTTATACTACAAGAGTTTTCATGTTCTTTCAGAGCTTTGTCAAACAGGTTTTGCAGTAATAACCTTTTTTCCTGTTTGAACATCGAAAACCACAAAGAAGTTCTTTCAGAGCTTTGTCAAACAGGTTTTGCAGTAATAACCTTTTTTCCTGTTTGAACATCGAAAACCACAAAGAAATCTGGAAAGACTCCTTATTGTGTAGTAATGTCCTTTGTATAACAATATATTTACGTGATGTTTCTTGTTTTCTTCAGAACTTATGTGTAGCACCCCGGGTTCATGAGATACCAGGTTAATCTCATAACAATTTATAGAAACATCATTTTGTTCTTCAAACAGTTGGATACTATCCAGTGTCATGGGTAGCAAAATTCCATTCATGTTGAAATTTTCCACCAAGGTTTTGTACTGACTCGCACGACCTGCATTCTTTGTAGCTGGTTGTAAGATACCAGCTGCTACTGAGTACAGGAAGCATTGGTTTTCTGGGGAAGATAAGTCGAGTAAACAGTGTTTGTTTTTCAGAAAGTTTGGAAGGTTTCCTTGTTTACACCCACCCAAAATTGGGGCGTACTTCACTGTTTTCAATTCAAGACTATAAATCTTGACTAGGTTCCAATTACTTCCATGGTGAAGAAATGTTTCTAATCTAGATGCTACCTCTTTATTTAATTCGGATATAATCTTTTTGATATGTACCTTCGTAAGAATTCCCCTTGTTTCCGATGTAAAGTACGGTTTGATGTAAACAAAATCATCTTCTGTTTGCCTGTACTTTTTAAGTTTTACCCTCAGTGACAGTTGTATCTTTATACTCTTCAATTTACGCAATGCTTTTTAATTTTGTTTTTGACCATCGGGTAAGATTTTGGTAAATACATTTCCACATCTCTTTGCTTGTACCTGGAAAGTTTAATTCTGTACTCTTATATACATCTTTGAATTTGTGATGTTGCATTTTTGTAATCCGGTTGGAATAAAGAGAGCCTGATTGTCACCTTTCCAAAATGAAAATGAATCAGGTCTCCCGTTGTATCTGTGATTTTAATTTCAATTTTACTTAGTACATTTCCTATCACAGGTATATAGTTTAAAATAGGAAGAGTCCTGTGAGTATATTGTGAATCGAGACAAGTGTCACAGTGAATAATTCCTAAAATTGGGACATTTTTATCTCCCACACAAGTAGGGTAGACAATAGCGCATTAGATGTAAAGACTGAAAGTGAGCAAATTGATGTCAGGTACCACATCACTTACATATGCTCTTGGTAAAGGGGTTCTGTTTCCTACATTTGCAAATAGTACCTTGTAAAAAAATGCAAAAATATTTGCCAGCTTTCTGTGGATCTCTATTGTCTCTTCGCTCTCTCCAATAATTTCACACAACCCAGTCCTGTTGTTTACCCGCAAGGTGGATTTCATCTTTGCACTTTTGATAGCCTCATTGATTACCCGTATTAATTGATCTATATTGCGGTAATTTTTACCAGGGATCGTCCTGTTATAAAACTTTGTGGGTTAAGCCCAAAATAATATTAATAATACACTGATAAACTAATATAGGTGTTATTGTTATTCCCGGTTGTACAGTTAACCCATGTTTCACAAACACATCTAAATCTCTCCATTTTAGTACATAATTTCTCCATCAACTAGGAAAATTATGTCTTTCCCATTGTCCATTATTACTGTTTCTTACAAGTATTTCTTTTACTGGTAACAGAGTATAAGGTTTTTTGTACACCAATGCCCCCCCAAAAAATGTTTGCTTAGAAATCTTTGAATGGCAAATTCTAGATAATTCCAAGAAACTTTTTCAAACACATATTTCTCAGTAAACTGTTCCCACAGCCACTTGGGGAGTAATCTAACATTTAGGTTGAATTGATAAATTTTTGAAAAACAGAGTTCTTTCAATGTCACAAGTTGATCATTTTTAAAAAGTTTGTATCTGATGCTGTCTGCAAGCTCAACAACATCTCTCGTAATTTCTGTATCAGGAAATAACTGTAATCCTTTTTCTATATACGGATACAAGTAATACCATTCAAAGTGGTAACCGCAATCACACATGCCTTTGTTCTTATACCTAAATGACATCATGGTTACTTTATTTTTTTGTGTTGCAACAGAATGACACATAGGCTTTTATTTGGTCATTATTAATTTTTGGTTTTTCTACCCTTCAGTTTTTTTATAGACTGTGCCCTCGATAGTAAACTACAATGTAACTGACATTTCACATCGCAGGATAATTCTTCAGTTTTTAAATTTTGTGGCAAAAAGGAATTTATCGAAGATATTGTTTTCTTCAAAATTTGGTTAAGTTTTTCCACATTATCAGTTAGGTTGATCAAATTTTCTTTTACAATGTTATGGTAATGCTGTAAATCATTCTGCTCTGTAAATTGTTCAAGGTTGTCACGGTTTGTCAATCTGTGGACTTTTACATTTCATAAATGGGTTTCTGTTTTTCAATTCTGAAATTTTTAACGGTATCTTTCTTTTATGTACTGGTTCTGCAGAGCAAGTTTGTGTAGGTCTAGGACAATTGAATTCTGCTTCTTTTGCTTTTTTACACACTGGTTCTACCAATTCGGAATCAGAGGATAAAGGAAAGACAGATTCGTTGTTTTTGTAAAATTCCACAGACCCGTCCTCAGAGGTTTTTAAAAGATACAAATCCCCCTTCAAATTTGTTTTTGAAACATAGGTTTTAATACAGTCCTTCGTGAAGTGTCTGGTGAAGAAGGCACATAATTTCTCTGACAAAATGTCCATAAATCTGTCTATCGAATTAAAAGAAACAATATTTCTACATTTTAGTGCTTGATTATCTGTTTCTTCAATAGATTCGATGAACATATCCTTTAATTTTTTATATAGTGTTGGTTCATCAGTGATATTGTTGAATGTTTGATAAAAATATGTGTAGTAATCTGTGAGGAAAGAGAGATGTATATCCTGCCACAAAAGGTGAGCTAAAGTCTGAAGGTACTTCATTATAAATGCTTGCGTTAAGTATGTATTCATGGTGATGTCCTGGCTAGCTGAAAGGAAAATTTTTTTAATACTCGGTACTTTTTCGATCAGTTTGGTGCAACCGGTAACTTTTAAACAGTTGTTTTGTTGTGAGTATACGGTGAATACCAAACTGTCTTTTGTGTATTTAGTAGAGATGTGTTCCTTTGTTTCTAAGTCTGCTATTCTTTGAAAATACTTTTGAAATTCGGTATGGTTAATTTCCTTCTCACCGAGATATAAAACTTTGATTTCCCAATGATAATTTAAAGTTTTGAGTATCACTAGTTCAACTATTGATTTCACTAGATAAGGTTGTATGTAGTTCTGTATAAAATATTTCACTATATCTTCTATTCCACGGCAATTACTTACTGTATTAACTTTCTTAAAAATATAAAGCTTCTAGACTTTTTAACAAAATATTTAAAAGTAATATGTAGAAATCTAAAAATTAAAACATCGTGTTGATTCTGTATTACAAAAGGGTTCTGTCTAATAAGCTCAGACTTTACAATTGAATCTGTTTCTTTATTTTTGCTAAATATCTCAAATTTTAATAAGATCTGATTTATTTTCATAAAGTTATTGAAATAATACTACAACTCTCTGTTTAATTTATCCACCACAAAAAACTTGTGACAACAGATGTATGATAATTAGAAAGTTCTAGAACACAAAAACTATGACAAGAAGTGCAAGAAAAAATCTTTAGTAGAAATAATAAAACTACATTCATAAACCTGGCATATATTGGGAAATGACATATTGTTTGTAGAACTTTCCAGAAAATCATTAGTGTCAAAACACCCTATGATTTTCAGAAAGAGAGATATAATAAATCATTATTTGTAAAGTTCATTGTAAGAAATTTGCAGTGAGATGACAGATGAAGATATACTAAAAGTTTCTAGAACACAAGTCCACAAAGGTTACATGTCAAAATAAATTTATCATTAAAGTCAAAAACACCCAGTGTAAAATGTTCAGTGGGACGCCTCATGACCATTTGCATTAAATCATTAATTGTAAACCATTTCAAGAAATTTGCAATGCAACGACAGATGAAGACATATTAAGAGGAAGTTTCTAGAACACAAGTCCGCAAAGTTTAGATCATCAAAAGAAAAATTGATATACTAACAAAAGAAATCAATCAAGTCAAAATGCTCAGTGTTTCTACACAGAGAACAATGTTCAATGGGAGAATTCATAGCAATTTGAATACAATAAATCATTAAGACACTATCAAATGTTAAAACAAAGCAGACACTGTTTTACAGAGAGAAAACAAATATGCTTAGTTTTCAAATAAGGACAGTCTATATTGTAATCATGAATTATAGATTCTAGAATACAAGTCCATAGGGTTGAAAATGTTGAGATAAAATAACAACCTGCACCTGATGTTCTGCACAGAGAAGCAAGTAATGTTCAGTGGGACAAACGTCAAGAAAATTGATCGATTTAACAAAAAATAAGGATGATTAATGATGATTACTGCTTTCTAGAATATCTGAACGTATTATCTGAGGAAAGTTTTTTACTTCATTTTTGTTTTAAAAAAACCCACAACAATAACAGTGTTGTAGTAACTAGCACTGGTGAATCAATTAAAACCCAACCTGTGTTTGTACAAAAAAATTAAATAGCAGACATGGCATGGGTGTCTTCCAATAGAGACAGTCAATATCATGAAATGAGTCTTTTCTAGAATATTCTCAAAACCATTTATTTCTAGACAGGAAACTGATGCAATAACTAATTGATGCAATCTCTAAAACCATTCATCGGGGGATTTATCTGTGTTGTAAATTTCCATAAAAATTGTCAGTTTTATAACATTAGATCAATGCAAGGTGTTCACAGATTCATATATTACAATTCATCTCACATTGCTAAGATGTGTAACATTAAACTTAAAAGTTTACTGTCATAATAAATTTGAGAAAATTGACACTTTTATAGCATTTTCAATAAAACTAATATATCTTGTTTTAGATTATTTTTTTTTACCTTAGATAAATTTACCTAGTGATGATTAATCACAGTAGCTGTTACACATTGTTTCAGAAAATTGTAATATTTTGCCCTCTGAAAATCAAAAACAACACAATTAAAACAAGTTACTACAAAAAAAACAACAACAATAATTTACCTAAAATGTAATACTTCAGTAATATATATAAACATCACACTGTGTGACAGGACAAGTAGGTTCAATTTTTGATAGAGCAAAAGGAATGCCTTTTTGTAAAACTTATGGAAAATTTACTCCAATCTTTAAAAAAAGGGTCATTACTGTATACACATATCATTATTGAGTCATCTTTTCCTTTAAAAGGTGCATTCCATGCACTTTGTACCTCAGTTGGAGAAAAAGAAGACAGTATAGTAATGTATTTTAACCTAAGATATATTTCAAAGTGTCTTTTTTAGATGTTATTTTAATTTGGAGAGATTTTCTTCAATTAATGTATTATTTTATATATTTTTGTTTTTTTGCACAGGGATTATAATCTGACAAACAGAAAGCGAAAAATGTAAGTATATTTTATAATAATATTATTTTTCGTATTACCCATGGTTATTAAAAAGGTCTAAAAAATATTTGTGTGTAGTGACACAACATATAATAATTGGTTCAGTTGGGATATTAACTTGTATGTCAATAATATGACAGAGGTAAAACAGTTGGTGACATTTTGGTGTACATAGATTACATTATATATGTGGTTTCGTTGGAGATTACCCCGAAATTGTTAATCTACTGCTCTGCAAAGTAAAAATATTTACCACAATAGAGAACATACTACACTAGGTTAACAGAAGTAGTGTCCCCCAGAACATAGTCCAAGGGATTTGTGTATTTATATTGTAGAGAAGAAGAGAAGAAAGAACTTGTTAAAATTGTAAGTATTCTTCACAATTGGTTAAAGGGTTACTACACAAAAGACAAAAAAAACCTTTAAAACATCATTTACATGGTAAATCATTTCCCCAAACAGAATTTTGAAACAAGTCTTTACTAATTACTACATTACTACGGTTAATGACTAAGTAATCAACAATTAAAGAAAATACACCTTTATATATATATATATGAATTATTAATTTTCTGATATTTGTTTTTTATGACAGATATTAAATCACACATACTCCAGAACTTTAACTGAACAAAAAGTAACCAAGTAACCAAGGAACATTTTATGGAAGATTATGCTGGCAGTACTATTGGTAGAAATAATATATATTTGTTATACTGTTTATATTATATGGTTGGACAAAATACCCTTCAAAATTGTTTTCGATGTATACTTATTCTAGACTAGTCGTAGATAGAGTAAAATTTGTACAGTTGATACAATATTCTCTATAATTTTCCTCTATTGTGTCTTTGTGTCTTTAATTGGTACATTGTTTACCTTTTCAAATAAAGTAGGGCCTTTCTTGGCTGTTTGTTTTACAAATGTTTGATCACTGCAGGAGTTTCTTTGTTCCTCGGCACAATCACGGCAAACCCAGTCACCACTTAAACCTATTTTAACACCATCTTTTGACAGGCATTCTTCACACGTCTTAGGTCCCATATTCAATGAGCTTCTAATTACCAAATAATCAACTGATTAAAAAAGTACTGAATATAAAATGTCAGACTGTATTTCACCAGAGAAATTGAGAGTATTTTTGTACATATTCACAAAAATCCTGGTGGTTAGTTTTATCCAATGATATAAAATATCTTCAGCTTTTTTTCCCTTTCCTTCCAACTTCCAAATACACTAATGCTCAATTGATTGGTTCTGTTGGGATTTTATTCCACTTCTTTTGGATTGAACTCAAACACAAGTCTAATTCTTTAACCAGATGAGCTAAAGGGAATCCCAGTAGCCCAGGTGTTAACAGAACTGACATATGTGAGGATATAAAAAAGATAAATTCTGTAGGGTCATATAAATAATATTAATAAAAGGTAGCAAATTGGCCATCTAATGACAGGTTGTCAAATCTGTGTGGCTTCAATTCCCATACCTGATGATGTTGAGGTCCTGTCCCAATATGACCCTGGCTGTTCAATGTGACGAAAACTTTGACTTATCAACCCATACAAGGTTTGTGGTTTGTTTCCAAACTTGTTGAGTCGCTGGTTGCTTCTCAGTTAAATTATGATGTCACTTAAGTTTAATTGATAATAAGAATCTCTCAGTATCCGAGGTTGCTAATACAAGTAAAACCATACTGTTAACTATATAAAATGAAGTTCATCTCTTTCTGTGAAAAGATGAAGCCACAGCTGTAGTATTGGTTTCTTCTAAATTATTTATAATCCTGGTGTGGTATCGCTGACCTGGTGCTAAGTCTTACCTCCCTGATTGGTGTGAGTATACTGAGACTGGTTCTACACTTTCTGGCACTAGTGTAACCAAAGGTTAAGTTTTCGTGAATTGGATGACATCATCATGTTTAGTTTTTGCTCTTATGCTGACGACAGGCTAATGTGAGGGCTACTGAAATCTTGAATTAAGACTTTAACAGTACCGTTGGGGGCCACGGTGGCAGAGTGGTAACACTCTCGCCTCCCACCTCTGCGGCCGGGGTTCGATCCCCGTCATGGCCGTAAGTGGGAAAGCTGGTAGTTGCTTGCCGTTGGTCGGCAGTTTACAGTACAGAACCCTAGCGAACTATATGTACTGGTTTCCTCTGCCCTTCAAACTACCCGTCGTGATATGACCTGTACAGTGTTGAAAGCAACGTAAAACCCCAAATAAACAAATTTAACAGTACCGTTACATATATAGGCAAGGTTGCATGATTTAAGCTGAGGAAAAGTGTTGTGTATGTGTTGCCATATAAGGTAATTAAGTTATTGATTTTTATATTCTGTTGAACTTGTCTAGTTAACACTCGTGTATGTTTCACTCTGCTAGGGTGATCTATTTATAGATTTTGGGAAACCCCCTAAACTGGTTTCTAGAGCCTCCTCTCTGATTCTGGTGACAGTGGTTATCTTCAAGTTAGTTCTGTCAACTTCTGGCCATTTCCCAAGGAATATATAAGTGCTATACATATGAACATGAGGATTACAGATCTTGCCTGCTATAAGAAAAGCTAATTTGGTCTCAGAACTGCAATACTGTGTTATTTACATTTTATTTTGAATTCTTGTTGGAGTGAACTGGATACAGGGTCTGGATTTACCAGCGAATGGATTTGCTGTATTATGGACGTTGTTTACATCTGGACATAGTGTTTGGATCTACCAGGGAGTGGATTTACTATATTTTGGATATTGTCCATATCTTGGAGTGGAAAGCCTAGTTGTGTAAACTGTCTGAATATCTGTTGTTGGACATTGAAAGGGTAACAGTATAAGACAGTTTGTGTTATCGGACATTGAATGGATCACGGGATAGAGATATTTGTGTGTTAGTGGACACTGGACGGATCACAGGATAGATTGCTAGAATTGAACTGGTACAATTTCTTTTAATTCCTCATTTTTGAGGTATACCAGTATTTGAACAGTATTTAGCACAGATTTTGGGGTGAAATTTAAAT
Organism: Sabellastarte sp. h YS-2021; assembly: GCA_964017235.1. NCBI lineage: Eukaryota > Metazoa > Annelida > Polychaeta > Sabellida > Sabellidae > Sabellastarte > Sabellastarte sp. h YS-2021. Next base: position 92,847,414 of record OZ024936.1, read on the forward strand.
GATAAATTTGTTAATGATTGTTGGAAGGCATCGTTGGTTGTCCAACAAACCAAGATATAAGTAAAACTGAGCTTGAAAAATGTAAAAATCTCACTAATATTGAGTTAATGAACTTCAATAAAATAGATAGTGAAATGTCTTGGTAAACTTGAATCGTTCATAATAATGTATATTAAGAATATTTGTCATATCAAACTAAATAAACATTTCTCATAATAGCAAGATTGAGAAATGGTTGTAAATTTAGCATTAGGGAATGTTGACAATGTTAATATTAATAAAAGTTTATAAAATTAGAATTGATAATACAATTACATTAACAAATGTTAATAAATGTAGAAACATGTTAAATTTATCAACATTCAAAACATTGAAATTATCAACATTGACAAATGTTGAAATCACAACCATTAATAATGTTAGTAATGCTAACATCGATAAATGTTTACATGAGTCATGTTGATAAACATTTTGAATCTAAACACCGTACCTGTTTTCAAATTTAAAGCAAATATCAATGTTTAAAGGTGTATGTTTATCAACCTATGAAATGCTCACTGGGCACAGGCAAAACTGCCTATATTCCGAAAGGGGTATAAATATGTTTCTGATGTGAATGTTTTCTAAACAAAGCCAGCAGTGAGTTCATAAAAAACTGGTTTCACACATTTTGAAGCATAAAAGATTGCCCATCAAAAATTGGAAGCGGTTCTTGCTAAGGTATTTATTTATGATAAGAAACATGTATTCAGTGTAAATAATTAAATCTTGTCTTGTGGGATACTCATATTGTTTTTATATCTAGTTGTATACCCAATCAAGTCATATACTTTGTAGGGGGGGTTTATTCTGTTTGATAGGAAGGCCCAAATATTGAGAATATGACAAAGGTTACTGAATCCTTGATCCGATTTATCCCTCTTCAGCAATGCCATATAATTATCAATGCAGTGGTGAAGCTTGATTTCATGTTTGTTCCAAATAAACGCTATTGTAAGTGGAAGTGCCATCGACCCAGCCAACATGATTGCACTATCAAGATAATAGTTTCTTTGGCAATAAATTTCAAATTTCAAACTTTCAGCTGACTCCATGATTCAACTCTAAAATGCTCTCTCAATGTCCACTTTTGTCATCACTTGATAATCTTTTTTATTAATGGTGTCCAGTGCAATGTCATTAACAGTAGGGAGCTTAAGGGCAAATGTAGAAGCACCAAACTGTTCCCTGCCAACAAAGTCATTGACAAAAACACTGTGAGAGTGAGACAAATTTCATTCCCTCGTCTTTTATCTGTATCCTTCAGATGTGTAAGTAAGGGGAACAGAGTAAAGTGCAATCATTAATTTCTTAAAAAGACCCAACATCAGCCCATGCTTAATTTCCAACATGGGGGCTGACTTATTTATTATTCAATCTATCTGGGTCAGTAACAAAGAAAGGAAACCCAAACTTTTGACATTTTCTCTTATAAGCGTAATCCCTTAAGTAATGCACTCACGCACACTTATGGTATCAGACAATAGAAAAACTGTGAATTCTCTTTCACGAATCCACACTTTTCAGCTTCAGAATCCACACTTTTAAGTTTGAGAATTCACATTTTTTAGGCTACAAATCCACACTTTTTAGATTAAAAATGCACACTTTTAAATTGTTTAATTTAATGGCCCTGATTCTACTGTAATCAGGTAAACATAGTCTGACAAGTTTACTGTTGACTTTTTATAAGAATTGTGTTTTATTAGCCATCATTTTAATAATTTACACTTATAAGCCACAGTAGAACAGATATACATAAAAATGAAGCACTTCACTTTGTATAAAAATTATAATCATTTCACAAAAGAAAATATTTGAAACTTGACACCGACTTTAAACAAACAATCTTAATAGTTGGAACAAAAATCTCTTTCAACATTTATGAGTAATCTTACAATCCTTGGTGTATTTGGTGATGTGCTGCAAGAGGCAGTTTTGCGAGTATCCACAATCAGTTCATGTACATACACAATTAACCACAAAATAAGCCAGGGGGCTTCTATTTTCTGAAGTTTTCTCGTGAAACTGGGCAAATTACGCTCAACTTTATCACTAACATCCTTAACGACACTGCTATGAACATTGTCAGAACACTCCATATCCTTAAGGGAGATGTATCCAACTGTAATTGTCATTTGTTTTGTTTGTTCTTTCCCCTGAATGAACCATGTTTGGATGTGGTCAGAGTCTTTATTCCTGCCAATGGTGAAGTTAGATCTGCTGCCAAAGTTTCTTCGTGCGTGCATATTTTGAGACTGGACCAAATGGGGAGACTTATTCATGTTTTCAAGAGTGGTAAGGTTGGAAACGGTTGTCACCACAGCCGCCCCAGCTGGAACCCAAACCAAGTTTGGGGAGTGGAGATCCACCTTTGATTTAGCAATGTCTTCATCTGCTTTGGCAGTAATCTTGTCTTGGAAGAGAGATGTGTGGTGAAGAGGGTTGTTCCTAAGGGCACACCATGTGTCCAGTCTGACGCCTGGTTTGAGGTGTTCCAAGTATGAGTCACGACGTAAGAGAGGCATGTTAGAAGCCACAAAGATGGCATCAGGAATGTGTTACATCATTTTCTGTTGGAAGGCTGAAAGATCTCTGAGTTCTGTAAGAACTTGTTTAGTATTTTGGGATGACTTGCCCTTGCTGAGCATATCAGTGAATGAGGTCTTGATGTGATCCTGCATGCGATTGTGGACTCTGTTTTCACACCTGTTAAACACAGTTTGGTTTGTTATCACTGTGGCCTCCTTGAATGACTTCTCCAGCTTTTCTCCTGCAAGATAGACCTAGAAACCAGGGAGATACAATGGGGCATTTTAACGCCCCTAGTAAAAGTGAAGATAGAAGTGGAGATACTTCACCAGACTGTTGGAAGACTTTCCTGGGTAAAAGACAGATAGGTCTGTACCTGGGTACATTGCATACCATTTAATCAGAGATTTTGGAGGTTTGATAAATTGATCACTCTGCAATCAGTTTCTATCAACTGATCTAGGGACATGGCCCTGAACATTGATTTGTTCCAGTTTGGAGCAGAACCAGTCATCTGCACGCATGGCAACCAAAACTTTGTCCCTGGGTTGAGACCTGCTGCCTGTCCAGGAGATGTCCTGATGAGAAGGGCATACATACTCATGCTCTGGAATAAAGGACCATTTCATGTAAGAATAAGACACACAAAGTGTCTCACTATAGCTCTGGTCTTCACTGCAGATAGACTCTGAATCGGCTGTTCTGCTATTGAACCAGGGGGAACATCCAAAACATCATCTTAGGATATTGGTTCCCGGTCTGTAGGACTATAATTTTATGCCTCCAGATCAGATTTCCTGTCTGGGTAGAGGTCAATAAGGGAAGAAACATATCCCTGGTCACCAGCCGGTGGAGGAGTGGTGTCCAAACTGCTGGCCTGTGAAGTAGGTGCTGGGGTATGACTGGTAGAAAGCACCAGAGTTAAAAAGGTTGTTGCAGGGTATGAAAAATGGTGCGGTAGAACTTGCAACCTGAATTGGAGTGGCAAAGGTATTCTGAAAAAGGCTGTGAATGGCTGTCTGGTCACCACTGTCAGCCACAGAGGTGAAAAGAGGTTCCTGGCGATGGTCAGCTGGACTGGCTGAAGTAGGCACAGGAACCAGATGAAAAATTGAAGTCCCTGGTGCACTCAATAAATAATTCTTATCCTAATAGCACTTTTATAGTGCTTAATCTCTGTCAAAAGACAGACTTTACGGTGCATCACACAAAAACATTGTTCAATATTCATAAACCAGAGACATTGCAGGGGTCAGCACCACGAAGAAAGCAGGAGGAGATTGGAATTTTAGGGTGGGTATGCTTTTCCAAAGAGGTATGACTTCAACTTTGACCTGAAAGAGGCAAGTGAGTTTACAGAGCAGACCTCATCAGGAAGGTCATTCCAAATTATAGGTGCGTCATAGGCAAAACTGAGTCCAAAATGCTTTCGAGACTTAAAAACTGAAGCAAAGTGGGGAACCTCAAGAAATATGCCATCAGATTGACTTTGATGAGTGTTATGTGCACTACATCTGGGTTTCAGGAAGGGTTCAAAGTATTTGGGGTTACCACTGTGTATGAACTTATATACAAGCACGGCAGTCTTAAAGATAGAACGGTACTTAATCAGCAACCAATGTAGTGCTTTTCTAACTGGAGTGATGTGTGAATACTTGGTGGTGTTAGCAACAATTCTGGCAAGACTGTTCTGAACACATTGAAGTTTGTGCAGATCCAGAGCTGAGAGACCTCTGAACAGAGAGTTACAGTAATCAAGACGACTTTCGACCAGAGCATTGGCAGCCATAAGAGCAGCTTTATTTGTTAGAAGTCCTCGGAGTCGCTTTAAGATCCTGGACATGAGCAAAACAAGCCTTGCAGACCTTTTTTTTTTAATTGTTTCCCATATCAACAGTATATGTACAAAAAGGATAATTTTTACAGAAGTATTTAAAATTACACATTAAGAACATGAAAAAATTCATCAGTAGTATACAAGGTTAAACTCTTAGCACTTATGACATTCTTTCAGTTTTCACATGTTATGCTTTTTAACATTATGAAAAAGTTTTGAAAAAGTTTTTAGTGATAGTGCTTGGATAGAGGGAATTATGTTTCAACCAGAGGAAGCCATTTTTGCCAAATTTTCTTAAAATTTGCCTCTTGTTTGCTAAATTTTGAGACAAATGATTGTTCAGTGTATATATCTGAGAATTTGTGCCTGAAAGCCATTATATGCAATCGACTTTTAGATGTGACAGAATCAAATATATACTTTTTTGCAGTAATTATTAATGTATTCAACGGAATATTATGTTGGAATCATTGAATTTAATTCTAAATTTTATCTTTTCATAAATAAGGTTTTTCCAATGAAATCCAAAAATTCCTTGATTCATTACACTGAGCTAATAGATGTAAAATACTTTCGGATGTAGTATTACATCTAGAACAAAGTGGGCTATCTGACAACCCTATTTTATGCAAATATTGATTAGTGCCCAAGATTCTATAAAGGATTTTTAGCTGAAACCATATCAAAGAATTATTTTACAGTGTTTTAAAACACACCCTGAAAATAAGGTTCCATTGTCCTTCATTTATAAATGTATTAAGATCTTTATTCCAGCTTTGCTTCATAATAGGATTATTTTTCTGGTCAGCTTGTAGTGATTCATAAAAGTCACGAGCCCCTTTCTTGGATTTAAAGATTACATTAATATGATTAGGAATAAAAGGGCGAGCTAGAGTTTCAGTATCGTCTATTTTACATTCCTTGAGAAATTTCTGGACACTTTGTTTGACTCTTAAATAAGACAGAAAGTCTATATTGTCAAAATTATACTTAATTTGAAGCTGTTCACGGCTCATAAAGGAGCCAGTGTCATCTAATAAGTCAGAAATTATAGTGATTGCTTTCGCATACCAACTCGGAAGATATAGTACTTTACTTGAAATTTTGTTATTATACCATAATGGTGTTCTGTGCAAGTGTTCAGAAGTTACAATTTGTTAGACACTCAGAACATGATACCAAGCATCAAAGGTATGTAACCAAAATTTATTGCCAGTCTTTCGCTTTAAGGATAGAATATATTCAGGTCCAAGACTGCAAATTTTTTCAATTTCAGAATTAATTGTGAACTGAAATAATTTTCTCCAAGGAGTGTTTTCTTCGTGGACTCTTTTTTGAAGCCAGTTTGTTTTGAGGGACCTTTGAAATAGTTCCAGATTAATCATATTCAGCCCTCCTGGATGATTCCTCAGAGTTATAGTTTTCCTATTTATCTTGACTGGCTTATTAGACCAGATAAATTTATGAAAAAGGTCATTCAGTTCACCAATGAATGCTTTACCTGGGTTTGGTAAAGTGAGGAACAGATGGTTCAATTTAGCCAATAAAACGGTTTTGATAACAGTTATTTTCCCCAATGGTGTCAGATATCTCTTGTTCCATATTTTTATATTCTCTTTGATTTCAAGTATTTTTGCTTTAAAGTTTAAATCTATCATTTCAGAAAGGTCCACTGAAAAGGTTAATCCTAAAAGATCAAATTGTGTATAGCCCCACTGGAACCCACTTTTCTTCAATTTATCTTTACAATGCTTCTTCTTCCCTATCCACACCAACTTAGTTTTATCTTTATTGACATTTAAACCAGAAATAGAGCCAAAAATTTCCAATATATTAAGTGCAGCGTCAAAGGAAGAACATGAACCATCTAAGAATAGAGTGGTGTCATCAGCATATTGGATAATTTTAAATTCTTGTCCTTTTATATTGATTCCTTTTATCTCAACACATTGTGAAATTAAGATAGACTGTACCTGACCTGCGAGAATATACATATAAGGAGTAATCGGGTCACCCTGTCTACAACCTTGTTCTATGTTAATTGAATCAGACATGAAACCACATTGGAGTACTCTGGCTGTTATGTCCTGATTAAATAGTTGAACCCACCTCACCAGATTGTTTCCGAATCCAAAAAATTTTAGGGTTTTGTATATAAAGTTCCAAGAAATCGAATCGAAAGCTTTCTCAAAGTCGATTAACATGAGTTGTCCTGAGATATCATGTCTTTCCGCAAAGTCCATGATGTCATAGACTAATCTTGTACTTTCCCCAATGTATCTCCCTGATACAAAGCCAGTTTCTGTTTCACTTATCAATTTAGTCAAATATGGTTTTATCTTATTTGCAATAGCAGCTGCAGCTATCTTATACAAGACTGAAAGCATTGATAAAGGACGCCAGTTTTTTATAAATTGTCTTTGTTTTTCTTTCTTTGGAAGGCATACTATTATACATTGTCGTAAAGATGTTGACAAAGTTCCCTTTTCAAAACTATTATTTAATGCTTTTAAGATCAGCATACCAAGCTGTTTCCAAAAGATTTAAAAATTTCTGCAGGGAACCCATCAATACCTGGTGTTTTATTATTTTTCATTTGTTTTAATGCCGTATGTATCTCTGTATAAGTTAATAGTCCATCAATGCTTTCAGATTGTAAATTATCTAACTTATTAACATGATAGCCATAGAGTAATTCATTTAAGTCAAAATTCTCTAACTGAAGATCCTGTGACTTGAACAAGTTTGAATAATAACTTTTTAACTTATTTAATATATGCTGTCCTTTTTAATAACTTTCTTAACAGTTTTTTCTATATAATTATGATGTTCTAATGAACAAAAATATTTTGTTGGTTTCTCACCTTAGGTTAGTTTTTCTAATTTGATTTTTGTAATAGTCAAAAGATCCATATTTGGTGGATTGGCCTGTTCTAATGTTTCAATTTTCGATATCAAGATTGTTTCATTCTCAGACATTTTCTTTTTATATAACTAGCATATTTCATAGTTTCTCTTCGAATTTGAAGTAGTAACATTTCCATAAAAATATCAAAGTCTACAGTTAAATGAATTTCAGAATCATCAGTAGTTTCTAAGCTGTGAAGGTTATAGACAGGGACCGTGTATTTCCTTTTTTCATCGATTATACATTCCCTAACAAGTTTCAAGTAAGATTCATCTTTCAGAAGCTCTGTGTTAAATTTCCACACACCCTTTCCTCTTTTTTATAAGAATTGACATGTATAGAATTGAGTGATTGGATTTATAGCCTGCTCTTATCTCAATGTTTGAGATTAAATCTGTAAGAGGAGATGAAATCAGAAAATAGTCAAGTCTGGACTGTTTTAAGGGATTACATGTGCACCAGGTAAAGCGTTTACTGGTGGGGTGAAAATATCGGTAGGCATCAGCCAGATTAAGTCTGTTTATAATATCTAACATAATAATTCTTGATCTAGGGTTATTAATCATTACATAATTATAAGAATCAAGTTTAGGGTTTAGTGTCAAGTTGAAGTCTCCACACCAGATAATGTAGCTCTGGTCATGTTTGCTTAAAAAAATTTCCATCTCTACAAAAAAAATGGGGTAATCAGTATTTGGACCATAAATATTTAGAAGTCTAATCTTTATATTGCACACAGTTATATCTAATAACAGCATGTTACCAACAGCATCCATTTCAGTATGTGTTACTTTGTATTCAAGCAAATTACTAATGAGAATTGCCACACCTCTGGCATTTGTTTTGGATCCATTTAAGTAAATATTACCATTCCAGTCATTTTTGAGGGTAGCCATGTCAGTCTGAATAAGATGTGTATCTTGTAAACAGATAATTTTTGCACCAGTATTTTTTAAATAGTTGATAACATTGTATATTTTACCCTTATTGCGTATTCCTTGACAGTTAAATGAAATTATTGATATTGATTCCCCAATTTTTAAACTCATATTAATATCTCAAATATTACACAAAGGCAATGGCTTCTTCCTGTGTGCATCAAATGAAATGATACTTTAAATATTATTTTCATTTTAATGAACTTGATTTAATTTTCCCTCCATCCCAAGCAGGATCACCATGACAGAATTATAGTTATAGTGACAAAATACTTCTAAATATGTAGTTTTCAAAATAAATAGTATACAGTCAATGGGAAAAATAACAAGAAATATAAAAGTGGACATATTGGGTAATAAAAAGAAAGACTGAAAACGTGAAACAAAAAAGAAAAAAAAGATTGAGAATCTGATCTCAGAAGAAAAATAAAAAAGATTCAAAATAGGGACAGTTATAACTAATAAAAAAAATTCACTGTACAAAAGATATGTGTTGGAAACACAATGTGGGTGAGTTATTCTATAATATTTACTCTAAACAGAGTAAAAACTGTAGGAACCTTTGGTAATTATGAGTTTACGAGTGTCCAATATGGATATATATGTGGTCTAAAATGAAAGGCAGACTTACATCACTCATATTACAGACTTTGCTGGAGTAGTATTAAACTTAATTCTCATTCAGTATTTCTAAAGATTTTACAGTTTAACTGTAATTTTGTTTGAGTTTATTATAATGTTATAATTCAAACTCAAGAGAATATCATAGGAATGTTTGAAAAGTTAATAATCATGAAATAATCTTCTGGTAGTTATTACTCCTCGGATATTTAATATATTGAAAAAAAAAATAATTTAAAAAAAAAAAAATTTTATTTATTATACCACAGAATATCATGATAGCAGCAAATCTAAGTTTAATTTTATGCACCATATTGGGAGTAACACAAATAGATTTTTTTTTCTGACAAGCACTATGCAAGGCTTAAGTATATTGATTGTTTATACATTGAAAACAGGCCACAGAGGACATATGAAATAAATTCAGCATGAAAAAAAGATACCACAGTATATCTTGTTAACAGCATATTTAAGTCTAACTTTAACACATTTTTACAAAAAGTGTTTCATTTAACTACTCCTTTTCTGCCTATGATATATATATACATATATTTAATTTAATAATTAAATATTATTTCAAACACTTTGATTAACTACAAATCAGATGAACATTTATGCAAAATAATGGGAAGAGCACAAATATACTTTTTTATTTTGACAAGCACTATGCAAGACTTAAGTACATTGATTGTTTATAAATGAAACACTAGCCACAAAACTACATGAATTAATTAAAAACGGAACAGCTCTTTCACTGTTTCTTCAGCCAACCCATTCAGAAATCAGAATTAATAATATTTGTACTTCATAGGGTGCAGCCTTCCAAGGTAAAATATAATACCCCCTGTGTATTCATAGCATAAAAGGACAGCAATATAATTTATATTTTGACATTCACTATGTGCAAAACTTGGAACACTTGGTTTATTTTTCCCATAGGGAACAATGGCCACTGTGGTCAGATGAATATTTAACACTGGACCAGCTCTTACAATCTTTCTATGTGTTGTCAGCTAACTCATTTACAAATAGTTTTAATATTGTTTATGCTTCAAGAGGTGCAACCTTCCAAATTATGAAGTGAAAATCACATGGTCTAAAATCTGACTTTGGGGGCCATATCAAGAGTATCCAGTGATACTTAATTTATGTACGGAAATATATTTTGTTCACTTCGATATGTGCATGCATCAGACACACTTTACTGTAATAGAAAAAGTGTAACATATACCCATGTATTAAGCTCCCAAAATATATGTAGTAATAATTATATTTACATACACCATAATAGCTATAACATGAGGCTAAAAAATGTTTATACCTGGTATCTACACAAAGTTTCATATGCTCCCAAATTTTGCAATAATAGTTGTATTTGTATATACCGTAATAGTTATAACATGTAGTTACACAAATAATATGATGTACTGGATTTCCCAAAAAGGAAGATCCACTTATATTTTTTAAAGCAAGTATTTTTACATTTAAAAAAAAGTTAATACCTGTTATCTACACAAGATTTCTAAAGCTCCCAAAATTAATGTATTGATAATTGTATTGGCATACACCATAATAGTTATAACATATAATTTTAACTGATGATAATAGGATGTATTGGTTTCACAAAACGAAGTTCCACTTTAGATTTTGTTGAAAGAAATATTTATATATCATACATACACACAAAAAAGTTTATACCTGTTAACTACAGACATTACCATTATTAAGTATAGCCACATTTTATTATTAAGAACAATAATATAAGCAGACCTTGATAACATGGCAAGAGAATGAGAAATCTGAATCAAACCAGACACCAAGATTCCTAACTGCATCTGTTGGTGATATAAGATTACCGAGTATGTTGACTGGGAACGAGTGATTAAGTTTTTCACGCTGAGACTTTGAGCCAAACACAATGAATTCGGTCTTTTCAGGATTTAGCTTGAGCTTATTTGTAGAGAGCCATCTCTTAATGTCTTCAAGGCAGTGTGACAGCTTATCAAGGGCCGAGGCAACATTTTTATGTGTGAGATGCACATACAATTGTGTGTCAACAGCGTAGAACTGGAAACTGTCTGTATGACTTTACTCAGTGGAGTAGTGTAGAGTGAAAAAAGGATTGGCCCCAGGACAGAGCCTTGAGGCACACCATACAATAACTTTTTAGCATCAGATACAATTGACACAATCTTAATGCACTGAACACGGTCTGAGAGATAAGACTTGAACCAATGGAGGACAATCCCGCCAACACCAAGAGCTAAGAGAATCAAGCAGCGTATAATGATCAATAGTATCAAACGCTACTGATTGATCCAAGAGAACAGCAATAGCCTCACGTTTAGCAAAAGCCAGATGAACATCATTACTAGGTATCCAGGCTGAACTAGGAGCCTAAAAGCAATTCCACAAGTCCCCGAAGTGGGGGCAGTGGTGAGGGGGGAAGGGTGATACACCAAAGCGTCTATCTGCTGTTGAGAGAGTCCCAATCTGTCTATAGTAGAGACTCGTAGTGTGCCAACCTTTGCCAGTAAGGATTCCAGCCTGCTGAAGCAATTTGCAAAGAATTCATTAAACTTCTTAATTTGCTCTATAGAATAAAATGGGAAGGCTCAAAAGTATCCATGGACACCACATAGTCAACAGCACTGGAAGCTGGACCAATTACAGAGACTGAGGAAGGGTCTACTATCTGTTTATCTGTTTTGTCAGACTTTTCTGATTTTTCCTTCTTCTTGCCCTTGCGCTGTCTGTAGGTTTGCACACTCAACTCCTGCTTCTGCTTGGGGGTTAAAGTGACACAAAGTTGGACAAGATTCCCCACCAGTCGCACACGGATCTGTTCCCATCCCCTTTCTGCGGCAATGTGGGCACTTGAGATGAGAATAAAATATGGCCATTATGTAGCTGCATGAACCTTGCTTTTATCCCAGATGACATGATGGTCTATAGGACACACAAACACTTTAGAACTAAACATGCAATAGAAAATTTAAATATTTAAGGAATATATCCAAAATGAAAGGCACACAAAAAACTGTGTCTTATTTGACAAACAAAAAAGAAGAAGTGACATCACTAGCCACCTGGCGAGTGAGGGAGACAGTAGGCCCCTAGCGAATGGGGGTGGCACCATGGCATGTTCCACTGGTAGCAACTCTGAATGTCTTTTTCTGGCTTTGGGAGGACTGGCTTGCGATTGGCCAATGGCATTAGTCTGTTAAGTAAGATATATTAACTTTAGATAAAAAAATAAGGTTCGAATTGTTATATATTCCAACATTGTTCAAACTTTGAGATCACTTCAAAAACACATCTTCACACTACATGCACAAAATGAAATAGATGCTATCACGTCTTATTGTCTAGACAGGAAGGAAGTATGATGTGCCATCTAGTAAATACACACCATTTGACCTGTCCTACAGGTGTTTCTACACATGATGGCTTTTTCTGTCATTTTTGGCGAGGCTGGTCATGCCAACTGGTATAGCAGTTGGCCAAGGGGTAACAAGTATTAACGTAATAAAATCTCTGATTTTATGACCCTAGTTGATGATCCTGGTTATGAATGTCCCTTTTGAAAAAAGAAAGTACTGTTTGAGGTGTACATATTGTTCAAACAAGAGGATTTAGGGAAGCTAGAATACTGCTTGGGAGATACTGACCCCCATTTATAAACTGACTCCCCTGTATTGTATCTGCATCTGTTTTTTCTGCATTTGATTTACTTTGTAAGAGGCATGTCGGAGTTGGGAGAGGTATTGGTGTGTATTGTTTGTCAAACATTGAATAAGCTCATTAACACATAGAACTAATCAGTTAACAGTGATTTTCGTAATTCATTATTAGTTTACTATGTTGGAGTTTCATAAGTTGTTCTTTTGTCTGGCCTGGGCCTTCTGGATATTAGGGTTTAAAAACATAGGTTTAAAAGAAATCTTCAGTACTATGAAGACTGAGAGAAGAAACAGGCAAAGAAGTAATCTCATCATGATTGTTGACAACAGGAAGTCAGGGATGCCGGTGATAAACCATAAAATATGTTGCCATTCCTGTGAACTCATGTTGTGTGGCTCTATATGCATCTAAAATCCCATCTAATAATTCAACCTAGTCATTAGACTGGCTTCTACCTTTTTTCATTTTCACATCTGTTAAATTGATTAGCTAATTCGTTTAATTGAGACTTTATAATATCTATCCACAAATTGTTCAAGGTAATATAAATATTGTGATAATTGCTTTTTATACGATATTTAATATCAATATTCATCATAGTGTATATTTTTTGAAAACAAAATTAATGTTGTAGTAAATAACTAAATAACAACTATGTGCTTTAATAACAGTAAATTAAGTGGAAAGTGGGAGGATAAAGAGGAGTCATAATCTAGCAAGGGGTCAGAATATTTCAACCCCTTTTGCAAGATACTGACTTCCCAGTCAGGAATCTAGGGGAGTAATTATCTTGCACTACACCAGACTAGAATGTAAGTATTAGCAAATCAACATGCTGGTATCCAAAATAAGTAACAGGTACCAGAATATAATTACTAACAGACATTCTTATCAGTTAATAATTCTTGAAAAAGTCAGCAACATAACTTTGGTCTTTTCATTATTGCAACAGAGTGATATACATAGTCTAGTACATATTGTAGAGGATCTCTTCTCACAAGCTCTTCCAGTTGCTCGTAGAGTCTCAGGAGAATTTCTTTCTTTTCATCATCTTTTCTTGATTGGTCCAAAGCATTATATAAAGTGTTGTAAGACCAAGACTTAATGCTTCTCACCATTTCAGCAGCATACTGATCCACTTCACTTTCACTCCCTGAAAGCATACTGATCTACTTCACTTGATGCAATGGTGACACACTCACCATCCATCTCTGAAATCAGGGTTTGAATTCCAGCCTGCCCTGATGTTGGAAAACTGGTAGTTGCTTGCAATTGAAAAAGTACAGAACCTTGACCAACTGTATGTACTGATTTACCCTGCCCTTCCAACTTCTGGTCGCAATATAAATAGTAAGGTACTTGACATGGCATAAATCACTTAAAAGTAGGAGGGTGCATGTTTCAAACAATAAAGAACACCAGTACCAACAAAAATATACTGGTTTTGTGTACTCTTTAGAACAATGCATCATGATATGTTTGTTTATTTAGATTTTAACTTTCCTTTCAGCACTGTATAGATCATAAACCATACAATGAGTTTGCGGTGACATTCTAGTCAAATCAAATAAATAAATAAAGTATAGGGTACCTGGATGCTTTTACATCTCCAATGGTTCATAGATGACTGATTTCCTTTTGTTAATTTTCTTCAGATCTTACCATCCCCTACACAGAGTGCCAATCATAGGCAGTAATAATGGTTTTATCTGGATACCTAGATATTTTTATCGGGATTCAGTGGAGTTTGTTCACTGTAGGGTAAATTTGGAAATCCTACAAGATCACGTTACTACCATACAGAACAAATTTTGAACATTTGAACATACTTCAGTCACCTGTTCTCAGGGTCTTATGTGAGACAAAGAGGGAATTGCAGTAGCTTAGTAGAACATTACCAGGAAGGATGGCTGTGCTCAGTTCCAGCTTGTTTTGAACCCTCTACAAATATCTTACATGGATTAAGGTAGACTTAGTGACTCAGGACATATCATAGACAAAGGCAAGTGGGTGTGAAGTTATGTGTCAGTTTACCTCGATGTGCAAACTCAACAGAGGTCATGTCAAGGTCAAGTCGACTACCTCAGATGTGTACAGATTAAGCTGATGGGTAAGATGCACAAAGTCAGTAAAAGATGAGGAATTTTTATTTTACATATCAGTTAAAACATGCATGATATAGTCCCAAAGGGAAGCTTTTAAAATGTGTGATTACGAAATTTAAAGCACCAAGCCTATCAAAAGGAAGAGGAAATAACAGAAGCAAAGGTGGTGGGAATGAGAGAAAAAGCCTGGGTAGAATTTTGACAATAAGTCTAAACCATGGGCCATAATGTTCTGTAAGGGGACATTGTGGTCAAAAGCCAATTTTGCACCAGATCTCCAGAATAAGTGAAACCCATGTCCCATGAGTGAAATTTTTAAACTTGAAAGAATGGTCTTGAGAGCATCTCTCACATGTGTGTCAATAATTTGTGAATGCGGGTAAAATTTGTTGGCAAACAAAGGGGAAGTAGGAGGTAAAGGTCTGGAGGTTAACAGTGTTCTCAGAGCCCTTACTGGGCATAGCCATGCATTTCTTATTTCTGGTATCTGGTATTTCTGTGGGTAGATTTTGCATCTTGCATTGTTTTGCACCATTTCAAAATGATATGAGCACCTGGAGGTGCAAAAACAACATCTTGCCTTAATAAATGTTTGGTTGGGTCAAATGGCCTACTGCTGTGAGGGGCTATATTGGACATTCTGAGGAAAGCGTAAAAGCTAACAAGAACGATGGATCTAAAAAGAATGGGATCCAACAAATTTTCACATAGTTGAGAAATCGCATATAAGGTTGGAATGTCAAAAATTCCCCGTGGGGTAGGTCGAAAGGGGGAGGTTATGGAGAGGCCTCTAAGATATCTGAGGACTGCTGGGTGGTACGTTGCTGAATAGTCCATATTATATGACTTGGCCACAGTAGCTATGGAAGATAGGTAATTTTTTATAACTTTAACAGATAAAGTATTCTAATGCATGGAAGATAGGTAATTTTTATAACTTTAACAGATAAAGTATTCTGATGCAAGTATTACAAAAATACTAAGAGGTTATGTAAGTTAACTATCATTGGTAGGTCTATAAAATATATGAATGAGATGAAAGTCCTAAAGTGAGTTCTATGTGCAGAAGAGGTGGATGGTCTATAGGCTTGATTAATCTTCTGCTAGGCTGAAGTCAGCAGTTGCAAAGAGGAGGGTGTTGAACCTGAAATTAAACATGCAAATCTAACTTGAAACTAGATATTAGAACTTTATACCAAGTATAATTGTTTTGCAAGTCTTTGTAAAGTGAATTATTTACAGTTTTCTGTGAATATAGTCTAGATAGGGGATCAGCTACACCATTATCAGTCCCTCTAACATGCTTAATCTTAAGGTCAATATCCAAGGTAGCAGCCATGAGCCAAATGTTGTGGATGCATGCAGCCAAGAAGGGATCTTTGGTTTTACTAGTTTTAACCACCTGGACAACTGCTGGGTTATCACAAAACAAGGAACAACAAGATGTTAAACATCTGTAAGTGTACAATTTTTAACTGGAAGCCAGCTATGGAGTAGATGGGGGTGGCATAAACCCTACGATCCCAAACGCCCCCTATTCCAGTTAAGGATGCATCAATATGTAAGGTATTGTGATATTGAATGAATTCCTTCCTAAAAATTGTTATTCCATTGAAATGTGATAGAAATTTGATAATCCAGTAGATGTCCTGCCTAAAATCCTGAAATGGGGATTTTCGAACGGTCATGATGTTTCCTAAAAATAGTCAATATTCTATTGAGAAATGTGCGGGCAGGTTTAACACATTTGTGCAAATATAAAAGTTTGCATAATAAGGATTGGAGGGTCCTCTTTGATATGAATCCCTTGGAATATACTCTAATACACTCCCCATGTATGGCTTCAAGCTTGAGTGGGTCTATACTGAGGGTGTTGTCATGTATGTCAATACTGATACCCAAGCATGTGAGCTTCAGATTGGAAAGAGTATCAAAAGCACGCTGTGCTTTGTTCTTTTTAGTGACCAAGACAAAATCGTCAATGTAGGCAAAAGCTTTAAAGCCATGACGTTCCATATGTACCTAATTGCGTCGGTGACAAGCTGAAACGAAGACGAACTGTGGACTCAGCCGAACGCGGCCACAATATCCAGAAAGAACGCACCTTTCCATTTAATGTCAAACTCGATCGCGTCAGCTGGGTCCACTCTAAGATTTCGAAAAACCAATCATATAGCAATCTTTGAAAGCAATACTTCTGTAAGGTGCTTGCAGATCTCATTAACAACATCATCAATGCAAGGGAACTTTAGTACAAATTTCTTGCCATCAAATTGGAGTTTGTCAATATTATGATTCAGTGAGCAACCATGTGGACAGGATAAATTCAATATCACTCTACGTTTATCAGTGTCTTTAGGCCTAGTGAGGAGTGGTAAACCGTGGATATCTGGATATTTAATGTCACAGACTGGACCTACAATGGCTCCTAAGGATTTTTCTTTGTCGAGATAATCCTGAATACCATTACGATATTGAAGAGCCAAATAGTGACTGCTGACATCAATATTATTCAACTTCTCCTGGTCAGTAAGAGATAGTGGGAATCCGAACTTGAGATATTGCAATAGTCTATTATCTGGATAGTCTTTGAGATATTGTTCCCATGCGGGAAGGTTTAAACCTGATTCAATGGGAAGCCTAGCCATTCTATAATTGGGTAAGCCAATATCTTGGATGACCTTAGCTAATTGGCAAACATGATCAAAGTCTCTGTATTGAATGAGGTCCCTGTCTGGACCAATAAATTGGAAATTGGTGGACTCCAAGTTTAGAAAACCTCTAGTTTTGTTCTTCAAGTTCACATCCGAAACATTTTTATCAAGTTTGTGACCAATTTGAGCGTCAAAATAATGAGGAATGGGATGATCCTCATCAGTCATTGTGTTAGTATTGTTAATAGCATTAATTTGTATGTTGTTAGTTACAAGATTTGTGCAATCAGCTTTACAGCTCATATGAACAAGAAGTTTGTCTTGCTTCTCAATCAGACTTAGAATTATCCTGTCCATATACTGTTCGTATGACATATGATAGTTTGCAAAAGCATACTGATCTTGATAAAAATTCTCTGCAACTAATTTTGCATTATTTTTCTCATATTCTGATACTTGCTGGATCTGAATATCTGAAAATTGGATACACATATACTGGGAGTGTATGATCTCCAATGCACCATCAGGAATGGCGTCACAATTGTGGATGACCCCTCTATCAGAAGATGTTTCTTTCATGAGCCAAAATAACTTATCTTTATGTGGAGAATGTTGAATATACACAATATGAGCAGTATAATGATCATAAACATAATACCAATTAATGAATTGGACATTGTATGTAGGCAAGCCGATTTCCCTACTGTGGGGGTCATCTGATTAAGAGTGAGGCCATTACTGGTACAGGGACACTCCATTTTTGTCCTGGAAGAAAAGATGCACACGGCAGAACTATCACTCTGCATACATACACCATTGTTAGACCAGCCACCATCTTGGGCAGATTTTGAATTACTCTGCAATGTGATACTGTGATGACTCGCAGGGTTAAAGACATTCTGGCATACAGTATTAAATGGATACTCGTTGGCTTGTAACCAATCCTGAGTTAAGTATTTTTGAACATTATTGTTACATCTTACCACACATTTACTATCTAGAGAATCAACTGTGGTTATTTTTACATGACTCTGTTCTGTACCATCATATGTAAGATAATCATGAGCATTTAACAATGCTTATTTATATTCAGGAATTTTTGAAACATTTTTACAATTAAAAGCTTGTTTAGGAGTGACTTGCTCTAAAAAAGTACCTAGCACGTCCAGATGGTTGAACACATCCCTGTTTACTAGATTTGCTTTTTCTTGCTTCTTGTGCTTGAAGTTGCATTTACTTCCAGGGTGATTGACTGTTCTGCCTTGCTTGCTGCAAAAACTACAATTATGATTATATAAACCATGATGGCCTTTGTGTGAGCAGGATCCTTCATTGAAATAACGACACAGCCTTTTCTGAGACACTGACTGGGAATTTACTAATGAAACTTGAGATGCACTAAGCCTGTTGAGAGCCAACTGTGTAGAATCTGCCCATGTTAAGTTGCCTTCCTCAAGCTCATGCATGGAACATGCCCACGTGTTCTTAACAACTGTAAAGGGTAGAGATACTGCATCTTTCATGGCACATACTATCTGAGTCAAGGCTTGCTTAGAAGTCAAAGGATCTTGGATGTGCAAAATGTTGGTTAACTGTCCAGCAACCAAATGTGGCATAGAGAGGTCGTCATATAATAAACACTTCTTACCATTCGACCCATGGTAACCTTCATTGGGCCATCTTCTGTCTGGAGGGTTTCCTGGTTACCTGCGGTAGTGATGAGTGTGGCCAAGAAGTGGGAGGAGCAGAAACGAATGCGTCTGGCTGTCACCTTTCTAACTTCTCTAATCTGTCAGCTAGTTGCTGGTTTGATGCCTGAATTTGACTCAAGATGGAAAGCACACATTCATTCTCGTAAGTTATTGGGTGATGAGGTAGAAACAGTACTTACTGGATGATTCTACTGAATAAAAGAACCATCGTGTATCATATCGACTTTAGAAATCTTCCTTGTGGATACCTTTGCATGGGCTGATGCTGTCACCCTTTTCCTGCTTGTTGCTGTAGCCTTCTTTGGTTTAGTTGACATTGTAAAACTCTAAAAGCACTAAAAATGCTGTAGCAAACAGTAAATATGTGGATAAATCAGCATTTTCCTTGTCGCGTTCGCGGTTTCAAGCTGTAAATTCCTTCCGTGAGCACAGAGGTTGTAAATTTTATAAGACTTGTATATATCACAGATTCTTGTCTCACAATCATAGTTATATATCTCTATAATTTATTTACATAATCTTGTAAATACTTTTTTTTTACATTTTTTTATTATTATCTTAATAGTATAATACAGAAAATACAAAGAACAGCATGATCAATTGATATTACAAAAGACATACAAATACATTACAAAAAACAAGACAACACAATAAACAGACATGTTCACACTGACTCAATAACTATTACAAAGAAATACAGACAAAACATATAATACAACCTCATCATTTAATAACTCGTCAGCCTTTGGAACCTAAACCCTTCTGTAAGTGTCTCAACAGAAATGAAAAATTGTTTTGGATTTCGCTATCAATCTTGTAAATACTTGTAAAACCAACATTGTAAAACACACATTATGTAACAATCTTTCGAACTGTCCATGTGTAGCCTTTGACTGCTACTTGTAAACGGGAACAGGAACCCCAAACGTGGGTTTAATCATGCAGAACTAGTGTTCAATTGGTCAATAATCTTGACCCTAGAGACAATGCACAGCATACCCATAGCTATTTAAGGTCGATGTAAACTGCCACAGCAGGCCCCTAACAGGCCGTGCCATTCAAATTTGGTGTCATCAGCATTAAAATTGCTTGATGACTCGGCTTGATTGAACAAAAACAGGGGCCAGATTCACGAATAATACTTAGATAAGGTGACCTTAGATCTAAGTAAGGTAAGGTTTTTCACTTGACTAAGTTTTTCTTAGAATTGCTATTCACGAAACAATACTTAGATAAGGTAACCTTAGATTTTAAGTAAGGAAAAAAACCTCTCCTGACTCTTTAGGTCGGGTTGTATCATTGAATATGATTGGCCAAGAGCTATGGAAAATTTTGGTGTATATGTTGGGCGCCAACTCACAGCAGGGAACAACTCGAGTTGTTCCTTGCACCAACTCACGGGGGCGAGTTGTAGCAAACATCTCAAGATGTGTGCGCTATCTTAAGTTGTGGCTGCTCCAACTTAATCCTCTGATGTCCAGTACTCGCCAGTGACCACATGGCTTCTGATTGGTCAATGAGTGACCTCAAATGTGGCTTCTGTCTTAAGATGATGGCTGTACTAACTTAATCCTCTATTGTAATTGGCTAATTATTTACACTCACTTTTGGCTAGATGTAGTCAAGTATTCAAGGCAGACTTTAAATTGTAATTAAGGTACTAGACATGTGTCCTTACTGTATTTACTAACTAACTATATTTCAGAACTGCAACTTGTAAACATGATTTTTGGTATCTTTCTAAGCAGGATAAGTTTATATATTACAAATAAATGATAAAGCATTGTCCATTGATATTGAGGTTAATTTGTAAGTTTTACTTCATATAAAGTATAAGAGAGTCACTTCAATAATAAATAAACTGATTTTAAATACCTAAAATCGTTATTTCTGGCAATATACAATTGTTTATAGGAGTTGCATTAATATAAAACAACAGTATAACACATTGTACTTCATATATGTATACAGTAATTCACTAATGTATTAATAAATGTTTCAAAAGCTTATATCCAAAGTGATAATCATTTGATAAAAACAATCTTACACCTAATGGCAATAAAGAGACAAGCCAATCATGGTAGTGGCCTCTTAGGCTTCCTATTTAAGTTCAAAGTCAACATCAAAATAGCCTTAAATGCAGTTAAGAAACATCAGTCAGAATAACATAACATAGTCACTGCTTTTCACCACCTTTGATTGTCTACATAACATTCTCTTCCACAGTGATTAAGCTCTATGAAAGTATGATTAGGTTGAATGATTGGATAAAGTTGGCGCAGCACCCACTCAAGATGTGGCAGCACATCTCGAGATGTTTGCCACATCTCACCCCCTCGAGTTGGCGCAAGGAACAACTCGAGTTGTTCCCTGCCACGAGTTGGCGCCTAACATATACATTTGGCTGTTTATGAAAATCACCCTCTGTCAAGAATATTACATACAGCTTTATATTACTGTGAGATTTTTAGCAGTAATTCATGTTAAATTAGTGCCATGCTCAAAAATGGCAAATTGTTTCAATTACAAAATTAAATCCCCTATCTTCCTTCATGCACAAAAAATCAAATGGCAATTGTTTCCTGTCAGGACATGCACAAAATTACTGTATAAGTTGAAATTTTAACTAGGCATTAATTTTAACTATTTTAACTGGTGAGCTTGAAGAAAAATTAGTAAAAATTTAAACTTTTTTTTTCTCAAGTAGAATCTAATCAATACTAAAAATTAATTCTAGTAAATTTCGTCAAAATGAAGAATTAATGAAATTTTCTTCTAAAATTTTGATTTATACAGTAACCACTTGGATAAATAAACCTCCCCATCCAAAAAGAAAACCAATATTTACAAACTAAACCATGTGATATCAACATTCTGTCCTCCTAAGGTAGCTTCTGACCTTACTTAAAATCTAAGTATAGTGTTACGGTCACGGGCAAGCACGGTAGCAATTACCGGTTGTCTTTAAGTTGTAACAGAAAAAAAGAAAAAAGCTTAACTTAACAAATTTATTTAGCGATTAACAATAATGATTACAGTCAACTGGTATGCCCTTAACTAAGCACACTAATACAATAACAAGATCTAGCCGACCTGACCACTGAGATTAAGAATAAGTTTATCCGCCGTATCCCGCAATCTGTTCTGTAATCCGTCCTGTGGTATATTCTGTGATCTGTCCAATGTCCTGTGGTCTGTCCCGTGATCTGTCCAGCGTTCACTCGCACACAGATATCTATATCCTGTGACCCGTCTCACACTCAACAACACAAAAGGTTCTTGTCCTGCTATTCTTTATATATCCAGTCACACAGAATGTCTGTCTGGAGATATTTAGAGAGTTAACACAACTGTACTGTCTGCTTCAAGATGTGGACAATGTCCAAAATGCAGTAAATTCACTCTCTGTTATATGAATGTACAATATCCAAAATATCCAAAGTACAATAAATCTGTCCAGATGATGTATCCAGTTCACTCCAGTAAAAGTTCACAGCAACACAAGTTATATTATATTCCAAAACACAATAGCTCTCCTTATAGCCAGCGAATACAAAGTTCCCTTGTGGTCAGATGTACATTCCTTATATACATTCACAGATTTCTCTGGAACTGTACGGAACCAACTCAAAAAATAAATCTTGAGCCATCTAGGCCAAAGGAGGAAGTTCTAGAAACTACTGGCAATTGGGTTTCCCCAAATCTAATATAACCACTGAGGGGGGGGGGATTTCCCCCAGTCTGTGAACAGATCAATAAACACTAAAACACAAAAGTCAACAACTCCCTTACTTTAAATGTCAACACACAAAAAGAACCAACAACACAATTATCTTTTATGACAATGTATAAACATAAAGCTTAAATTAAACAATGCACTAATATAGTGCCTAATATATGTAATATACAATGTACTAATATAGTGTCCAATATATGTAACACCTCCCCCCTTAAAGAAAAATTTTGGAAACCAAGGGATTACAAAATTTTACAAGAGATTTTCGTGATGTATACAAACACAGGTAATAACATTTTACAAAACATTTTTGTCTAAATACAAAAGTAAAATTAGTACCATGTGTAACCTTTATAAACTTACTAATTACAGGTATATAAATTACACTTTAAATACAGCTTCTGGACAGGGCGTCCGCACAGATATTATCCTTTCCTTTAACATGTTCTATTTGAAGATTGTGTTCTTGCAACATTAAACTCCAGTTCAATAATCTTCTATTTTTGTTTTTCATTTTGTGCAAGAAGACTAGTGGATTGTGATCTGTGTATACAATGGTGGGTTTTGATGATGAAGATATGTATATGTCAAAATGCTGGATGGCCAAAATGAGTGCTAAACATTCTTTTTCTATTGTAGAGTAGTTCTTTTGATGAACATTAAATTTTTTTGAAAAATAGCAGATGGGATGTTCAATATCTTCATTATCACATTGCAGTAAAACTGCACCTGCACCCACATCACTGGCGTCTACAGCCAGCCGGAAAGGTTTACTGAAGTCCGGAGCAGTTAGTACGGGCTCTAAACAGAGAAGGTTCTTTACTTTGTCAAATGATTTTTGACAAGTCTCTGACCAGTGATATTTTACATTCTTTTTCAGTAGTTCAGTCAGTGGAGCAGTGACCTCTGAAAAGTTTTTGCAAAATTTTCTATAATATCCCGCCATTCCAAGGAACCTCATTAAGCTTTTCTTATTTTCAGGAATGGGATAGTCAATGATGCTTTTCACTTTAGCTTTGATTGGTGTCACAACTCCATGACCTACTACATGCCCTAAGTACACAACCTTTGCTTTTACAAAGTCACTCTTTGACAAATTTACAGTGAGGTTTGCCTCTTTGAGCCGAAACAAGACTTGTTCAAGCCTTTTTAAATGTTCTTCCCAAGTATCACTAAAGATGACAATATCATCCACATACACTTCAACACCTTCTAAGTCTTTTAAACATATATTTATTAGTCTTTGAAATGTGGCCTGGGAGTTCTTCATGCCAAATGGCATCACCTTGTACTGATATAGACCATCAGGGGTCACGAAGGCTGATATTTCTTTGGCCCGCTCAGTAAGAGGCACACACCAATATCCTTTCAGTAAATCACACTTTGTGATGTATTTGGCATTGCCAATCCGATCAATACAGTCTTCCATCCTTGGGATAGGGAAGGAATCCGTTTTACTCAAAACATTGACTTTTCTGTAGTCAGTGCAATATCTGATTGAACCGTCTGGTTTCGGGACCAAAACACAAGGAGATGCCCAACTACTTTGACTTGGTTCAATTATATCTTTTTCTAGCATATATTGCACTTCCTGCCTTAATTTTTCGAGTTTGATAGGATTTACCCGATACGGATGCTGTTTGATCGGACGGGCATCGCCGACATCGACATCATGCATGAGTATATTTGTCCTATTAGGGGCATTTGGGAACACTGACTTGTACTTTAAGAGCAATTCAATGAGTGGAACCCTCTTATCTGGTGGTACATGACTCAGCTTGGTTTCCAAATCATCAAGGATCTCAGAATTACTCAACCTAATTTTACATTCAACATCAAGATCAGGAGTGTCGTCCCATATTTCGTGCTCCTAATTACTGTTACTTTCTATATTACAGTCAGTAATCATAACAGGCTTTTTCACACCCCTTTCAAAGTATGGTTTTACCATATTCACATGACATAGTTGGGTTGACTTTCTTCTGTCCGGGGTTTCAATGATATAGTCCAGGTCACCTACTCTCTTTAAAACTTTGTATGGCCCGTGATATCTGGCCTGTAACGTATTTCCCTGACAGGTAGTAACACTAAAACCTTGTCACCTGGTTTGAAAGTACGGTTTTGCGACTTCCTATCGTAAAGCATCTTCATTTTTGACTGAGAATTTTTCAAATTTTGTTGCGCCAGCTCACAAGCCTTTTTCAACTTATCTCTGAACTTTGAAACATAATCTAGCAGATTTAGGCTCTCGGTGTTCTCAGATAACCAATTTTCCTTCAACAGCTTGAGAGGACCACGGACTGAATGGCCAAAGACCAACTCGAAGGGACTAAAGCCTAAAGACTCTTGAACAGACTCTCTAACTGCAAACAATAATAAGCTGATGCCTTCATCCCAATCTTTTTCATTGTCTAAACAATATGTCCTAATCATATTCTTCAAAGTGGAATGGAACCTTTCAAGTGCACCTTGGGATTCTGGGTGATAAGCACTAGATTTGATCTGTTTGGCACCTAACTGAAATACAACCTGTTGAAATAGTCCTGACATAAAATTTGACCCTTGATCTGACTGGATCTCTTTTGGTAAGCCAACTAGAGTAAAGAAATTAACCAGAGCTTTTGAGATTTTGGGAGCTGTTATGTTGGTCAATGGTATGGCTTCGGGAAATCTGGTTGAGGCACACATAATGGTCAAAAGATATTGGTTTCTGGATTTAGTTTTTGGTAAGGGACCTACACAGTCAATTATCACTTTGCTAAATGGTTCCTCAAATGCTGGAATGGGTTTGAGAGGAGCTACAGGAATGTTTTGGTTTGGCTTTCCTACCATTTGACAAATGTGACAAGTCTTGCAAAATTCTGCCACACAGTGCCGAATTTGAGGCCAATAGAAATGTTTGGTTATCTTGTTGTAAGTTTTGTTGATGCCTAAATGGCCACCCATTGGAGACTCATGGGCCAATTTCAGTATCTCTCTTTGGTACACTTTTGGCACAACAATCTGGTGTACTACTGACCATTCCTCAGATGCAGGGACATTTGGTGGCCACTTTCGCATAAGCACACCATTTCTGACATAATAGCCTACAGGGACCTTATCTAGCTCTACTGGTGGCAAGACCAACTTGAATAAAGGAGCTAATTCAGGGTCATTTTCCTGCTCTGAAATCAATTTTGATTTTGAAAGCGATACATCTTGACAGTCAATTGAGTCTTGTTTTTGAGAATCTACCCTGGCCTTGGGATTTGTATCACTAGAATTCTGCACATCATGGTCATAGTTGTTTAAGAATGTATCTGACAAATCAACTAAGACATCTCTTGGTTCTTCTTGGGCCTTTTTGGCCATAGCTCGAGTCACAGCACAGGAGGGAAAAATACCAGGAATAACCTCTTCTAATTTCTCAGTGCTAACCAAAGTGATCGGCTTAGAAGTAACCTTAGGATCAGCAACTACCTTTCCACCTGCAAGATCATTTCCCAACAATAAAGATACCCCTTTAATGGGTAAAGTGGGCCTGGTACCCACAACAACAGAACCAGTAACTAAGTCTGATACTAACTTGACCTTATGCAAGGGAACGTTCACACAGCCTCCTTCAATACCTTGAGCAATGACACTCTCACCAGTAGATGTGCTTACACTCAATGGCAATACACCTTCTAAAAGTAAGGACTGACTAGCTCCAGTGTCTCTTAATATCTTAATGGGGACCTGACTGGAACTACTTTCCAAGGATACAAAACCCTCAGACACAAAAGGTTTGAACTCTTCCCTAATAATCTCAGACTTGTCTAAACCAATACTGGACTCTGCTCTTTTGGGATTTGAATGCCAGTTAGACTTGCTAGACACAAAGGCGTTGGGCGTTGCCTCCTTTTCTCTTCTCTTCTTTAAGAGCCAACAGTCAGACATAACATGCCCAGGTTTCTTACAATAATGGCACACAGGAGCAAAGGATCTGGGTTTCCTATCCTTACTCATAGTCTGATTTGAGGTTTGACCCTTATCTGAACTCTTTTCTGGAGCTACATTTTCAGATTTCTTTCCTATTTCTGGATACGACTTTTTAGCAGGACCAAAGGACTTATTCTTGTTGAAAGTGGACTTGTGAGTTAGCGCATAATCATCAGCATAAGCTGCTGCTTTTGCCAAATTTTCAACTTTCTGTTCATCTAGATAGGTTTTAATGTCATCACAAACACACCTTTTGAACTCTTCAATCAAAATAACTTGCCTAAGTTTTTCAAAGTCTGTACCTACTTCCCTAGAATTACACCATCTGTCAAAATACACTTCTTTCTCATGGGCAAATTCAACATGAGTTTGACTTTCTTGTTTACGATAATTTCTGAATTTTTGACGATATGCTTCTGGTACCAACTCATATGCTTTCAAAATAGCATTTTTGACAGAGTTATAGTCCACACATTCAGAAATTGGCAAGGCCGTGTATGCCTCCTGGGCCTTTCCCCTCAAAACACTTTGCAGCAATAAAGGCCACTGGTCTATAGGCCATTTCAAATTTTGAGCTACTCTTTCAAAGTGTTGAAAGTACTTATCAACCTCGGACTCATTAAAAGGTGGTACCAGTCGCACATTTTTACCCAAATCAAATTTGGTAGCAATGGACTCTTCATGGGCAATTCGACGAGCATTTAATTCTAAAGCTTTCATTTCTCTTTCATCTTTAAGCTCAAGTTCTTTTTCATATTTTCGAGCTTCAAGCTCTTCTTTTCGAGCCTCAAGCTCTTCTTTTCTTTGTTGAGCTTCAAGCTCTTCTTTTCGCTGTTGAGCCTCAAGCTCTTCTTTTCGTTGTTGAGCTTCAAGCTCTTCTTTTCGTTGTTGAGCTAGAGCTTGAGTTTCAAGCTCTTTAAGTCTTAACTCTCTTTCAATTTCTAATCGCCTGATCTCATATTGCCCAGAAGGTTCCATTGGTAGAGGCTTATACACTTCTAAACAACTATCAGGTAAAACATCTTCATCAACTAACTGTTCAACAATAAGCCTTTTAAGTTCATATTTACGTGTTGACCTTTTCACCTCTAACTGTAACTCTTGTGCTATCTGCACTAACATATCTTTTTTAAAAGTTTCTAGAACTTCCATAGATGGTGACTGTACAAACTCTTTAGCACTAGCCATTTTGGGCACTGTTTACTGTAACCAATTACTAAATCAAATGGATTTTCAAAATGTTAATTGAACGGTTGATCAAATGGTTGTAATCAAATGGTTGGATCCCGGACGAGCCCCCAATTTTCCTGTTACGGTCACGGGCAAGCACGGTAGCAATTACCGGTTGTCTTTAAGTTGTAACAGAAAAAAAAGCAAAAAGCTTAACTTAACAAATTTATTTAGCGATTAACAATAATGATTACAGTCAACTGGTATGCCCTTAACTAAGCACACTAATACAATAACAAGATCTAGCCGACCTGACCACTGAGATTAAGAATAAGTTTATCCGCCGTATCCCGCAATCTGTTCTGTAATCCGTCCTGTGGTATATTCTGTGATCTGTCCAATGTCCTGTGGTCTGTCCTGTGACCCGTCTCACACTCAACCACACAAAAGGTTCTTGTCCTGCTATTCTTTATATATCCAGTCACACAGAATGTCTGTCTGGAGATATTTAGAGAGTTAACACAACTGTACTGTCTGCTTCAAGATGTGGACAATGTCCAAAATGCAGTAAATTCACTCTCTGTTATATGAATGTACAATATCCAAAATATCCAAAGTACAATAAATCTGTCCAGATGATGTATCCAGTTCACTCCAGTAAAAGTTCACAGCAACACAAGTTATATTATATTCCAAAACACAATAGCTCTCCTTATAGCCAGCGAATACAAAGTTCCCTTGTGGTCAGATGTACATTCCTTATATACATTCACAGATTTCTCTGGAACTGTACGGAACCAACTCAAAAAATAAATCTTGAGCCATCTAGGCCAAAGGAGGAAGTTCTAGAAACTACTGGCAATTGGGTTTCCCCAAATCTAATATAACCACTGAGGGGGGGATTTCCCCCAGTCTGTGAACAGATCAATAAACACTAAAACACAAAAGTCAACAACTCCCTTACTTTAAATGTCAACACACAAAAAGAACCAACAACACAATTATCTTTTATGACAATGTATAAACATAAAGCTTAAATTAAACAATGCACTAATATAGTGCCTAATATATGTAATATACAATGTACTAATATAGTGTCCAATATATGTAACAATAGCTTTTAAGGTCACCTTAGAGTTAGGAACGTTTCTGAATAAGATTTCTTAATTTCTTACTTGAAATCTAAGTAAAGCTTAAAATCTAAGTTAGGAATGGTCTAAGTATTGTTCGTGAATCTGGCCCCAGATCTTTGGGGAATACTTAAAACTTGAACGCCTCATGGTATGTTAAAACGGTACCATTTTTGACCAAGTTTTTCAGACAGAAAAGTATGATATGAAATATTCATGTGGTAGTTGACTAATGCTATAACATTTATTCAATCAGTCGAACAAAATGATGAGATATTTTGTTTCAAAAGATGCAAAGAGAATGAGAAGAGTAAGAATGCTTAATTGTATTTAGCCATGTAGGAGCATGTCATTTTGTACAACAAAGTTTTGCACTGCAAATGGTACAAAGTTAGCTGTTAAGGTGTAAAAAGTGGAAAACATATTTACATGAAATCCTGTAAATGCAATAGTTTTCAAGTTACAACTAATTTATTCAACTGCGAGAATCTCATATTACCTTTGGCTTTGTAGCTTTGCGCTGAGCTACAGGTCTGTAATTTTACTATTTTATAGCTGACAGAA
This sequence comes from Sabellastarte sp. h YS-2021, assembly GCA_964017235.1. Classification (NCBI taxonomy): domain Eukaryota; kingdom Metazoa; phylum Annelida; class Polychaeta; order Sabellida; family Sabellidae; genus Sabellastarte; species Sabellastarte sp. h YS-2021. Next base: position 92,877,004 of record OZ024936.1, read on the forward strand.
AATTACGTGAACCACATATTTATATAAAAATCTATTAAGCAGTAGTTTTCAAGTTACAGCTGATATACTCAACAGTGAGAACCTCAAAGTAGTTATTTCTCATCTACGCAATGAGCGACATGTCTGCAATTTCACTATGTTATAGCTGACCCAAAAGAAGATGAGTAACATTAAAATGAAATTCTGTAAGTGCAATAGTTTTCAAGTTAAACTGATTTACTCAACAGTGAAAACCTGAAAGTAGCTAATGCTCAGCTATGCAATGAACTTCAGGTCTGCAATTTTACTATGTTATAGCTCACCCAAAAATAGGGTGATACTTCAACAAAATATTGTAAATGCAATAATTTCAAGTTACAAGTCATTTACTCAACTGTGATAACCTGAAAGTAGATATTGCTCTGGCATGCAATGAGCTACAAGTATACAATTATATTATAGCTGACTGCAAAATAGACGAATAACATATTTAAACAAAATACTGTAAAAGCAATAGTTTTCAAGTTAAAACAGATTTACTCAACATTGAAAACCTCAAAGTAGCTATTGCTCATCTATGCAAAAAGCTATAGGTCTGCAATTTTACTATGCTATAGCTGACCCAAAACTAGATGAATAACATATTTTGAGAAACTACCGAAATGTAATAGTTTTCAAGTTAGCACTGATTTACTCAACAGTGATAACCTCAAAGTAGATATTGCTTAGCTATGCTACAAGCTATGTGGAAAGTAGTTGTATAACATATGTAATGAAAATACTGTAAAAGCAATAGTTTTCAAGTTAGAACTCATTTACTCAACAGTAAAAACATTAAAGTAGCTTTTGTCCAGCTATCCAATAAGCTACAGGTCTGAAATTTACTATTATGTTATATCTGACCAAAAGTTGGCGAATGAAATATTTAAATGATGTTCTATAAATGCAATAGTTTTAGTGAGAACTCAATTACTCAACAGTGAAAACATGATAGTGGATATAGTTCAGCTATGCAATGAGCTACAGGTCTGCAATTTTATTGTTTTATACGTGACCTAAAAGTAGGTGAACAACATATTTAAAAGAATAATCCAAATACAGTAGTTTTCAAGTTACAACTGATAACCTGAAAGTAGCTATTGTTCAGTTATGCAATGAGTAACAGGTTTGCGGTTTCACTATGTTATAGCTGACCCAAAAGTAGGTGAACAACATATTTAACGAAAATACACTAACTGCAATAGTATTCATAGCACGGGTCAGCACCACCGAGGGAGACTTATGAACTATACAGTGTTGATAACAAGATTAAAAACCCAAAATAAATAAATACACAAAATTGGCAAAAGATATACATAATAAGGTGATAAAAACATATTACATGATCTTTATTTCCCTATATTTAGGCCAACTATATTGTATGTTTGATTTTAAAATGGATAAAAAAGAGAAACTGACCACTCTGTGTATAATTGCTCCGAAAACGATCATACGATGGTGACTCTAGTATCCCTGTGTCAACATTTAACAGCACCAGACCTGACTGTGTAACAGGAGAATCTTCATTTTCAAATGGCTTCATGATGTCTTCCTTTGTTCGATGTATGGCAGAAAAAGTACTTTTTCTTACTTCCCCCTTTATATGAAACAACATGATCTCAATATGTTTAAAATATGTTTAAAACCAATATCTTGGGTATCAAAGATATGACCAATATTAGAAATAGATCAATTTTGATTGATAGAATTCTTAAATTAATTTACCCTGTGGTACATTCTGTGTAGGAGAAATCACAAGAAAATGTGGGTTCGTGAATCAGAAAATACTAGGCTGAAGGCCAAGTAATTTTCTGCTTTTACAAACCAACACTTTCAAGTCATTTCGCTGACTTAAAACACTCAAAAATGTCATGTAAAACCATAGTTTGCATATATTTGGCTTAAATTTTAATTATATCAAATTTTCAATTTATTCAATTGAACCTTTTGTACTGGTAATTTGTTTTTAGCATTTTTGGAGTAACAATGCCTTCTTTGCAACCATGTTCAGTGAAAGTAAATGACAAAGACTATTTATTATTCAAAATACATATGAGAGTATCAGTGAGTATAGTTTGAAAGGATCAGAAAAATAAACAGAAATGTACAGTGCATAGTTATGTGAACAGGGAAGGAATTTCAGGTTTCCCTTTTTTATTACATTATATTATGTTCTTAAATCTTAAATTAAACATTAAAAATGTTAATGTAAATGTTCATATACATATTATTGACTGAACTATAGAATAGCAAAGCATAATTGTGCACTAATTTCTCAGAAAAGCATCAAATACTGTTCCCAAAATTGCTTTAGCATCATATATTATTTTATTGTACTTCTATCTAAAATTGTTTTTAGTCTTGCTGGACTCAATTCTATTGTGTTGCTTCAAAAAAATGATTTCATTCACTGCTTCACATTGGATGGAAGATAATAATGGTGAAGAATTTAAATGAAACTATTAAATTATTAATAATCTTTCAATTTCATAATATACAGGCAAAGTGCCTCAGTAAATAAGCTCTCATTGGACTTAACAGTAGAAATCAATAATCACATAGCACACCACCTCTAATAATAACCTCAACCAATCCCTGCCCCTTTGAGATAGGCCTCTTAGAAATAGACCCAGTAAATGGTGACAAGTAATATGTGTTAGTGTACAGTGACTGGTATAAGAGCCTCAGCCTTGAGCTGAGAGAGAGGGACAACAGAGGGAGTAGAGAGAGAAAAAAAGAAGAGAGAACATGAAATAGTGTACAGGGGGAGAGCTTAGTTGGCTCTCTCACTCGACAGAATGTGTTGGATCGTAATTGTAACTTGTATTTATTGAACTAGAATAAACTATGAAGGATTAATCAAGTGTTTCACTTCTGTTGTTGTGGCGACCTGGACCGCTCATAAAACCAGCTAAGCGAGTACTGACAGAAGTAGACATAGTGGAGATCTGATAATTCACAGCTGCCTTGAGCCACTGCTGGAGTCCACCTTCAAATCACCCCATAAACTGACCTTTGGACAAAGATTTTCCTGCTGAGGATTCGCATGGTATCATTTCAATTCAGTTACACTGGCTTGTAAAACTTATGTCGACAACATTAAAATTGTCGGACTATGTCAACCTGATTGCATTATAATCAGGGCCATTAAATTTAACAAGTGTGAATTCTTAATCAAAAAGTGCGGATTCTAAAGCTGACAGTGTGAATTCTTATGTTTAAAAGTGTGGATTCGTGAAAGAGAATTTGCACATTTTCTATTGTCGGTTAACAAAAGTTTGTTTAAAGTTGGTCCAAATTCTACCCTGCTCTCCCATGTTACACCTCGTGGTAGATTCTAAAGAGGCTTTCAGAATCTACCTCAATTACTTAATTCTACTAATTGATAATTTAAGTGACTAGGTGTTTAACATTTTGGTGTGTTTCATTGAGAAATTAATTCATTTACACTTATATCGTTCTTACATCATCTTTGTGGTAAATTATATCTCATTAAAGGAAAACATAGCAATTATCTGCACGTATATATGCATTCTATACTATTATACATGATAAATGATAATAATACAAGTGGCATGTACAAGGATGAAGTAATGCAGCGAGAGAGAAGTACAAATCACATAAATTTGGTACAGCAAATTCACTGTACAAAAGAAAACCTTCAGCTTTGGCCCTGTTAAGAGATAAGAAAGAAACTCTCTGTACTTCAAAGGTATGATAAGCGTTTGTTAGACTATTTTGTTCAGAGAGCCTGTAAGCCAGGACAAGTGCCCTCATATCCCATCAGAACAAGTCATTTCACAGAATGTACTTCAATGAAGGAACACATAACTGGAGATGTTGCATAAATTGAGATGCTTATAGTCATAGAGATGCTTTTATCATTGTGGCCAATAATATTAGTGTAACATGGGGATGCATACTTGTGCATTTGTAAAGCGGTACTCATAACTCTCATTCTTTGCACTTCAGTCTCCAGCTTTTTCTTATTTTAATTATTTTCTCTTCATTTTCTTATGAATATGGACTGCATTTTGTCTACTTTATATGTCTCAAATAAAATCTATCCGTGTATGCATGTGAAATAAATATTTATAACTAATTAGTAGCTATATTATAGGAATAAAACACATATTCAAGTGCATAAGGTGGTTTATGATGATTTTAAGTTAAATATTAAAGCCCTGAAGCCCGAATGGATGATGCAAGAAGAAATCTACAGCGTTATTTTATTTACTGTTATTTTATTTACTGTTATTTTATTTACCGTTCTGCATAGATGATTCAATCATTGTGCAAAAGTTGTGTCCATCATCACTGCACAGCGTGCCATTTTAGAATATGCAATTAAAATAACTTTGAATACCAGATCATACTGAAGACGATGAGGCAGGCAACTGTTAGTATATAATTTGAACTATGCTTTTTACCTTTTCTACACTTAAGATACAAATGTCACAGTAGAAAGTGTCCAAGGGATACAAACCCACAACCTTTTACTCACATGGTCCACATTCTACCAGAGGAGCTATAAGGGAAATCCCTACTAACCAATCCAGTAGCAGTGATTTTAATCACTTTTTGGGGATTTTGTCATGTTCTTCCTCATGCCCCAGTCGCACCAAAGGCAAGACATTAGGTGGATAGAGGTTTTACCTGCCGGCAGAACTGGGTCCAAGGACATCTCATAACCTCAAGATTTAGTGTTTGCATCACACTACATAGGCATTGGGTGGAATACCCCTGTCCTTCAACTACTGTGTGAGGTTTGCATGACTGGGTAGTGTGAGGTACACAGCTGGTGTTTTACAAACATAAAATCTGTCCCAGGGTTCCTACTTCACATTCACCATCACCAATCGCTGTCCACTGTGTTGTTAGTCCAGTCACATTAGCCGCCCCCACATTTGGGGCCAAATATCACAGAACAAGGTTACCAGTGGACTCAAACCCACATCCTATCACTCACGAGGCCCACACTATACCAGGTGAGCTATAAGGAAATCCCTACTAGTCAAACCATTAGAAGTGATTTTTATCACATTTTGGGCTATCTTTTGTTTATTTGAAGGGGGGAAACTTGCTTTCAAGCAGGCATGTCTAAACTACTTTTTAGTAACATAATTTCTGACTAACCTAATAACAAATTTCATAATAAATCCAGACTATAGATCAGATCATTCCATAAGTGTGAGGTTTATGGAAATTCAATTATCATTTGCTCCATAAAGAAACTTTCTTTGATATAGTTCATAAAACTATTGAAGAAACCCAGCAAACTTTTGCAATTTCTCTCTGTTTTCCCAAACGCATTGAGAGATGTTTTAGAATTACTACGGTTTTGTATTAAATGACTCTTAAATAGAGCATTTTTCAAAGAAGAATCAAAAGATATCGGAAATGGTCCAATATAGCTGAGGAAAGTAATATTTTAAATCATGTGAAACAATTTGATGCTAACTTGTTTAGATCTTGAGCTAAAAACCTAATATAGAATTTGATGAAGCATTGAAAAGTCATCATGTAATAAAACTTTTTCCAATTGATTCCAAAAGTTCAGATGGCAATCTACCAGTTGCAAATACAGAAATCGGTTTCACAGAAAAATGAAGAACAGTTTACAATCAGATTTTTTTTTTAAATTCTTGGGTCCACTAATTTTAAGGGTCTTACATTGAATATGTGAAAAGGGATTATTTTGAAGTGAACTGTAGTAGTGTAATGTGTATTTTGTAAAATAAAGCAGTTCTTCTATAACCTTTGAGTACACAACATTAGCAACGAGAATTGTGATTTTATGTGTATATTTCCGAGAGAGAAATATCCTGTAATTTCACATAAGAACTCAGTCTTAAATATTGTGGAATTTATAGATTGCTGAAATTTATATAAATAAATTCAGTGAATGAGAACTAATAAGATTTATAAAATTAATGACACTCATATGAAAATATTTATATAAAAACCCATTAAAATAGCAGAATGTTGGTGATTTCGTAGCAGGCATCAGGAAACTGTCCATACATTGTAACTTTGGTGGATTTCAGGAAAATATGTTAGGAGATAGTGTGTGGCACATACAGAATAAACTCCTGGTACAAGCTGACCTAACCTTTAGAAAGGCGTGGTTAATGGCTATTGCAATTAAAACTGCATTTTATGATGCATCACAACTTAATGCAAAGGCTGCAGATGTGCAAAAGAAAGTGTCACAAAACAGGTCACATCCAACGAGCATGTAAAAGTGTGATAAAGGACAGGCCATATAAAGCATCCAAAATCAGGAAGAACAAAAAGTGCGTGCATATGATGAGGAATCAATGGACAGTGGCTTAGAAAAAGATTGCTATAGTCTATCAGTGAATTCTTTGATTTCTCAGAATCAGATAACGCTATTTGGATAGAACCAAAGTTGAATGGAAAGAAATTTTGAATGATATCTAAGATACTGGGTCAGCAGTAAGTGTTATGCCTATGGATATGTTTCAGAAATATTTGTGTGATGTTGAACTGAAACCAACCAACACTATTCTGAAGACATACAATGGGGAAAGCATAAGACCAGTGGGCAAGGCACAGATCCATGGGAAGCTACAGATGCAAAAGAAAGTTCCTTCAGCTGTTTGTTGTGAAAGAGGGAAAGAATGCCCTACTTGGCTGATCATGACTCAAAAACATAAGCTGAACTAGGTGGAAATTAAAGCACTCAAAGTGGCTGATGAAATTGATAACCAATATGGTGTTAATGTAACCAAAGACGTGAAAGCTCTGTTACAAAAGTACAACAGTATGTTTCAATCAGGGATTGGCAAGCTAAAAGACTTCACAGCCCAATTCTCAATGAAGGAGAACAGCCAACCAAGGTATATTAAACACAGAAACGTCCCATATGGAAAAAACAAAGGAAAAAAGTGGGTGAGGAATTAGAATGGTTAGAAAAAGATGATATTCTGAAACCAGTGAAATCTAGTGAATGGGCGAGTCCAATTGTTCCTGTGGTAAAAAATAATGGGTCTGTCAGAAGCTGTGAAGATTTTAAGACCACACTGAACCCAGCCCTGAAGCATAAACTCTATCCACTGCCAAAGATCGCAGACATTTTCACGATATTAGCAGAAAGGGGCAGAAATTCAGTAAAATTGACCTTACACAAGCTTACTTGCAAATGAAGGTACACCTAGATCACTGGAAGTATTTACCCATTAACCTCAAAAGAGACTATTGGGGGCCATGGTGGCAGAGTGGTAACACTCTCACCTCCCACCTCTGAGGCCGGGGTTTGGTTCTCGGCACGGCCTCAAGTGGGAAAGCTGGTAGTTGCTTGCCGTTGGTCGGCAGTACAGAACAGAACCCTGACGAACTGTATGTACTGGTTTCCTCTGCCATTCCAACTACCCATCGTGATATGACCTGTACAGTGTTAAAAGCGACATAAAACCCCAAATAAATAAATAAATCAAAAGGGACTATTCCAATATAAATGTTTACCTTTACTGTATAACAGATGCAAAATGACAAAGGGCCATTAAACAAGTATTGGAAGGACTTGAATGTGTACAAACGATTCTAGATGACATGATTTTTACAGGCTCAAATGACAGTGAATATTTGACGAAGTTGGAAGCAGTGCTCCAGCACTTGGCAGAATTTGGATTGAGAGCTAACATTGTAAAATGTGTCTTTTTCAAAGACAGAATAGAATTTTGTGGACATAGTGTAGCAGAAATGGTGTGCACCAAAATACTGATAAAGTAAAGGCTATTACTGAGGCAAGAGGCCCACAAATCCCAGTGAGGTAAAAAGTTTCACATGAATAGTGAATTATTAGAACAAGTTTTTGCCCAATATAGGAAGCATTTTATTCCTATCGCATGAGCTAGCCCAAAAAGGCAAGAAGTTCCATTGGTCAGAAGGATGTCAAAAAGCATTTGACAAAGCAAAATGGCTTGTGGCATCAAATAAAGTTCTAATTCACTATGACCCAGAACTTTCTTTGGTGGTTCAAGCAGATGCCTCACCATATAGACTAAGTGCAGTAATGTCAAACATCAGGCCAAATGGTCTGGAGATATCAATCCTGTTCTTAAGTCGTTCCCTCACAAAAAGTCAGAGAAACTACTCTCAGAAACAAAAGGAAGCTACATCCATATATTGGGCAGTGAAAAAATGACATCATTTCCTCTTTTGCAGACATTTTACACTTCCGACAGATCACAAACCATTAACTTCAATATTGCACCCATATAAAGGAATACCATCAACAACAGCATATTGACTACAGATATATGCTCTGTTCGTTTCTGGAATGAACTATACAATAAATTATAGGTCAATGAAAGAGCAAGCAAATCGTGATGGTTTTCACATCTGCCACTCCAAGGAACAAGGAAAGACAGACAAGATCCAGTGTCAGTGTTTGAATTACACCAAATAGATATGGTTCTAGTTAACAATAAACAGCATAAACTACGGACACAAAGGGATCCTGTCCTTAGCAGAGTATAGGACTACATGATGTCTGGTAAATGGAATCTTACTGGTGAAGAACGTACAAAGTATCAAGTAAGGAAAGACCATATATCTGTTCAACATGGATGTTTTCTTTGGGGAAATTGTGTAGTTGTACCACCAAATCTTAGACAGAAGATCCTAAATTAACTATGTAAATCACATCCAGGAGTTGTCAAAATGAAATTAATGGACAGGAGCTATGTTTGGTGGTCATCCATTGATCATGACATAGAGAACTTGGCAAAATCATGTTCTGGCTGTGCTAATAAGCTCTACACCCCTGCTAAAAGTCAGCTACATCCATGGAGCTACCTACAACTGCTTGAGAATGAGTCCATATTGACTGCGCTGGATCATTTCAAGGACATAGGAACCTTCTGCTTCAAAATGATTATAGTAAGCGGCCAGAAGTAGAAATAATGAAGTCAACCTCAGCATCCACCACAATTGATCTTGATTTGCAAGATTTGGAGCACGTCTAGAAATTGTTTTTGATGATAGACCTTAGTTCAGGAGTCAAATGTTCAAATATATTTGTTGAAGTTATGGCAATAAGTCCCATACGTCCTAACCATGACATGCTTCTAGTACTGGTCAAGCTGACCACTTAATTCGGTCCCTGAAAGCTTCCTTAAAGAGTCAAACAACAGAAACATCTAATGCACGCCAAAAACTTGACAACTTTTTATTCAATTACAGCAATTGAGTTCACTCCAGGTTGTGTACTTTTAACCCTGGAGAAGAAGTGTTAACTAGAGATTATGGGAGTAATGATAACAAATGTCAATCTGGAGAAGGTATTCAGAAAACAGAACCTGTGTCATACAGCATTAGAAATTCTGATGGTTCTATCTGGGGAAGACATGCAGATCAAATATTCTCCTCAAAGGCTACAACAGCCACCAATCAGGAACATGTAATACCTGTATAACCAACTACAGCACCAGTTAGAGAAGAAACTGTTAAGACTGATGTCTCCCAGCCTAATCCTCAACAAGTGGACCCTCCTGTGAAAAGACCGATCCCAACCCCAAGGAGGTCAACTAGAGTCCTCCAAGCACCTGATAGATATGGCAAACCTGTACTGAGTGACTGATTTATAACAAGTAACTGATGACTGCTATATAACTGGACTGTATTATATTAAAAGAATATGCTGCTACTGACTGAATAGTGAAGCCTGTAATTTAAGGAGACTGCTATGACTTCATTTAACATAATTTTCTAACATCAGGCTTATCCTATAAATATTTAAACTAAATGTTTATAAAAGGTGGTGGGAAATGAGATGTATTGCACTGCCCACATCTATTACAGAACCCACTTGAGTAATTAAGCTGTTACATCTCTGACAGTGATAAAATGCCTTGTACTTAAACAGGAAACCAGTTTTGAAGTTAACTGTAGTGTAACGTAAATTATGTATAATAAAGCAGCTCTTGTATAACTTTTGAGTGCACAACATGAGTGAAGATTTAAAAGTAAATCTTAAAGGTTATTGTATATTTTGCTGTACTATACAGAATCAAACAATATCAAGAGATTTTTGAATATTTTTAATTCAATTTCTATGAAAATTTATGAAGAAATTTTCAACCTGGTTATTCATTTGTAAAATTTGATTAAAAATTTAAAAGGTTAAATGCACCAGAGAAAGACCACATTATTAATAACTTTACAACAAGAAAAAAATGCATATATAAAATGTCACTTATTTTAAAGCTGTATTATCATGTTTAATGCAAAAAGTCATTTCATCAAACCTTGGTAATTATCTCCCTCTCAGAAAAGTCTATCCAAGCATCAGCAAAGGTCTTGAAAATATTCTTGTGTCTTGTATTGCCAACATACTGACCATTCTCATCAGTTCCAACAATAAATAGTACCATAAGTCCTCCTGAAATACAGCAAAATCTAATCATGAGTAATGAGGAAATCATAGAAAAGATACGACAATGAAGGTTAAAGTTGGGGCTTCACATCCTATTCAACAACAAGGGTCATATTGGGACAGGTCCTCAGCATTGTCACTTGTAGGAGTTGTACCTACACAGAGGTGACCACCTGTGATTAGATGCCAAAACTGCTTTACCCATATGGAATCTGAGGTGCAAGTTATGAGAATAAGAAAATGTCTAACAAATAAGACTTTTTAAATATTTCACTAAAGATAATTTTATTTCAGTATATATATAAATAATAACAGTTTCATGTGCGTAAATAGGAATTTTGTCAATTTTTGGTCACACCTAATGCATTCAATTGTTTATTGAGATATATAATCTCCTAAAGTTTCTAAATTTCCTGTTCTTAGAATTTTTTTTTTATTTTTTACGAAGTTAGTTTTTACTGTTAAAGTAACAGCGTTATTAAATATTGATCCTCTGAACAGTGTTCCAGGAGGCTGGTCGCAGATCACCGGACATGGGAAAAGAATTTTACTGTTACAGAAAGAGATAAAACAATCATATTCACAAATCATGCAGATTCTACATGCAAACTCCAGTTTTAATTTTTGTGGTACTTTGTGAACACCAAAATAACGTTAAGACACAGAAAACAACTGTGCACAAGCAATCACCAAAACCAAGATTCAAAACATTGTTTCTGTATATGTCATTAAGGAAGTTTTCCAATTATCCAAGGTATCATTCTCTAGAACACTCAAACAAGAGAATTCAATGTTTTCACCAACCTGACTTCAGCTCGTTAGCACGGCGAACCAGAAAAGTTTCAAGATCCTTTTCTCCTTGTTTTTCAAATATTTCACATTTGTCAGAGAACCAGGGAAAGCATGTGTCAACAAGACATGGTCTAGATACAACAAAAGTACAACAGTTATTATTCTCTGATTTATTATGTACATAAGTTCAGTGTGTTAAAGTGTATCAAAATATTTCAAAGTGTTACAGATACAAAAAACAGACACTTAATGTATGCATTAGAAAATTTAGATATTGCTTATTTCATCTGCAGTAAATCAAGCCCTTTCATATCTTGCAGATCTAATAGAGCTTTTAAGTAATCAACTTGGTGGTTATCTTCTGTTCTTATTAAAGACTCATAAATGTGTTACAAAGATTCTGTGCAAACAATTAAGCAGCTGGGTTTGTTCTTATTAGAGACCTATACATCTGATACAAAGATCCTATGCATAAAACTAATATTTTAGATACACTGGAATTAATTCTTATGCTATCAATTCTTCTACATGTCTTGATCTCTATGACAAAAGTAGACTCTCTTATAATTTATGATCTTTAGCATCCAGTCTAGGATGTTGTGGAAAAACATTCCAGATTGGATAAAAATTAAACTGTTGCATTTATTTGATGTGGAGCAAGTTATTCAGCTACCTTCTTAAAGATTTTGAACAAGTAAATTGACAATGGTTGTTATAAAGAGGTATACTTTCTCATTTCTTCATTTGCGTTTAACCTTAGAAACGTTAATATCCATGCTTATCTAAAGAACTATAAGCCAATTTTTATCAGCAATTTCGGCTAAAATTGAACAATATTGAGAAAAAAGGTACTTGGGGAACTTAACTGAATTGGAACACAAAACCAAATAATTAGCTAGGAAATCCTTTAGCTGCATACACCACAGGCAGATAATTTGTTTTTAATTTCTGTTTTATGTACATCTTATTGTTAGTTTATTAGTATTCATTCATTTATTGCATTTTTTACAATTATTTAACTTTATTTTTCATAATAAGCAGCATATATACTTTTAAAACGTGGGCACATACCCAGGAAACATTATTCTTTGGTAATGTATTAACATTTTACAGTGAATTATATCGAGTTATATTAGTTCTTAATGGCTAAATATCTGTCCTTAATTGATAAAGCAGGAGACAGGTCCCACTGTGATCAAGTCCTAGACCCTTTACCAGCAGTTGCTAGTGTAGACTGGAGATTCCTCCAGGACTGGAGATACCCTACTCAAGCTCCCCTGTTACATATAAGGGTGGGGGCAAGTGTATACTTTAATCAATTGAGACTGTTGTATGCAGTAGAAGGATTCATTTACCATATAAAGATATTGAATTATTGATTTTCACTGTACTCTACAGAAGTGGCGTAATAAGATTTGTTTTTTCTGCACTCTGCAGTGACGATCTATTTATAGATTCAGGGAATGCCACTAAACTTGTAAAACCTTCTATGTATTTCTGGTTTGTTGGAATATATTGATGTGCTTATATTTCTTTCTACAACCCTCTGTAATTTTCAACTATATATAAAGGGTAGAAAGCCTTTCCACATATAGTGTTGAACTGGAGTGCCATATGGACAGTAGTCTTCTACATTATGGATAAATTTATCTGTCTGCCAAGTGGACTGCTAGCTATTTACATTTTGTAGTAATAATCTAATCTCAGGGAACTGGATATAGTGTCTGGCAGCAACACACTGAATATTATTGATAAATATATCTTTCTGCCAGGTGGACTGCTAGTTATATACATTTTGTAGCAATCATCTGATTGCAGAGAACTGGATATTGTGTCTGGCATCTGGCAGCAACACACTGAATATTTGGATACAGGTATTATTTAGTTGGTGAACACTGAACAGATGGCAGGACAGATAGCTTGACTGAGAGAATAAACTCATCTCACTTGTTAGTTTGGGGGATAGGAATATAATCAGGTCAGATTGTTTTCATTACTTTTTCATTATTATTCTACTCTTAGCCATCAGAGTATTTCAGTGCATTGTTATTGCTAGTTCTCTTGTTAAATAAATAAATAAATTTGTAAGTAAATCTTTGTTTGATTAATTTGCCCATAGATCTTAACTACGACCACATGGCACCCTTTTCATTGATCTTCTTACTTTGGTAGTGGATGAGAACTTCCAGAAAAGGACTGGTTTTTCAGTCACTTTCTTGCAAATGACCTCCAAAGTGAAGGAGTCTCCCAAAGGTTTCCAAAAAAGAAATGAGCAGGAATATGTGTGGTATAGGAAGAAAATATTGGACAAATTGTTTCGGTTTGGTTAGGTTTGGTTAAAAAACTGCAATCTATTTGAGTTATGAGTCCTTTACTCAAAGTAGCTAAAACTGCTATTACTCACTTATCTTTAGGGATAAGTCCACAAAACCAACAAGATTTTCAAGGGCGTGAAAATTCATTGGGACAATTAATTTAGACAAAAAGCTCTTGCAGTTTTGGAAAAATCTGTGTGACACACTAATGCATGCATGCACTAACGCATGCACACACATGATACATTTTATAATCGCCCTCCTGGGCAAAAGCCCGTTGGGTGATAATAAAATCTTATTCTGAATCTTCTTCTATGCTAAAAAACAACCTGTACATAAGTGATTTTTTCAACAATTAAACACTCACAAAAGTATTTGTCAGAAAAATATTAGAGCAAGAAAGTGCACTCCTTTCTCAAATTTGCATTTTAATATGCTCGTTACTCCGTACAAATTCTTCAATATCGTTTTGATAGTGACTTTGCTAATATATTTTTTATTATAATTGATTAAAATTTACAATTGAATTGATATATTTTTATTCATATGCAATACATCAAAATGATGTTAAATACAAATTTATCAATTAAATATATGTTGCATATTTGTCATCCAGTTTTAATATTTTTATCATCATGTTTATTTTGGTAAGACGGAAAAATGTGATACCAAGACCAACAAAATATCTTAAACCATTGATGCCTATTTTATTGGTGTGAGATTATAGTTTCAGTCGCTGATACAGCATATGGATGAAATCCACAACATGATAGCCACCTGTAAGAATTGATAGATTCCTTTGAGCATAAGATTTTAATTGCTAAATTGACCGTATTTTTCTAGCAAGCTGGTACGCTCACCTTTCACTGAGAAATTGTAGAGCTGTAGAACAACATGCCAGAGACAGAGTATTGTTAGGTACACACTGTTGGAAGAAGGAAGTTCCAGATGCCATGACAAAAACGTCTCTCAGAGATTCTTCTTCGTGACAATGGTAACCTTTTTTAGTAATGGCTAGTTATAAGAAAATATCATTTTAACATACTGTTGAGCCTATCAAACTAAACTGTTAACAAGCAATTAGTGCCCGTGAATGGGCTATGTGTCAGCTGACTCTGTGATTTGAATTTCAGAGTAGAAGTAAAAGAAGAAAAGGACACAAAAGTTGTGCCCTGCAAATGGTATTCAGAAGTAAAATACGAAGTTACATGTTAAGGTGTAAAAAGTAGGTGGAAAACATATTTAAACAAAGTAGTGGATATTTAATAGTTTTCGAGTTATAACTGAATTACTCAACAGTGAGAATATCAAATTAGCTTTTCTCATCGTTTCACTGAGCTACAAGTCTGCAATTTTACTATGTCGTAGCTGAAAGTAGGGGAATCACATATTTAAACAAAATACTGTAAACGCAATAGGTTTCAAATTACAACTGATCTAATCAACAGTGAGAACCTCAAAGTAGCTATTGCTCGAATATGCAATGATCTACATGTCTGCAATTTTACTATGTTATAGCTGACCAAAAAGTAAGTGAACAACATATTTACACAAAATTTTCAAAGTGCAATAGTTTTCAAGTTATAATTGATTTACTCAACAGTGAAAACCTAAAAGTAGCTATTGCTCATCTAAGCAAAGAGCTGCATGTCTGCAATTTTACTTTGTTTTTCGCTGACACATTTCGCTGACACAGTCAGAGAGAGCAAAACGCTTGACTTGATGTGACCAGCCTCACAAGTGTTATATAGTATTGTATATCGACCATCTATTGTTTGTATTTGAAGCTATGTTGGAAGCTATTAAATGGAACCAAAAATGTGCATACTTGAACACATGCATATCCAGACATTAAAAAATTGTTTCATGGAAGTTTAATCAGTTTACGATGGCATGGCTCACTCTCTAGATGACATACTATAGCTGCTCTCTGAATCATCCATGGGCAATGTAACAAAACGTTTGCAAGAGAGTTGGGGACGGGCATTTACAGCAACGAAAAGCATATCAGGCATTTCGAAAAATATCCCAAATTTGGAGAAACCACATTTTGGCACATCCCAACTGGAAGTAAAATATGCAGTTGGTAAACAAATCTCTGCGAAATAAAATAAGTTAAATAACTGGTAAAATAAGGAAAATATTGTTGAAAATGGATACAAAATAAACAAATTAGACTGATTATTGGGTTTTAGTGCAGAAAGTTTAAATCGAAATGAAATATTAGCAATTTATCGGACATCAGGTAAGATTGTTGAGGGGTGCTGCCAAAGGGAGCTGGATAAATCGGCCCCCTAAAAAAGTCGGACTGGGCTAATCAGCCCTTAAAAAAGTTTGCCCTGGGCAAATCGGCCCCAATTGAAAACTTCTGTAATTAGAACTTATTTATATACTTGCAGAGAGCATATGACTGGGTTGATAAAGATATTTCTTCAGGATTATTAAATAGAAAAATAAGGCATCATTTTCAACAGAAACTGTATGCCTTAATTGACATGACATGACATTTATTCATTGTAAACAGGCTCTTATTAAAATAATGGGTGGATAAATATGCATGACAATGTTATCACAATAGTGCCATTTGTTTATGTTTTGACTAAGTGTAATTAACACATATGGAAGATGTCAAGACACTGGAACAAATCCATGTGCAATAAAACTTGTTTTTGTTAGAATAATTAAAGTGCAATTACATTGTCAGTACAGCCTCTGCTGATGGGATTATAACTTTAGTGATCTTTCATATTTGCATAGTATAGGGATTACTAGCTAAAATGTTAAACAAACAGTATTAGACATTAAAAGCTGATTGTTCCTTTTGATGTCCAGACAGAGGATCATGTCATCCCCCTTGTGGGCATCAAAGCGAACAATGGGAGAATTATTATTATTATTAATTTATATTTTAAATAGATAATATTTTGTCTAGGTGTAAAATTGTGAGGAAATACATAAATCATATGTAAACTTATCTATCTATATCTAGGGGGCCGATTTGACCATAAATTATTTCATAGGGAGCTGATTTGACCAGCTAATTTTATTTTTTGGGCCGATTTGACAGTGGCAGATTTGGCAAAGGGCCGATTTGTCTATGATTCCTTTCAAAAGCATGGGCGATACAGAGCATGGCTACGGTAATTATAAGTGTTAATTGACAAAATTGGCACAGAATGTACTAGAAACCATTGCAAGCTCATGTCCTCCAGACTAGCATTTCCAAAATTTTTGAGGCTTATTGGTATCCAGAATATGAAATGGATCTTTCCTAAAATTTAATTACTTCTATTCCCTTGACTAGGTGCTTCCTACTAAAAATTTGTCATCATAATTTGTTCCTTACTTTTGAAGAAATATCAAGTAGGAAGCCAAAGTGATTGAAAATACATTGAAATTGGGAACTGAATTTTCATGATTTTTTGTATCCAAAATATGATCCAGATCTTTCCCAAAATTTAGTAACTTTTCCCTTTGACCAAATCCTTTCCACATAAAATTTTTATCTAATGTAATCTACTGCTTTGCAAGCGCAATATCTTTCCCACAAAGGGGAACTCAGTGTGCTAATTAAACAAAATCATTATCATAGGGAGAGTTGAGGGGGCATTCAAGGTCAGTAATTCAGGATTGTGGGTGTGACCAGGAGGGAAGAAAACTAAGTTGGGAAACTAGAGCTGAAAAGGTGGGTCTTGAGGTGCTTCCTAAAAGATGCAACAGAGGGACTGTTTCTTACATGAAAGGGGAAAGAGTTCCAAATAACTGGGCCATAGTGACTGAAGGTATTAGAAAAGTGTTTGATTTGTGAACTCTACGATCGAAAGTGGGGGTTTGAAGGAACTTGAGTTTGGGGGTACTTCGCCTTGTATTTCTGGAAGAGGTATAGGGGTGGATTAATTTGGTTGAGAATTTTGTATGTAATAAGGCCAATTTTAAATTGTACCCTATATCTGACTGGTAACCAGTGTAGTTTTTTTAGTTGAGGGGTAATGTGAGAGAATTTAGAAGAATGGGTGACAACCCTGCAGAGTGAATTTTGGACTAGCTGCAATCTCCTTAACTCAAATTCAATGAGCGATGAGAAGAGTGAATTGCAATAATCCAACCTGCTGCTCACCAAAGCATTCGCTAAGAGCACTGATGTATTAAGATCTAGAGGGGGACAAATTCTGTAGAGGTCTCTCGCATGTACTCTGGTGGACTTTATGACCTGTGACACTAGGTTTGAGAAATTGAATTGAATTGAAATTGGAGTCGAACACCACTTCGAGGTTCCTGACACTTTGTGCTGGGGAGACCTGATTTCCCAGAATATTGATAGGGAAGTGAGGAAGGATTTTTTTTACAATTTTGGGGGGAGCCTATGAGAATAAACTCGGTTTTGTCTGGGTTAAGTTTTAATTTATTTGTAAACATGAAATTTTGAATGTTGTTTAGGCAGTTCTTTAGTTTTTGCATAGAGTGAGAAAAATTTGCTGGTGAAAGTGTTATGTATAACTGGGTGTCATTGGCGTAAAAGTGGTAGTCCATGCTATTGTGGGAATGAATGATTGAGCTGATTGGGTTAGTGTAGAGAGAGAACAGAATTGGTCCAAGGACGGAGCCCTGGGGAACTCCATACTGGAGCCTAGCAGCATGAGAGAGTGCACTACCTACCTTGACCGAGTGTGTCCTTCCCGACAGATATGATTTGAACCACCCAAGTGTTAGCTCACTGATTCCATAATAAACATTGAGTCTGTCCAGGAGAATGGTGTGGTCAATGGTATCGAAAGTGGCAGATAGATCAAGAAGGGTAAGGGCAGTGACAGACCCTTTGGCCATATTAAGAAGAATATTGTTTTAATTAATATTAAGGAGGGCACTTTCAGTAGAATGCTGTTTTCTATAAGCTGATAAGAAGGGAGTCATTGAAGATCTGTTCATTATTTCTAGAGTAATCTAAACAAAAAACAGACAGACAAAGAAACACACAAAAATATAAACTCCTGGTGGAGGAAAAAATATTGGATAAAAACCACTTCTTGGTGAAATTCACTCAGGGTAAAGTTTTTGTGATGGCCTGTCAAGTGAAATGAAAGAAAAAGAAAAAAAAATGAAAACAGAAATTAATAAAAATGTTGAATACACCACCACTCTCTTGATTATTTTTGTCAATTTCAAGACATAAAATGAGAAGGAACATTTTAACTAAAGACAGCTAAAATTCACAAGCTAAGTTTGTGACCTCACAATGGCAATTGCATTGTGATATCATTAAGTAATGACATCATCAAAAAGCAAAATATTTATTTTCGTATGTGAGGAAGAGAATCAGATTTCTATTGATGTCCAATTGGAAATAAGAAAAACTATCTCCTGAGTTTAATTTTCAATTAAATTAAGAGGAATCTGATACTTCATCCATATGTACCCCATGCAGTATCGCAAAATTTAAACTTTATTGATATTGATATTTTGAGTTATAAGGGCAAGAAAGTGTACATACAGGGCAGAAAGATCAGATGGAATTGATTACAGTTACCCTCTCCTATTTTCAAGTATTAATGAAAAATAAATAAATAAAAGATATATACATTTACAAAAAGACACACACACACAAACACCCAAACAGGATTTGAACCCAGGGCCTTAGGATCCCAAATCCAATACACAACTACAGAGCTACAGTGGCAGTTAATTTTTGATTTCTCAATGATATATCCCAAATGTGGATATGAAATCAATATCACACCATAATTTTTTTCTTTATGATTTTCTATGTAACCTACAAATAAGTTATCATTATAGTTAGAAAGGTAATATTACAGTGTTTCTGCTGCTTTTTATTGTGTAAAAATCCATGAAGAATTGGTGACAAAATCGCAAGTTAAACAATGAAGTTGTCATGTATGTGGCAGAGCAGATTTCTCTGTATAAACCAATTGAAAATAAGAAGAACCCTCTCCTAATTTTAATTTTCACCATATTTTGAGGAATCTAATGTGGAATTTTATAGCATTTAATCTCCATCACTGATGGACTCTAAGGCGCAACTGAACAAAAAGCAAGGCAGTTAACATTAATCTGAGGACATAGCAAGGTCATACCATGGAGACACAGGGTGACAAGGGAGGCTATGGCGGATAGGCTTTTGCAAACAGGTAGGTTTTAAGTTTCTTTCTGAAGGAGGTAACTGATGCTGCACTATGCACATCATGAGGGAGTTCATTCCAGATCTTAGGAGCATCAAGACATAGAAAAGGAAAAGGAGGAACAGTAAGGTATTGACGATCTGGGTTACTACGCCTGGTACTATAGGAACAACTGCTGAGAGACAAGAATGGTTGAAAATAGGAAGGAGAACCACTATGTAGAAATTTATAAACTAATGTTGCAGTTTTGAACATGCATCTATACTTAACGCGGAGCCAGTGGAGTTGCTTCAGAATGGGTGTAACATGAGCACACTTTCTATGATTTGTAACAATACGATCAAGGGTATTCTGAATACTTTGTATCAAACCACACACCTAGATTTCTGACAGAATCAAGCGGATGAAGAAGGCTACCAAGAATACTAACAGGAAAATGGGAGGAAATCTTCTGATACTGAGCCTTAGAGCCAAAGACAATAAATTCAGTTTTTTCTGGGTTGAGCTTCAGTTTACTGAGAGACATCCATCGTTGCACATCATGAAGGCAGGCATTTAGCTTGGTGAGAGCAGCAGAGGCATTCTTATGGGAGAGATGGATGTATAGCTGTGTATCGTCTGCATAGAAGTGGAATTTAATATGCGGATGAAGACTGATGATTTGAAGTGGTGTGGTATCAAGTGAAAACAGCAATGGACCCAGAACAGAACCTTGGGGAACACCATAGATGAGCTTGCTTAGTTCACATGGTGTGGAGCCTATCTTGACGGCCTGGCATCGATCACTCATGTAGGAAGCAAACCACTTTAGAATAATTCCACCAAGACCAAACCAGGATTTAAGGTAACTAGGGAGATTATTATGATCTATAGTATCGAACGTGGCTGATAAATCCAGAAGAACTAGAGCCGTAGGTTCGCCACGTGCCAGAGAGAGATGGGCCTCGTTTTTTATTGACAATGAAGCTGTTTCAGTGGAGTGTCCTGGTGTTGTTATTGATGTGTGACGTAAGTTGCTTAGCTACAACTCGCTCAACTACAACTCGCTTAAGGTCGTTTCTGGGCAGAGAAACCGTTTTAATGAGGGGGGTGACAACTGCTCTTTTGAAAGCACTTGGGAAAGAGCCATCGATGAGAGAATAATTTACCAACTTAGAAATAGACAGAAGGAGTATGTCAAGAGAATCCTTAAGGAGGAATGTTGGTATGGGGTCCAATGGGCACGATTTAGTAGGAGACTCATTGCTGCACTTATTGACCTCATCTTCAGTTACAGGCTTAAAGGCACCGAATCAGGTGCATCATTGAAAGAGCCAGAAGTAGAAAATGTGTCCCTGATTTTGTTTATTTTATTGGTGAAGAAAGAAGCAAACGTGTCCGCAAGGCTTTTTTCTGAGCTATGAGCTGGCAGAACAGTCTCAGAGGCGGGATGCAATACCTTCCTCATTGACTGCCACAGCTTCTTGGGGTCATCACTATTTGCAGTTATAAGGTTAGTATAGTAGGAACCCTTGTCTTTATTGGCCAGTCGATTGCACCAGGCAATTTGCTTGTGAAGCCTTGACCTGTTCAACTGTGTCTTATGTTTTCTCCACATTCATTCAAATTGCCGCCTTAGAGAGCAAGCCATGCGATATGAATCAGACAACCACTCATGTGACTGCCGTTTTGTCATGCGTGAGATGATAGGAGCATGCTTATCAAGTACCTGGGTAACACCAACCATGTACTGATCATACAGTTCTGCCGCAGTTCCTTCAGGGAAAAGTACAAATGGTATATTACTAAGGTCATTGCGGAACTGGTCGATATCAATCCTATGATACCTATGATAAGAGACCATTTTTTCAATGCAGGTTGTTGGGTGGGAGAAATCAAGTTGGCATTGTATAGCAGCATGGTCAGAGATAAAGACTCCATCATTACGGACAATATCAGAATCGCAAGGAGATATCCAAACATCCAAAGTGTGACCCGGTATGTGAATCGGGCCACTGACACATTCAATCAAACTGCAACACTGAAGAATATCATTAAGCCTAGACCTATCACCACACTCAACATCCAGATGAACATTTATGCCACCACAAATGGTGAAATTGGAACCAATTGAAGACAGAAAGCCAGAAAGAGCCAGAAAATCTTCCAGAAATTGAGTAGCGCAAGAACTCGGGGGATGATACACACAAGCAGCAACAAAGCTATTGTAGTCTGACCTGAAAAACAGTATGATGATTTCAAATGATCTAAAAACCAGTGAAGGGACAATACTGGGAGAAAAGGATTTCTGCACAGAAAGCCAACACCACCACCCAATCCAGTACACCTTGGATTTTGGATTAAGTTGTAATTTTTCTCGTGTGAGAGGGTTTAGGAGACCATCAGTGTCAGTTGGTCTGATATGAGTCTCAACCAGGCCTAGGATATCCAAGTCACAGCATTGTATAAGGTCATGCAGGAGAGGGCTTTTATTGTGAATGGATCTGCAGTTGACAAATCCAAAATTGGTTGGGCCAGGGTTTACAGCAACATCGCCACACAACAAGAGGAGTAGGTTTTTTAGTTTCAATTGTGGAGGAATCTGTTTTGAGTTGCCGAGGTAGCAATATTTACGCACCACAACAGGAAGTCGAAAAATAGATGGGATGCTCCTGTCAACCTTTTTACAATTCTGTCCCTTGTCTGCATTAAGCCAGTTCCGAGAGAAACCGACACATAGGAAACATATCAATAGTGCCGCTTTTACGACTAACATGGCCAAGAACACAATACTGGATAAAAAAACCAAAAGGAAAACAAGGACTGTGCAAAAACAAACTATGACAGAAAAAGAAATGCCAAAAGATCACAAAAGGAATTCATCTGTATCCCATGAAATATCTGCCCAATAAATTTGTGCTCAATTGATGTTACAGAAGGACAGAATGACAGAGAGACTAAAAGACTGACAGAGTCAAACTGATTACAATAACCCTCTCCTATCGTCGAGCGTTAAAAATACTGTAAATACAATAGTTTCAAGTTACAACTCATTTACTCAACTATGACAACCTGAAAGCAGCTATTGCTCCACTATGTTATGAGCTACATGTGTACAATTCCATTATATTGTAACTGACTGAAATGTAGATGAATAACATATTTAAATAAAATACTGTATATGCAATACTTTTCAAGTTACTGATTTACTCAATGGTGAGAACCTGGAAGTATCTATTGTTCAGCTATGCAATGGGCTACAGGTCAACAATTTCACTATACTATAGCTGACCCATAAGTAGGAGAATAATATATTTAAACAAAATTTTCTATATGCAATAGCTTTCAAGTTACAACTGATTTAGACAACAGTGATAACCTGAAAGTAGCTCTTGCACAGCTATGCAATAAGGTACAGGTTTGCAATTCCACTATTCCACTGAAAAGTAGGTGAATAACATATTTAAACAAAATACTGTAATTGCAATAGTTTTCAAGTTACAACTGATTTACTCAACAGTGATAAAAATATTTCATCTTTGACAGATAAGGTT
The DNA here is from genome assembly GCA_964017235.1 of Sabellastarte sp. h YS-2021. NCBI lineage: Eukaryota > Metazoa > Annelida > Polychaeta > Sabellida > Sabellidae > Sabellastarte > Sabellastarte sp. h YS-2021. The sequence continues at coordinate 92,900,198 of OZ024936.1, forward strand.
TCTTTGAAAAAACAGCATGTCTCTGGGTCTTGTAGTTTTGGAGGAGAAGTTGCTCATGCGTAAGCTTATGCTCACACCGCATAGTGATGACAAATCAGCTGACATAAGAAAACAGATAATGTTTCTACTTAATTATAAATCCTAAATAACAGTAAAAATGTCAATGGAATATTAGATATGATCAACTGATATTAATCTACTCACCATGGAACAATATTCATGAGAGATTTACTTCAACAGAAATATGTATCATTTGAGCTTCAAGTACAGGGGCCACGGGGGCTCAGTGGTAACACACTTCCCTCCCACCTCTGAGATCGGACGTACAAACCCCAGACCTTATGTTAGAAGTTGGCAGTCTAGTCAGCAGTTTACAGTAACAGTTTACAGGACCTTGCACGAATGTATATGCTGGTTTCCTCTACCCACAAAACTACCTGTTATGAAATTACCTGTACAGTGTTGAAAGGAATGTAAAACCCTAAATAAACGAAATAAACAAAAATTGAGCATCAACACAGTACAATCTTGATATTATATAAATATTCTTAAAGTTAAACCCCCATTAGTAATTATCATCATAAGCAGTGCCTGGCTGTTGAACTTGATGTAAAACGCCCACTTTGACCTTTAGTAGTGATGTTTCAACTGATCACTTATTATTTTTCCTGAAACAATATGTGCTTGCTTTAATATGACATTTTTATATCAACTTTTATATCAACTGTACTTCCCATCAAATAAAAACGAATTTTAAACAATGGCTATTTTATAATTTTAAAAATAGTTTTGTGCAAAGTAAGTCGCCAATTGATAATTTGTAACTCGCTAATAACTTATGAAAGCTCTTACCTGAAAAATGTGTAAATATGGACTTGAAATCATTTTCTGGACGATCTTCAAATAGTACGGATATTTGCTTTTGCTGTCCAAAGTAAGTTCTAACCATTTCTGAAAAAAAAAAACTATGCAGAGTTTTATTAACGCCATCTAGTGCTATCATCATTAATCCTTATATCCTAATATCTTTGAAATCAAGAACAATTCCAAAGTAAGAGCCCAGTGTACTAAAAATGAGCTAAGACAATGCTGTATCTTTTACTATCTGAATGATTTGTGACTTTTTTTGCAATATTTCAGATTTCATTAAAATACCATAAACTTTCACAATGTGAGTAGTTAATCTTCAAATATTTGTGCTCTGTGTCTACAACGATGAGTTTTGAACTTAATCTTTGATGTTTGATTTATTAACACATTTGTGCTACAATGTTATTTACATTATGAAAACATGCTGAATATTATTCAAATTATTTATCAAAAATAATATTTTATTTTTTTTTTCATTTACACGTAACATAGATAAATACAATACATAGAACAGGTAGTAAAAATAGAGTGAAAAAAACAGCTAATTTCACTCCCCTCCTACCATAATTATATTTGACCATTCTACAGAAGAATTTATGTGGGCCACTTACATTTTGACAGCATAACGTATTTCTAAAAAGTATATATTCTGTTGCTTAAAATAATTATTAATAGCTTGATATTAAGTGGTACTTTTTGCTCCGTGTATCTGATTATGTCTTGTCACAAATAAGCAACCTTTTTACATGTGTTAGAAACAAAGGGAGGATGGGTGCACTTTTCTTTGATTACTTATCCAACAAATAGGGGATACTTTTATACTAAGTTATTTTGATACACATTTGTACCAATAACTCTAAAAATAATTTTTCACTGGAGCCATTTGAAAACAGAATTTATATAGGCCTTCTCACATTCTCACATAGTTTATTTGTGAATATCAAACCCCATTTTACTTCATTTTTGTCCTGCAATTTTCCTGACACTTTAAAAATTAACCAAAATATTTAAGTGAAGGTTGGCCTATTAACACTGAATACGACAAAGATATATCCTTTTGTATAAATTTTGCTTATCACACCTTAATAGAGTAATAATTCAGCAAATTGGGTATGAAGTCCAGACTCTATTCTGGTGTCACAGTAAATAATTTATTGAATGATCCTTGAAGTAACAGAAGCCAAGGTTTCTTTCTTGTGAAATAATTTTAAACATTTAAGTTAATAACATTTAAGTTAATACCCTACCCAATGGACATTTGCTATGCCAGTTGGTGCTACAGGCCCTGCCAAATGACAGAAAAAGGCATCCTGTGTTTCCACCGGAAAAACCGGTCATGCAGTGTGCATTTGCAAGGTGGTGCATCGTACTTCCTTCCTGTCTAGATAATTTGATGTCACGGCATCTTCACCTATTTAGACCGCTAGTGAGCTGATAGCAGGGTTGGTTGGGAGGGCCTTACCTGTTCATTGGGTAGGGTATTAACTTATTAAAATTTAATTTTATTTGTTAAATTTGCAATTTTATTGCGTTAATACATCCTGCCCAATGGACAATTGCTGAAGAATTACAACTTGGGAGGCAGGTCAGTTACTAGGGACATCAAGTGAACTCAAAGTTAAGGTAAAAAGGAACCAACCACCACTCAAGTGGGTCCTAAATGTCGGTTACCAGTGACCAGGTCACTGGCAGCATACCAATGTTGCCCCTCCTTTTTATAGACCTGCTCTGAGGTAGGGGAAGAAGGGTATGAGATCAATCCCAGGAAATAAACCTCACGAAGGAAGCATATCACAGGCTTTTTTAAAAAAAAATATGCACAATATGTACATATGTACATGTCTCCTCAGTTAATAAGGGCTACTGGTGCATCTAAGCAGCCACTAACAGGCGCAATGGAAAGCTCTGAATCAGCCAAAGCCAAATCCTTCAGATAAAACTTGTGAAGATTTTATGTGACTTCCAATAGCAGGCCTGTAACAGCTGTTCTCAAGAAAAATCTCCCGAAAAGAAGGCCTCAGGAGCAGACAAGGCCCTCACATCATGGGCTTTAACCTGATGTAGGGTGAGGGTCTCTTGTTCAGAGAGCTCATGGCATAGGATCACAGACTGCTTGATCCATGAGGAGATAATGGCAGGGGAGATATCTTTGTTGAAGCCTTTCTTGAAGGAGACAAAGACTGGTAAAAATGAGGCAACTTGTTGTTGAACCAGTTGGCAAACAGGTGTACTTAAGGCTTGTGCCATCTAGAGCATATTTGCTTAGAAGACCTCTGGCAGGAGGGACCATTCTGTCTGGATGGTCAGGCCTAGCCTAGGCCTAGCCTAGTCTGCTATGACATTCAACCAACCTGGAATGTGTTTGGCGATTAGAGTCACCTGTTAACTTGGGCACAAGGTCAGACTTCATCTCTCCTCCTTGTTTATATAGTCAACCCCCGTGGTGTTGTTTGTAGCTATGAGAACAATGTTGTCTTGTATCCTTCAAGCTGTTCTTCAAGTGTCACTGTATTAGCCTCATGTGAAGACAACCTGAGTGGACTTGGTTGTCTGTGCCTGTCTGTGTCTATCGGGGCCATCAGATGTCGGACTGGGCATGTGAGTTCGGAGAGACGTTTCTCAATTTTGCATTCAAGGTCTGACAACGCTCTAGGTTGGATCTGATCTTGCCCAAAGTCAAGACTTTCTTGAGTTACAGTTTTAATTTTTTGTGTTGTCCATCGAACCTTACTGTTGACACAGAGCTACTAGGGATTGTGCATCAGAACCTTACTCTTGACACAGAGCTACTGAGGATTGTGCATCAGATGCCAATCCGGACATGTGAGTCCAGAGAGAAGTTTCTGGATTTTGCATTCAAGGTCTGACAACACTCTAAGGTGGATCTGATCTTGCTTTCAAAGTAAAAGACTTTCTTGAGTTACGGTTCTAATTTTTCATGTTGTCCATCGAACCTTACTCTTGACACAGAGCTACTATGGATCGTGTATGCTGGAGACAGATTAGTATCCATCGGCTCAACAATTCTAAAAACCTAACTGGAGCTTGGAGAACTGGGCGACTCTGATATATTCTTAGCAGGGCTAGTCTTGTCTGAAGCTGCCTTCTTCTTGCCAGTAATGATGGAATCAGCAGTTTTCAGTAGCAAACAGGTCTCTGTAACAGGCCGACCTCTGCTACTGATAACCCTGCTGTCAACACGGGACATGTTTATCTAAAACTGCCCTCTTCTTGTCCGTAGTGGTGTAAATAAACTGTAACCGGCAAAAAGCTGTAACCAGTATTGGTCCTGAAAGTGCACTGGTCAAGCATGCCCTTCTTAGTCTGAACAGAACTGGTACCAGTAAAAAACTCTGCACTTGGGATAAGGGGTCTTAGATGTCACAATGGTCTAGCTGCAGCAACTTAACTATAACTGCTTATTGTAGGTCTATCTTCTGTCACCAGTTCCCGGTAGCCCTAGTTTGTCTTCAGTCTTCTTACTCTCGACCTGCCCCAGCACCTGTACCAAGGTAGGTTTTTAGAATGGGGGAGATGACTAGCTTAAGTGGGTGTTGAATCAGGAAGTGGTCTTCTGTAAAATTTCACCAGAACTAGAAGTCTGAACAGAACTGGTACCGGTAAAAGTACTGGTTGACTTCTTCTTGCTAGCAAACCTCTATGACCACTTGTCGTCTAATCTCTTCAGGTAAAGAGGTTGGGTGGAGTTTTTCTTCCTAGCTTTACTAGTCATTGTAACCACTTGTCATCTCATTTTTTCAGGTCAACAGAAGAGGTTATTACATTTCTTTGTGCTAGTTAAACTGGGTGTTGTTAAATTAAACTGTCTTCTTCTGGTATAATAAAAACTCCATTGTTGAATGCATTGTTGAATGCATGACCAGTTCGGTGTCAAGTGACTAGCTTAAATGGGAAAAGTTGTCAGATGATGCATTCTTGTAATTTCTTCTCGCCAGGCTTCCCCAAGACATACACAAAGTCTCACTTAACTAGGAAGGTACTCTTTTCAATCCTTGGGAGGCCACGATATGCAGGTAAAACAATATATGTTCTTCAGATGAAAGGTTCAAATTCTAAGATAATTAAGATTTTCTTCAAAACTTCGAGATCACTTCAAAAACACATTTGCATACTACACACGTAAAACAAAAGGATACGGTGATGTTAAGTTGTCTAGACAGGAAGTATGATGGGCCACCTTGCTAATGCACACTACATGACTGGTTCTGCTGGGGGTTTACACAGGCTGACTTTTTCTGTCGGTTGTCGGGGCTGATCGTGCCGCCCTATATACCAATTGTGCATTGGGAAGGATGTTTTAACGCAATAAACTAAATAAACCACCTTGTCAGGCTTCTAATCCTATGAATAAGTGAAAACATGTTTGTTTACTTCATTCAAACAGTTCTGAGGAGTGATTATATGCTATATGACTACATGGTACATTTTCAATCAGAAGCTTACGCTGGTGACATGATGAGGGAGTACCCATATAAATAAAATAGACTTTACCAACAAGATCAGGAAGTATCTTAATAAATCCACCTCCATCTGCAGTTCCAAAATCAGCTATCATGAAATAGCCGTCATGGCAGTTGAGTTGACTGCCGTGATCTGGAAATATTGTTATCATGAAATATTGATAATCATTTCTGTGAGCTACAAGGCATCCAGGCAAGTGTTTACAACAGGGTTAGAGAACTAACTGCTAGTCCTGTTTCACTGACTACATCAAATGCCAACAAGATTCTCTGACTGAGCATTGGACTAATTTGAGGTACACATCCACTCTGCCTCTGCCAATTTATTTGCCCTTTTCAGGATCACTGCAGTGTTTCTAGAACTTTTATTTGAATTGTATTTTACAAAATGCTTGCAAATGAAATATATAAAAATAAAATAAAAAACCACATTGGTCTGTAACTGTCTTCTCAAATTTTAATGACCCTTTTTAGCAGTCTTCAGAACTTTTTTTTCAAATTTAAAAGAAGTAAAACGGTGATGATTAAATGAAAAAACATACAGGCCCAGTAGGGCCATATTTACAAAAGATAGGGACAATTTTCTTGCTCTACTTATAACACAATAATATGTTCATGAAATAACAAAGAAGTACCAAACTCAGCACCCACACAAATTGAAAGTGAAAAGGCAAATTACATACAAAAGGCAATGCAAGATAATACAGTACAATTTGATAGTACAGTTGAGGCTACTAAATATATAATTTGTGTTTATCTATAAACTATGATACATAAGTAAAACTTTTATGATGACTCATATGAAATAATAAATCACACATGAAGATTACAATATTATACAAGTGCGTGGCACAAGTATTATATCGTTAACCTTCATGAGTCATGTACTTTGCCATATATGTCTCATGAGACATGTTTTACTTTTATGATCCACCAATACATATGATTAAAAAGTTGCATAGAAAGTTGCACTTAAAGAAAGAAAATTGAAAAAATGGCTGTCATGTATACAGGAGCAGCAGCAAGATAAGAACTAAAATTTCTCCATCATTTCTGCATGGATTTTAACACAAAGAAAATGAACAGACGGAATATAAATAACATATTTGCAGAACACAAAGTGTCTGAAATATTTACTAAAAATCATCACTTGACAAATTTTTAACACTAATTATCCAGGGTAGGGTGGCGCCAAATGATACAAAAATATATCCCACTGTGTATATCCTATATAGGTCATATACTGCTCAATATCGATAATACAACAGCTGAAGTGCAGAATCCCCCAGACAGAAATGGAAATATGGTCAATTTAGTTAAATAAAATTCATGAATATATGTGAAATAATTGTCATAAATAATCATGTATAAATTACTGGTCCACAGGGTTGACAAAGTAGACAATGGCTGTTGAAGTTATCTGACTAGGAAGATCAACAAGTCAACAAGGTTGACAAAACAGTATAATTAGTAGGAAAACAATGGTAGACAGTAGAAGGTCGACAAGTCTACAAATCAGAGAAATGTTAAATATGTTAAATTTGAAAATTTTAATTACTTAAATGTAGCTTTTATAAGCTACAAGCTTACCATGTGGGACTGAATGCTAACTCAGGAGGCCACAGGACTCAGAAAAATGGACATTTGGATTTGACTGAGTCTGTGATTTAGTGTGTACCATAGCAGTGTTGTTTGGTGATTTGTCCTACTTCTCTTGTAAATTTAGCCCGTAGCCCCTCAGCTGGAATACAGTTTGGAGGCAGGGTGGGACTTTCTTCAGTCCCACATGGTAAGCTTGTAGCTTATAAACGCTACATTTAAGCAATTAAAATTTTCAATTTTATTGCCCTACAATAGCTTACCATGTGGGACTGAATGCTGAATGCAACTGCCCGGTCGCGGGATTATAGCTCAGACTAGAAGTATTTTGTCCATTTTTCTTAAATTTAGAATTAAAAAATATACCAAAGTATTGCCAAATTACCAGTCTGAGTCAAAGTTACAGAGCCCCAGTTCTAAAGGACGGGTCTGTAAGTAGCCAAAAACCAAAATTTAATGAATGACAGTACGGGTACTGTTTGGATGTTTTGAGAGAAGAGAGTGCAGCCGTGCTCACTCAAGATAATAGCCCCCAAGGGCATCACTGCCATGAATACAGCCCTAGGCTTGAATCTTATCAATAAATATGAGATTATGGTACACTGATAAACACTAAATTCATTGTACAGTTAAAAACATAAAGAGAGAAAAGAGACCTTACTGTAAAATCTGAAGAGGTAACCAATACCTAGACCCTGGGATAGACTCCTGAAGACATGGCTGTAGCGGGTGTGCCCCCCTTCTTTTCTTCCCGAAGATGAGTATGCTGAGGGGAAGGGTTTAGGACTTCTTGTGCCTCTACTACTGGTCCCAGATACATATTGTTGTCATTGTCTGACCAAGTAAGGTCTTTTAGGTAAAAATTTGTAAATGTGTTGTGAGCTTTCCAGTGACACGCTTGCATGATTTGGTCCACCGATAACCCACCGTAAAAGGTCTTAGAGGCTGTGAAGGCCCTAATGTCATGCATTTTGACTTGGACCAGGTCCACCACTGTCTGAGTGTTTACTTGTGCTTCTTCCTGAGACTGGGCCCTGATCAGCTAGTCGTCCAGGTACTGGTGAGGTCTGATTTCCCTTGACAGAGCCATCAGTTTCACCTCTTTAACAATCATTGTAAAGACCTGAGGGGCCATGGATAGTCCGAAGGGAAGGGAGGTGAACTGAAACACTTGTAACCTGTGGCAAAACCAAGGTACTTCCTTGAGTTTGGGTGGATGGGGATGTGAAGGTAGGCATCTGATAGGTCTATCGATGACACCCATTCCCCTGGAATCTGATGGACTCTGGTCGTTCCATTTTGAACCTTTCTACAAGTAGGAAGGTGTTGAGCCTGCTTACGTCTATTACTGTAAAACCCAAAAGATTTTACATTTTCCACCCTTTCTATTACGTTCTTTGACAGAAGAGACTGGATACAAGAGGTTAGAGCTAGTTCCTTTTGAAGGGCCTTGTAACCTGAAAGAATAAGTGGGGCTCTGACTAAATTTGGTTTTGCGATGAATAGAAGAACGTAACCATTGGTGATAATGTTTAACACATTGTTTGAAAATTTGTTTGTGAGCCAGTCTCTTCTGAAAGAAAGGAGGCGACCTCCTACTGGTGGACTGAGGGGAGTCATTGGGAGTAGGGGTTTCCTTGCCCTTGTACCTTTCAGTGGGGTCGAAAACGACCCTGAAGCCTCCCTGAGGAAAACGATGGTTACTGCTTTGACAGGAATTGCCCCCTTAAGGGCGTTTCCTGTAGAAGACTCTTTTCTTATTGTGGTTTGGTAGGGTCTAAAACCCCGGGAGTCTTTAGGGGTGCCTTTTTAAAGAGGAAGTCTTCTCCATCCTTCACTAACTGAGACTTGGAGAGAGGAGAAGGCAAGAAGAGTGAGTTCCTCAGTTCTTGACGTCTCAAGTCCCCTAGATGTGGTTGAAGAAGGGTCATTTTGGCCTCTCGTCTCAGAAGGCACCCTTTTGAATTTGGCTCTTGACCCTTTTGAAGGTAGCCTTGATACTGTGCTGACACTTCTCCAAAACAGTGTTACAGGAAGAGGCAGCCCTAGCGAAAGTAGCTGTGAAATTGATGGTAGATAGATTCTGCCTAGCTTGGTGTTCTAGTAAGAACTTGTAGGAGAACTTTGCCCACAGGGGCCCCAGAGGGCTTAAGGGAGATACAGATTTTAGCAAAATCTGTATTGAGTTCTTAAAGCTTATCTCTAAAACAAGGTTGTCCCACCTTCTAGTACTTGGCTGTTGAAGCCGGGGGTCTTATGTATTTACCCCTCAAAATAATTACAGGCGTTATCATAACCACATCTGACAGCTCTTTCGGGATCGGCACCCTTTTGAATTTGGCTCTTGACCCTTTTGAAGGTAGCCTTGATACACTTCTCTACAACAGTCTTACAGGAAGAGGCAGCCCTAGCAAAAGTAGCTGTGAAATTGATGGTAGATAGATTCTGCCTAGCTTGGTGTTCAAGTTCCTTAAGAACTTGTAGGGCAACCTTGCCCACAGGTGCCCCAGAGGGCTTAGGGGAGATACAGATTTTAGGAAAATCTGTATTGAGTCCTTGAAGCTTATCTTTAAAACAAGGTTGTCCCACCTTGTAGTACTTGGCTGTTGAAGCCGGGGGTTTTATGCATTTACCCTCAGGTAAATTAGAGGCCAAGAAATCTTGTTTAAACTTCTCAAAAGCATCTTTGAGAATGGGGCTTAAAGGGAGCATAGCAGCAGGACGTCTTGCCTAAGCTTCTGTTGGCCTTTCTCATCGTCCAGGCCTAGCACAGTGGTAGCGGACCTAGGCAAGGTTTCCCTGGGATCAGGGAGATCCAGAATTTTCCTAAAAGTTTCCACTTCCTCAGCATATTGTGAAGGGAGGTCAGACATGTCCACTTCCCTGTAGAATACTGGATCTGTGCTAACCTGATGATCAGGCTCAGGAGGAGCCTTTTGTTGAGGTTTAATAGACTTTTTAACTGGGACAGAGGACTCATCTTCCTCTGAAGAAGATGACTGAAAATAACACTTTGGCGTACCTTATGCTTCCTTTTGTCAGAATGTCTTTTGGCTTTTGAACGCACCCTTTTAGGTTGCTCCGACTCGGAATGATGATCTGAGCGGTCGGATTCAAGATACGGATTCAAGATCCATAATGGTCTGTCTCCATTGGTTGAGCATCCGAGTGGTCGGATGCCCAAGTCATGGAAATTGAAGTCCGAGTCGTAATAGGGTCAGGTTGTTTACTGGGTCCAGCTTTTGGCAAAGAGTCGGACGTCTGAACTACATCTGACTCGGAGGCTTTTTTCATGGAGTGCATTTTGTCTCTGAGGAACTTCATAGCCTGGGATGGGTGGGACAATTTGTGGAGTCTTTAAATGATAAAGATTCAAAACGTAGGGGTTGGGGACAGAGAGGTGAAGAAAATAAATTTTCAGCAGCTCCCTCAAGGCCTGCTTGAGAGCCAGAAAACGCCTCCACATTGTCACCCAGTAGATCCAGATCATCTTCCTTGCTAGTACTACAAGGATCCAATGCCTTCTGGTGCTTGACGTACCGACGCCTCAGAGAAACTTGGACAAATATTGCATGGAGGGATTGTCTCCCTTGCCAGATTCCCTGCATGTGGGGCAATAATTGTGGGTGTCGAAGAGGAAAGAGAAGTGACGGATGATCTTGGCTTTGCACTCGTTTGGTGGGAAGACATTTTTACTGCAATGAAAGTGATCCGAGTCGAAACGCGGAAAACTCACAAGACACAAATATTTAATAAATATTTATCATGTGAAGTTTAAACTATATCAGTATAATCTATATAATAAAAAGAAGCAAATAGGTGAAAATTAACATTCAACAATACGTATATTCTGAGAAAACAGTATAAAACTTGAAAGATATTTCAAACACTTTCCAATATGGCGGCCAATGAGAGAAGAAGGACGAATCACCAAACGACACTGCTATGGTACACACTAAAACACAGACTTGGTCAAATCCAAACGTCCAATTTTCTTGGTAGTTTGCCAGAGTCCTGTGGCCCCCCGAGTTAGCATTCAGTCCCACATGGTAAGCTATTGTAGCGCAATAAAAATATCAGTTTCGACAGACATATAAAGAATTCCCCCCAAGCAACAGAAAAAATTGTTCTTAATTGGCTTTCTGTTTGAAACAAATTTGCCTGTATTGATAAATTATCAGGCCCCCAATTTCCTGTCATTCATCTGTCATTCAACATTGTCATTCATTCAACATTTAAAAACATCATATGTACAAAAGAAATGTAAGAGGTACATCATATATTTAAGTGATATCCAATTTGTGTCGCCAAAGTACTAATATATTTTCTTTTGTCAACTGCTCCAATAATATGTTGAATTTCCAAAGTTCATTTTGTCTACTTGTTGACCTGTCAATCAAGCACTAATATTTTTTCCTTTGTCAACCTCTCCACTATAGCTGAATTTGAAATTTTGTTTGTCGACTTTGTTGACCTGTTTGACCTAGTAGTAATTTTTTTCTTTGGTTTCCTTTGTCTAGCTGCCTACAAATACATGCATATACTCTACCGTTTTATCCAATTTGGTTACATTTATTTGTGTCCACTTTGCCAACCTGCCAACCTAAATCACAAATCATTTGCATAATTTTTTTTCTAATTTCTAATTTAAATATTAATTTCACACTCGTCAAATATCACTTATATGCTGTTGGCATTTATAAAGTGACACCTCTGCATGGGTTCTATTCCCTAAATGCTGCCTCTCCCGTATAACCCTGGCTCATGGATGGGACCTTAAACCCAAACTTTGAAATTTATACTAAATCATCTACACTCAACGTTTTTGTAGCACTTTTTAAGATGCAGTCCATTTTTACAAGAACAGAGTACCCTCTGTTGACTCATAACCAATAAATGCTCAGCTGATAAATATTTATTTCTGGTATCAACGAGAGTAGCTATGGTTTTTTTTCTAATATTATGTGTCCATTAAACATTCCTAAACTGATGTATGCTTTTGGACTAATTTGATTTATTTATGGATTAAAATTGCTTGAAATACATTGCATCATCACGGGTCGTTTTAAGGGTAGAGGAAACTGGAACATACTAGGTAGTCAAGATCTTGTACTTGACATTGGTAAGTAACTACCAAACATTAAATCCAGTTTGCAAACAGCAGACTTCAGAGGTAGGTGAGTGTGTTACCCAACACCAATCCCTCCCTCCAAACACACATGAACGGTGCAAATAAAACTAGTAGACGACAGGATCAAATTGCAGAAAGGCCTCACACTTTTCTATTAAAGATTTATTCAGATGGGATTTTAACTCTTTGAGTTAATCATACCTCTGAAGACCTTCTTAATGTATTCCAACTGAAGTTTCTGCACTGCAGTCGCATATATATTACTGTTGGTGTAGCAACTACACCCCTCTTCTTCAAAGTACATCTTCACTTTGTTTTCCATTGTTGCAAATATGTCCACCTGGAAATATAACAACTATTCTAATACAGCAAAATCGTATCTGCGAGTCTCACTGGACCAACTATAGACAGATTTTAAATCTGTGTAAAGGTTAGCTATTCCAACAATTGTACAAGACATTAGACCTTAACCATGGTGTAAATGTTTCTTTACATCATCGCATTACAAGTTATTGTAAAACTGCAGTGGAATATCATAATATTTATTTGAAAAATATAATATTTTGATGTGTTTTCACAAATGAAAAAAATGCAAGCACCATCAGGTTCACTTGATGAAAAAATACAATTTGTTATGGGCATGCATTTTAGTGCCTGCCAGATCATTACTGGAACCCCATATCATCCAGGTGATAATTATTTTTCTTCATGACATTTACTTTGAATTATAAAACAGACAACTGCGCAGTCGACGAATATGCGTCTCTGCACATTTCGTGACAGTGCTTAATAGAGAAACTAATGTACGCTGTTCCAGTCTACGAACATGGTTGTAGAATATAATCTCGAATTAAATTTTTAAAAGGTTAAAATAACCAAGACCTAACAGACGTTTTATAATAGAAATAAACTACTTATACTTGTACTTTTTCAGCGATTCAATCACAAAAATATCCTCGAAATAATGGACGAAGGCCGAATTCATCCTCTATTTGAGACGTCGAAACGTTTTTTACACGTTACTTTAAAACCCTTTTTTAGATTTCATTAGTATTTTCAAATGAAAGGGACGTGATGTCTTGCATAGTTGAAATTTTGTCTGAAGTTGTTTTGGCTAATAAAATTTTTGACATGTAATTTGACTCCATAATCATCAGCTCTATATTTATTACAGTATTATTTGTTCTTCAGTTCTTCAATAGTTTCTACTTCTTTTTAACCGGTTGTCTAAAATATCCCTTGTGCAGTATTTCCTTGTTTATTTACAAAATAAAACAATTCTTTCTGGGCAATATAGGGATTTATGAAGCGCAAGGGCAATACCTCTTGTCCAGGGGCATCTTAAATACAACATTGCCCACAAAGAAGTGTTTTATTCTGCTTATTATACCAAAAGTATATAGTTATGTATGTAATAATATCTTCCTTCCTGTTTATCAATAAAGAAGTACTCTCTAAATACACAAAATGTGACATTACAAGCCTATTCAGTCACGTCATTCATCACCCAGTACTATTAGAAACTGAAAAAGATCAATATCCATAGATTTGCTAACTCGGTAAACATGTAAGTTGCAACATTTGTTATAAGATGAGAAATTAAATATAAAACAGCAATGATAAATTATTAAAGCTGTACTGTCATTGTGGAAAACACCTCCCAGGTTATCCCATTTTTCCGACAGTATTTGGTCCCACAGTCCTTCTACTGACTTGTCACGGTGGTTTTCATGGTTTAGGCACAGTGGCACAGGTTTTGCACAAGGTTTGTCATTGTTTCCAACAGTGTTTGACAGCGAGGTATTGTGACCCTACTGACATTGTCCATTTTCGTATGTTCTGTTTTTGGTAACACATACTACCATGATAGTGAAGCAAGGTTCAAAAGGTTGTCTGTAGGTTATGCACATAGTGGTAATCTTGTGGTACTGTCACTGGCAGTCATGTCTTGGCTGCAGTACGGCACCCAAATGCCTATAAAACCATGCCTCACAGTGGACCGCCATCATATCTTGTGGTGACTTCAAGAGAGCCACATTGCCATGAATATTTAGCCAGCTGACAGATTAAGACTGCAACTCCAAAATGTTTCAGGTCATCTTGATTTGGCCCCACATAGAAGACCTAGGTGTCCCAGACAGTTTTTTGGGTTAGAAACTGGATCCTGGAGAGAACACTGTTTGGCCACTATGAAGTTTTGATGGCCCAGCGGCTGAATTCAGATGTGTATGGCGACAGAAACTTTGTCAGATTGTTCCCAGAACTTTTCATAGAGCTAGTTAAGAAAGTGGGCCCATTGATTCGGAAGGAAAAGACAAGGGTTTGAAGGTAGCCATCACCCTGAGATACCTGGCCAAAGGGGATTGATACATGATCCTGATGTATGGCTTTAGGGTGGCTTTCAACACCATATCACACCTGTTTGTGCCAGTGGTGTGTGAGGCAATCTACCAGATTTATAGGGATGAGCAGCTGAAGTGTCCAAGTACCCCACAAGAATAGAGTGAGAAGGCAGTGCACTTTGGCCAGGTGGAAGTTTTACCATGCTGTGGGAGCCCTAGATGGAAAACATGTGGCCATAAGATGCCCCAGACAGTCAGGGCCCAAATATTACAACTACACTACTCAGCGGTGATATGTATATGACTGATAAGTGTTAACCATTAAAGTAGTTATAATCACACGTATAAGCAGTACACTCTGAGTGACAAGTTATACCTCAGAACATAGGTATACTAAAAAGGTGTTAAAAGTTACCACAAACCAAGTGACAATCCAAGTACTACATAGTCAGCTCATAACTGTAAAAGTAACACAAGATTGACCATAAGTAGTACTGTCAACTGTGAAAAACCACTAATGTTACAAGTCAAAAATGAACCACACAAAGACCAACAGTACTACTGACAGTTGACCAAACAAAAGGTAATAAATATTAAAATATTCAAATAACCAACAGTTAAAATCATCAGCAAGAAATGACAAAGTGTGAAATTTGATAAGGCATACACCCGAGGCCAGCAGTAACACTGCCAGCTGTAACATAGTTACCTGAAATCTTAAAAGTTACACTAACACCAACAGTAGTAACATCAGATGTAATATACCATTAAACATTTAAACTCTCAAAGTAAAAGCCACACAAACAAACATTACTACTGACAGTTTAAACCACGTAAAATGTAAAGAAAAAATGTAATTGGCCAACAGTTTAAGCCATCAGCAGGAAAAACTTACTCAAAATCTTACTGAAAAATGAATACATGACAACAGTGACACATCACCAGTAAGCAAGTTAATTATAATACTTAAAGTGTAAGACCAACAGTAGTACCAACAGCACTGACAAAACTCTAGTGGTACCCATGCCAAACTTTAACTTTTGTGCTACTATCAGCAGTAACTACTTTAAGAAAAAATGCAGACCAACAGTAATAACCATCAGCTAAGACTGTCTCACTTGAAAGATTAACTAAACATTACTCTAGGTCAACATTAATACCTTCAGCATCAACCAAGTTACTCTTAAAATTTACACTCATAATAACAACAGTAGTACCTACAGCTTATAAACCTCAAATGTTAAACCAAAGATAAGCAAGGCCAAAGGTACTACTGCAAGCAGGCAATATTTGACATACGATAAGCTCACAAATAAGTGAATACAAAATACATAGGCTGAAAATATAATATTTACATTCAGACCATGAATAAAAGTGAGCACAATAATACTTGACAGACAATAAAGACCCAAAACACTGTGCATTGTGGTTACAAGGTTAGAGTTATAGACATTTCAGACCAACTAAAAATCCTCACCAAATACAATGGAAGTAAAGTATACCAAAGATGCATTTGGAAAAAATAAATGTATTTTGAGGTCTTAGGGCCTAAATCCTACACAACAGTAGAATGCCACTTTTCAGTGACAAATTCAATCTGGTAGATGTGCTAGTCTAAAAAGAATCTCAAAATATATCCATTTATTTCACCTTGTGAGTTTACTTTGTTTCCATTATATTTGGTGCAAGACAATTAATGGAGATGATGCCAAGTGTTAACAGAGGAAATCAATCTATAAATTTAGTAAATTTAATCAACAGGATAATAAAGTGTAAAAGGTCCCGTAATTAAGAATCAAAAGTCTGCACCATTCAATGTCATCACCTATAACTGTAAACTTGGTCCCACAATCCACAATGTTCTGGGCCTTTAATGACCAAAGGTGAAAAAACCTTGACACCCCCAGAAAGGTTGAGAGAAATATTGCCAAGGTCTGTCAAAGAATACTGAGTTAGGTTCGAGGGGACCTCTGTCATGATGATCCAGATCTAAGACCCAGAAGCATCGGTGGATGTCATTCACTGAAGCTTCCATCCAAAGGCACCATGACTTCTTCAGATCAGGAGTTGAAGCAGACAAGGTACTGTCAATCTGCACCAGGATCTTCTGCATCCGTTTGTTGCCCCTCTTTAAGATATTCAAAATCTCTTCAGTTTCCCAAGTCTCCTTACTTCGTCGATACAGGCAGGGTCCGGTCAACTAACCAGATCAAGACCTCTTCCTCTCTATTGTCATTAACAGCAGAGCCAACAGAAATGCTAGGGCATTGAGGTACCAGTAAGGGGAAAACTTAGTCCATGGCAACAGTGGAGACCAAACCAGCTGTTATTTCAAGGTCTAAATTTGAATACCTTTCCATGTATAAAATCGGGAACTGAAATTTGCGATTTTTAAAATTTTATTTCTTTGGCCTTGTTGGTAACTCTAAGGCAAAATAATTGAAACAGTTTTATGACAAACTCTTTTAAGATGATTAAAACTTAAATGTTTGATAATAAGCCGAGGCATCCTTTATACTTTGTAGGGGATTAAAAACGGAACAAGCAACCTGTATGCAAAGAGTTTTATCTTAGCTGTCAGGTCAGGGTTTTGTTTATCAAATAAATATAACATAGATTAAAATAGTTGAAAGATGATTGTGTATAAGTATGAACACTTTGTATTCCTGAGAATTTTAAATTATTTTACCTAATAATCTGCATTAAAATTAATGTATTTTCAGAGGCTGATTTGTAACACTCCCAGCCTCCTAAGGACTAAAATTCTTCCAGAGAGAGCTATTGTTTCTAAGTACACACTGTTACATATATGGACACTGTGTCTGTGCATTGTTTGATCTAGGCTTTATATGTATGTATTAACATTCAAAGTAAGGGAGTTATTGATTTGTGTGTTACTGATGTTTATTGATCTATTTATAGACTGGGGAAATCCTTCTAGTAACCTCAGTGATTATATTAAGACATTTGGGGAATTCCAATTACCTGGGGCCGATTTCACAAAAGGACTTAGACCATACTTAGACTTAAATTTAAGACTTTTGTCTTAAAATGAGGGTAACTCTGTGGTCTTAGACTTGGAGGATTTCACAAAGCTGCTATGTCTAAGTTTTGGCTAAGTCTACCCAAGAGTGGGCTTAACTTTTGTAAACAGAGACTTAAATATGGCCGCCATATATTTTCCTAACTTCAAAATTTGAAATGCTTGGAAATAAAAAATAAATATATAGAACACCTCCCTAAATAAGTCTTTGGACATATCTATGTGATTACAAGGCTTCCCATTGAAAAACAGCATTTTTTTTTCAAAGATAAAATGAGTTAAACAAAGGATACATGTTACCACTAAAATATTTTGACTAGAAATAAAGGGTCACATGACATAGAAAACCACTGTGGTTATATGATAGGCTTGGACTTAGCTAACTCACCCTTTGTGAAATCCATTTAAGTCCAGGACAAAGAAAAAAGGCTCAGTTTCAAGTCCCTGACTTAGCCTAAGTCCAGGCTAAGTCTGAGACCTGTAGATTCTATAACTTCCTTGGTAAATCTGGTAAGAGGTCTTAAATTCAAGTTAGTTCTGTAACTGTCTGGAAGTCTCCATGCTTGTATATAAGGACAGTACACCTGGCCACAGATGAACATAGTAATCGCTGGCTATAAGGAAGGCTATTTATGTTTTAAAAGTTCTTCTGTTGTTGTGAATTTTCGCTACAGTGTCTGGATAGATTTGCTGTACTTTGGATACTTTTTATCTTTGCATGCAGTGAGTCATTCTACCAGAGAGTGGACTGACTGCATTTGGGACATTGTTCATATCTGGAAGCAGAGAGTACAGTTGTGCAGACTTTGTGAATACTTCTATACAGACATTTTTGTGTGATTAGATATCGAAAGGATCACAGGATAAGGACATTTTGTGTTATCGGATATTGATGTATTAGTGGACATCAAGGGATCACCTGACACATCACAGGACAGACTGCTGGATACAGTGGACAAACTTAACTGTCAGTTACAGTGGCCAGGTCAGATTGGTTTCATTAGTGTATCATTGTGTGTATTATTGAGAGCATACCAGTTTTTAATTGGTATATAAATTTGTTAAGTTAAACTTTTTGTCTTTTCCTGTTGCAACTTAAAGACCTAAGGTTGCTACTGCGCTTGCATGTGACCGTAACAACACTTACACATTCTGTACAGGCAACTGTAAAAAGGACTTTATTAAAAATAAAAATGGTTATGGAATATGACAGAAAGTTATAAAAAGCATCCCAGGTCAAGATAACTCACCACTTTCCTCCAGAAATGAGGGAGCAAAGATCTTTGCAAAAAGATGCTTTGAAAAAGTACAAAGAAATCTACTGTGACACAGACAAGCAAGTAAAAGATAAACTTCCAGTCGGATCAAAAGTCATGGAAGATGCCTTTGCAATATATCTCCCAACAAGCACTCCTTGTAGCTTCCCCCAAATGAAACAGTCATAAAACGCAACAACATAAAGGAGGAAAATGGAAGTAAATTTCAGGGTCATGCAAAAACACTTAACACAATAGCAGAGGCAGCAATAGTCAAAGATACTCTTTTCCAACTACCCACAGTTTCACAGTGTTACCATCTGATGTATGCATACAACATAACAGATCTATCAGGAATGAAAATATCGGGACACAGCAATGGAGGAGAATGGGCAGCACCCAAACTTCTTGAAGAAAGAGGGCTGACAAACGTCTTTCTCTAAGTGACTAGAAAACATGATGGTCCCAATAATGGACAAAAATACTTTAATTTTATCACTGAAATGGGAACAGAGCAATGGACATGTTAACCATTTGACAACTGTTTAAATTGGAGACACATGTCTGAATTGGAGACAACATAAATTGATGTCAAAATATACAAATGTATACAAATTTTGAAAAAAAATGTTGTAACCAATAAACATTTAGATATAAAAAGTGCCCTAAAATTGTAACAAAACAGATGGTTAAGTAGGTAGTTAAATGCTGTTGACCCACATCACAAAAATGGTTGTACAATTGAAAGTTTTCATTAGATATGACGGATATAAAACTAAAATACATTATCACAAAGCATGTTCCCGTTAATATTAGACAACATTATAGAAAAATGTACTAAAGAGTCATAAATCGGCTGGTTAAAATATATGAAATGTAATAGCATTAATCCAGCCTCAATTTAAGGTGAAATATAGTATACTTATAGTATTCTTATACTGTAATCTGGAAATTTTTTTATTCAAAACTTTATAGATAACCATCTTCTCTAAGACTGTAATTTTGACCTTTTTTATTTAAAGTTTTTGCAGATAATCATCACCACTTGTTATACTGGCAGATTCGTTGACCAAGGGCTTCTTCCAAATAGCTTAAAGTAAAGTGATAACCAGGAGAGGCGGAACCACCCTAAAAATTACAAAATTTATAGAAACCAATCAATCTATAATAGCAGGATTCCAACTAATTATTTTCCACCTAGGAACCAATTGGCCAATACAAAGGAACATATGAAACTCAATTGAACAGTCTAAACCAGCCATCAGCACAAGGCAATGTTCTTGATTTCAAAAATACCTTC
The DNA here is from genome assembly GCA_964017235.1 of Sabellastarte sp. h YS-2021. Lineage (NCBI taxonomy): Eukaryota > Metazoa > Annelida > Polychaeta > Sabellida > Sabellidae > Sabellastarte > Sabellastarte sp. h YS-2021. The sequence continues at coordinate 92,920,220 of OZ024936.1, forward strand.
CAAGAACTCATTGACCGAATCAAGTCAATAAATAAGGAAGCCACGATTCTAGTGTCTTCGATTATCCCAAGACAGTGAGACCACAACCATTGCCACCTTGTGTGCATCAGCTATAACCAGATTTGAGAAGTTTCAATAACCAGCCAAAGGTGTTTTTATCCCCTCTTATAAACCTCTCTTTGATAAGAATATAAACCTTAAATCAGATACTTTTTGACCAAGATGGCTTTCACCTTTCGGACAAAGGCACCATAGTCTTGAGGACCTTTTTCTGTGAAAAATTAGATAAATGCTTCCAAGGTGTGCTAAAATAATTACCAGATAAAAACCATAACTATTTTTGACTCCTTTCACAATCAACAAATAGTGTCATTTCAACTATTCATACATTAGGTTTAACTATGTGGCACCATTGAATATCAATGTTAATTTATCAGTGCAACTTTGTAATACAGTTTAGCCACTGTTTCAGTATATTCCAAATTGTGTCAAATTAGATCTCTCATTTTAGAAAGAGAATCCTGTCACTGAAGGAATGATAACTTGCAGCGGGATTTTCTGAAGAAAAGATTACCAAATTTCTTATGGTGTGTAAAAGCAGATGCTATAACTTCCTTCTTCTGTACAATACTTGGCTACTTAAATTAGACATATATTAGGTGTAAAAATATCTGGGAAGGAGATTGCTTTATTAATGGTTCTAAAACTAACTCAAGAGGGGTTGCTATATTAATTACCCCAAATTTTGAGTATACAGTATTGTACATACTTGCAAATAATCAGGGAAACATGTTATCATTCGATTTAAAACATAACAATACAAGTTTTTGGGTAATAAATGCATATGCCCCAAATGTCGGCACCCCACAATATTTCAAGAATATAGGGAGTCATATTACATCAGCAGAAACAGATTACATATTACTAAGTGGAAACCTAAATCTTATACTAGACACCAAATTAGACTGTGATAACTATGAAGATGTTAATAACCCAGGAGCACAGAAAAACTATTAGAAATAATAGGGAAACAAAATTTATGTAATGAATACAGAAAATTAAATCCCCTAAAAACAATATAACTGGAGAAAAAAGAACCACTTAAACAAGCTTGATTAAACTACTTTATTGCTTCAGTTCCTATTATAGACATCATAAGTAGCTGTGACATCAAACCCGCATACAGGTCAGATCATACTATTTTGGAACTTAACATAACTTTTTATAATTTCAAAAGAGAAAAGGGGGTATGGAAATTAACTGTTCTATTCTAAAAGAAAAAGAGTACCTAATACAAATTAACAATGCAATAGATGCTGAAATATCTAGATATAATATGGAGTTTAATAAAAGTGATATGAGAGGTAATGAGAACATTAGCTATAATCTATTTCTAGAAGTAATACTACTCAGAATAAGAGGTGAAAATACGATAAAAAAAGAAACAGTCAAAGAAAGAGGAAAAACTAATCAATGAAATTGCAGAACTGGAAGTAACCCTTGAAAAGTAAAACAGGAATTAGAAAAGGAGACATGGCATCTAAATTCTTCTGCAATTTAGAAAAACTTAATTATACGAAAAAAAAACATCAAGTCCCTAAAAATCAAAATGGAACTAACATTTACGATCAGAAATCAATACTAATAGAAATTAAAAAGTTTTATATGAAAAGCCTTTGGGGATATGACCACACTATGGCCATAACCTTCAGCACTTGGACAAGGATCTCAGCAGGCAAGTTCTTCTTCTAGTACTTCCCATAACCCCTCTATTCAAAATTGTGAGAGCCACGGTATAGATACAGAAGAAGCCGTTGAGAGTGTGGTCCCCTCGTTGGGTTACTTAAGAAACAATACTTCAATTCAGGCGGAAGTCGACAGGAGATTATCAGAACTGGCCCAAATTAATGAATCAGCCACCAGAGGTAGAATGAAATCTCAAAGGGGCGGTCCTGGGGAGGTTCCGGTTAAGAAGGTGGTGGACTGGCCCTAACACTTTATACTTACCGGAAATAGGAAAGCCAGACCGACTTATAACGATTTGACAGTCACCCAGTGGGTGTCCGGTTTCGTGAGGTGTATACAGGAAGAGAAGTCAGGGAAAACCAGGGCTTCCATGTTGGATTATCTGGGAAATCTTATGGAAGATGCCTCTGACTTCTCTTGGGAATCAGCCAAGGCTTCTCATGCAGTGGTTTTAACGAATATGGAAGCGGATAGGTTGTAGTGGTCTGACACTGAGAAGCTGGATCACATATAACTCCAGGCCAGTCCACTGCTTCTAAAAATATAGCCAAAAAGACAAAAAATAACACACCAAAGAATGGTATTATCTGCAAATTTTTCCAAGAAGGTACCTGTAGGTTCGTGTCTCATCACAGAACTGCAGGGCAGTTCTACAGACATGTGTGTGAGCACTGTGATGGTCGAACATGTAATCAAAAAAGTAGTTCAAAAAACTGAGTAGCCACAGCAGTGATGCAGTGGCTTTTGATCAGGGTAACTATAGCAAACCATTTGCTACCAGATATGTTTATAATAGTGATTTTGTACATAGTTACCTGTTTGATAATAAGAATATTAGCAAGCTAAAATCAATGTGTAGATATGTAAAGCCTAATGTGTCATATTCTGATGTACTCAAGAAGCCTCAGCCTGCTGAGGTTAGTAAACAGAGTAGTAACGGGATTGTTCAATGTTTTGATAAGAACTCAAACCGTGGCAAAATTGCCAAGGGCAAAAATGCAAAGCTTTATGACTTTAGTATTCAAACGTGAAGCATTAAAAGATCAATGTGTGTCACACATGTGTCGTGATATGAATAACAATGTAAAGAATGAATCAAAACAAGAAATCAAGGTTGATCAGTTTGTTAATGCTAATCCTTATAGTATTTTAGCTGATGTTGATTTCAGTGTTGTCAATGCTTGTCAACTTGTCAATGTAAACAATGTTGTGCGTCAATCTGATGGCGAAAAATGTCACAAAGCGTTTGTACTCATGAAAAATGGTAGAAACCTCACTAAAGGTAAGAAGAATCAGTCTACTGTTTCAAAAATAAAGTACCCGTCCACTAAGGGAGACAAGGGAAGTAGCTGTCCTTCAAAAATTGGGGTTTCGCATAACACTGCCATTTCAACACATGCAGAGTGTCAGACTGAGAGTAATGCTGTCAAAACTTACAACAGGGATGTATCAACAATACATTTGGTTGATAGTGACAAATATGAATTGGAAATTCAAACAAAACTTAAAAAATCAAAAATTCAGGTAGCAAAAGGGGCTCTTGAAAATGAAAAGTGCATGCAACAAAATAAACCACTATTCGCCTTCATACCCATCTATGGGCTGAAAAGAGTTTATGATACAGTAAGTAACTCTGTGTGCACAGATATCTTAAAACCTCACAATAGATTGCGACAAGATGGTAGACATAACTATGTTGGTCTGCAAGTACCAGTTGTGTCGAAATTAAATTATGAAAAATGGGCCCAGTACCTAACTACTTATTGGGACTGGCAGTTGCCTCTCCTCATTAAGTATGGTTTTCCTCTCGATTTTGATCGTACTTCTGATACAAATTGTGAGAAAATCAACCATAAAAGTGCTACTGAGTATCCTGAACATATGACAGCACATTTGCAGGAAGAATTAAATAATAAAGCCATTTTAGGCCCATTTAAAAACCCACCCATTGAAAATCTTCATGTCAGCCCCTTAATGACTCGGGATATGACTAGTTCAGCAAATAGACGGGTCATAATTGACCTTAGCTGGCCTCTGGGACATTCTGTGAACTCAGGGGTGGGAGGAGACTGTTATCTGGGTACTGAATCCGTTCTTACTTACCCCTCCATTGACAACATCACTAATGAAGTATTGAAATTGTGTAAGGGGTGTGAAATTTTCAAAATAGACATAAGTAGGGTTTTTCGCCATGTTCCAATTGACCCTGGGGACTTAGATTTGCTAGGCTTATACTGGGAAGACTACTTCCTCGACCAATCGCTGCCATTTGGGTTCAAACATGGGTCTTCCATCTTTCAGAGAATGTCAGACACAGTACGCTTCATTATGACACAGGAGGGCCACAGTATATGGAACTATATTGATGATTTTTGGTGTGTGTCCTTGCCTTCAAAAATAGACAAAACATTCACCAGATTACAAGAATTATTGGCAGAATTAGGTCTATCTGTTAGTGCCAAAAAGTTGGTCCCTCCTAGTACCAGGGTTATGTGCCTAGGTATCCAGGTAGACACTAAAAATTTATCAATATCCATACCTATTGAAAAATTGCAAGTCATTAAATGTATCTGTAAAAATTGGGTTCAAAAAACTGTTTGTAGCAAAAGGGAACTGCAATCCCTCCTAGGTTCACTTCTGTATGATGCAAAATGTGTAAAGTATGCTAGGTACTTTCTGAATAGAATGCTTACTTTATTGCGAGAAAATAATCAGGAAAGGCGAATTTCCATTACTGAAGAATTTAGAAGTGACCTTAATTGGTTTAATAAATTATTGTCAGTTTACAATGGTGTGTCATTTTTTAACTATGCTCCTGCTAAATCTGTACATCTTGATGCCTGTCCCTCGGGTCTGGGGGCTATTTTTGATGGCAGAGTGTATGCCATGCCCCTCCCTAACAGTTGCGGGATGTTAATATAGCATATACTGAGATGATCAACATTTTAGTGGCCCTAAAAGTTTGGCATATCCAATGGGCTGGTCTTAAAGTCCGAATACAGTGTGATAACTTAGCAGTTGTCTCAGTGTTCAATACTGGTGGAACACGTGATAGAGTCATGGCAAAGTATGCAAGAAATATTTTTCTGTGGCTTAGTGCCTTTAATATCGATATTCAGGTAGTCCACATTCCAGGGAAGATGAATCCAGTGGTGGACCTGCTGTCTAGATGGCATAACACTGCTGATAATGTTTCTAAATTGCAGGCTTTGATTCACCCTGTGACTTGGATCCACACTTCTGTGGATTTACTGTATTCTGATGAGAATATTTAGAATTTTTTTCATTATGTATTGTAGGTGCATTGCCACTCGAACGTCACCTGTCACAGCTGGCAACATCCAGGCTTCCTCATGCATTTTCACAGTCTACACAGAGAGCTTATGCGTTACTCTTCAGAACCTTCCTGGCATTTGTGGCTTTTATGTCCTGGGACATTTATCAGGTGACAACCTTAAGATTGCTTTGTTTCTTGGAGTGTTTACAGTATAACAAAGTCAAACAGCCACAAATGTCCAATTACCTCTCTGCAATTAAGACAAAATTCCTAATTTTTGGCCTGGATGTTGCTTGCTTCTCAGATCATCGCTTAAGATACTACCAAAAAGCTGTGAAAATGCACTCTCCACTTAATGTTAAATTGAAGAGTATCATTGACATACCCCTCTTAAAAAGAATTGTGTATCAATGTGATTTCACTTACATGGGCCAAATTTTCAAGGCTCTGTATTTACTCAGTTTCTATTCGTTTCTGCGTTTATCAAACCTGGTGCCTCATACTGTTGCACAGTTTTCACCATTAAACACCTAGCCAGAGGGAATGTCATACTGAGACCAGACAAAATTGGTGTCATATTAAAATGGTCTAAAACAATGCAAACTAATAATCAAATTAAATTGATAACGGTACCCAGAATATCTAATTCCAGCATCTGTCCTGTTGTTGCTTTCAAGAACTTGTTGGACCTCACCCCCAGGGGTGCAAATCTTCCACTGTTTCAGTTTTCAGTTTCAGACTTGGCTCCCTCTTACTGACAATAGGGTCAGGAGACATTTTGCTATGATCCTAGCCAAATTACACTTAAATCAATCTGGATTTACCTTCCACACATTCTGATGTTCGGGTGCTACTTTTGCCTTTAACAATGATGTAGCTTTCCAAAATATCCAGAAACATGGCACCTGGACTTCGGACTGTGTGTGGAGGTACATCACTGATTCAGCAGATGCTGGTGACCAAGTTGCAAATATGTTTAGGGCTAAATTGTCTGCTTAACTACTAATACTGTTGGGGTTTGGGTAAAAATGTACTCTTTCATAATTTTAGTTGTATGCCCTCATGTAGGGCTTGAGTACACTTTAATTCATCATTAGTTAGGGTCACCTTCCATAAGGCACTCTCTTATTATCTTCAAAATTGTCATTTTACCTTCAAAACCTAACCTTAACTTCCCTCCTTACTGTCTTTAAGGTAGTCGAAAATTGTGCCTCAGGTAAGGTGACCCTATGTTCATACCCTATGGTTTGTAAATACAACTAGTCTAGAATGTATTATTAATGAATTAATGAATTAATAAATTTATAACCGCAATGCTGTATTGACCTTGTTGTTACCCCTAGGTCATATCATTAGCAATTAACCAAACTGACCTTGGCTACAAGGATAACTGGTTGACTTACTGGGACTCGAGGAACTGTGGGGATATGACCAGACTATGGCCATAGCCTTCAGTTCTGGTACCAGTCTAGAATGTTGCATTGTGGTAATTAATGGTTCAGTGATTTCGACTATAAAAGCCAACTTCTATTTGAATTTCGCGCCACACTCTTTTATTCGAACAATACACATCAAAATTTTGAACCCACCCTTATGTTATAATCCACTCCCATACATGTAAGTAAATGAATATGGTACTCAGTTGTATTTACTGTATTTGCAGGTGTCACAATACACTACACAGCAGAACAGCTTGGTTGGAGCAAGGCCATGCTGCTGCTACCAGAGCAAAGCTTGCTGTCAGGATGTGTTTCCATCTGAGTGCTTAAGCTTTGAAAGCTTAAATGTAAACAGTGCTTGGCTCATGTCCACCATTTTAATGGTCAGTTGAATAGCTCTAACGTTACTGGCTCTGAGTCTAAGGTTGGGATGGACTAGGGGCTGTATTGGTCAGTTCCTTTAAGGCGGCTCTGAGTCTTTGAAAAGGAGTTTATTAGGTAGCAGAAGCAGTTGGGGTTCCACCCCTTTGTAAGCTATTCAAGTTTTGAATGGATTTATGTCGAAATTTTCCACAGTATAGTGGTCTGAAAGTACATTTGGTAACATCACCATTATTATGCCATGTATTAAATTGGGCTTGCTCAACCAAGAAGTATGTATTGTTCATTATAGTAGTAACATTAATGTGGCTTGTATTAGTATGTTATTGATGATGCTAGTTGATTTACAACCTAGCAAGATCCAATTGCATTTTAAGACTGATGGAATATCTGTCATTGCTATCATGCTGTTATGCTCAATGGTGTGTTTTAGTTATCACTCATGTAATGATCAGTGGGATTAAAGTGTACATACTGTAGTGAAAGGAGAGTATTATGCGTCTGGTTTAGGCTGTCCACCAGCCGCGTAGTTGTATGTTTGCTGTACGCGCAATGGTCGTCCGTATCAGAGTGTATACTTGAATGAGGTAGTGCCCTGTTGGGGTTGGTATATCATGATCTAGTCAAGGGTGTTGTATGTAATGGACTAGTTCTGTTTGCCACTTTTGGTGATCGTGATAGTCGGCGTGTCCTGAAAGGACTTCTAGTCAATAAAGAAATTTATACAGTTTTAAATCACGGTTAATTTAGAATAATTTTATTCAGGTCATGAGATTGTAGTAACACTTATTCAAGCTATCAATTAGTAATTTTGTCTTAAATTACCAGTTAGTAGCATTTCCCACAGCGACTTTATCAATGGGCCATTGTAATTTAGTTGGTAGAATAATCATGAGTTGAACTGTGTTTTCAGCCATTACTGTCAATGTGAGTTATAATCATGGCTGATTCATTTTACTTTTGTAATACTTATTAGTAATTAGTGGTAGTCATCGGAAAGGGCTGGACCAGTCCATCACTCCAAAGTAGTTGGTTAAAGAATTATGGCATGCAATTAATTTGTGCCTTAGTGATGCTAGACTAATGTATGCTTATGGCTGCTTTATATTATAATCATTACTGTCGGTCTATTAATATCTAGTCATAAGGATTGTTATTGTGTTTTATCATTTACGTATATGTTTTATCTATTTTATATCAACGTATAATATTACTTAATAATTGCTTTTCAATTACATTGGACGGATAGCTAATTGTACTTCACCTGAGTGCTTCATGTTGTGATTATATTGTAATTATCTATCTTTAGTCGTAGCATTATCTAAAAGTTGTATAAATATTACTTGTTGTTGGGTGAAAGTGTACTCTTTCATAATTTTAGTTGTATGCCCTCATGTAGGGCTTGAGTACACTTTAATTCATCATTAGTTAGGGTCACCTTCCATAAGGCACTCTCTTATTATCTTCAAAATTGTCACTTTACCTTCAAAACCTAACCTTAACTTCCCTCCTTACTGTCTTTAAGGTAGTCGAAAATTGTGCCTCAGGTAAGGTGACCCTATGTTCACTTAAACATTTGCTGGGTTTGTAAATACAACTAGTCTACAATGTATTATTAATGAATTAATCAATTTATAACCGCAATGCTGTCTTGATCTTGTTGTTACCCCTAGGTCATATCATTAGCAAGTAACCAAAATGACCTTGGCTACAAGGATAACTGGTTGACTTACTGGGACTCAAGGAACTGTTTCCCAACAAAAATGTCAACATAAAGACGTAAACTTGAGAAAGTTTATAAAAGAACTACAATTAACCACCGCTAAATGAAAGAGTTGTGGAAAAGTTAGAAGATAACCCTAACATAAATAAGCAAAGCTTTAAGACTTATGAAGAATAAAAAATAGACAAAAGACAATAGGTATAGGCAGTTTCCCAGTAGAATTTTATAATACTTTTTTAGATAAAACTTAAATATATTATATTACATGCATTAAATGAAGGTTGCGATAAAGGCGTACTCTCTACAACATTAACCCTATTCATACCGTGGGGGGTCTATTGTGTCTAAGATTATTAATTTATGGAAGAAAATAATTTTATCTACAATAGGAAAAATAACAGATTTAAAAACTATTACTGTATCAAAATTTATCCATCCATTTCAATTGCTACCACCTCCCCCACACAGTCAAATCACAAAAATCATGTTTAGCTTTATATGGGATGGAAAACCGTCCCATACAAAAATCAGTAGAACTAAACTAGTACAAAATAAAGAACATGACCTTTTGGAAATGATAGACTTAGTGAGTTTTATAAAAGGGCTGTAAATAAATTGGATCAGAAGACTCCTAGATGACCACAATCCCATGTGGTAAAAGGCCAACACATATTTTATCCCTTCCACAGAGAAACTGTTATGCTTTGGATCTCTATGGGCAAAAAAATAGTAAATCAAGCTAAAATTCATTCTGGAGTGGAGTTTTAAACCCATGGGTTGAATACTTAAATAAGAGCAATTTAAATATGTTACCAGAGGAGACAGGAGGCAGTTTCTTTATGGCTCAACCTAAACATTTCTAAACATGAACTTTTCCTTTCAAATTGGTGGAAAAAAGGAGTATCTTTTGTATCAGACATCATAAACCACAATGGAGGTTTGATGTCAAAAACTGAAATAGAGTCAACTTATCACATTAAAACAAACTTTTTAGAATTCATGAGAGTTCATACATGTGTTAAAACTTACGTGGGGAATGGCCCTATGGACAGATTCAAAAGGTAAAAAGGAAATTTTGCATGGTGCCAACAAATGAAGATAAAGACCAAAATAAAAATCTGTCAAAAACATGGGATCAAAAACTAAATATGACGATAACGGAGAAGGAATGGCCAAAAATTGTCAAAATATGCTTTAACACAATAAAGGATGGCTTCAACATCAAATCATACATAGGACTCTAGGAACTTTGTCATTAAGTAAAATATGGGCAAATGTGATAGCAATACATTTAGACTCTGCCAACAATCAGAAGAAAGTACAGAGCACCTTCTTATTACATGTACACATGAAAATAAACTAAGGGAGCATATATATGGGAGCTCTAATAACCAAAAAAGAAGTTATTAGCCTAAAAACCAAAACACATATTATCGGTAGAATGGAATAGTAAAGAATTTTCACACAATATCCCTTATTTAATCACAAAGCATTACATTTTTGACTCCACAAAGAAAAAGAAAAGTCCTAACTTTCTGGGGCTGCAACTACATTTCAAAACTATTTATAATGAACAACAGTTCTTGTCTAAAATAACACTCAAGGAACAATATTTCGAAGGACAATGGCAGATAATCAAGTGATACATAACCAACAAATATATATGATAAGGCAACAATAAGAAAGTAATAATATTGCATCAACCCCAAGATAGATATATGTATATGTGTATAAGAGAGATAGATGTGTGAAAAAGCTTCCTACACCTTACAGTTTCTGAGATATGGCCCGGACAAGATTTTATAGGTCAAGGTCAATATTGCAAGGTCAAAGTTCCAATCAAGGTAACATCATGATGCAGCACACCTACAACCCTCAGCCAATGTTGTTGCCAGGTAACAACTTCCTACATCTTACGGTTTTCCTAGACATAGCCCGAACATGATTTTATAGGTCAAGGTCACTACGGCAAGGACAAATGTCAAATCAAGGTCACATGGGGAATTGGGTCCAGTGGCAGGTTGAATGGCTTGTTGTAGTTGTTGGAACGCATGAAGTAATTGCGCACCATGACCAAGGAGTTGTACAGGGGGAGGTCCAAAGGAAGTTGAGGGTGCCAAATTTGAGGTCGAAGGTTCTGGTGGTGGTGGGTTCTCTGGTTCAGTTGGTGACCCCACATGTTCAAGAGGAGGAAGCAGTGAGTGCACATTCAAATCTTCACTGTCATCCTCCGATTCGTCACTCATTAGTGACCAATTGTCCTCATTTATGTCCGAGAGGTCGTGCCAATTTACAAGCTCCGGAACTCTTAGTCCATACCTTATTATGGCTGGTATTGTCCAGGTGCTTGGGTCAAAATTGTGAACCGGTGGTAGGTCATTGGGACCACCGATCAGAGGCATGAGATCATTGAAGTCAAACACCCAATTTAATAACATGCCAAAAGTTCCATTCCAAAATTGACTCCACCCATTGTATGCAAAATTTTGGGCATCCCTTTCACTAACAGAGTTTAACGAGTTGCCATGTAGATACTGGATTGGTGCCATTGAAAATTCACCACATGAAATCAGGGTCAAAATGTTAGGTGGAGTGTGTTGTGGCCTTATGCGAACAATTGGCACAATTTCATATTCAGGGAGAGGTGCTAGTATCTCGCATTCCTCAGATCTGTGATAGTCAAAACTTTGTTGTACAAAGGAGAATACCTTTAGTACAGAAAAACCGGCCAATACAAAAGCCTGGGGCCTGGTCAGATGTTGAAGTGTTCCCCAATTTTGGTTTTTGTGGGACCTGATGCCTTTGCTATTGAGGACATTGTTTGATGCCATATTTTTGGGGTTTTTTTTCTTTTTTTTTTTTGCTCAATCAAGATATATGTAAATATTCTCAGTTACATTCAATAAATAATTAATTTACCAATAATTTACGTTCACTAAGAAATTAACTTTTTATCTAATTAAACTATTTTTCACAATGGGAGTACTGAATTTTGCAAATAAATAAGCGTTTAGTCGCCTCTTACGACATGCAGCTTTTACAGTGTGTCTATTCTTTTTAATTCCCGGATCACACGCGAGAAAAGAAATATTTATCAGGAGATAAATGGTATGGATAAATTTAGTTGTTTAGTTTTCTACTATATAAATATATTAACACAGGAATTTAACTATCTACTGCAGTCATTTGTTGATATTTTGTTGGGCGTATGATTTCAGAACGTGTGAATGGTTGAGTACATTTTATACACCGTCCCCCATGCACCATATTGGCCCAGTGCTTGAAGGCGCGCTCACTGGATCGTGTTGCTCGACAAAAGTCAAAGGGTCGAGGCTTTCGGCTCTTACTTTGTGAAAGATCCAATGATGGCATGCGTACATTCCGAAGGTTAAAATTGTGTAAATGTATTTGAATTGCAGTGTCCTCAGGCATAAAAAATGAGTGCACAAACGTGAATTTTGCCCAAGTTGAAGTGTCCAGGTTTGGTAGAAATCTCACGAAATATGTTTCCGGGAATTTAGGGCACTGGAGGTAGGCGAAGGCTCTTAAGAGATCCACTGGATCACTTTCTGTCACATTTAATAGCTCTGGAATGCTGCCAAGGTAACATATTGCAGTTTCAAAAGCACTTAAGGAAATGTGCATAAAAAATGACTCATGGCGTGCAGATTGGGGTATTTCAAAATTTCCCACTGGTGATTGTATGTTGATGAAATTTAGAGAGCCACGGGGTAGTAAAAGTTGGTTGAGATCGTGTAGCCACTGTGCTAAACCACTATGCTGTATCATACTCTGTACACTTATCGGGTATGTTTGATTTTGAACTATGATGAGTGCTTGATCTGTTCCTATGGGGCTTTCGCTGACCTGGGCATGCTGCACCCACCACTCATTAAACTAGGGTTGTGAGTGTTCTGTTGGATTGGAACACTGGTATTGTGGTATAGGTGTGGAGGAATGCCAAAAGTCATCACCTAGTCTTGCTGAGTCTCTGGGGTACATTAACATTATTCCCTTGTGTGTTTGTTTGCCTTTCTTACCGGCTGAGTAAACTGATGGTAGTGTGAGACTCCTTGTTAATGGGTTTTGTACCTTTGACAGTGGGGCTGTTGGAGGTTGGTTTGGCCAACAGGTGGTATTATTGGTGGACAGAAATAGAGTCCATCTCTACCCAGTAAAAGTAATGGGGGGATTCATAGAAATCTTATGGATTTTCTTAGCAGTTCCATATCCTACATAGGAATAATTTTTCAAAGGCAACTGTCCATGTTCGTAAGTGAGGGTTGATGGTTGTGAGTACACAATGTGTGCTTTGTACAGGATACCCAGGATAATTGTTGTAACATAAATTCTTGTTATTTTTAATTGTTTCAGTGTTGGTAAGGCTGGTGTGAAAATAGGCAGCTTTTGTAAGTACAGATAGATTAAACTGGCAGAGGATGTCATACTTAAGATAACTTGAAATTTGGGGGTTTTGTGGGGATAAGGACTCAGGTTCAAACAATTGAATTTATTGCATATACTCTTGAAACATGGAGAGAAGGTTTTTCTGCAGGTGATAAGGAGGAGTCCTAAAATTGAGATTGCTGTGACCAGTACAAAGTGGTGGTAGTAATTGTTAACTAGATCATATATCATTTGGTCCGGGCTTGAAGATGTAGTTTGTTGTATTTCAGGTGTGAATGGGATGATTTTGAGAGCATTAGTCTTCGGTAGATTAACCATAGCCAGTGCTGTAACTATGGTGCGATATTTGCTGCATAAATAAAATAAGGCTAGGATGATCAACAATACTGAACCACATAACACATAGACAATATATTGTAAAAATGTTGGGCTAGATGTAGATTTTGGTATGATTTGTGATACACTTTTTCGGAGAGATGTCTGTATGAAACAGTGTCAGTTTTTAAGTCATTCAAAACCTTTCTGAGATCTAACGTCTGGGTTTCAGCAGTGGCTATGTCTTGTGTATAAGAATTATTCAGTAGGTTTAATGGTAGTAATACTATGTCATTTTGTGTATTATTTAGAGTATCAGCCAAATAACCTTTTAAATCATTGTGTGGTACAAATGATTGGAGAACCATCAAATTGGTGGGGTATTTGAGGGTGGTGGTTGTTGTTGATGTTTTACAGGCTTCATAAAATGGCAAAATGGTAACATTATCATATGAGACAACACATGAGCATTTGTTCTGCATGTCTAGCACACATGAGCTGCAACCTTTTGTTACATTTGTTACACCATTACAAGTTAATGTGTATTTGGCCACATTGCTTAATAAATAAGCAGTTCCACTCAATGCGGTGATACTTGGTTTAACTGGTGTGTCTCGTACAGAAAATCTACACAAATCAGTGTCTGTGTATTTGTCATTTTTAAAAATGTTGTACTCACATGTCGGATGAGAAAGACTAAAAAGCTCCAGCTGTAGAGTGCAGAGGTTTGATGTGGTGGTGTGGCATTTTGTGATTAAATCTTTCACTGTAGGGAAAAAGTATAGAGATCTAGCCTTGCTAATGGCCAAATGAGTGTGGATTCCATCTATAAATGTCATATGCGGGTGTTGTGCCGTCAAGGGTAATGGATGCTGGCGAATTTCGTAGAGCTCAAATTCATTGTCTTTGCATGCCACTGGGAGATGAATGGAGAGATAGATGTGTTTGCTTCTGCGGGTTAGTGTGACGTCAGCTGAGTGATAGACATCAGTGGGTTTTGCAAAGCTAGTGCAAACTGAGGACTGCTACTGGAGAGTTTGTCGGTAACTTCCTTGAACAAGTCATGCACGACTTCAAGCGGAAGGAGGGTGGGTGATAACTTGCCTTCAACAAGGTCACTGAGGCCTTCTTTGTACTGCATCAGATCAGCATCTATTCCAGCAAAATAGCCTGTGATGTCATTAATCGTGGTTATGTAGTGTACATTGAAAGCTACATTGCTTCCGATGGTTTGCAGTAGGTCATTATACATCAAGTTGAGGCTGTTCCTGTTGTCTTCTATCAGGGCAAGGCTGGACTGAAATCTCTTCTGGAACAGGTTCAAAGCACTCATAGTGTGAACTAGTATGTGATGTGTTGCAAGAGCTTGGTCTTGAAATTGCTGATGTAATGTTTTTACTGCACTGCTTACTTTTGCCATGTCTCTGTCGTCAGCAATTCCAAACCATGACTTTGCAATTCCTCCTAAGTGGATGAATGAGCATTTGGGCCTGTGTGTGATATCCTTAAGAATTGTTTCAATGTAACTTATTACCTTAGCATGGGCAATAGTATGTGTTTGAACTAACTTTTTCACATGCTGTTGAAGTAATTGCTTCTGTTTACACACAGCATAACGAATGTATTCTCTAGAGTTATTTTGCTGATTACATCTCTGTGTAAATGGTCGACCTAGTTCAGTAGTCTCAAAACACCGTTGATCAACAGCTGAAAAGGGGCTTCCTCTGAGCCTCTGCTGACAGTCGAATACATTGTCAGTGACAATATCAGCTTTTTCTGGTATTTCCAAACGATAGATGTGAAGCCACTTATTGGAAATAAGTTTAAGTTTCCCCTCTTTATGATAGGTAAGGCCAAAATTTAGCCGATTTATATAAGAACTATCAACAATCCAGCTTGAGAGAGTGATGATCGTGAATAGTATCCAAGTATGAAAGATAGCCATTTTTATAATGTTTTGATGAATAGTAATGAAATGTTCAAACCATTTATAAGTTCCTTTTAATTGTGGTAGTGGCAATGGCCACAAACAGTTATAGGTTCCCTTAAGTCAGCTTTGAACAACTCAGCTTCAATGGAACTTGTCAGTTGAGAAAACTTTCTGATAGTGGTGCATCATGTTGGGTGCAGCCACTATTGATTGGTGCCATGACATGCGCACCAATAGTTTGGGCACCTGTATCATTGGCCTGGGTCTGCAACTAGGTTTTTGTCAGGGATTTTTGGTGTTGTTTTTATTATTTTGCACTTTTAGAGTTGTTCATAATTTGATTAGCATTAAGGGATATCACTTGTTTGACCATTGCAGATAATGAAATGGTGCTGACCGATATAATGTTATAATGATGGTGAACTTGAATGTCCATAGTCTACTCAAGGTTAACTTGCTATAAACTTTGTTTTTAGACTCATTTGACCATGCGCATGGGTTTTGTTAAGTTTAACTATACACTTTGATCACTTTATTATATGATGTTGAAATTGCATATGCTTTATTTTATTTCCCTTGTTTTAACATTTCTGTTATTAGTTTAGTCTGTTAGATGTTACTCAAGAGTCCAAGATCTTATTAATAGCAAACCTGTTTTCTGAGTAGCTGTTCTGGACTAAGTGAATGGTTTTGTGATATGTTTTTATGCTGAGGTCTATGCTGTCTAGCTACAGCTAGCTTGATGCTATGAGCAGTAAAGTGCATGGACATTTTTGGATGTCCCAGATTTTGGGTAGTCCAACAACTATGTTTACTACCTTCTGGTATCTGGGTTGGAGATGTGAGTGCCAGGAGCTCTGATGCACTTTGAGGGATTTTTGGATCTCCTAGACATGGAAAAACCTGAGGATTAATGTTCAGTTCTCAGTTTTATGTGTCTTTGGGAAGTAAGTGCCAGGGGCAGGGATATTTATTATGGGTGTTCCAAATTAATGAAATTGTATGCAGGTGTGTTAATGTCAGGCTTCATGTAGCTAAGCCTGATGTATGATTATTACCCTGGTGTTTTAGTAACATATGAAGGTTTTTGGATGACAAAACTTTGAATGTTAGTTCTTGAAGAACCTCTGAGTAATGGCATAAGGCTGTTTTCTTGTACACTAAACATTATGCTATCGATAATTGCATCCTGCTTCTTGGATAAGATATTTTGTTTTACAAATGCTATCAGAAATGTATGATATAAGTGAGCAGTGGGTTATCAGTAATATAACAGGATTTATTGATTTGTTTTCGTGACTATCCTAGAAAAACTGGTGACCCAGGGAAGTTTTTGAATTTCCTGGCATTTAGAACTGTACCAAGGTTCTAGGTCCTTTAAATGAAGCCAAGTCTCTTGCTTGATTTCTGGTTTGGAAAACAGAATGTGCAAATCTTTTCCAAAGTACTTCTTAGCAATCATTTCACCATACTTTGTCAATATTTGCTTTCTGCTATCAGCAATTTCTGTGTCATTTACTTTAGATTGACTCTTGCCATTGTCAAATTTTCCTGACTCATTTGATAGACTTTTTCTTGTCTCATTGGGGAGTGTTCTTGTGTGTTTGGGGTGATTTTCGTCCTTATTTTGAACTTTTGGTGTGTTATCAGTTTTACTTTGTGCATTGATTGTTTGTGTGTTTGTCTGATTTCCCTGACCCAGTTTTTGAACACACTCACTACTTTGAAATAAGTGCCTTTCATTTGAATCTATGTCTGTTATTCCCATTGGTTCTGGCTGTTCTGGGATATTCCTGAAATGATATGGTTTTTCGTGCCCACATGTGGGTGTGGGCGAGGTCAGTTCTGGGCAAGTTGGTGTTACCTTAAACTTTTGTGTTACTGGTAAATTGATTTTTCTATACTGATTGTCGATTATATATGTGGCCTACTGTTATTGGCCACTCATTGGTCAGTGGTTACAAACATCCCTTCATTCTGCCATTTTGAAGTTGGAGGCACATGGGAACACATCTATAAAATTTTCATTTCAAAAGGAATTGCACAAGCACACAATTTTAAGTGGTTTATTTTATTATTTTATTTTATTTTAGTCTTGTGTTATACATGTACAATGGCAGAAGCTGACAGAAAACACTATAACTTGCGTTCTGGTTCGGATTCAGTAAAGCTCCCTACCTATTTACAATTGTCAGATTCGGAATTTCTTGCTAGTATTGTTGATAATGATCAAGATTCTGATTCGGGCGAATCTTGTGGCTCAGCATTAAATTGCAGTGCTGTCATTGAAAACTCCGACAATGAGGAAGTAAACAAACACAATACACCAAGTACTTCGAGTATTTCACACAGTACTTCTCAGGTGCAGTCTTCCTTGTCGGATGTTGCTGTTCAGCAGGCGATTAATGTCAAAATATTATCACAACTTTCAGCCATCAGTGACAGATTAAATGCTTTGGAAAAAACTAATGTAAAGAAAGATTCGGATCCGAAAAAAATTAAAGGAGCTTCCAAAAAGAAAACCAGTTCACATGTTACCCCTGTCACAGTGCCCCCAACCGGATTGCAACATTTTACAGTGCAACCAACCGGATTGCAAAATCCCACAGTGCCACCAACCGGATTGCAACATTTTACAGTGCAACCAACTGGATTGCAAAATCCCACAGTGCCACCAACCGGATTGCCAAATTTGTCATCTCTAAGACAGGATGCGTACATTCAAAGCCAAGTGGATCAACGACTCCGGGATCTGGCTAATACTGCCACTTCAGGTACAAAAATCAAATCTTTAAGGGGGGTCCAGTTGAAGTAGTCGTACCGAATCGGGTCAAATGGCCACAAGAGTTTGTGTTATCCGGATCCAAGAAAGAACGCATTCAGTATGACCAGCTTTCCATTGTACAATGGGTGGCTGGATTCTGCCGGATCTTAAGAGAAGAAACTAACAGTCAAACTAAAGAACACATGCTAGATTATTTAATTTCATTGATGGAAGACGCAAACGACTTCTCTTGGGATGTGGCACGGGCCAGCCATGCAGTCCTGCTTTGCAGGATGGAGCAGGGAGAGGTTACAGGCTATAACAAAACTGATAAGTTAGACAGGATCCGTAGGGCAAACGCACAAAGACACTTGCCTACTCCGTCAAATGACTCTTACAATTTTTCGAAGAAGTCAAAAGTCAACAAAACCCTCACTTGCTCTTATTTTAATCAGGGCACATGTATGCATCAGAAGTCACATGACAACAAAGGTGTCACGTATAGACACATTTGTAGTTATTGTTTTCAACAGACGGGGGGCAGACAGCTGTCCCTACCCACAAAGTTTGGTCCCGGACTGTTTACAATGGGGTTTTTTCAATGTGTCGGTCAGAATTGAAGGCTGACAAAAGTACAGCACTCAAATGGTTGGCATACGACAAAGCGTTTAAACCAATTGACAATGACAAAACGTATGCACAGGCGTTGACACAAACAAAGTCTAATAAATGTTACGATGTTCAACCCCTGCGCGCCGCTATCGCCAAACCAAACAAACAATTTTTACCAACAGCTAAGGTACATCGCAAGTATCAAAGCAAATTGTACCATAATAAAGCAAGTTTGGCAAATAATGGGCGAGGCCCTGGTACAAACATTCGTTCCGGCGACTTGCAAACAAATAAGGTCATATTTCGCGAGAACAAGGTCGGTGTCACTGTGGCAGGGGCTAGCCCTTGCAGGGCTCCAGTGTTACTTAAACACACATTTTATCCCTTGCAAGCGTTCTTATCAGATGACTATAATGATGAATCAAGTCAAGATTCTTTTCAAATTACAGAACGTGCCCAAGGTCATAGAAAACATACTTACAGCATTGAGAATGCTGTTAATGTCAGCAAAACACAGCCTAAATTTACGCCCCTTGTGGCGACACAGGAAAATAATCCTTTGGCGGGAAAAAAAAACAAAATCGGGAGTTTTGACAGGGGAAATAGTGTAGGTGGTGTTGTCGAGAATCACTCGAAGAGTGCAAACGTCTGCCAGACTGTACCTGCAGGGATATGTTCCATACACAAGACAATTGATCAAACAGTATTAGACAGAAACTTGAAACCTCAGTATACAGGCCCCATTACGGAGTCTTGTTATGAAAATGAAAATGATAAAGTAGTTCACACAGACAGGAAGTCAGACTTCAGTCAGAACTTCCACACGTTTGGCTTCGTACCCAAAGCACCTTTACAACTCTATACTGGGGAGGTAGTTCATTGGCAGAACATTCCAAGTATTATAGAAGCTCACTATTTAGTCAAATCTTCAAAAATGCCCAATTATATGAAATGTCGTATTCCTGTACAGTCAGGCCTCAATATTAGAACATGGAGGTCACGCTTGTCCAATTATTGGGATCAGCAGTTATGCGACTTGTTAGAGTTTGGGTTTCCTCTCGACTTTGATAGGAATTGTCACTTAATCTCAGCAGAGTCCAATCACGCTTCGGCCGTACAGAATTCGCAACATATTAGCCAATTTATTCAAGAAGAGCTTGACCATAATGCTATGCTTGGTCCTTTTGATTCTAAGCTAATAGACATGCACATTTCCCCCCTTTTAGTTAGGGATAAA
This sequence comes from Sabellastarte sp. h YS-2021, assembly GCA_964017235.1. Classification (NCBI taxonomy): domain Eukaryota; kingdom Metazoa; phylum Annelida; class Polychaeta; order Sabellida; family Sabellidae; genus Sabellastarte; species Sabellastarte sp. h YS-2021. Next base: position 92,940,051 of record OZ024936.1, read on the forward strand.
CAGAATTCCAGTAGTAAAAGGACCATCATGGATCTAAGTTGGCCTAAAGGCGCCTCTGTCAATGACGGAGTTATGAAAAACATATACTTGGGCACAAAATATGATCTTTCTTATCCCTCAGTGGATACCATAACGGATTCTTTGCGAAAATTAGGCACATCTGCTCAGATGTATAAAATCGACATCAGTCGAGCTTTTCGCCAGATTAAAATAGATCCTGTTGATATAGATCTTCTGGGCTTACAGTTTCAAGACCAGTACTTTCTCGACCAATCGGTGGCCTTTGGATTCAGGCACGGGTCTTTAATTGGTTTCCGCACTTGTTTAACTATATTGACGATTTAATCTATACTGGATTGCCCTCTGATATACATTCTTCCTTTCAATTCTTAAAGGATTTATTGTTAGAATTAGGTCTGGATATTAGCGTTAAAAAATTGGTTCCTCCATCCACCTCGGTAGTGTGCCTTGGTATCCTAGTAGATTCCCTTACTAGGACTGTTGCAATACCTATAGACAAGCTGTCCGAAATTAGACAACTATGCCTAGATTGGACCTTAAAGACGTATTGTAGCAAACAAAAGCTTCAGTCCCTTCTTGGTTCGTTACTTTATGTAACCAGGTGTGTCAAGTACTCACGGTTTTTCTTGAACAGAATGCTCCAATTGCTTAGAGATAACGTTCATAACAATAAAATCCTTATCACTTCTAATTTTCGTAAGGACTTAGCTTGGTTCAACCAATTCTTGTCTCACTATAATGGAGTTACGTACTATGACAACAAGTATTGCCATGAAGAAGTTCATTTAGACGCTTGCCTTTCAGGTCTAGGGGCCAGCTTTCAATCTATGGTGTATGCTCTTCCCATACCCAAGAATTATAATAATTATAATATTGTCCATTTAGAGCTTCTCAATATAGTTGTTGCACTCAAAGTATGGGCTGCATATTGGACCAATAAGAAAATAAAAATTCATTGCGACAACATGGCTGTAGTCGAGGTACTCCAAAAAGGTAGGGCCAGGGACGCCACTCTTGCCCTCCTTGCCAGAAACGTGTGGCTAATTTGTGCATTGTTCAATATACAAATACTTGCGTGTCATATTCCAGGAAAAGACAACATATTAGCCGATCTCCTGTCCAGATGGCAGTTTTCAGAGGCCAATTATGAACAATTGCTGCATATAATACCTAGCCCTAATTGGGTCCCAACTCACTTGGACCTTACCCTGTTAAATTATCAGATCTAAAATGTGTTCTTTCTGTTTTTCAGAACTTTCGGGCGAAGCAGCCCAGCTGGCCACCTTCGCCGCTGATAGGTTGTTATCAGGCTTCTGTCCTTCCACTCTGAGACAGTACCAGAGGATGTGGAATGACTTTCTGGCTTTTCAGGTGGCAGCTGGGCTGCTGCCTTCTCAGGTAACTGTGCAATTGTTACTTTCTTTTCTGGAATGTCTACACCAAAATAACATGAGTCAAACTCAAATTGCAAATTATCTTACTGCCATTCGGGCGTTACACATTGTTTATGGCTTGGATACAAATGCCTTCAGAGATGAGCGTTTGTTGTTGTTTTTGAAATCACTTAAGCTGCAGGCTCCTTTTAAGCCCAAGCTGGTGCTTTCCTTGGACATAGAGCTCCTGAGGAAGATTGTGGACCAATGTGACCTTCTCCAGTTCCCAATTGTTTTCAAGCCATTATACTTAGTCGCCTTCTTCTCCTTTATGAGGCTATCTAATTTGTTGCCACATTCTGTGGCTACATGTGATTATACTAAACAGTTGGCAAAGGGGGACGTAATCTTTGGTCACCATGGGGCAGTCCTTGTGATCACCTGGTCTAAAACAATGCAAAATAGGAAAGATTTTGCCACCATTCCCTTGCCTGACCTTTGTGGGAGTCCCCTTTGTCCAGTTGCTGCCCTTAGAACCCTCTTCCAGGTTTTTCCTGGTGACTCCAACTCTCCGGTGTTTGTAATACCAAGGAAAAGTGGTTTAGTACCATTAACTGATTCAGTTGCCCGTAAGCATCTTAAAGATATTTCTAGGGCCCTGGGTCTCCAAAAAAGCCTAACTTTCCATGATTTCAGAAGAGCTGGGGCTTCTTGGGCATTTCAACATGGGGTTCCACTCGAGCATATCATGAAACATGGGACTTGGAAGTCCGACTCAGTCTGGACTTATCTTTCCTCCTCGGTATCTGCCACTAACCCTGTATCGCTTGCCTTCCAACGTGAACTACTTCCCTAGACCTACTGGGGTTTGGGTGCTTTTTCTTGCCAGATTTGTATACACACTGAATTAAAGAACGGTCATATGCATGGCCATACTACATTTTAACTACCATCTTACACCTGATTTCAGTGTGTGGCAATATATTAGAATACACTGACTATTTGCTGGCCAACTTACCTCCCTTACTTTCGGTCGTCGGGTGGGAATTTTGACCTAAACTTGACCTTGCAGGTCGTTTACCTTTGACCTCCTAAGGTTGAATTCACTTCTGGCCTGGTATGGCCGTTTGTGGGATAGGCAGCTAGATTGGGCAGAGTTGGATTGATATGAACAATGAACTTTAAAAGTATTTATATTGCTGGCCAATCTGTCTGCCTTTCCTGTACATTGTCTGATTTAGTTCACCTGGCTTTGACCTTCAGGTCAAACTGTCATTGCGTTTGACTTTGGTTCTTGGTTCGGTTTGGCAGGTTGCTTGGCCAGCCTAGGTCACACATAAACATTATGAATTAAAAGACCATTTTATTATGTGCTTTTACAAAAAACAAAGTAGTTTTACAAAGTGCAAGAATAAATTTTATATCCCATGTTCCTCTTTCTTTCCACTTGCTGGGAACTGTATCAGATTTTTGTGTAGGAGAGTTTTGAGAGGTTGGCCAAATGGAGTTTTTGACACTTTGACATGAGAATCATTGTCTTCGATCACATAGAAGGGTCCTGCCCATATTGGTTGAATTGCCCTACTTTTTGTTCTGTCAAAGTTTTGTATTCTCACATATACTGCTTGTCCCACATGAAATATGAATGGATTTTTGCCTTTGTTTGCCTGTTTTCTCATATTTTCTCTATACTTGTCACTATTCTCTCTGATTATAGCCTTTGCCAGTTCTCTATTCTCAAAAATGTGTCTGATAATGTCAGATGTTTGAGCAGCTGGTGGAAGCTCAGATTGTGTTTTGTATGTCACATCAAATAAATTCGGGATTTCTCATCCATAAATCAGGAAATTTGGACTAAACCCAGTTGCTAAATTTATCATGTTGTTATGGGAAAACATTATTATGGGCAAGAAATTGTTCCAATCTTTGGGTCTGTCAATGAGCAATTTTTTGAGGTGTGTGGCAACTATTTGTATGGCTTTTTCAGCCATCCCATTTGTGAATGGTGCATAAGGCAGACTCTTTAAATGTTTTGTCCCCATAAGTTTGTTTAGGGATTGAATTACTTCTGATGTTAAATTTCTTGCGTTGTCAGAAAAAATTCTTTTGGGAGTGCCGTATCGGAGTATTATTCCATGATATATGCATGATGCAATGGTTTCTGAATCAGTTTTTAGCAAAGGGAAAAGCTCAATGTACTTTGAAAAGTTTTCAATGCACACCAGGATATATTTGTAGGAATTTCCCTGTTCACCACACTCACATGGGCCTTTAATATCGAAACTCCAGGATTCCAGTAAATCTTCTGCAGCTGGATTTGGGGATATGTTTTGTTGATGTTTACTTAGTGTCTCCTTTGTGGCTCCACATGTCTTACAGGATTTAATGTAATCAGACACCAACTGTCTTAACTTTGGTATGTAGTATTTGCTCCTGATTGTACTACATGTTTTTGTTATACCAGGATGTCCCAAATCATGTGTTTGTCTAATGATTGTCATCTGCAATGCAGAAGGTATGACCAGGGTGTCCATGTGACGTTTGTGATTTTTGGAGTAGTTAACTAATGATGCTCTGTATAATACACCCTCATTAGAATGGTAAAATTCACTGAGTATAACAATTTCTCTTGCTTTTTTGTCATCAGTAGGTAGTACACCTTTTGTCATATAGTCTATGATAGGTTTAATGGCTGGGTCAGATTCTTGTAAGTGTATTAATTCCTCCTTTGGAGTTGAAATGTCTTTAAGCTGACCGCTAACTTTATGAACAATAGCTTTATGGAGTGGTTTTAAAGTGGAACATACTTGGTCAGTTTGTGTCTGTTGACATTTTTGTGGACTGCAATTTGCTTCAGTTTGTGACTGTTTAGACATAAATTCATGGTGGAAGGTTTGAGAAAAACATTGCTTTCTGAAAATTTCATCAAGTCTTTCTGCTGATATAGATGTTAAAGGTACAGGTTCAATTCGACTCAATGCATCAGCAACTGTATTTGTAGGGCCTGGTTTGTACACTCAATGAATGTCATACTCATTGAGAGTAGCTAGCCATCTTGCTGTTCTAGAGTCATTTAGTGGTTGTTGTATAAGGTATTTCAAAGGCATGTGATCAACTACACATATGACTTTGTGCCCTAAGAGATATTTTCTGTAGTAGTTTACACCTAAACATAGAGCTAAGCATTCTTTTTCTGTTATTGTCATGTTCTTTTGATGTTTGTTTAGCTTTTTACTTCCATAACTAATTGCATGATACTGCCCATTTCCACCTTTTTGGTTTAATGAGTAGCCTGCAGCTACGTCTGAACAATCAGTGAAGAGATAAAAGTCTTTGCTGTAATCAGGTAATTGTAGTACTGGGGCTGTTATTAGTTTTTCTTTGAGTGTTTCAAATGCTTCCAGACAGTCATCACCAAAATCAAATTTCTGATCTTTGGCCAGTAATTTATACAGTGGATCTGCAATTTGACCAAAGCCTTTTACATACTTACGGTAAAAACCGCAGCAGCCAAGAAATCTTCTTAGTTTTTTAACTGAATTTGGTACAGGAAAGTTTTTGATGACCTCAATTTTGTCCATTTCTGGCTTCATCCCTTCTTGACTTATAACATGACCAAAAAAGTGAATTTAGGTGTACAAAATATGCATTTTGATGGTTTTAGAGTTAAATTAGCCCTGATAAGCCTTTGAAACACTTCCTCTAATGTCTGGAGATGCTCTTCAAAGGTGGATGAATGTAGTAGAATATCATCAACAAAACAACAAAGTGAATGGCCAATAAGACCATCCATAACAATGTTCAGGAGTCTTGTCATTGTTGAGGTGGCATTCTTTTCACCCATGGCCATCACATTTGATTCAACCTTGCCTACTCCAGGGATGTAAAATGCTGCATATTGCTTGTCCTCCTCCTCTAACTCTACTTGCCAAAATGATGATGAGAGGTCTAGACTGGTCAAGAACTTTGTTTTTTTTACGTATTCAAGAATGTCCGACAACGGTAAGGGAATCAATGCATCTGGGGCGATATTTTTGTTAAGAAATGTGAAGTCCAAGCATAATCTGTATTGTTTGTTGTCTTTTTTGTGCACCAGTACTATTGGATTGTCATATTTACTGTCAGAGTATCTAATTATGTCTTGTTCAAGCAGATCTTTTGTACATTTTTGGACAATTTCCATTTTGGTTGGATTAAGTCTCAGTCTTCTTGATGGCCAGACTGGTGGATCATCTGGTACTCTTATTTTGTGTTTTAATACATTAGTTCTTGTTAGAGCTTGACCTTCATGAAGAAATGCTTTGTCATATTTCAAAAGAAGATTGGCCAGTTTTTGTTTTTCATCATCATTGAGGGTGGTACAATGTGATAAGTTATGTTGAATTGGTGGAAATGTGTTATTTTCACCTACAGTGTTTCCATTATTTGTTGGAAATGTGTCAGATATCTTGTGAATGTGAGGAGGGTCTGTGTCTTTTGAGGATTTGAAATTCTTTGCTAATTCTCTATTTGGAAACATATCACTCATGTCTATGATATTATCCTCTGCACCTAAGGTGGTAAAATAACCTAATCTCACATTTCTGTGTATTCTAATGGGTTTTCTGGTTGTATTCAAGAGAAGTACCCTAAATGTTGGTTCATTTCTCTGGTTTGCTGTGAAACTTTCGATAGCACGACCACCAACTAGACATGACCTAAAGTTTTTGTAAAAATGTCCAGTGGTCATAAATTTTCCAGCATTTATTCTGTTGCACCTTGAATGACATTACACTAAACTCTGTGACTTAGCTGGAATTGAGACATCATTGCTTGCATACAGGCCATTGTTAAAGGTGACAATTAAATCATTCTCTGTATAATCTAAGATGGCATGGCTTCTTTGGAAAAATGGGGTACCTAGAATTACTTGTGGTGAAAGACAGTTTGCAACATGGAATGGTACTTTAAATCTTTGGCCATGAATTTTGATTTCTGATTCCACTAAATACAGAAAACTAATGGTCTTTTCACCAGAGGCTGTTTCTGCTTTTTCATAAAATGTGGGAAGTTTCTTCAGCTTTGTAAGATAGGGATTATTTTCAACAGCATCCTCACTTATCACATTCATGGATGCACCAGTATCAATTAGAGTCTCATAGGCTTTGGGACCAATGTTTAGCATAATGCGGCCTTTATCTGTTTTGATTTCAATTGGCTCATTTGCTTTCATTTGCTTTTGCAACAACTTATTTCTAAGTCTTTTTTGATGGTTCACTTGCCTTGGATGAGAATAAACAGGTTCACTAAGAACTTTTTGACCGAACAGGTTTTGTGTCTCAATCAGATCTTCCTTATGATCACTGATACTTATTTTTGTACCTGTGCCAACACTTTTCAAAACATTTTGACATTTTTCATCAACTTTTAAATTCATCAAAGATCTGTCTTGCTTTTTGGGAGCTTTATTCAGCCTTTGAGGAGTGTTTGAATGATTATTGGAATGTTGATCAGTAGTTTTATTTACACAACTTTGTGAATTTAGTTTTTTATTTCTGGTACTTATTGATTTGGGTGTCTCAGCAGATTTATTAATCTGATCACTTGTGTAAGACAGATCTGATGATGAAGTCATTTCTGTTGATAGGTAACACTTGCTTTTATCTACTCCTTCAATATCTTCACAACTAAACATGGACTCATTCACATTGCGTGAAAGTTTTGATGTATTTGAACTTTTGCCAACAGAATGAATACAATTATTTTCATTTCTATGGCCACAAGTGTTGTCACTAAGGGCAGGTTTAAGTTTTTCGACAATATTATTCAACACTGATTCATTGCAATTTTCTTTCTCTAAACTATCTCTCAAATTGTTTGTCTGATTGCTTAAAAGTATAGAACTTCTGAGACACTTTCTTGAAGTTCCATGTAAGTATTTGCTTTCAGTATCAGCACAAGTATCACTGTATTTTTCTATTTCTAACATTTGTTCTTTGTGTGCAGAGTTACTGCTTTGCTCTACTGCAGTATTTCTTTTGGCAGGGGAGAATTGTTTCACTGTAATGACTGCAGGTCATATTTTATTCTATTAGGATCAGGCATTGGCTTATAATTTATGTCGTTTCCTGTGCTGATACTAAGACAACACTTTATATTTTGTAAACTACCATGGTCTTCCTGTTTCACCACATGATTATTTTCAATTTCATCACAGACTGTGTCACTATCATTACTGTATCTAATACTTTTATTGAAACCCTGATTGATGTTATTATTCACATGAGATATGCCAGTTTTCCTTTTGTCAACACTGTAACTATTGCTATTATCAGGTCTTAAATTATACTTTCTATGAAATGTTTTGCTTTTAATACAATGAGGCTTTGGGGTCTCAAATCTGTGTCTCCCTCCAGGATGAGACCTTAGTAGTTTAAAGGGTTTCTGCTATTGAGATTTCCTCTGTTGTTGCCCTTGGGTGGTCTACCAAAATTGCCCTGATTTGCTTTGTTTACAAAGGGGACATTCATGCAATTTCTCTTGATGTGGCCAAATTGTTTACAAGCAAAACATTGTACATTTGACATATCAAACTCACGGTTTTGTTGATTCTGTGGTCCTGGTCTGTTCTGTTGTGCTGGGTGCTGTTGCATCAGTGGCTGTATCTGGTGCAGCTGGAACTGGGACACATAGTTTTTATTGTCTCTGATACGAAAGCAACATTTGTCAATTGTGTGGCCTACACATTGGCAGTAGGCACAAGTTGGTCTTTGCACTGGTTCTACATCTCTGGCTACCTGGTGTCCCCTTGTGGAAGCATCAGGGATTGTCTGGGTTGACTGTAATGGTTGATCAACTTCTGGGCATGGGTCAGACTTCTTTTGGAGTTCTGCAACAGCTTTCTGAAGGCTGAATATTCTGTCATATACAGCATCACTGGCTACTGCTGTTTTTTGTGCATTCTGGTAGAGTGTGGCTGCATGGACTGCTGCATCAAATGTCTCAGGTCCCATTGATAGAGTGTGGGTTTTAAAGGCTGATGATAAACCCCTGACAAATTGTTGGGCAAGACAAACATCAGATTTACCTAGTTTTGCCCCTATCATGGTCAGTCTGTTGGCATATTCTTCAACTGATTCACCAATGCATTGTGTAGTGTTTGTGAAAGTTGTCTCATCTAACCAATTAAGACCTTTAGGGCAGAACTTTTGCTTGAATTGTTGAAATAGCAAATTTGGGTCACTCAAAATCTCTGGAGGTAGCTGATCAATCCAGATTCTTGTGGCACCCTCAACTGATAACTTGAAACAATTTACAGTTTGACTTGGCTGCCACTGGTTAATGTTGGCAAACAGTGTGAAATCATTGTGGAATTTTTCAGCATCTTCTGACACTTTGCCAGAGAAACTTTTGAGTTTGAAGGGCAGGCTGTCGACATTGACTCGGGGTGGTTTCTCAGGGATGATTAGTGGGATTCTGGTTGGTGTATTTGGATGGGGTTGGGCCATTTGTGGGATAATGGGTTGTTGGGGTACTGGCCTGTGGGCTGGTGGGGTGTGGAATACAGGACTGTCGGGCACTATTTCTCGTTGTGGTGTAGCTGGTTGAGTCATTCGTTGCACTGGAGGTGGATTCTGTGCCTGTTCTTCATCTTCTGCATGAGCGTTCTGTTCTTGTGGGTTTAGTTGTACTTCATCATCTTGTTCTTCATTTTCATCCTGTTCATCTTCATCAGTCATTTCTCCATCAATAAGCCCCTCATCTAGATGCTGTGCTTGAGCCTCAGCCATCTCCAGATCCTGGTTTATGCGAGCTTGAAGTCTAGTTCTTCCCTGAACTGTTGGGATTGGTGTGGGTAAAATGCGTTGTAGGAGTCTGGATAATCTGCTGTTACTTCTTGCACTTTCAATGTCATTGGAAGACATTGGGTTCACTTTCTTGTTTAATCAATATGATAAAATTTGTTTATTGATTTGAAAACATAGCTTATGTTATCAAGGGAGCTCCTATAATTTTGAATAATTTTGCAGTTTAAGTCTACAGTGCATAAAACAGTTTACACAGTTTTAATTTCGCTGGAGAGGTAGAGAAAAGATGAAAAGTCATGTAGATATACAGTATCTGCATCTCATTATGTTGATTGGGGAAATATAAATGTTGGTTATGCAGCAAATATGAGGATTTCTAATTTTAAATTAAGGCAAAAGTGTTTTTAAAATGTACTTACTGTTCTGCATGAATTTAAGTTATTCCTGATATATTAAATACACTTATTTTAATAATTTTGAAATAACTTCCTGGATCCTCTGTAGCCGTGTACTGTAAGTAGTACTGTGAAGAGAGAGAAATGTAGAGAGAGTTATTTTTAGACATCTAGGAAATTCCACTTCTCAGTAGGTGATGTAAACATTGCGTAACTGCTGCACTCTGTTTACTGCACTTGATCAGCTGTTTCTCCTGTGTTGTGTTGTGAAGGTTTTTCAGCATTGGAGAAATGAGGTGAACTGTGCTGGTGCTGTCTTGTTTCGGTCTCGTCAATACAATAGGTAAATTGATTTAATAAAATACCTCTTTGGATGAAGTCCGGTAGAAATGATACATCCAGATGTATTTCTGCTTTAAAGTTTTCTGGTGTAACTGCTGCATCAACAGATTTTCCTTGAAATTTCCCCTCTGAGTTTAATGATACCAAAACGCCTTTGAAAGAAGTTTTAATTAATGTTTCAGCTTATAATTTCAAAACTGTGTCTATTTGATCTAATAAATATTCCACATTTTCAGCTCTTGTTGACATTTTGAGGTCCGGGATTCTATTAAAATTGCTGCAGTGTTTCACAAATTTACAAAGTTTTATTCTTGTGAATTTCACTATCCAGCAAATTTTAATTTTTGCATCTCCGCCATGCTTTACCCCTAAGGGCTAGAGGGTGTAACTAGGTAGAATGAAAGGCAGAATATTAGGGTTATTCATGTTTACTCCCTGTTCTTAACAACAAAAGCAACAGGTCCAATATCTGCCCCCAAGTTCCACTGAATTTAGAATTTTGACGTCTCAATAGACGGAAGGCCAAGAGTAAAGTGTGTGTGTGCCCAGCTCCAGATTTCTGGGCTTCTGTGGAACATCTTTCCTTTGATTGGCTGCTGAGATTGTCCAATAGTGATTTTTGACAAAAATGCAGGCTCTGCCTGCTTAGAGATGAACAGGAGTAACATAGCTCCATTGTGGAATCTATTTTTAGGACAGCCACATTTCTTAGGAAAGTGTGATATTACAACACCTACAAATACCAACCAATGCCCCTACTAAGGAACAACTTCCTACTTATTACAGTTTCTGACATATAGCCCAGAAAACAATTTATAGGCCAAGGTCACTACGGCACGGTCAAAGGTTAAATCAAGGTCACACAATGATGTTGCACACCTACAACCCTTAACCAATGTCCCTAGCAAGTATCAACTGCCTACACCTTATGGTCTCCGAGATATAGCCTAGACAATATTTTATAGTTCACGGTCTTTACGGCATGGTCAAAGGTCAAATCAAGGTCACACCATGACCATGCACACCTACATCCCATTACCAATGTCCAAGTATCAACTTCATACACCTTATGGTTTCTGATATACAGTTGGGAAAAACTTTTTCTCGGCGCCCTCCCACCCACCTATCAGGCACCAAGGGTGAAAACAATACCCGGACAGCTGGTTTGACTCTTTCCTTCATTAGGTTTTTACTGACCGATTATAGTAATTTGGTTTTTAACATCAGTGTAGCATTTATAAATCCATTACTTACAGTTGCTGGTCTTTCTGTTTGAATATCTCTAAGACTTTCAAAACAGTCTATATGTATCTGGATTGTCTAGGGCACACAAAGTATTTTAAAGATGGAGAGTTCAGATTATTTTGCTTTGGGGAGGTGTTTCAATACTTGTGATGAGGTATAGAGAGCAAAAAAGGATTAAAAAAAACATTTTAGATGATTCACAGGAGAGGTAGTAAGAAAACTGAGACTGTTACCAAACATAGTGGAGGGAAAATTACAATTCAAAGTTAAAGTATGATTTCTTCAATTCAAGTGCTACCATGGAGGCAAGAAATTCTAACAATTAAAAATACAAGGATGCACAAAAACAGTTAAAATACAATGGTGCTTTACCTTAGGTCTACAAAAGATGAAATCCGTATCTGGTGAATACAATCACCTAGTCACTGAAATGGAATTACGCCTGTATATCATTTATGTAATCCATGCGAAAATCATGTTGAGCAAATATATTTCAGTAAATCAAGTTGAGTAAATCACATGGAGTAAAGCAAATAACTGAAATGTCTAAATCACTTAAATAATTCAGTTGTTATTTGAGCAAATCATATATGACATTTGTTTCATTTATGGATATCATGACAAGGGTTGTAGACTGTTCAATGGAAAAATAAATTAGGGACCCTTGTTAACTCGAAGATGATGGCAAACAACTGGAACACTATTATTCTGGCAAACCATTGCTGACGAAAGACATTAGCGACATAGCTGTGAAGGCAAAGAACATAAATGTTCAGGACACCAAATGGAGCTGTGAATAAATTTTCAGCTTGTGTGAAAGAGGAATGCCTTTTCTGTAAAACGGGATTTGTCCTTAGTACAGTCAGTGGGATGACACATATATTTTTCCAGGACAAAGAAATAATGTCAACATGTTATATGTTCCCACAACTGTAATGTGATGCTACACACAATACTACAGTTTAAGGTGTGCCATTCTGCCTTTTTGTAGAACATAAAGGTGAGAATTCTATCTGAAAAATGTTACATACATTCAAGGCCCGGTACGGAATGATATTGAAGTTGTAATCAGTGACAAAGATGTGGTAGAACAATATATGCTGAAGAGAGAACTACCCCAGATACATTTGCAGACATGCTTGTATCATATGATAAGAATGTTTGGTGTGAGGTGTCCATAGAAAAAAAAATAGGAATTTCTAGCAGTGAAAAACAGACTGTACTTGAGCTCCTTTAAAGTTAGTTTATGCGACTTCAATTATTGATTATAAAACACAATATAACAATCTTGTACCAGTGATGCCAAAGCAAGTTGTCACCAATTACCACAACCAGGGGCACAGCATCAAAGAGAAAGGGGTTAAAAAAAACAAGAGCTTTCAGAGGGGGCATAGGTTGTTTGATCAATATGTAGTGTCCATCGCGTTGAATAAATGATTGCATTGATTTTTCTATGGTAATGTACCTACAAAAAGTGCTCTAGAATCAGTAAATTGACCCGATTATGCCCACTCTTCCTTGTAACAGTTATGATGCTCAAAATGGTCTGTGTACTAGTTTTGGAGTTATGCTATAAACAAACAAACTTACAAATAAGAAAGCAGACTGAGTAATACACTTTGCAAAAATATTGCAAAGTAATCAATGATACTTTCTGAAAGGACCAATAACCGAATGGAGAGTTTCTTTGGCGAATTGAAGTTATGTGTCAGTTACAGAAACACCATTCAAAGTTAATTTTAGCATTTATGTGGCTTCTATTTAAACCAAGAAGGGAAATGAGATATAGGTCAATGAGGAAAGTAAGTCGTATATAAAAAAAGCTACAAAGTACTGTTATGAAATCTGGTGTTTCAGCGCCGATGTTTAGTATCCACTACATCACGACAATTAGGTCAGGGGTCAAGGACACAGAAGTGAGTTTGTCTGACCTAGCGTCAGTCTAGCTCCAACAGTGACCAACATGGTCAAAAGTGACGAATAAAACAGTTGCTAGCCTTTGCTGCTGATCTAGCAGTACAGGTTCATAAATACATAGTGTATATAAATATTGTAAATAGTTATTGTCAAGTGTTACTTTGAAGTGACAAGCCAGTAACAGCGGACACAGTTCTTGGTGAGTGAACACTTTATTGGTACCAGAAATGTGTGAATGACTCACATTTCTGTTAGTTGGTGCCAATAATTTTATTTTCATTCAATTCTCTTGTATGTTGAGAGTTTATACGCTGTATTTTGGTTCATTTGAGTAGAAATTCACGGCAATTTCGAGCGTGTAATTAACGCAAAATCGGCGATTTTTGAACGTCACTTTGCCAATTTTTGGTCATTAAATTCACTGTTATTTGACTCAAAATTACTGTAAATGAAATATTAATCAGTTATTGACCATATATTTGTCATTTTACCTGATATTGTAGGTAAATTAGTGCTGTATGCAGTGTATAAGACTTTGACAAATTGAATTTGATTGTGTACTACTGGTCCACTGTTGTCAGAATTAGTGGATAATTTATATATTCTAATTCAAACAGTACATTTATCTTTCATGTACTTTAATTTGAAAGGTTGCAGTCTGATGCGCAAATTCAATAGGTGGGTGAAAGGAGAAGACTTAACATTGACAACTGAAGTCAGTCCACCCAACTGTGTTGTGTCATTGGCTCACTGGCGTCTGGCAGCATTTGTTCTAAGCCAAATAGAAGAGTGTCTTCAGGTAAAAAATCCCAACTTTGAGGTAAAACTAACTGGATTGGGAGGGAGCACCTCTGAAACAACTGCCACATTGATGGTCAAGAAGGTTAAAAAGCCAACCCAGTCAAGTGACCGAAATGTTGAATTTGTCGTCAGACAGAAGAACGTTCTCAAGAAAACCATTCTAGCACAAGTTCAGGAGGCAACTGCTTCAGCTCGGAATGCGCCGATAGGAAGAGCCGATGTAGCTTGATCTGGAAACCACAGAACAGATTGTGTCAGAAGTTCTGGATGCAGATGAGCTTTGCAGGCAGGTGGATGAGGTGTCAGATCAAGCACAGAATCAACCGTCAACCTCCGCAAGTGCAACATCACAGGCCGCAAACCCAGAAGTTGTAACATCAACATCGGAAAGTGTAGAACATATTCCTCCACCAATTTTCCATCTATATCAGCCCCAGTGATGAACAGTACTGAAATAATCAATCAACTGCAGGTTAGAACAATGTGTATGGATTGTTTCATGAGTGTTAGGTTACATGAAGAAAAATGGGAGGATCCGCCTCAAGCAACTTTTAAAGAAGTATTGGCCAAACCAGTTCCAAAACCAATTTTACCGCCGTGAATGGAAGACATTGGGGAAAGATATGGTGATCGCTAGTGGGAACAAAGAAAACAGAGGTTGTTGTCATGTGATGAATCACAGAAAAATGGAGTTGTCGACTCAAACCTTCATCTTGACAAAATCAGGGCAGTGGCAGGTTTTTCTGCTCCTCAATCTATTTTGAACAATGGACCTATGCAGACACCTGTACGCTTGCAACATGCTGTGTGTAATTTCTGTCATGGTGCCCCAAGCTGAGAGGGTATGGTCATGTAAAACAGTGTTCATCGCTTGTCCTTTACCTATGGTGTACACCCAAAGAAAGCAAAATATGTTTCTCCGTCTACCATAGAAAAGTATCCCCGCTGCGTAGGAATCGGTGAGATAGGCATGGAGTATTCTGAAGGGTATTCCAAATTCAATGACCACCAAATACGGTTGCTGAAGGATCTACTCCAATTCTACATTGACAAAAAATTATGATCAAAAGTGTTGGTGATCAACTGTCGTAAGAGTGATATGTGTTTGGCCGTAATGCCGTCTGTTTTCAAAGATAATGTGGCGAAAAATGCTAAAATCAATAGACACTGTGACAATGGAGGAGTCCTGGAAATGATCAAGTGAAGGGACAGCTTCCCTAGTGTAATGTTTGGGTTCAACGCTCTAATATTGCGAGAAAGACATACAGAAGTGGATGATGTTATCAAGCAATTGCCAAATAGAACAGACTCTCCATATTTGAAAGCTCCAGAACATCTCTCTAATAGGTTCAACTCACCATATGGCATTGAGGCTATAGCCAGGAGAGTTGCTGAACTGAAGGGTTTAGGCTTGACAGAAGTTCTCGCGAAGACATCTGAGAACAGAGCCTGTCTCTATGGATTAAAGTAAAGGAGCAATAGGTTGCATCAATAAAAATCCGATGCATTTAGGGTGGTCTATGGTGACCTGAAAATAGTTTTCCTTGGCCTTTTTCAGAACAGGGTGGAATGTGGTGAAATCTGGTGTTTCGGTGCCGATGTTTAGTATCCACTACTTTACAACAATTAGGTCAGGGGTCAAGGACACAGAAGTTAGTTTGTCTGGCCTTTTTAAATATAGTGTCAGTCTAACACTAACAGTGGACCCACATAGTCACAAGTGACAAATTAAATATCTATTAGCCTTTGCTGCTGGTTTTCCGGCAGTACAGGTTTATAACATAAGCTGTGTATGTGAATATTGTCAATAGAATTAGTTGTCAAGTTTGCTGTGTGGAAAGACAACCAAGTGACAGCAGACACAGTTCTTGGTGAGTTCATACTTTAGTACCATTGTTGCAGAGTGCTGATTGGCGCTGACTGAGTATGCCTTTCAACAACTTCAGAAGGAATTAGACAAAAGAGAGAGGGTAAAGGAGGAGAGGACACTACAGAGACTGAAAATGGGATGAGAAAAATACAGCTTCATCATGTAAAATTCCACGCATTCAAGCATGATACAATACAGTCATGTACTGGCTATTTGGAGTCATTGGATTTGCCTTTGAATGCCACTGATCCACTTGAGATGGCAAAAAAGCTTTTATGAAAGAAGCAACATCCATATTACAATAAAGCTAGCTTCTGTTACATTACAAATGAACATGACTGAATTTGAATCAAAGATTAGCACACTTTTCCAACTTCTGCAGTTTAAGAAGAATTGCCAGAATTGTGCTGTGTGTTGAGGTAATTGTTCAGTCAGAAAATATGATTGAGCTAGGAGAATCAAGTCAGATGATTTAACTCAGCCAAGAAACAGAAAGAGAGGAACCCCATCCAGAGCTTTGTGATAGAAAATATGGTGGACATTGGGGATATGGTATCGTTGGGAACAGATGCAAATGATTACACTGGAGAAACTGATGACATTTTAAAGGAACACTACCAAGATGAAAGACAGCAAGATGAAAAACAACAAGCTGAAAATGTTATAATGATTCATGGAGCAGCACTTCTAACTATTAAAAAGTAGAGAATGTCCCAAAGGAAGTTAGCCTGGTTTGTGGGGGTAGATGGAATTGAAATCAATAGAACCTTGCATCAAGTGTTTTAGAGCCAACAGTTTCGTATCTTTCAGAACAGTCTATTGTTGGGAAAAGACAGAACCTCACATATTAATGTCGCTGATGGCAAAAAAAATATTTCTGAAAATCAGTCAATTGGATGTAATATTTGCATATAATCACTCCATTTCCAATGTGCAGAGCTAAATTTATTCTAAAAAGCTTTTTTATTAATTTTTGCAATTAATTTGCTATTAAATTATATGAATGATATAAGTATGATATATGTGTAATTAATCACATGTTAATCTTATGAACAAAGGCAATAGAGATGATTTTAGAGTTAAATTATGACCGTACTGTAGTAACATCCCATCGTTTTATTTGTCACTTCCTTCTTGGCACATGTTTTGATCTTAAATTAGCAAAATACCTTAAAAGTACTTCTACTATATGATTTATTTTATCAAATTTAAGTATTGGTAATAATTAATGAAAATAAAACACCACACTACAACAGTGATTAACTTATGACCACCTTATTTTCTGATAAATGTAATAAGAAGCAGGTTTGATGTTGAAGTCACCTCTGAATACTGTAGACCTGGAAGATGTGAATGTAATACCCAATTTTGATTAAATTATTTATCTTATTCAAAATTTTTTAAATTATGTAAACTTTCTATAGTGGCATTTCATACACACAAGTTCACTGCAGAACCTTTACCTGTTTTGTATGTTACTAACTCTGTATATATAGTGAGTTTACAAGTCTAAATATAGCATAAGATTGTAATATACAAATTAGAAAATATATGTACGATAAATTTGTTTATCAAAGCTATTCCTTTTCAGTTTGAATGATGCAAATACACACTGCATAGTTTGGTGTTTTATTTTCTATTAATTTCAGAAAATATATGTAAAGATTCTGTTGTTTATTTTTTTTTTTAATTTAGAACCACTTTCAAACTACATCAAAATTGTTTTATAGTTAATTTATAACTGATAAGAAGCCTTATCAGTTGGAGGTCAGAGCAAGGTCAGATAAAGGTCACTACAAAGGAAGGAGTGATAGACATAATTTATATTCTGGGCTTTATTATACATGTTAGTATGGTATGAATGACTAGATACAAGGTATTTAAAACATTTTATATGTGAACATAGAAAATTTTTAAAACCACCAAGCCAAACTAAAAGAAGGAAGGGATGACTGAGGCAAAGGTGGAGGGATAATAGAGGGGGCCTGAGAGGCGTTCTGGAGGTAGGTCCATACTGCTGAACTACGCCATAGGCCATGTGCCATGATATTTTGAAGGGGAATATTGTCAAAGGCAAAAGTTGCTCCAGAACGCCTGAAGGTGTGAAAACCATGCCCAGATGGTGAAATATTGAGAATACCCAGGACTGACCTCAAAGCGTCCCTGACCTGTTTAGCTATAACCTGGTGATAAGGGGGAAAAACTTGAGCAAACAGTGGGGCTTGAGGGGGAAGGGGGCGTGATTGCAAAAGAGTTTGCAAAGCTCTGACTGGACAGAGGAAAAAATTATCCACCATGGGAATCTGAACTATGTGAGAAGAGTTACAATCTTGAAAATTTTTGGCCCATTTCACCAAAAGGTGGGCCCCAGGGGGTTGAAATATGAGGTCTTGTCTGAGGAAATGCTTGTCTTTTGAGAACTGACGAGCTGAATGGGGAGCAATAATCGAAAGCCTGAAGAATGCATAAAAAGCTACCAGAAAAATTGCTCTGAACAATGGGGGGTCCCCCAGAGAGTCACAAGCTTTGGAGATGGCATACATGGTCCTTATGTCAAATATTCCCCTGGGAGTGGGATGAAAGGGGGAGTTGATGGAGAGACCTCTTACAAATCTAATGACTGCTGGGTGAGAGAGATCCCTAGTGTCAAGGTTGAAAAATTTTGAAAGTGATGAAATTGAAGAAAAATAATTCCTGACCACCCCAGGTGAGATGGCATTTCTGGTCAAAAATTTAAGGAATATGAGTATGTTCCTGGCTGAAATTTCAATGGGAAGGTTATAGAAAACTAACACTGACAAGAAAGTCTTAAAATGAGTCCGTTGGGCTTGATTGGTGCCTGGCCTGTAAGCTCCCAAAACTCTCTGCCATGCCAATGAAAGAAGTCCCTGAGGATCATGGGAAGAACCTGAAATTAAATTGAATAGGAACCTTGTCCCATATGTAATCATGTGTCAAATGGTATAACATATTGTCAGAGACACCTTTTGTGAGAAAATCCTAGACAGGGCATCTGCGATGACATTTTTACTGCCCTGTATGTGATCAATTAAGAGGTCAATATCATAACTTGCAGTAACTAACCAAATATTCCGTAAACAAGCATTGAGGAAACTGTCTTTGGTCTTGTCGGAAGTGACCACTTGCACAACTGCCAGGTTATTACAACTGAACCTAACCGTGGAGTGAGCCCACAAAGAAGCCCAAACTCTAAGAGCTATGAGCACATTGATCATCTCTAGATGTGTGATGTTAAGATCTAGACCCATGAAATCAGGGAGAGGGGTAGAATACACCCTGTTATTCCAACCACCGCCCACCCCAGTTAGACAAGCATCAATATGCAAGGAATTAACATGTGAGATGTCATCCTTAAAAATTTTTGTGGAGACAGAAAACAGAGGAAGAAATTTGATGAACCATTCCACATCTTTGTGGAAGTCTTTTGTAAGCTTTATTCTGTTTTTGTGAGCATTATCTCTGAAAACAGACAGAATTCTGTTAACAAAAATCCTTGCAGGCCTTATGCACTTATGTAAGTATAATAGCTTGCCTAAAAATGATTGGAACTGCTTCCTGGTGAGGGCGGACCTTGTGTTGACAATGATGCATTCTTCGAAAATCTCATTCATTTTGCTATGCTCAATGCTCAAAGAATTTTCATCCAAGTTAATGGTGATGCCTAAACATGTAAGAACCCTAGCAGGGGGGGGGGGGGGGGGGGGGGGGGGGTGACCTTGTCACTGTTCATGGGCAGACCCAATTGAGAGAAAAGGTTGAAAAATTTTTGGAAATGATGCTCTGCGTCATTTTCTGTTGACACCATGATGAAATCATCAATGTAGGCAAACAGGGCACAGGTCTCCTGCCTCATGATATACAAAATGGCGTCTGAGGCCATCTGAAAAGAAGCCGTACCATAGATCCAGCCGAACGCGGCCGCCACGTCCAGGAAGTACTGATCCTTCCATTGGATACCAAATCTGAAGGCATCAACTGGATCTACACAAAGATTCCTGAAGGCACTAGCCACATCAATTTTTGAGAGCAACACCCTGCCTTCGAATGATCTAACTTTTTGCAATATATCATCCACTGTTGGGAATTTAAGCGTAAAAGGGGTGCCATTAAAAATTTCTCTAACAACTGTGTCATTTACTGACGCCCCTCTTGGGAAGGAGAGGTCCAGAATGACCCTCCTCTTACCATTGTCCTTTGGCCTGGTGAGGAGGGGAGAACAATGAAATTTTTTAAAAGGAACCTTATTGAAAGGGCCCAGTATGGTGCCCAGGGATATTTCCTTATATAAATAGTGCTGTACATGAGATGGAAACTGTTTGGCCAAATAATGGTTGTTGACAACAGTGTTACTAAGGTGAGTAACTTGTTGTAATGATAAGGGAAACCCAAAAGTGAGATATTCAACTAATTTATTGTTGTGGTAATCCTTCAAGTGGTGATGCCATGCATCTATGTTCAAACCTCATTGGATAGGGAACCTGGCAAGCTTATAGTTGGGGACACCTGTAGCTTGAATGATGTTGGCCATGTGAATGTAATCCTTGAGGGAAGTGTTGCTGGAGGGTTGCCTATCCGGACCAATAAACTCAAAGTCCATGGAATCATGAGGCAAAAAACCCCTGACCTTATCTTGATTATGAAAATCCCGAACGACGATGTCGAAGGGGTGTCAAGTTGCTGCCAGCATTGATGAGGCAAGTTATGGTGACGGAGGGCTGTGAACTCGGAATTAGACATAACAGTATGGGTATTAACAGTCTCATTTGTAACGTCATTATCAATCTCATCAATCATTCTGTCAATCAGATACGTTACGTAATCTGAATATGAGTGGAAACCCTTTTTTTTACTATATAAATCTTTTACATATTCTTCATATACCACTCTGGGTTGGGATTTTTGATTCTCACAAAATTTAATCCACACCTGTAAGGTGTGACTGACCTGAAGGTAACCCATAACCTCATCCTTGCATTCCGTTATTGTGATTTGATAAGAATATAAGTTATGATTCCAGTAACAGAATTTGTTGACTACATTACCGTCAGAAAGGAAAACCAGATGTGTGTTGATATCAGTACCTAGCCAGTACTTGTCCATGAATTGAACAGTACACAATCGTGTTGTATCATCAAAAGTGCCCACAAAGGTGTGAACAGTATTGTTTATGACCTTAGGAATGCAGTTATGAGGCAGTCGCATTGACTGGGGTTCCAGATACTGAGACTCAATGTTAACATGGCCGTCTTCAATGAATATCTAACTGTAATAAAATCCAAATTGAATGCCCTATGTATGATATATAACACTGAAAATAAAATGGAAACCTTTAACAAGCTGTATAGAGATCTGCTTGATTATTTGCAAAATTAAATTTCAGAATTAAGAAAATTTTGCTGTTTGTGTATGTCTCTTGTGTATGTGTGAATGTCCCCCAGGTGTACTTATTGGTGTATGTGTGGTACTTGTACACTATGTTTTTGTCTTTAAAATATATCACAAATATCATTACTTGTATGTTTTAAGTAAATTTAATTACAATATTGTTTTATGGCTAACCGACTTTAAAAAAGTCGTATGTGAATGATATAAATTTTGCTTAATGCTACGAATAATGTGTTATTAATTGCTTCATATTATTCGTATTAGTTTGTGTAAACATGCCATTGTGAACTGTACTATATTATATAAATGTTAATAAAAAACAAAAAAAAAAACATGATCAATGTTATAATACTCATGGCTCTGCAAATTCATAGAGATTTGTCTATCATTTTGATTACCATATGATCTGTTATTACTGTTAAGAGTACATGCCTCACTAGGATCATTCACAATTGTACCATAAAACTGGTTACCCAATACAGGGTTACAAACATTCATTACTTGAGATGTGTTGACATCATGCGTAGAATGCTTATTGCTCTCACTATTTACAAAATTACAGTCTGCTTCAAATAACAACCAGAGCTGTTTCTGGTATTCCAACCATGCTTTTGAAAAATTAGAGTCACTATCAACAACAGAATTACAGTTTTTCAGTTCAAATTCACAGTTATCAGCCCTCCCCTCTTTTTATCATAGAGTTCTTTACAATTGTTCAGTTCAGATGATAGCTGAGCAAGTGGCCCAGCACAACCCTAGCTAGTTGATGCCTGCTTGTCCTTGGATTTTAATTTTTGAAAACACTTTGATTCAGGATGTGCAGCAGTTTTCCCCTGTTTGTCACAAAAATTGCATACATGTTTGTAATTGCATGGTTGGGCTCATGAGAACACACTCCCTCATTGAAAAATCTGCATACTCTCTTTGCCTGACCTGCATGGATTGCCTGAGTGCCTGACATGGATATTTGAGATGCACTCAGGCGATTAATGGACCATTGGGTAGTGTCTCTCCAACCTAATGTGCCCTCCTCCAAGTCATGCATTGACGTGGCCCACGCGCCTCTTACTGCAGTCCAGGGTAAAGATGTGGCATCCTTCATGGCCAAAATGACTTGGAGGAGGGCATGCCTGGCTGTGGTTTGATCCCTCATGTGATAAATGTTGGATAGCTGTCCCACAACCCACTGGGGCAGCATCAGATCATCATAGATGACCCTCTTTTTCCCTGCAGGGGCGTGATAGCCCTCATTGGGCCAGCGAAACTCAGGGGCTGTTTGAACTACATCTACAGAGCTATATCTCCCCGACTTTCTGGTCTGCCTACCTTGCAAACTTGTCCTTGCTTGGTCCTCATAAGCCCCCAGTAGAGTTGACACTGTATTCGACACTGATGGCAGTTGTCTTAGCATCTCCAGTCGAGGCAGAACTGCATCCTTCTGTATATCAAGTTGTGTGATAGCTGTAACTGCCGGCTGTGAAGAGCCCAACCCCTCGGTAGCAAGACACTGATGAGCACCTTGGTTGAAATCATTACTAGCAAGCTGAGATGTGATGTTATATGAAGGAAGGTGGACTTGTCGCTGCCTGTCGTCTAGACCTGCGGTATGTGGCAGAATGCGTGAAGACCTCTCAGTACCATGAAGATGTGGTGGAGTTTGATGCCTATGATCGACCTCGGACTGCCTTTGCTCTACCTTTTCTAGTCTGCTCAGTAATGCGCGGTTTGACTCAGAAAGTACTGTGAGCATGGAAAGAATGGCATTAGAGGAATCAGTCCTAGAGGGGTCGGGATCCCTTGTTAAACTGCTGGACATGGTACCCACTTGAGGTTGTGTAGTCGACTGTATGTACGATTCGTTCAAGTCCTTGTGAGTGTCTTTCCTAATTTTCCTAGTTAAAATCCTTGCTCTTGCTGAGGCCATAACTTTTTCCTGGCCATAGACGGTGCTTTCTTCGAGGATCTCAACACGTGCACTGAGTTTACTTAACTTAAAAAACTAAACCCTAAAATCCAGTACAAAAAAAATTAATTGTGTGAAATACTTGTTAACACTTCCAGATCTGAAGTAAGAATAATGGAGGGAGATTCAATTGTGGTTACTGAAGTGTGACATCAAAGTTGATTGGACAGTGGCAGTAAACAATGGTTACCACAATAAGTGGAGGAATAAGCAGGACTTGAATTTAAGGTACCTCCCAACTGAAGAAGCAGGCCCCTATCAGGCCGTGCTGCCTAAATTAAAGATGCCGTCGTGATATGGAAAATTTCTGCAAAGAGTCATTGTAGCTGTCATTATGATCTCAAAATTTAGATATCTGGTTTAATTTAGAGTCAGACATTAAAATGTTGTGTACTGACTGTCAATGTTTCCCTAATCAAGAAAAAAGGTCTGGTTTACCATCTGATTTAGAAGAATCTGGGGCTTTTATAGTTTATATACAAGACACTCATTCAACTGAAAATGATACTGCTTAAGTAAGAAAAATTTGATATAACTTGCTATCTTTCTCACTCCAAAACTAACTTTACCCAATGATCAACTCTGAGGCTTGAGATTCTAAAGATCATTTTAGTGCAAGCTCTACTGAGATTCACCTAAAAAGAAATCTATTTTTTTCATTTTTATTGTTTTTTTTCTCGGGACTTGAAAATGACAATAATAAGTTACAATTCATACATTATCAATAACTTATTCAATTTGTTAAGTTCATATACACCTTCACTGACTATGGTTGTGGAATGTACACATTCCACAGTTTAACTATTGAATGTACAATATGTATAATATATACACTCAATGGTTTTCTATATTCTATACAACATATACATGCATAATGAACATATAGAATGAAGACCTAGTCAATTCATTTCTTTATGTACTACTGTATGCTTCATGGCTTTGTTATCTATTTTTTTTTCAGAAATAAAACCTATTTTCAAAATGTGATTTCAGAATAGAAGCTCTACTTCACAATGAATCATGTATATATCTGATGTTTTTGTAATTGTTTACCATCTTTCGTTGTAAATAGATATAAGCATGTGTGGAAAAGGTTAAAAGTATTTCATTTATTCACTACCTTGGTCTCTGTGCTGTATTTCATATATGTTGATATAAGTGGAAAAACAAATAAGTACAAAAAAGACTTCATACCTAAACCTGTACCCATATTATGAATCATTCACTAAAAACATTTCAGTATGCATGATTAACTACATAAAGACGCACTTTTCGATACTATATTTGGCAAGATAGACTCATAGTGTGATTACTGGCAATAGGTAACAGAGCCATAAATGGAAAACTTCAAATAGTTGAGTTGTGTTTCAAGTACTATTTGTCACTTTTATGAATAAACCCATAAACTAAGTTTTCAGCAATAAGAGACAGAAATATTTCATAGCTGTATAATTATTACAAAATTAATGAATATTGATATTAATTATATTAATTCTACTGTTTAGATTGTAGATCATTTGTCCCAGTGATGATGTGGAATTCATAACTTCTCAATGCAAATAAGCCTGTTCATCTGTCCCTCTTTCAGAAGTGTACGTATGTGTAATTGGAGGTTGGGTACTATACACAGATGCATAGTATTTGGTTCTACATTATTGTTTTATATAACAAAATATGTTTATGTACAAAACAATAATGATACATTTGAACAAATGCATATGTGTACAAGATAAGAATAAGTGAATGCTAATAATATTACTTGTAAAGGGTCGCTTTGGCTCTTTTTTAAAATTATTTTGTCATAGTTGATTCTGTACGTTTGTGTGTTCTGTTTGTCTGCTTTTATATTTACTTTCATCTGTTGTACTTTTATTTATTTATTGTTTATTTGTTTGTTTGTAAATGCAATTTAATTATGATCACTAGTAAAAATACACACACACACATAAAACCAATAAAGACAAATATATGCTAAAATGTTGTTAAATGATTAAAAAGTTAATTTTTTCAAAATAATTGCTTTCTATAAATGCATCCAGTAGTGTTGTATCTATGTCTTATTTGCTATCAAAAGTGAGTAGTAAAAATATCTACATTGCATCAAACTGTAATATTCTGTATTTTTGCTTACATGGGTTACAGGTTTCAGTGAATCAGGAATTCATCAATTACTACCTGCAGTTTCTGGGAAAAAAATCTTTGATCATTTAATTGTATCTAGTTTTTTGGTGTTTAGTCTTGTGGTTTTGGTGTTAAAATTGCTTTAATAAATGAAGTCCAAAATCATTCAGAATAATTTTATTGTTCAAATTTCAGGGATCCAGTTTTGGTAATTTGCTGTTTAATTTGGTTTGTTAGTCTGGTTAAGGTGCATTTTGGGTATCCTCATTTTAGGGTAGCAGGGAAGACAAAACTGACAATCAATAAAACTTAATTTCTTGTCAGTTTTTTCTTCTGTGTGTTTATTGAAACTGTCCACAACACCAACATGAGCACCACAATATACATACAGATTGACAGGTACAAATATATTCATTGATTTAACTCTGGCAATACAAAATGTTTATTTTGGCATAAAATCATCAAACAAATATTTAATCATAGTCTTACTAGTCATTTCAACCCTGCGTAATACTTCAAATCGGCACTTATAAGAGATGTGCTAGTTAAGCACGATTCAGGCGGCATGGCCATTTCAACACTTAACAGTATAATCTATTCTATATTGTGAACTGTGAGTTTTCAGGTTATTGGAAGTATCTGTATTGCTGCTGTGAACAAGTTATAAATTTATTTTCAGTGTGGAATGTATTGAATCTAGCAAAAGTTAAAAAAATATGCAAATCTCAGATCACAAATTTCCTTACGATAATTCACAGATCTTGGATGAAAACACAAAATGCATTATGGAATATATCCAGTAAAAATGTGCTGCTAAATAAGCAGTTCATTTTCTAATTTAACCTTTAAAATGCTTAATCTCCACCAGAAGAAGACTCTAAGGAGCATCAACAAGAAGATAAAACAATCCAAAAATTCAAAGTCCAAACACCTTAAAATGGGGTCAGCACTGCAAAAACATTCAGCTATCTAACACACTCTAGCACATATAGCCGTTCTAGATAGCATGTTCTATATCTACTAAAGGGGTACCACTGGTCTGACCAATAAAAAATAATAAAACAATAAGGGACTTCTGAACTTTGTCTTTATACTCTTATTTAAACAAGAAAGTGAACCGACAATAACATTAGATTTATTTATTTTGTGTAATCATTTAGTCTTAAACATAAAAAATAAGCTTACCTTAACCCAGTTATATTCCACAATTTGTAAAAAATAATTAGGTTGGCAAAATTCTACTCTCAAAGTTCCTGTACAGAAGACACCAAAATACTTATATACCCCCGAAATAGAACCTCATACTAGTGCATGTGCAGTGGGTTTTATAGGCAGTTTCTTTCAGCATACCTCAAATACATACATCTATGCAATGGAGCAGAATAACATATTTTTGCAATTAAAACATATTGCAAGTGTGTGGTAGTTTGAGTGCTATTGGAAAATTTTTTTTTCAGTGTTTGTTCTACATTATGAATCAGTTCTTAATTTAAATGATATTGCTAGCTTCATTATAATATTAAGGGACTTTCTTAAATCGTTTAAAAAAAACGATTGTATTATTTCCTTAATTTGACAACAATGAAAGGCTTCTAAGAATCTTTATTATAAAAGCCTTGTGACTGCAGTGCGATATGTTTTTATTATGGACCCAGGGCCATGGTGGTAGAGTGGTAACACTCCCATCTCTGAGGCCGGGGTTCGGTTCCAGACACGGCCTCAAGTGGGAAAGCTGGTAGTTGCTTGCCGTTGGTCAGCAGTTTACAGTACAGAACCTTGACGAACTGTATGTACTGGTTTCCTCTGCCCTTCCAACTACCTGTCATGATATTTTTTTGTGTGTGTGTTTATACTCAGCACAATATCTCCATACAGTTTCCTAGATGACCTGGAAGGTTAAGTAGTTAAAAGGTGAGGAGTGGTATTGAAGGTCAAATGAAGGTCAAATTCTGGTTTGAGGAATTTTATGTTAGTGTTTATACAGGTAAAAGTTTTAAAAGTTTTCAATAAGTTGAAAGGTTTTAAAAACACCATACACATGACTATAAAATAATTATACGTATCACAGAAAGCAAGTAAGCATGAACAACTCGTGTCATATAGGTAAGTAATCACAGCAAATAAAATACAACTCGTGAACACAATACACTTTTACTCAATAAGTCATATCAAGAGGCGAACCAGGGTCTTGCCTGATCCTGCTTAATCACTCCTGCCTAACTGCCTAAACATATGTTTAGTGAACGGACTTCTTTGAGAGGGGGCTACCAGGGAATTGCCTGGCCCTACCTTGTACAACAAACTTTGTGGATTGCTACATGTCAAATCGAGAGGGGTCTTCCAGGGTCAGCCTGGAACTGCCTAAGGCCATCTATGTGACCAGGATCATAGCCTAGTGTGCCAGGGAGGGAGGAGGGAAGTTGAAATTTTCATACACTGTTTGTTCTTCAAGATCTAGTTTAAATATGGCTACAACCCACGGGAAGTTACAAAATTGAACCCTAATGTTTTCTGATTGGTTGTTATGTAAATAAGGTTAATTAGGAAAAAGAATGACCCACAGAATTAAGGTGTGAAGTAAACTGATGTAGCCGGCCCCTAACAGGCCGTGCTAGCTACTGTTTCCTAGATGACCTGGAAGGTTAAGTAGTTAAAAGGTGAGGAGTGGTATTGAAGGTCAAATGAAGGTCAAATTCTGGTTTGAGGAATTTTATTTACATGTTAGTGTTTATACAGGTAAAAGTTTTAAAAGTTTTCAATATGTTGAAAGGTTTTAAAAACACCAAGCCCAACTAGAGGTTAGGTGGAATTATAGCTGCAAACGTTGTGGGTATAATTGAAGGTGCTAAGGAGGCATTCTGGAGATAAGTCCAAACAGCAGAGCTCCTCCACAGACCATGTGCCATGATGTGCTGCAACTGGATGTTATTATCATATGCTAGGGTAGCTCCAGAGTGCCTAAAAGTGTGGAATCCGTGTCCTAAGAGTGGAATGCCAATATGAGTGAGGACCTTACGAAGACCATCCCTAATAGTGGTGTCAATAACTGGGTGAAATGGAGGAGATCTGTGGGCAAACAAGGAGGATGAAGGGGGAAGATCCCGAAAGGATAGAAGCTGTTGGAGGGCTAAAACAGGACAAAGGTTCTTATTGTTTAATGCTGGAATCTGTACAAAGTGGTGTGCTGATTTGTCCTGAAGGGTCTTGGTCCATTTTATGAGAATGTGAGCTCCAGGTTTCTGGAAAATTATGTCTCACCTCAAAAAATGCCTATTTATATCGAACTTAAACCTGGAGTGAGGGGCCACATTGGACATCCTAAGAAAAGCAAAGAAAGCCAAGAGAAAAGCAGCCCTAAACAGGAATGGCGTCTTGCAGAATGCTACATGCTCGAGAAATTGCAGCCAATGAAGTTAGATCAAAAATGCCCCTGGGGGTGGGTAAAGAGGCTGAGTTGATTGATATACTCCTGAGATATGAGTGAATTAAATGGTGTGAGAAGGGAGATAAGGGCCAATGGAACCGCCTAGCAGCCAGCTTGATGGATGAGATGTCATTCAAAATGACCCTATGAGATAAGGAATTGGCATATAAGAATTCCAAGAACGCAAGTAACGATTGTACAGACGGTTGGTATGGTAGAGACATAAACATGGTGAATGAAAGATAAGTTCTTAGATGAGTATAGTATGCATTCTTTGTAGAAGGTCTGTATGCCGCCTTGGTTCTGGCCAGGGCAGATCTAACCAATGGAGCCACTGGGGAGGTTGTATCTGAAATTACAAATATGTATTGAGGTCAAAATAACTTGCTGGAACCTTGTCCCATACATAATTAAGCTCAAGATCAGCCAAATTTTTGAATTAACAGGGTTATCAGAATAAATCCGAGAAAGTGTGTCTGCTATGAGGTTTCTATGTCCAGGGATGTAATCAATGTTAAGTTCTATGTCAAAAACAGCCATATATTCCTATCACATAGAGCTAGAAAGGAGTCTCTTGTTTTGCCGGTCTTAACCACCTGAACCACACTTAGGTTGTCACATTTGACAGAAATGGAGCCATGGTGCCATAATCTGCCCCAGACTCGCAGTGCAATGACAATGTTCATCATCATTAAGTGTACTATGGTCAGTTTGAGGTCACCACAGTTATGGATAGGGGTAGCATAAACTCTGTTACGCCAAATAGCTCCCATGCCTGTTAGACAGGCATCCAAGAAGAGAGTTTGGATAAATAGTCCGAGAATCCTGTTAACAAAAATACGAGATGGTTTGATGAAAGCTTGTTTTGAAAGAAAGTTTTTGTTTCTAACAGCCAAACACTCTTCGTAAATAGCCTCCAATTTGTCCTGAGCAATATTCGTGGTATTGTTCATAATGTCAATATCTATGCCAAGACATGTGAGTCTTTTAGTGGGAGGGGTAACCTTGCTTTTGTTCAGTGGTAAACCCAATTCGTGCAGTAAATCACACAAAGCCGAGAATTGTTGTGTGGCTTTAAGTTTTGTCGTAACTACAATGATGTAGCAGTGCAATTTGACCCCTTTCTTGGCCATGTAACCGTAAGGGTGAGATAGATTCAATATAATGTGCCTTTTGTCTGTGTCTTTAGGTCTGGTTAATAGAGGGGAACAATGAAATTGCCTATGTTCAATATTATTTACTGGACCTAACAATGCTCCGAATTCCTTCTCTTTGTCCAGGTATTGTTGTACATGTTTGGGGTATTGACAAGCAGAATAGTGATTGTTAACTTCTTTGTTACATAATTCTTGAGGATTGCTTATGGACAATGGATAGCCAAACTTTATGTACTGGAGGAGGCATTTGTCTGCATAGTCACATAGGTGATGTTCCCATGCATCTACATTCAGACCAGATTTTATGGGTATTTTGGCCATCTGATAATTGAGGACACCAGTACTGAGAATAGTGTCTGCAGTTTGCAACAACTTGTCAACCGAATCGATCAGCACAGGCTCCCTATCTGGGCCAGTGAAAGAGAAATCGGTAGGTGCTGGTTCAAATAACCTATTCCCTTATCTGAATAGTTAAAGTCTGCTACTATCTTGATATCCCAACCGTCATTAATGACATTTTTGACAGCATCAGTGAAATTTGGCTCTGAGAAGGGGGTACTGCTCTGATTGTCATTAGTTTGTACATTACAGAGGGCCTCATCATGCCCTATTGCCACATAATTGTCAACATCAGGACTATCATCTCTTATAATGGCATCGATCATGTTTGTCAAATATACGTCATAACTGTAGCCATAGTATTTATTTATTTATTTGGGGTTTTACGTCGCTTTCAACACTGTACAGGTCATATCACGACGGGTAGTTGGAAGGGCAGAGGAAACCAGTACATATAGTTCGCTAGGGTTCTGTACTGTAAACTGCCGACCAACGGCAAGCAACTACCAGCTTTCCCACTTACGGCCATGACGGGGATCGAACCCCGGCCACAGAGGTGGAAGGCGAGAGTGTTACCACTCTGCCACCGTGGCCCCTTGTAGCCATAGTATTCATAGGATCTAATATCTTTAGAATAATTGTCATAAACTACTTCAGGGGTATTAAATCCCACATTATGGCTTGCAGATTGAACATATGGCCTAGATATGGCCCTCATATGAATTGTCATAGTTCTTATTACATACAAGGCCCCTTCTATGGGGTTTGTGTAGGGGACCAAAGCACAATGGTCTCCCATATGGGAACCCTGATATAAGAAATACCCTCTAACCCCTGATTCTCGGCTGCCATGAATATAAACTATACAACCTCGGTGGTCTTGGGATTGGTAACCGAAATTTGTAAAGCTCACCGCAGCCTGGTAATAGTCTTGATCATGTGGATCATAATTTTGACTCACTGTGGTTTGGTCAGCATGCACATCAGTATCAGACAATATTGTATTATGAGAATGAACATTTTCATTATTATATATGTAAATAGGCATTATGATTGCATTGTATGCATTGACAACATTCCTACACTGAGTATTAACATTAAGGGGCACCTGGTCACCCAGGTGTCCTTTATAGTCAACGCTGGAAGTGTGGGGGTCATGTTCAAACCCACAATCACAGCCATATGATAAAGACATAGAATTATGAATTGTATGTACAACACCATCACCACCACCACAAAACATGAAACTGTTTACTTTACTACTATGAAAGTCATTGTCACTTTCACTTGATTTGTTATTAGCAATTTCAAAGTCAAATAAGTCTTGATACACATTAAAGTTCTTAAAGCATTCATTATTGGGTATAATTGAGTTAATGTCTGTTTTTACAGGAACCTGAGCCTCCAGATTGTGCAGCGAAGCTCCAGTATTGTTCAGGGGTCGACCAAAATCCTATTTCCCTGTGGATGGCCTAAGCTCCTGGTTGGCAGTGGAGCTACGGTTGAAGCATTTAATCTCTGGATGTCCCAGAGAGCGTCCTTGTTTGTAGCAATGAGCACAAAAATGCTTGTATGTACCATGATGCCCTTCACTCGTGCATGTGCCTTCATTAAAGTACCGACAGATTCTCGCCTTTGGAGCCGATGTTACTACAGATTGGGTATTGTGCATCGCCAGCTGTGAGTTGCTTATTCTATTCAGGGACCATTGCATGGAATCTGTCCAGCTCAGCTTACCCTCCTCAATGTCCCTCATTGAGACTGCCCATGCTGACCTGACGATGGGCCACGGAAGAGCTACGGCATCTTTTATCGCTGCTGCCATTTGCACCAGCATACTCCTAGATAAAGCCTGATCCTCGACCAAGAGAATATTTGAGAGATGACCTGAAGCCCATTGAGCTAAGCTTAATTCGTCATATGCTGGCTTCTTTAGATGTGAAGCCGAAACCAAGCCCTCGTTGGGCCATCGAAACTGAGGACTCACGGATGTTGTGTCGGTGGTGTTGTAGCGACCAGACTTCTTCCTGCTAACAGTATTCTTACCTAGGAGAATGTCCCTGTCTGATTGCTGTTCATAAGTCGCCAACAACCGAGAAACAGCAGTGGAAATGCTTGGGATTGACCTCAGGGCGTCCACCTTAGGGGCTATGGCGTCCCTCATTTCATTTGTGACCGCTGCTTGCCTGTGCTGATCCATGGCAATACCGTGTCTTTCTGTCGCCAAGGATGTAAGTCTGCCAGAGATGTTCTGCTGAGCAGGTTGCATAGGGATTGATGGTTGTTGAACGCT
The DNA here is from genome assembly GCA_964017235.1 of Sabellastarte sp. h YS-2021. Classification (NCBI taxonomy): domain Eukaryota; kingdom Metazoa; phylum Annelida; class Polychaeta; order Sabellida; family Sabellidae; genus Sabellastarte; species Sabellastarte sp. h YS-2021. The sequence goes on from OZ024936.1 coordinate 92,972,505, forward strand.
AGGTCTGTGGATATGACTGGCAGGAGGAATGGTGGGTGAGGTCAATGGTGTAGAGCTAATACTGCCATTCTGTTCGAATCTGTCCATTCTTTTTGATAGTTCTTGATTGGAAGCATCTAACTTATTCAGCATCTCAAGGATGGCTTGGCCGGTTGACGCTGATATGGCAGATTGTGAATTGGATGTAACAGTACTTACTGTAGGCTGTTGTTGAACTGGTAACTGTAAGTAGGAGCCGTCATTCACTGACGCGGATTTAGATTTCTTATTTTTCCTTGGTGTTGTTCTAGCCTTGTCTGATGCTCTAGTTTTCCTTTTGCCCTCAGTAGCAGGTGATTTCTTGCGATGAGAAGGCATTTCCAATATTGTAAAACACTAAAACGTAACTCAAATAAATAAAATAAAGTTGAAATTTTCATACACTGTTTGTTCTTCAAGATCTAGTTTCAATATGGCTACAACCCACGGGAATTTACAAAATTGAACCCTAGTGTTTTCTGATTGGTTGTTATGTAAATAAGGTTAATTAAGAAAAATAATGACCCACAGATTTAAGGTGTGAAGTAAACTGATGTAGCAGGCCCCTAACAGGCCGTGCTAGCTACACTACAGGACTCAAAGAGCTATTAAACCCTTCTGACTGCACACGTACAGCCCAAGGTGTCAGGTAACTGACATTTCCACAACTGAAAGAGTGTCAAGGATGACCATTTATCAACATCCTTGAGTTTCTTTAGCCTGTCACTGGGGATAGGACCCAATGACAGAGGACCGCCATTTTAAGTGGTCATCCGAGCCACTATGTATCTGTCTGTACCTGGGTTTGAACCCACATCCTCTGAGTACCTAGACAAGTGTGCTACCCGCTAGGCCACAGTGGCAGACTGACCTGTACAGTGTTGAAAGCGACGTAAAACCCCAAATAAATAAATAAATTATTATGGACCCTGATATATTTAACCCCCATGAACTGAAAAAGTCATGACAATTTTGTCATTTTCTCCTATTTATTACCCATTATTCAGTGTTTATACAAAAATAAAAAAATAAGTAAAAAAGGTAAAAAGACTGAATCATAAGTTCCTTCATTCCAAGTACCCAAACTATTGATTATAGTCATAAACAGGTTACGGGGGGACGACATTGGCAGAGTGGCAACACTCTCGCCTCCCACCTCTGAGATTGGAGTTCGGAACCCGGCCTGACCTCAAGTGAGAAAGCTGGTAGTTGCTTTCCATTGGTCGGCAGTTTACAGTACAGAACCTTGACCAACTGTATATACTGGTTTCCTCTGTCCAGAAAACTGCCCGTCATGATATTACCTATACAATGTGTTAAAAGCAACATTAAACCCAAATAAATAAACAGGTTATGCTTAAACACTTGCTTATATTCAATAAATGTGTACTTTAATATTCACTTGACATAAACAAAATGTGTAGTTTCATGTAAATTAAACAAAGTTTAATTGTGTGAAATATATTCTTTCATTATAGGTCTTGCATAATGGTTTTCAGTTTTTGCAGTAAAATATATTACTTTCTGTAACATTTGGACAATAAAGTGTAAATTAATGTTGACAGTAATAAAAAACCAATAAAATACTATTTAGCGTGAAACTTTGTGTTTCATATCTGATACCTTCATGAAATAGACACCTCAGTTTTTGTTTATTTTACTAAATGGACAAGCCATCACTGAACAAGCTTCTTATTTCAAGAAATGGGCCAGTAAGATGCCCCCTTTTAAGAAATGGGCAATATTGTTGCTTGTTTCACAAAAAAAAACAGAAAAGCTATTTTAACAGAGGTCAGCAGTCCTTGTTTTAATGGATACACATAATTATATTTATTTATTCATTTAATTATTACTATAAGGGAATTGGGCTAGCTTTAAGTAAAAATTACTTAAATAAATATTCAGTTATTATTTATTATGTGCAACATATTTGTTGGACCAGTATACATATTATTAGATATTATTGTATATATTATTTAATATCCATGCTTTTTGCAATACTTGCAACAATAGCACTTGTTATGTTAAATTTCTGTTATTTTTTGTGTTTCCCCTTGATTGCTTCTGCTACAAAAATTCATTAGATAGTTGTGACATGATTATGGTGAGCAACAAAGTGTTTAATTTGTTTTTGTTTGTTTTTTGTTTAGATTGATTTGCATATTTGAAGTTAAAGTCTATTTATAGGATTAGATACTTTGCTTTTCCCTGCTTTCTCATGTTGCACTCTAAATTCTTACAACTGTCAAAAATTCCATTAGCAGTCAAATTTCCATTTGGATTTTGCCCTTGGCCTTTTTGGAATGGGTGGGTGGGACTACATAGTTTATGCAAAGGTCTGTTACATTTACTAGGTTAATAATTATACTAGTGGAATATCTTTATTTCTCGTTAAATATATTGAAAGACTATGGTTTTAGTAGTAAAAATGTCCCCCATACAAAAAACTGTAGGTTTAGAAATGCTATATTTCATAAATATAATCAAAATCCCATTGCATTCATTGTCTTGCATATTTTACACGACCTTACTTAGACCTGGATTTGACCTCTCCATACTACGACCTGTGATGGTTCATATAATCTTCTGTGATCAAATTATGATGGTAGTTACAAACAATTTTTGGAATTTATTTTCCCAGCATATCCTTAAATGTTGTTCTATTTGGGTTATGGACTTTTATGATTTTTATAAAGCTAAATCACTTAGTGCTAAAGTATAAATGATTTCATTTCATCTTTGTCTTGGGTTTGAATCTTTGGGATAGGGGAATGTATGATACAAACCTCTTCTTGGCAAAAAAAGTGAAAGACAGTTATATTTATTAAGAATGTGTTTTCATGGGTAAAACTTTTGCACTTCAGTAATACAAATAAAGAAGTCAAAATGAAGTATCTTTGATATATCTGGTATGCAATTTATGATAAGTTACATCACTGATTACTAATCGGAATTTTATCATCGTCCCTGAAAAAAGCATTTTAATGAGTAAATCGCTCAAAAAGCATTTTTTATGAGTTAATTCATTTGAACACTGGCAGTTAAGGTCTATGCTTAGCTGACGCCTTAGCCTTGCTTAGGCTCAAATTTGTACTATATCTTCTGCAAACATGTACACAGATATTTGGATTTCACAAAGCATTCATACATTATATGAGGTACAAGCTCACTACTATCTTACCTGTGTGCTGATGTAAAAGCCAGTATGTAATAAGAAAACTGCAAATCCATATAATATTGTTATCTTCATGATATATTTCTTTCTGTATATGTCTTATGGGGGATGTTTTACTTTTATTATCCACCATTTTGTACAATTTATGGTTTTATAACATGAATATTTAATGAGAGAAAGTGAAGAGAGCTATCAAAAAGCAGTGTCAAAAGTGAATTTTAAAAAAAGTCAATCTTTAATTTGCAATATCTCAGCCGTTTATTTTATGGATTTTCATGTAATTCACATGAGCAGAAGCTTAATAGTTTCTGAGTTATTGGTGAAAAAAAACCCAGAAATTATTGACACTAATTATCCATGTTACGGAGATGCTGTTTTATACAAATAAAATATATTCCACTCCGTATATCCCCCTATACAGGTCAAATACGGCACATGGTGGATAATAAATATTAGCCTATCATATAAGCTGAAACTTCATTTTCTAAACTGATCCCTAAATTACAAAGAAGCTTAAGCCTTTATCAAGGCTACCCACCCCTGTGTCAATGCATATTTCAATCAACACAAATCCACATTATTAAATATTAAACAACTACAAATAAGTTTTCCACATTGTACAGGGATCTGTAAATTACTTGGAACGAGGTTTCTGTGTCTTATATATTCTATTTATAGAACTAAGCAAACTATTAATGTTTAACAAATGGGGGGGGGGGGGGGGTCATGTGAGCAGTTTCCTTTAAACGAAAGTGCATATTAGTTTATAAACTTTGCAGAGTACACCACCATATAGCTGAATATGTTTACAGTAATTTTGATTTTGTTACCAATATGAAAAGATCAATAACAGAAGGGGTTTCTATTGCCAGCTATATCTGGGGCAGTGTTTTAATCTCATGGTAGAATGTTTATTATAATTGTTAATGCTTAGTTTTAAATAGAAAAAGCTCCTTTAAAATAAAAGTCCCATTAAAAAGCCAAGGTCATATTAAGACAGGTCCTGCATATTGTCACTTGAGGGACAGTTTCCTACTATAAAAGGGACACAGATCAAAGGGCTATGATCGGTCATATGACAAAGGTCAAGTTTGAAGAATTATATTTTTTATTTGTATTTCTGTACAGGTTACAAGTTAAGAGACGTTTAAACATATTAAAATGTTTTTAAGAGCACTATGCAGCATTTATATCACAATTATTTATAACATATTGTTTTAATAGTAACTAGTGTTGCACTTACAATATCACCATTGTATTATAATCAAGTAAATTTGTGATCATAGTTACACATAGTCCCTAACTATCTCCTGTACATCATACCATTCATATCAGACACACTTCAAACTTTCCTTAAAACTCAAACGTAGATGTGTAATCCTTGACTTTTAAATGCATAATGAAGTCCACTTTTGCAATGTGTGGACTTCCCAGGTGATCAAATATCAAGTCCATCCTGAGTACATCACACTTTATCCTCTAATGGGATGCAATGTTGGACATCCCCGGGAAGCCAAAATATCCCAGAAAAAATGCTGCCTTATAAGTTCAGGGTAGAACAACAGATCACAAGCTCTTAACATCGGAGTCATGGTAGGTAAGCCAAAACTCCTGTGAAGGATAGGTCAGGATTTTGAATTGATAGTTATGTTATGAATAAATTAAATAATGAACCACTGACAAAACACGGAAACATTCCACCCCAAAGTTCTGGTTTTATTCTTAAGACAGACCAAATAATTGTGAATCACTTTTGGTGAAATTCTATTTGAATGTGAACATTCCAAGAATGGCAGAAGGCTATGTAGGAAAAACTAACTTTACAGAGATATAAAAGCAACACTGTATGGCTGTGGACTTTCTGTATTGCTGTGTTGACCAGTTGGCCTGAAGGTCAAGTGAGGTATACACTGCCTCCCAGGATCCCTCGTATCTTCCAAGATTTGGTGACTGCATAAGGTATGACACGCATGGCCCAAGAAAACACTAAACCCAAGAAGTCTGTATATATTTCATTATAACTCAAAACAAAAACCTGAGATATACTGATTTTTCCTCCATTGTGCCTCTTCCAAATGTTTGACTTGTGTCCTTGATAACTCAAAAACGCTATCATCGATTTCATTCAAGTTTGGCACATACATGTAATTGGGTCACCAAAGGAAACTTATTTTAAGGTGACCTTAAACTCCTAATAATAAAACGTATGGCCACCTTAAAGTCAGAAATTTAACTATTGGCCACTAAATGCCCTCTTGGTCAAAAAATGTGTTGCTCATCTGGCTCAAATTTTACCTGGAAACACATTAATATATTTGCTCTACATATGACAAAATTCAAAAGTTTATGTTGAGGTTAAAATTGTGTTTGAGGCCCATAAAGCCCCTATTTAGATATTTTTTGAAATTTCTCAAATATTTTGCCCTGTGACTTTAAATGATAAGTGTCACAAGACTCAAACTGTAATAGATAGAATTTTAATGTGTGATATTTATCTGTGCAAGTCTCTAGTTTTAATTTTAAGGTCACTTTAAGGTCTCCAAAATGCCCAAAAAGACCTAATTTATGGACTTTTTGCCACTTTTAAACCCTACAGTTGTCATAATGTGACTGACAGAGAGGGGGGCTCGGTGGTGTAGCGGTTAGAGTTCTCGCCTCCAACCTCTGAGGCTGCTGGTTTGAATCTCAGGCCGGCCGCTTTATGTTGAAAAGTTGCAATATTACCCTGGCTGTTGAACATGACGTAAAAGAACAAATAAACATAAACACAAACAAGTGTGACTGATAGAGCAGAATTTTCATATGGGAATGTATTAATTTGCTCTTTTTATATAAGCCAAGAACCAAGGTTTTAAGCAGATATTTAACCTGTATATGAGGCCCATGAACCATCTACCCAGAACTTTTTCAAAAATTGATTAAAAATGGTTTGACCAAAAATAAATAAATAAATAGAAATAAACAAAAAGTAATTCATAATAAGTGTGAATCACACAAAATGGTGTGAGATGGCCATATCACGATGCCATATCAGGATATATCACGACGGCTAGTTGGAAGGGCAGAGGAAGGTACATAGAGTTCATTAGGGTTCTGTACTGTAAACTGCCGACCAATAGCAAGCAACTACCAGCTTTCCCACTTAAGGTGATGCTGGTAACCAAACCCTGGCCTCACAGGTGGGAGGCGAGAGTGTTACCACTCTTCCACTATGGCCCCTCACATAAAGGTCAAAGTTGGGGTTTTACTTCAGGATCATATTGGGACAGGTCCTCAGCATTACCACTTCTGTTATTCAAACCCACAGAGAAGTGGTAGCCTGTGATTAGATGTCAAACTTTTTTACCACTAAGCCACTGAGGACCTCTTAGATTTCACATACCTCTTTTATATACAATTTATGTTCTTTGTATAATAGTTGGTACATTACAAATAGTAGAGCACACACATATATCACATGCCCCTCTTTAATTAAAAAAAATAAATTAACTTAATACAACGTCTGTTACAACTGCTATTTGAAATATAAGCATATAGGTTCTGTTTGAAGTGTTATGATATCTAGAAAATTTTGTGTGGATTTAATTGTTTTTGTGAATATTAACAATAATTAAGCTCAAATAGTTTTCATTTAAAGGTGGTGGCCACAAACCCCGCTGAATTGGGAGAAGAGGCCAAAGTTCAGACTGCTTCAGAACTCAAACAACCATAAGTGTCGATATGTTATCGAGTGGGACCACGTGATTAAAAGCCAAAGCCATCCCATTATGATGGAAAGCATGAAAACCATAGCCCTTTGGTGACAGACTACATTTTAAAATGGTATGGGCTAAAAGATTCTTCTAAGTTTAGAAGCAGTCAACGAAACTACCTAGCCATCTTGTACAGAAGAGAAATGAGATTGAGAAGATTGCAATTCAACTGCTTAATTAAATTTTGAAGATCGAGAACTGGACAAACTAAAGTGTCATCTAATTAAGGCAGTTGCATCACCTGTGATTCACCCATTCAGGATATAGCAGATCTTATACAGGACATTTTCACAGAATATTTTGGACATGACCATAACAGTATTAGGAATTAGTCACAAAATACAATAGTTGTCTCAGTAAGCTCCTGGATAAACATGCTCCACTAAAGAAAACGACTATCACGGTGAAGGCGGAGCAGCATTGGTTAAACGAGTTATTCAGATTACAAAGAACTAACTTTTGTAGACTAGAGCAGAAATGGCAAAATTTATTTATTTGGGGTTTTACGTCACTTTCAACACTGTACAGGTCATATCACGATGGGTAGTTGGAAGGGCAGAGGAAACCAGTACACAGAGTTCGTTAGGGTTCTGTACTGCAAACTGCCGACCAACGGCAAGCAACTACCAGCTTTCCCACTTGAGACCATGACGGGGATCGAACCCCGGCCTCAGAGGTGGGAGGCGAGAGTGTTACCACTCTGCCACCATGCCCCCCCCCCCCAGAAATGGCAAAAGAACCACTGTGAACATGACATGAAATTTCTTAAGCAGGAAAGGAAAACCTGCCTTGATTCTCTTACAGCTGCCAAACAATTATATTTCCAGAATGTGATCACTCAAAATAAAACTGATCAAAGGAAACTTTTCTGTATCACAAACTCGTTATTGATCAAAATTACTAAAATGCCATTGCCATCGCATGAATCAACAGAAGATCTTGCAAATGGGCTTTTGAGCTTCTTTGAGACAAAACTCACAAAAATAAGGGACAACTTTGACAACACATGTGATTTCTCTAGTCATGATCTTCCTTTTTCTGGTGAATCCCCACTTGATAACTTTTATTGTCTTTTCATAAGTGGTGTCCAGGCATCACGGTTGTCAGTCCCCCACCCCTGGAAGCCAGGGTCTGTGGAGGTATTGTTGTTAGCTACCTTAAGCCCTGGTGGGGGCTCACTGTCACTGTGGAATGTTGTACATGTTGTAAGGATGCTTTTGATTCGCTGACCTTTGGGGGTCAGGGGTCAGGTCCCTGTATTCCCTCCAAAACTGTTTTTTCCCTCCAGTTTTATAAAAGTTTGTGAACTGGGTGGATGGAAATTTTGAAAATAATTGTCTTTGAATATGTTTTAGTGTGTTTTACGAATTGCTTTTATCATGGACATGTATATTGTACCAATTTTATTGTGTGTCACCTACTATTCATCTACATGGGAAGTGAATGTTATGTGAACTCTGGACTGATTTATTATGAACATTGATTGCCATTGAGGTCGGGACTGTGCCTGTGAATCAGATTTTTGTCTTTTTGACGGCATCAGGCTTGACTTGGCAGATCAGAAGGGACGGTCTAACCTATTTTCTTTTCCCTTGTTTGCATTGAGCCAAGTCGATTCTGAATCCGTGGGAAGCCAGATTTCGGTGGGAGTTGTTCCCTTATATGTTTCAGTACAGTGTGTGTTTAATGTACATTTTTGAAAATGGGCAAAAATAAGAACTGGTGCACCACTTGTACCAAGAAACATTTTCCACCGACTGGTAAAAAATGCCCTGTGAACATTGAGAAACAACAGAAGGCTGCAGCAAATGGTACAGTGGAGGAAGGTAGTGTTGTACGGGACAGTCTGTCGGGTCAAACCGTATCCAAGAGCCTGGCTTTGGCTGGGTGTAGCACTCACAAGAAGGACTTGTTTGTTAGTGGGCCTGGCGCCCTTGGTCATGGCGACCTCAGTGCATCCACCAGTGCTGATTCGACAGACACAGATGAAGAAGAGGAAGCCAGTAGCAGTGTTCAAGCCAAGATCCTTCATGAACTACAGAGAATGAACAGTCGCTTAGATGTCGTGGAACAGCAAGTGGCCAAGAAATCAAGACCAAGCAAGGACAGTAAAAAGCAAAAGTTAAGTACTGTTAGTAAATATGGTAAAAGTGACAGTAAATCAAAAAGTAAAAAGCAGGTCATGTGTTCAGATGAATCATCTGATGATTCTGATTTCCCCAGTCTGGTTGATATAAAGTCCTCAAGGTCGGTCCAGAAGAAGATTGATCGGTGGATTGATAATCTGGATTCAACCCACATCCCTAAAGGTAATGACCATGGCCAAAAATTAAAATCAAAAAGGGGGGGACCTGTGGAAGTAGTAGTAAACAAAAAAGTGGCATGGCCACATGAGCACATATTGGGGGGTCATACCCGTCAAAGGGTTACTTATGATCAGCTGAGCTTAACCCAGTTTATACAAGGTTTTGTAAAAAACATAATTGATGAGCAAGATAGGGATTGTAAAGATAAAATGCTCCATTATCTAGGGGATTTGATGGAGGACGCAACTGATTTCAGTTGGTCCAGTGCCAAATCAGCCCATGCAGTTCTCCTATGTGAATTGGAGAGCGGTTCAGTAGACTGGTTCAATACTGAGAGAATTGATCGCATAAGGCGTGCTCATGCTCAGCGTCACACTGCTCCACCCAAGCAATCCTGATCAAAAACCACTGATCAAACCAAAAAACCCTGGTTTTGTAAAGCTTTCCAGGTGGGTACCTGTTATCACACTAAAGATCACAATGGAAGAACTCATAGGCACATCTGTGCTCACTGTCTTGCTCAGGGTAGAATTTTAACACACCCAGAAAAAGATTGTTTGTTTGCTAAAAAATCAAATGTAGCAAAAAACGACCAATTGGCTGCTCAGCAAAATTAGGGCTGGGCAGCAAGACTTTGAATGTGTCACAAAATATGCCAATGGTAAGTGCTGGGGGGAGGTGATTTACCCTAAGGTGAAAGAAGTATGCACTCAAGATCAGATAAAAGATCAAATTACCCAGTGTCAAGATGTACGAACCAGACTGTTTTTCAACTCAGAGGTGAGTAAGAGGAATGTTGAAAGCTTACTGGCCAGAGGCAACAAGAGGAGATCCTTACAGCACGGTAAGAAAGTCCATGGTAAGAGGTTTGAAACTAGTACCACTGACCTGAAGTGTGTTCACAGTATCACCAGTAAAAACGAACATAAAGTCATAAGCCATGCTAACATTGTTGTTTCCCGCGTCGTTAAGAAATGTGTACAAAAAAGGGACAGCAAGGTCAGGGGGTCTGAAAACTCTGTTGCACCAGTAAAAAACCATCAAGAATGTGGTGGTGTAATTACTGCCAATCCCAACACAAAGGCTGAGGTCGGTGACAATGAATTGAACATTGGTGTCACTAACAATGGTGAGAGGTCCTCAGTGGCCTAGTGGTTAGCAAGTTTGGCATCTAATCATAGGCTGTCACCTATGTGGGTTCGAGTCCCACAAGTGGCAATTCTGAGGACCTGTCCCAATATGACCCTGGCTGTTGAACGGGACATAAAACCCCAACTTTGACTTTCACTAACAATGGTGAAAAAACTGACATGTCAAAACAGGACAAGGTGTTATTGTTTGACATCAAGGGCTGTGATGAGAAATTTTCGAATGTAACAGGTAAAAAGAAGTTAGAAGAACTATTGTGTGTCAAAGGGGAAACAAATGTAGAGATTTTTAATCAATGGCATGACTTTGATTTTGGCTTTGTTCCCCTGTCTGACTTTATTATGCTACCTATCAGTGATATTTTTGTTGATTGTGTGATTGAACCATTTGCCCTTCACAAACACATAAAAGATAGTGGTCAATTGAATTTTTTGGGCTGCAGAATTCCTGTGGCTTTACAATTTAATTTGCAAGCCTGGCAAGAAATGTTGGAGGGGTACTGGGACACTCAACTAATTCACCTCTTAGCCTTTGGCTTTCCTCTAGATTATAACAATCCTCTAGATTATAACAGACCCGTCAGATTATGACTTGTTGGGTCTGTCCTGGAATGATGTCACATACGTGGACACTTGCCTCCCATTCGTGGCGTGTCACGGGACGCAAATCTTTCAACGCATAAGTGACGCCATACGTCTTGGCCATACGATTTTGTCCGGGTAGGGACGCCTAGCATCGCGTCTGTGTCATATCACTGTTTGCTTGACTTATTGCGTCGTCTTGGCCTTGACGTTAGCCAGAAGAAGTTATGTCCACCCAGTACTAAAGCTCTATGTCTAGGCGTCGAGATTGACACGGTGCGACGCACCATTGCCATCCCTGATGAAAAATTACAACGCATATGTGAAATGGTAGATGAATGGAGTACTAAGCGTTTCTGTTCTATACGCCAGTTACAGTCACTCCTAGGCCATCTCATGTATATTCAAAAATGCGTCAGACCGTCACGTTTCTTTGTGAACAGAATATTAGAATTACTGAGGTCGAATTATGACGCTAGAAGCGTCACTCTCAATCATGACTTTAGAAGGGACATAAGATGGTTCCAGGTTTTCTTGCGTCATTTCAATGGGACAGCCTTTTATGACCACAAGCCAATTCAAGAAGTCTTGGAATTGGATGCCTGCCTAGTTGGTTTGGGTGGCAGATGTGATAACAAAGTCTACCATCTTCCCATTGAAAAACACTATAAAAACCTGCATATCACCCAACTAGAGATGATAAACATACTTGTGGCAGTTAAAATTTTTGGCCCCACATGGGAAAATAAAAAAAATCCTGATAAAATGTGACAATCAAGCTGTAGTACATGTACTGAATACTGGCAAAACTAAGGATGCCTTCATGGCCGCTTGTGTTAGAAATGTGTGGCTGGCAGCAGCTCTGTACAATATTCAATTATTATATAAGCATGTCCCTGGCAATCAAAATACTGCAGCGGACTTGTTGTCCAGTTGGAGAAATACACCAAGTCAAATGCGAGCTCTCATAGAAATTATTCCAAACCCAATGTGGATTCACACTAGTCCAGCTCTGTTAGACATAAATAATGACATTTAATTTGTATAAGCTGGTAGTAACAGATGTACTCTTTGTTTGCAGGTCAGAAGCGCATCGCCGGGTTCATCTGTGCAGCAAACTCAAGAGTCAAGCATGCATTTAGGCCTAAGACAAAGAGGTGTTATCAGCTCCTGTTTAGGAACTTTATAGGGTTTTGTGTGTGTTCAAAAATCAGAGTTCATTGCATATCATTAGCAGTCATAATGGCCTTCCTCGAATTCCTGGCATGGAATAAAGTATCTGTGCATATGATTGCAAACCATGTGTCTGCTATTAAAGCCAACCTGGTCATATATGGCCTGGAATATGAGTTCATGGATCACCCTAGAATACGCTATTTTCTAAAGTCTATGAAAATGTCTAGACCCTTATCTGTCACCCATAGACCTATTATGTCGATTCAAACTCTCCATTCCTTCATTGCTGCATGCTCTTTCATTCCTTATGGCAAAATCTTTGCAGCTGTCTTTCTTATTGCTTATTTTGGTTTTTTGAGAATTTCAAACCTGGCACCTCATTCATATGGAGACTTCGATCCTTCCAGACACCTTACCCCTGCTGACGTTAAAATCTCTAAGCACTTCATGTATCTGTCAATAAAGTGGTCAAAAACAAACCAGTTTAGAAATAGCGTTGAAACTATAACTCTTCCTCGACTTAAATCTAGTATCCTTTGCCCTGTTAGAGCTCTTAAACAAGCCATGATTTTGTACAATCCTGCCCCTCACGACCCATTGTTCCAGATGTTTTCAGCTGGCAAATGGTCAGTACTGATTGACTCGAGGATCAGAAAAGTCCTTGCAAAATTAAATGTTAAATTAGGTTTTCCTCCCAATGAATATACATTCCACACATTCCGCCGGTCTGGAGCCACTCTGGCTTATAATTCAAATGCTTCACTGCAATCCATCAAGCAACACGGTTCCTGGTCTTCAGACTGTGTCTGGACTTATATTCAGAAAAATAAGTCCTCAGGTAAAGAAATTGCTGACTTTCACTCGGATTATATAAATGCTTTCCTACTTCTACTGGGCCTTTGAGGGTTTTATATATATATACATGTGAGGGTATTATATACATATATTTTATTTCATATTTATTGAGGGCTGATGTATTACAGTAGTCAAATTTATCCTCAGGCCTACCATTTAGCATCTGTACCAATATTCTGGCCTTAGTGGTTGCCTATCTGGCCTAGTGGTTACCTCTGCCTTTGGTCTCCTGGGTTTGAATCCTGCATGTTTTATTCATCAGCCTAAAGTAATACATAGTAATGTTTAACTGGTTAATTATATTTACATGCGTAGTAACTTTATTCACTTAGTAATGTAATCTGATGTAGTAAATGTAAACCTTTACTTGTGTTATATATATATGACTGTATATCGTTGCTGGACTGTACATATGATTAGCTGTAGTTATTATGTATGTATCAAAATAAATTTTATTCCTCCACTGTGTCTTTCTCTGACTTCCGGGGGTGGGGGTGGGGGACTGCAGAGGATGATGTTACAAAACTTTTGCAGATTGCCCCAAAAAAGTCTTGTAGTCTGGATCCAATTACCACCTCTGTTCTCAAGCACTGCTCAAATGCCTTGGTCCCAGTTATTACAAGAATCATAAACTCATTTTGAAGAAATCTGTTTTGAAATTGACATATGAAAATTGCAGGCCCATCTCTAACCCTAAGTTTTATTACAAAATTATCTGAAAGAGCAGTCAGTGGTCAAATTAAGGACTTTATGGAGGCAAATGATTTACAGGACCCCCTACAGTCAGTTTACCATCAAAATCACAGTACTGAGAGAGCACTTATTAAAATTTTTGATGACATCCTTTTAAGCATGGATGACAAAAGGCAGTGTTGCTTGCATTGTTAGATCCATCTGTGGCATTTGGCACTGTTGATCATAAGATTATAATAAATAGGTTAAAACATGTGTTTAGCATAACTGGCACTGCAATCAAACGGTTCAAGTCATATCTGTCAGGAAGATCTTAAAGGGTAAGCATTGCTGGTACGATATCACACAGTTGCCTCTTGGATTGCTGTTCTTCAAGATTCAGTATTAGTACCAACCATATGTTCTCAGCATACCAGGCCCATAGAGGACATTATTTGATCTCATGGCATCAATTTTCATTTGCTTTCTGATGATAGCCAGGTATATCTCCCAAAAAATCACCAACAACCCTGAACAAAAGGTGTAATGCTTCAAGAAAATTGAATCCTGTATCAGTGATCTCTCAAACTGGATGTTCAACAACAAACTGAGGCTCAATGATGATAAGACGGAATTTTTACTTGTTGGTTCCAAAGTTCAAACATCAAAACTTATTAAATTTGATATATCAGTGGGTGATCACATCATCAGTAATGCTTCAATTCCAATTCCAAGTTTTATAGCGCTTAATCTCTGCTAAAGTGACACACACTACGGCGCAACATCATAAGCATAGTTACAAAAATCATTGTCCTTATGCGTAGCAATGGTCGACATCACGGAGAACGCCATATGAGGTGGAAATTACAAAGGAGAATAAGCTTGGCAGAATAGGTATGCCTTGAGTTTTTTTCTGAAGGAAGCAATAGAAGTGGCAGATCGTACATCATCAGGGAGTTCATTCCATATTTTGGGAGCATCATATGCAAAGCTTAAACAAAACTGCTTTGTGGATTTGTAAATAGATGGTTGGTATTGAGGGACATGTAGAATTGTACCATCAGATTGACTCAACCAAGTATTATAGGCACATTGTCTAACTTTGAGAAATGGGCTGAAATATTTTGGACAGTTAGTATGTAGGTATTTGTATACCAACAAGGCAGTCTTGAATATGCAACGGTGCCTTATGGGTAGCCAATGAAGGGCTTTTCTTATTGGAGTGGTGTGAGAAAGACATGTGGCTCTACAAACAATTCTGGCCAGACTGTTCTGTATGCATTGTAGCTTGCGTAGATTAGCAACAGTTAGACCCCTAAACAAGGAGTTACAGTAGTCAAACCTACTCCCCACAGGTGCGTTTGCAGCCAGAAGAACAGCATCACAAGTCAAGTAAGATGCCTCATCTGGATGAAACAAAGTTTACATACATTTTTAACATGTTTGGTGAGGGAAAAGTCTGAGTCAAACCAGACACCCAAATTCTTAACGGCGTCTGAAGGTGTCAGTGATTCACCCAATATATTTACTGGAAAGAATGGGTTTAACTTTTCTTGTTGAGACTTGGAGCCAAATATAATAAGGTCACTCTTATCGGCATTCAGCTTTAGTTTATTTGCACACAACCACAATTCGACATCTTTGAGCCGATTGAAGGCAATTTTTGTGTGTCAGGTGAATAAACAGCTGGGTATCATCAGCGTAGAAGTAACATTTGATATCTGGATGTTTAGATTTTACTTTGCTTCAGTTGCAAAAACCTAGGTATATGGATTTTTGGATCTCTCATGCTTGAACATCAAATATGTCAAGTTTGCAAATCAGCCTACAAGCATATCTTTATGATATATAAAATATGTCCCCTCATCACACAAGATGCTGCTCACACCTTTGTGCAAGCACTTGTCCCATCAAAATTTGATTATGGCAATGTCTTATGCTTTGATATATCCAAGTCTCTACATCATAAACTGCAGTTAGTTCAGAATGCTGCTGCATGTCTTGTTTGTGTAGTGAGAAAGTATGCTCATATCTCACAGGTACTCAGAGCACTACACTGGCTTTCAATTTAATACTGCATTGAATATAATATCATCCTTCTTTGTTTCAAGGCAATAAATATACTTGCACCGGGCTATATCTCTGATCTACAGTTACACAGACCAGCTTGATCACTGCAATCAAGCTCACTTAGCTTCCCTAAAAGTACCATGAACCAGATGGAAACACTTTTGGAGATCATGCTTTTAGTGCAGTGGCACCTAGTCTGTGGAAAACCATACCAACAAAGCTCCAAGCTCAAAACTCTGTATTGGCGCTTAAAAAAATCTTAAGATATACTTAAAAAATGATTATGCACAATTGCTTTTATTACATTTTAAAAATGTTACTATTCAGTATGTTAAGGACATTATAAATGACGACATGATATAGTTTTTAAGTGTTTGACTACAAAATGCACACCTGGGAGGACACATACTAGGTCACAAACAACTGAAAATATAGAATTTGGTGTTGCTAACCTAAAGAATCCAATGAATGCTGTTAGATACAGAACCTTCATAGTACAACCATTCACTTATTCCTGAAGAGCTACACTAATAAGACCTTTTTAAAACCACTCCCTGTGAGTGTACCAAAAGTAGTGTACTAGTCAGCATAAGAGATAATTCCAAACCTCCAAAACAAAAAAACAAAGTTTCATCCTATTTCATTAACTCCCTGCTCCTTCTTTATAGCTACACAGTTTTTGCCTTACTGTTTTCTCTCTAAAGAATAATTAACATTTTCAAATGAAAAAAAGTTGTTTGTAATCATTTTTTCAAGTTTCTAAAGATGAAGTTTCCTTCCTTGTGATCCAGGCAGCAATGTGCATAATGTAACATCTGCTTTGTAAACATGTAAAAGACTGAGTGCTTCAAACTTACTGCATCTCAGTTCTATATTGTATGTTGACAATGTAACTGGGTGCAGTTTGATAAATCATTAACATTTTGTAGGTCAAAATAATTATTGGCAACAATCAGCCCTAGTCTGCGGGCTAGGTATGACCCACACGCACCCCCACCCACAACTTGACTTCACTATATTTTTCTGAACCCTTATCATCTATGGATAATGAAATGGGGAGGTAACATGAAATAAACTGGGATACACAGGGTGTTCTGGCCATATTTAGTAGTATACCCTATTTGAGCCAATTTGCAACTGACGTTGCTCATAAATATTCACATATTTTGAATTATATTTTTACCTACTTATCTATGACCAATCATGACAAGTAAGGTATCATCTGAAAGCTCCTTCATAGTACTATCAAAAAAGTAAAAAAAATGGAGTTTGGTAGCAACATGATTTTGACTAATCAGTGTCATTTGGCAACACCAATCAAACTGCTGACGAATTAAAAAAAATTACAGAAAAATATACATTTACATTATTTTCTGAAGTACTGTGGTGGATATATCCACTGTTGCACTCAATAAGTACATGAAGACATCCAATATGCTTCTTTGGACACCAAAATTGTGAAAATATCTCAGCTGGATGTTGAAATATTAGGTATTCAAGACATGAAAGGTACACATAGTTTTGACAATTCAGGCACTTCATTTATCTTATTTAGCTGTGTGATCTAGATTTTCTAGTTCCGTGCATGAATGTGATATCCAGTAATATTTAGTCTCAAGTGAAAGGTAATTCAACTCACTGTATACAACAAAGCCTCATACCTAGAAACATTGGGACACGCTAATAATAGGCTTGACGGTCGTGTTTATACCATAAATTACATTATGGAATTATTCATCAATTGCTTCCAGTATGTCAAAACATTGGTTAGGTATCTTTAAAAAGTACAATGTTTGTATTAGAATTATGTAGTGCATGTCACTGAGAAATAGAAACATTCAGCTGTAAATATACATTGATAATATTACTATTATCATAGAAAATTTAAGCACAATATTCAGAAATAACATTAAGACATTTCACACATGGTAAAATATTATATATTAATATTCCTGTCAATCACACACTACATTTACAGATGCAACCTTAAATCCAAATTACATCAAATGTGAAACAAATTCATTTCACAGAATTGAACAAAATAGGCAGGTATACCACATCAAGGGAATAAAGGTTGAGTGTAAAAACTATAATCTATCATAAAAGAGTTACGATAAGCCAGTAATCTACATCATAGGTTAGCAAAAGTGAGTTTTTGATGTCATGTTTAATTTACTAATTGGTTAATATTACATATTTTCAGTTATCATCATCGTCAATAAATAGTGCAGCAACATCTGACTCAGCATCAAATTTGGTATCACTCTTGGAAATCACCACTATCATCTTCATTTCTGGCTGCTATGTCTACCAGCTGATCAGGCAATTCATTTACATCAAACCAGTATGGCTGCAGTAGTCCATCAGACATTTCCCATCCATGATTTGTAGGATATGGGATCTCTGGATTATGAATGCGTGATCTCTTCCACATTGTCACCTGATAGTTCATCCTGATTACATGTTGGTCCAATGTTCTCCTACAAGTGGGTAATGATGCCATATCAGAATTTTCTTAACGAAGCTTTGTGTTCCTTGACTCCAAAGATTTATCAATCTTCATGAATTGTACAATATTGGCATCTTTCATCCTCATTTTGCCATACACAGCACATAAAAAGCTTCCAAATTGGTCACAATATCCTCTGATACTGGCCAGGTGTCACCAAGTTGTGAGCTGACCTCTTCATATTCAGGTGACTTTTGATGGATGCCCAGTGGTCTCTGTTTGCCATTACCTTTCATTGCATTTGTGCTGTCACATTCTGTGAAAGAATGAAGGCCCAGAAACACCAGAAATGGACCTGTGACCAGATTTGATGGAATTTTCCATATAGGAGCCGGTACTAAAGATAATATCACCTTCAGGTATTCTGCTGAAAACCTTGCTACATATCTACTGAACATTACTTAGAATATCTTATAGGCAGTGATATGTTGCATTGCTGTCAATTATGTTAACTGTCTCAATGACTGGTGGTATAGCTGCATTCCCATACTGTCACATGTTTTATGAAACAACTTGGATTCGTTAGTCTTCACCATGAAGTGCCTAGGAAGGCCAATGCTGTATGGAATCACCGTCAATGACTTTCATGAATTATGATGCAGCATGGTAAGTATCTGTCTCTTCACTGAAGTTAAGTGGCAATGGGCTACATTAGTACTGGGATGGGTGACCACTTCGGTGCACAACTTGTGTCTCTGATGGCTTTGCAGCTCGCGATAGTAGACCAAAATCCTTTTTCTTGTTAAGGTCTACAATACCCTGACAGTAACATTTTTTATCTTGCTCCATTATGCAAACATGTATCCAAACATTTTTGTCTTATTTGAAACAGGTAAAGAGAACAACAAGCTGCTTAACATCACATAAATGCCTAGGCCGTTTTCACAGGTCCATTGTTCAGCACTTCTGGGCCTTCATTCTTTCACAGGATGTGACAGCACAAGTGCAATGAAAGGTCGTGGCAAACTGAGACCACTGGGCATTCAGCAAAAGTAGCCTGAATATGAAGAGGTCAACTCACAACTTGGTGACACCTGGAGGCTTTTTGATGTGCTGTGTATGGCCAATTGAGGATGAAAGATGGCAGTGTTGTACAATTCATAAAGATTGATTATATCTATGGAGTCAAGGAACACAAAGTTTTGCTAAGAAAATTTTGACATGACATCATTACCCACTTGTAGGAGAACACTGGATGTAATCAGGGTAAACCATCAGGTAACTATGTGGAAGAAATCACACATTCATAATCCAGAGATCCCATACCCTACAAATCATGGATGGGAAATGTCTGATGGACTACTGCAGTCACACTGGTTTGATGGAAATGAATTGCCTGATCAGTTGGTAGACATAGCAGCCAGAAATGAAGATGACAGTGGTGATTTCCAAGAGTGATACCAAATTTGATGCTGAATCAGATGTTGCTGCACTATTTATTGACAGTGATAATGACTTAAGATACGCAATATTTACCAATTAGTAAATTAAACATGACATCAAATTTCTCACTTTTGTTAACCTACAATGTAGACTACCGGCATATCGCAACTCTTTCATGATATAGTTTTTACACTCAACCTTTTTTCCCTTGATGTGGTAAACCTGCCTATTTTGTTCAATCCTGTGAAATGAATTTGTTTCATATTTGGTGTAATTTTGATTTAAGGTTGGATCTTTAAATGTGATGTGATTGACACTAATATCAATATACAACATTGTACCATGTGTGAAAGGCCTTAATGATATTTGTGAATATTGTCCATAAGTTTTCTATGATAATATATTTACAGCTGAATGTTTCTATTTTAGTGACATGTACTACATAATTCTAATACAAACACTGCAAGTTTTAAAGATACCTAACCAATGTTTTGACATACTGGAAGCAGCCATAATTGAATAATTCCAAAATGTAATTTATGGTATAAACACGACCATAAAGTCTATTATTAGTTTGTACCAGTGTTTCTAGGTGAGAAGCTTTGTTGTATACAGTGAGTTGAATTACCTTTCACTTGAGACTAAATATTACTGTATATCACATTCATGCACGGAACTAGAAAATCTAGGTCACACAGCTAAATAAGATAAATGAAGTGCCTGAATTGTCAAAACTATGTGTACCCTTTATGTCTTGAATATCTAATATTTCAGCTTCCAGCTGAGATATTTTCACAATTTTGGTGTCAAAAGAAGCATATTGGATGTCTTCATGTACTTATTGAGTGCAACAGTGGATATATCCACCACAGTACCTCAGAAAATAATGTAAATGTATATTTTTCTGTAATTTTTTTAAATTCGTCAGCAGTTCGATGGGTGTTGCCACATGACAATGATTAGTTAAAATCATGTTGATACCAAACTCCAATTTTTGACTTTTTTGATAGTAATATGAAGGAGCTTTCAGATGATACCTTACTTGTCATGATTGATCATAGATAAGTAGGTAAAAATATAATTCAAAATATGTGAATATTTATGAGCAACGTCAGTTGCAAATTGGCTCAAAATAGGGTATACTACTAAATATGGCCAGAACACCCTGTGTATCCCAGTTTATTTCATGTTACCTCCCCATTTCATTATCCATAGATGATAAGGGTTCAGAAAAATATAGTGAAGTCAAGTTGTGGGGGGGTGCGTGTGGGTCATACCTAGCCCGCGGACTACCCTGATTGAATGTGTCTCTCATAAATTTAGAATTATTATAATGTACCATATTGTATTTATTCTATTGTTTTATAACATTGTTTTGGAAAATCATTAAGCTGTGAGTATTGTTTTGATTTAATAATGACAATGTTCAGACTTATATCTGTCTGATAATTACATTCCAATTAAAGTTAAACTTAATTTTCAAAACTGTGAAGACTTCTGTTTGGCATCATCCACAATAACTTTGATAAATTCTCCTGCTTCAAGCAGTTACTTAAAGTTTATTGAAATTAAAGATAAAGTGACCGAAAGTTTAACATGGAAGTGTGAATTCTATTGATAATCATATAAAGTAAGACTAAGACATATAAGATATAGAAGTAAGTTAAATATATTCATGTTGACTAAAGTATTCTTGCAATTTTCTAACATTGACATAACGTAAATTATGTTTACGGCAGTCACTACACTAATATGGTACAACCAATCAACTTGTACGCAACATTTATTTCAACATAATAGAAATATGTTGCATATATTATATCAAACACAGTTTATCTAACTTATTTTGATATGTTGATATAAGATGGTATTTGTTGTGTGAATGTATAAACATTTTGTATATTTTTGTCGGTTCAGGACCAACCGTTTATGACACTGGACATTTATATAGCTCCAAAGATATCTATTACTCTGGTTTAGCACCAGGTCTCATTGAATCATCTAATTCGTTGTCTTAGCTTTTATTCATCTCAAATTTGATGAAATTATTTACATTATTTTGTGAAGTATGTAAATGTATTTAATTAATCTCATGCAAAAGATAAAACTTTAATGATTTGATTAGAGAAATAACTTTACAATGAAGTATCTTTGTGCTCTTTTGTGTCTTTTTGTTGCACCAACCTTAATAATCTCCACCTGTAAATAATGAGATTGAGTATATTACTAATAGTACTAATCAAATAATGCTGCTGGAAAATTGTGACGTTAACTGTTGTAATTGTTTGCTGAATAATTTAAGCATGAAATAACATTGACTGTCATAACTGTTGCAGGATTTAAGGTATGACATCACAAATTAAATATCCCTCTTCTCGGGGCCAAAGTTTAAACCATCATTCAAAATCCCCAAATTGTTCCTCAAAATTTAACCGACACAAAGTTGTCAACAAGTTTTCAATCCCAAAACGCAGATACACCAAATGACCAGTGACTCCCAAAACGTTATACTGAGTCCTCATATAATGAAATTTCTGGCAACAGAAATAATGCTTCCTACCTAATTAGAAAACAGAACAAAAGATCAACCAAACAAAAATGGAACAGGTGCATCAAAGAGCAAAACAACAAAAGATTCCTCAAGAAATTCTTAATTCACCATGTATTTCAAAAGACACTTGCTCAGTTCAACTTATTAACAAAGATCCTCAACCCAATAATGGGGGCCATGATGGCAGAGTGGTAACACTCTTGCCTCCCACCTCTGAGGCTGGAGTTCGGTTCTCTGCCCAGCCTCAAGTGGGAACGCTGGTAGTTGCTTGCCGTTGGTCAGCATTTTGCAGTACAGAACCTTGACCAACTGTATGTACTGGTTTCCTCTCCCTGTAAAGTGTTGAAAGTGATGTTAAACCCTGAATAAATAAAGAAGCCTCATTGGAAAATATCAAGCACTCATCATACTTTAAAATCAAATCTACCGGATTAGTATATAGAATATGATACAGCATAGTAGTGGTTTAGCACAGTGGCAACACAATCTCAACCAACTTTTGTTGCCCATGGCTCTCTAAATTTCAACAACCCCAGTGACCGATTTTTAAGCACTCAAATCTGCACGCCATGGGGTATTTTTCATGCACATTTCCTCAATTGCTTTTGAAACTGCATTATGTCACATTGACTGCATTCTACAAGTATAAAATGTGACGCAAATGCGAGGCATGGCCCAGTGAGGGGCCTGCCTGATCACTTGTTTGCGACCTTAAACTGTTTATAACTAACTTTATAGCCTCAATCTTCAATCATGACCTTTGACCGACCAATCAGAAGAAAGGCCACCTTATATCCCCAGCAACATAGAATAGGGGGTCACATTTAAACTGAAAGCCATTGCGATTACATAGAAATTTTCAAAGAAAACTTATGTTATTTTAGTTGATTTTAGTTATATACATAGAATGCCTTCTACTAAGAAGATGTTACCTAATGAAAGGAAAAGAGTGACGGCGTCAGCCAGAGCTAGAATTTTGGTTAGAAAGACAAAGAAACAGTTAAATCTTGACGGATCCTACCTAGAAAAGCCTGGTGAGAGGAACACTGTAAGTACTGTAAACACTTGCAACAACCTGGTACTTCAGCACCGTCAAACAACGATGCTGTTATGTTAATGCTCCAAGAGATTAATGATTCAAATGCTGCCCTAGCCCAACGTATGGATAGGGTAGAACAGTCAGTCACAAGGGATGGAACACTCTTAAACCCTAGGTCACACATTCCCGACCCGCTATCACACTCTTCACACCTCGCTTCCCCGACGCCAAGTTTAAATCAGATGGATGGTCTGGACATGGGGACGGACCCAGCTGATATCCCAGGACCCAGTCAGGACAGGGGTCAGCCCACGCTTGCTTCTCATAGTCACATGCATCACAAGCAAGTAAGGCCAAGCAGCTTCCATGGGCCACAGCCACTTCACATGAAAGCTCATACTAATTCACACTTACATCAGGATCCCGAGTCTACTGGCCCTCAGGACTAATCCAACTGTATCAGACGACATGACCAACTTAGCCCAGGCTCACTCAGATATCACACAAGGTAAGCAGAAAAGATCTATTCGCTATAACACTCCTGATATGATAACAGTACAACCTCATCTTAGGTGGCCAAACGAGGGCTTCCATGACTCAAATGGAAAGAAATGCCTTATATACGAGTTATCCCTTCCACAGTGGGGTGCTGGCCAGCTCACCAATATCCATGCTATGTCGGATCCAATTCAGGTAAAGCATGCAATACTACAAATGACTCTCGCTATGAGGGACGCAGTGTAACTGCCCTGGCCAGCAGTCAGGACTGCCTGGGCCTCGTCAATGCACCAGGTGGAGGAGGGTAACCTCTCTTGGGCTGAATCGACCCAATGGGCCATTAATCGCTTAAGTGCCTCCCAGATAGCAATGACCCACTCACAAACCCAAAGTAGCTAAAAGACCATGCAGATACTATAATGAATCAACTTGCTCACACGAGAGCCACCATGGGGCGTACTCCCATGTTCGTTGATACTGCCACAGGCAGGGGAAGCAATTCAACCATCTAGAAAGCAAGTGTAACAACAAGCACAAGTCAAATGTTAGGGTACAGCAAAGCAGCATCTAGGGTAATGCCAGGCCTATGATAATTATGTGCAAGACTGCAATTATTGGGACAAGTATGGCATGACATATGAAGGTCATATGGACAAGATCATCAACAATTACTTGATTTACAGTCTGGCTGTGTGAAGGTGGACGTGACTGACACTTCTAGGAACACAGTAGATGTTGATAGGAATAGTAAAGCACAACAGCATATAAAGTTGTAAATAATCCTTTAAAAAACTAGAGGTTATTTGGCCATGGAACCAATCGACTTTACATTCATTGGCCCTGATAGGGCCACTGAGAGCATATCAAGTACTAGCCAATATTTACGAATAGCAGGGATCATCAGGCACTTGGGTCTCCCAAATTACAGGCAGGTTAGGATTCTGATCAAATCTGATCTAAATATAGAATCCTGGAAAAACACTTAGGGGGCTACCCAGATCAGAAACTGATCCAATAGTTGCAATATGGGTTTCCTTTGTCCATCAAAAACCTGGAATTGTTAGGAAATCAACAAGTTAAAAATCATTTCTCTGAAAAAAAGAAAGGTCCTATGGGGCTATATTAGGACCTATTACAGACATAGGCAATGACTCTAAATACTCAGTCATACACTGCTCTCTACTTTTGACAAGGCCAAAGGACCTAGATAAGTGTAGGGCTATCCTTGATCTCTCTCACCCTCAGGGATTATCTCTAAATGACCAAGTAGATAAGCTTGCGTTTGATACTTCAAAATTTTTACTAAAATTTCCTTCTACTGATGACATTGTTCAAGAAATATGTGACCATGGTGACAACGTCACTATTGCCAAAATTGACGTGGCGCGAGCATTTCACAATCTGCACCTGGACCCAGCAGACGATGTCAAATTGGGCATAAAATGGCATGATGAAGTCTTTATTGACATCTCGGTAGTGTTCGGCTGGGTCCACTGCAGTGCATCATTTCAGCGCATCAGTGACGCAGTCACGTACATAATGGGTAAAGCGGGAGCAAAAATGTTTGCTTATATACATGATTACATCCTAGTCTAACCAAAACAACACTCTGAGCAACACTTTCAACACTTGGTGTCACTTTTGACTGACCTGGATTTGTTTGTTTATTTGGGGTTTTACGACGCTTTCAACACTGTACAGGTCATATCACGACGGGTAGTTGGAAGGGCAGAGGAAACCAGTACATACAGTTCGCTAGGGTTGTGTACTGTAAACTGCCAACCAACGGCAAGCAACTACCAGCTTTCCCACTTAAGGCCGTCACGGGGATCGAACCCCGGCCTCAGAGGTGGGAGGCGAGAGTGTTTGACTAACCTGGAGTTGCCCAGCATCCCTGAGAAGCAAACTTGTCCTTGTTGCAAACTGCCTTGTTTGGGCATACAGATTGATCTAGATACTAATACTTTGAGTATCCACACTGAAAAGCTTCATAGTATCCATGTAGAATGCCTGGCAACCAGTGACGAGCCTCATCTTACTAGGGAAGCTTTCCAATCACTCCTGGGCAAGTAACTCTATGTCCATAAGTGTGTACGCCCAGCTTATACATTTATTAACAGAATGCTGGCACTCTTTAGACAGAACGCTTCAGCCAAAAAGATAACTTTGACCTCAGAATTTCATAAAGACCTTTACTGGTTTCTGGCCTTCCTACCTTCATTCAATGGAATAACATACATCAGAAAGCCAGAAATTTTTGATGGCCATTCATTACAGGTAGTTGCATCCTTGACTGGACTAGGAGGCATCTGGAATGAGGAGGTGTATGCCACCCCCATTTTTGACTTATACGGAAAATAGTCCATCTGGAAATGCTCAATCTGATCATAGCCCTCAAACTTTGGTCTCACAAATGGGCCCATTCGACAGTAAAATTTTATTGTGACAACTTGGTTGTGGTCCAAGTGGTCAGAACTGGTAAGACGAAGGACCACATGTTGGCCCTCTGCTTGAGAAATATCTGGTTAATAGCTGCTATACACGACATTCAGATTATCTCGACTACTATCTCGACTTTATTCAGACAAACCTGTGGACAACACTTTACTTGAAGAACTCGAGAATACTTGTACATGGCACAGGATTCCCATACAGTTTTTAATCTAAATTATAATATATAATTTCAGGGTCATCTGCCACCTCCTGTTCCTTACTTCGAAAAGCATGGTACAGGATTACTACTGCATACAGACCCTCCACATTTTAAGACATTTGTGGCATTTTTAATATTCATGGACCTTCCTCTGACAATTTCGGTTCAAAATACCATTGCTTTTATGGAGTACTTGTATAGTAGTATAGTTGGGATACAATGGCTATCTCACACCCTGCTCTTACCAGATATATTCGTAGCATCAACATCAATTCAAGATTCAGCCCCATCGCTAGGGGCATATTTGACATTCACACATGACATCTTACCTGACCTCATTCTGTTAAGAGCCATTTTTCTCACAGCCTTTTGTGGATTTCTTAGGATGTCCAACATAGTCCCCGACAGTGCTGGAAAATCTGATTACAACCACCATTTCTTATGACAGGACCTCATATTTGCACCACCTGGAGCTCACTTATTAATAAAGTGGGTCAAAACCCTTCAACATCACAAAGCTCACCATTGGATTCATCTACCCACAATTCAGAACTATTTCTTATGTCCAGTTATTGCTCTTAAATCCCTCCTTCAATCAAGGTCTATCCCACCATCAGCTCCCTTATTTGTAAATAACTTCAGACCACACTCACAGTCATTGACACTCATGTGCGAGATGCTTTGAGAAAGATTCTAGTTCACAATAATATTCCACTAAAGGGTCATGTCTTTCACACATTTAGGTGATCTGGGGCCACTTTGGCCTTCGACAACAATGTTAAACTCCAGGACATAATGGCTCATGGCCTCTGGAAAAGCTCCTCCGTGTGGACATACTTGGAAAATGCCTCACAGGCCCCCTCCATTGTCCCTTCCACATTTGCTTGCATCATCCCTACATTTTTCTAGTTGGGCTTGGTGCTTTTTAAAATCTTTCTGAGTAACATTTTAAAGCTTTACTTCACTTTACTAATGTGTAAATAAAATATTTTCCCAACCAGCATCTATAACTGCACCTCCACATGACCTTTGAACTTCTACAATAACCCTGGGTTTGAAGCCATGACCTTGTGCCATTTCACTCCAAACATACTGCAAAAGCAACTGTGCGAGGCATAGCCCATTGAGGGGCCTGCCTGATCCTTGTTTGCAACCTTAAACTGTTTGTAACTAACTTTATAGCCTCAATCTTAAGTCATGACCAATGACCCGCCAATCAGAAGAAAGGCCGCCTTATATCCCCAGCAACATAGAATAGGCGTCACATTTAAACTGGAAGCCATTGTGATTACATGGAAATTTTCACTCACCACCCTCCTCTTAAAGAAAAAACATGTTTCACAGGCTTGATCCCACATTAGTCAGGCAGCATAGCTAACCTATTGTGAATTTTGTGATAAAAACACCAAATTTGGCACATTTGTAGAAAAGTATATTCTGAACTCATAGTTGGCCCCTGCCGATTTGGTCCCTCATGGCCATAGTAGCCATTTTCCAAAATGGGCGCCAGTTCAGAATAGAGTCCCAAGAAGTCTTATGTGATTTCAAATGGAGTTTGCAAGCATCAAAGGTACAAGTAATCTATGCAAAACTTTATGCCCCTGTTCCACCAAAAGATTAAGCCCCGATCCTGTCGGCGACCCTTAATCGTGCACAGTCGGTTGAAAAAAGACAAAAATGGGCGGGAATACTGGGTCGGTACTGAAGTCTGGGATTAAGAACAGATCGTCCCCAGGACGCCTCAGGACACCTCAGGACGCCTCAGGCGGCTGCAGACAGTCCCCGACTGGTCTGGGACTAAGAACCGACTAAGCCAGTTTTCGGGTCGGTTTCAACCACGATCCTGTCGGACACAAACCGACTGGGTCCCAGGACGCCTCAGGCCTCCTGGGACTAAGAGCCGACTAACACACGATTAACTACCGGCGTCCTCAGGCGTCCTCAGGCCTCCTCAGGCCTCCCCAGACCAGGATCCCCGATTATTGTTTTGCAAAGTTGCTGGATTTTCTGGGTATATATATATAAAATTTGCGATCTAATCATCATTGCTTTTCTAGGAACACACCAGGATGCCACCTTTTAATGGAAGACAGATTCAACAACAACTTAGGGCTTTTTTGGTTTTTATTCAGTTACAAATAATCATGTATTTCCATTTTTTACGTCAAGCACAGCAACCACCACCACCAGCACCACCAGCACCCATACAGAGACCTAGAAGAAGGCACAACATGTGGGTCAGGCCATGGCTACTGCAGAGAGAGGAGAGGGGGGCCTACCACAACATTATGGCTGATCTGTATGCCACAGACATTCCAGGATTCACCAACTACATGAGGATTACCCCAGAATTCTTTGAAATGATGAAGACCAGACTGGAACCACGTCTAGCCAGGCAGGCCACCAACTACAGAGCTCCTATCAGTGTTGGGGAGAAGTTAGCCCTCACCATCAGATATCTGGCCACTGGAGAGTCATACATCATCATTATCCTGTCAGTTCAGGGTTGGCAGATCCACCATTTCCAAGTTTCTACCAGAGGTCTGCAGGGCCATCCAGGATGAGTTCACCAGAGAGTACCTCAAATGTCCTACTACTCCAGATGAGTGGAAAGAACTGGAAAGGGAATTCAGGATCAGGTGGAATGTTCCACATGCCCTGGGAGCCCTGGATGGAAAGCATGTGGCCCTGAAGAAACCCAAGAACTCTGGAGCCCTCTACCACAACTACAAGGGGTTCTTTTCCATTGTCATGTTGGCCTTGGTAGATGGGCAGTACAAATTCAGATGGGTGGATGTGGGTACAGAAGGGTCTTGCTCAGATGCCCAGATATTTAATGCCTCTCAGCTGAAGAGGAGGATTGAAGATGGCAGGATAGGCTTCCCTGACCCAGCTCCTATAACACAGGGTGGTAGAGATGTCCCCTACTTCATTTTGGCAGATGATGCCTTTGCCCTGAAGACCTGGCTCATGAAACCCTATGGCAGAAGGCTGTTAACAAGGGAGGAAAGGATTGCCAACTACAGAATATCAAGGGGCAGGAGAGTTGTGGAGAACGCTTTTGGCATCCTTGTGTCAAGATTTAGAGTCATGAGGACCACCATTGAACTACCCCCAGAAACAGTTAGAGAAGTGGTCATGACCTGTGTGGTTCTGCACAATATACTCAGAAGCCAGTATCAAGGTCAACCTGCTGGTCAGCAGCCGGGGGGGATGATGATGATGATGATGATGTGCCTGGTGATTGTGGATTGATTGGTGGTGCTGCTGGTGGTGGCCAAGACAGAAACCCTGCTAGAGAGGCCAAAAGACAGAGGGATTACCTGAAGGACTACTTCAATAATGAGGGAGCAGTGGCCTGGCAAGATGGCAGAATATAAGTCCTGTTGCAGTAAACAGTCCTTTTCAGGACTAACTATAACAGTCCTTTTCAGGACTACCAAATATTCCAAAAACAATTAATCAGCTATGTGGACAAACAGACAAACCCCATGCCAAGCATAACTTGTTGAGACGGACAAACAGACAAACCCCATGCCAAACATAACTTGTTGAGACGGACAAACAGACAAACCCCATGCCAAACATAACTTGTTGAGACGGACAAACAGACAAACCCCATGCCAAACATAACTTGTTGAGACGGACAAACAGACAAACCCTATGCCAAACATAACTTGTTCAGACGGACAAACAGACAAACCCCATGCCAAACATAACTTGTTGAGACAGACAAACAGACAAACCCCATGCCAAACATAACTTGTTCAGACAGACAAACAGACAAACACAACTTACTCACCCAACAAACAGACAAACCCACTGTTAAACAAAAGCGAAACACAAAGTCACACATAATATCCTAAATTGAATTATTATTTTATATATTTTCAAATCCACATCATAATTTAAACATTTTTCTTTTTTCATGGCTGGGAAACTTATTTGTAGCAGAAATTTTTTTATGGAAATATTCAATTTTAAATATTCATTTCTAATCACAAAAATTTGGAAAATATAACCATGGAACTAGTTTTGCTTTCAATAATGGGGGATTGTGTTTGCTAAATAGTTTGTCAGTTCGTTGGCATGGGTTCTATTTACTTTTGGGTTTGGGTGTTTGTTGGTTGGTGGTTACTGGGGTTGGGTTTTTTTGGGGTAGTTGGGTATTAGGTTTGGTACTGGGTTTGTTATTTGGGGGTTATGTTTGGTATTGGGTTTGTCTGTTTGTGGGTTGGTAAGTATGTAATTATGCCTTTTAACTCTAGGGAAGGTGCAAGTGTTGGACTTTTCAATTACAGATTTTAAACTATCCCATGGATTTTAATCTAAAAATGGGCTGATTAATGGCCATATTGGGAGTTACTTTTAATATTTTTTTTATGTGGCCTTTTTGGTTATGTGTAGTACCATGGGTTATTTGTTTCATGTTTGGGGTGGTGTAAGTGTTGGACTTTAATTTTTTTTTTCTTGTGATAAGTATTTGTACTGAACTTTTTTGTTTTGGGAGGGGAATTGGAAGAACACGTAGCTGAATAATTGTTTTTGGAAGATTTGGTGGCCCTGAAAAGGGCCTGGCAGGTCAAAGACCCGCCCTGACTGGATGGCTACTGAGGAGGCTGCTGCTGCTGTTGAGGCAGTGCTGAAGTGGTGATAGTAAAGAGCTGCTGCTGCGGTTGTTGCTGCTGCTGCTGCTGAGGCTGCTCGACGATCTGTGTTGATGTCAGATCTGGTAGCTGGCTTAAGATTCCACTCAGATTGTGTCTGCTCCCTTCGTCCTGTACAGTTAGGACAGATGTAGGGTTGCTGAAGCCAATGGGGCTTGGTGTATAGTACACAAAACTGCTGCTAGCTGCTGCTTGAGTGGAACTTGACGCCTGTGGAGTGGTTGTTGGCAGTAGGCCGACCCTCTGGGACTCCGTGGTAACAGTGGCTGATCTTCTGGGCAATGGCTGACGTCTGCGGTTACTCTTAATATTTTCGATATCTCTGAATATCTTGCCCTTTAATTCTTCAAATTCTTCTTGAGTCATCTTTTCGGCCTCTGATGCCACGTAGTCAAAGAAGGGCTGCCTGTCTGACTTCTGATGCAGAAAACCCGAGATAAGTGTCCTCATCTGCTCAAAGTGTTCGAGAATCTTGGAGTCTGCAGTTGAAACGGGTGTTGATGTAATGATGGACTGACTCCTCTCCCTCAGGACACTGGACTCGAGGTGTTCTGTGTCAGTAGTTGACCCACGTGATTCGTCCTGCTTGCTGGTATTTGCACTGGCCTCAAAACCTGAACTTCTATTGGCCCCCTTTCTTCTGATGTGGGTTTTAAGAAAACCCATCTGTTGGTAGACCCAGGACTGTCTCTTGGTCATCTCCCTCGGGGCTTGGCCAGATTGGAGCTTAGACAGCTTTCCATAACGGGTTCGTTTTGCTCATGTCCGGGATCTTAAGCGACTCCGAGGACATCTGACACATGAAGCTACTCTTATGGCTGCCAATGCTCTGGTTGGAAGTCGACTAGATTACTGTAACTCTCTGTTCAGAGGTCTCTCAGCTCTAGATCTGCGCAAACTTCAATGTGTTCAAAATAGCCTGGCCAGAATTGTTGCCAACACCACCAAGTACTCACACATCACTCCAGTTAGAAAAGCACTACATTGGTTGCCAATTAAGTACTGTTCTATCTTTAAGACTGCCATGTTGGTATATAAGTTCCTACACAGTGGTAACCCCAAATACTTTGAACCCTTCCTCATTCCCAGACATAGTGCATATAACACTCGTCGAAGTCAATCTGATGGCATATTTCTTGAGATTCCCCACTTTGGTTCAATTTTCAAGTCTCGAAAACATTTTGGACTCAGTTTTGCGTATGACGCACCTATGATTTGGAATGACCTTCCTGATGAGGTCCGCTCTGCAAACTCACTTGCCTCTTTCAGGTCAAAGTTGAAGTCATACCTCTTTGGAAAAGCATACCCACCCTAAATTTCCAATCTCCTTTCTGCTTTCTCCGCGGTGCTGACCCCTGCAATGTCTCTGGTTTTTGAATATTGAACAATGTTTTTGTGTGATGCGCCTTAGAGTCTGTCTTTTGACAGAGATTAAGCGCTATAAAAGTGCTATTAGAATTAGAATTAGAATTCGCTGGGACTCAAACCACCTTCTCACATCAAAGGGCTGGAGCTTAAGTTCTGCAGATATTTCTGCCCACAGAGCCTCTCTTCTGTTCCTGTCGTGGAAACGTGAATGTTCCTTGTCATACAGTTCAGGGTGCAGCTTGACGAATTCTACAATGGAAACTTCATCACTGTCTGTAAAAGTGGCACACACCCTGGCTCTCTTGGCTGAAGAATGGCACTCCGGATCTTCCTCACACCTCTCTTCTTCTTCTGCCACAGCTTCCCCAATAGCTGGATCTTCCTGAATCTCCTCCTCCTCTCTCCTCTCACTTCCTTCTTCTGTAATAACTTCACTCCTCTCCTCTACTTGACTTTGCTTCTCCCTCTCATCCATCGTTTTCCTTCCTCTCTTCCCTCCTTTCTCTTTTCTCATGATCCAGTCGACAAAATAATAAAAAAATAGTAAAATGTGTCTCCTAACTGTGAAATTTGCCTTAAGCTCAAGTATATAAAATGTAAAATAAAAATTGAAAACCCCTACAAATCAGTGACACACGTCTCTCAGTAGCCAAACAGTCAGTAACAATGACAAAGTGTGCGCGGTTGCTTATATAGTCCCAGACCTGCTCATTGCCTCGTTTTAATTTCCAACGCGTGGAAAACAGTCGGTTCTTAATCAGTTGTTAGTCCCAGGCCGCCTGGGGCGTCCTCAGGACGCCGCAGACTGAAAATGCGTGGTCCCAGGCGTCCTGGGGAGGCCGGTTTGGATCGGTTAGGGTCGGTTACCCTTAATCGGTTCTTAGTCCCAGACCTTAATTTTTGGGTCGCAGGACACCGCAGACGGTCTGAGGCTTCCGGTGACTAATGAAACCGACTCACTTTCAGACGCATGAAATTCATACGCATCATATTTGAGTCTGGGATTAAGAACCGGCCGCCTGGGACTAAGCTACGGAGGTCTGGGACTAAGGGTCGCAGGACGCCTGGGACAACAACCGACTCTGTAAATTTGGGTCTGAGGAGGCCTCAGGATGCCTGGGACTGGACATTTTGTTGACGGCGGGAAATAGGAATCGGTTGTAGTCGTGTGAAATATCAAACATGTTTGATTTTTCACACGGCCTCAACCGACCACAACCGATCCTTACAGGAAGCCTGGGACTAAGCAAATATTTCAAACCGACCCCCCAAAACCCTTAATCGGGAGCCTTAGTCGTGTGGTGGAACACCCACATTAGGCAATGTGTACTTGTGTTAATTTCACTGTTAACATGATTAAAATGATAGAAAACACAAAAAAAACAGAAATTCTAGAACAAGTTTTAGTGTAGTGATGCTGTTAACAGAACCCATGTTTACACTCTCTTTACGCTTTACTCTCTTTATTGCTAGTTTCTCTTTAGTATCTACAAATGCTCACTGGCCTCATAACTTGCAATGTCCAGCAGACCTCTTAGCAGTAGGTTATCATGGTTATGAGTGATGAGCATGATCAGTTTGTGTGTGCATTCTCCTTCACACTGGCACAGGGCAGTGCAGTCAATTGCCCCCTTTTTGCACTTGCAGCACTTCATGCAAGCTTTCGTTGCATTTTTGCATGAAAGTAGTTCACGGTAGGTGTGGACTGCTCAGGTAGACTTGTCCAGTAAGGTTCGTACACTCCCTCACCACTCTTGCTCCATCACCTAATGGTTGCTGGCAGCAGTACCAGTGCAGGGAGTAGCATATATCCCCCTGCAAGCCTTGTCTATGTCTGTACATGTGGATGTCCTGTCATAGACCAGGATGACAAACCTCTCAATTGTGTGTAGAATATCTCCTGGTATGAACTCACGTGCAGATAATATCTTCACTAGAGCTTCAGTTAGATCTTGTAGCATGTTCCACACTGCCCAGGTAGTCTTCTTTCCATGACCTGCGAAACTGGACACAGTGTAGCACCCTGTGATTATATGGAGTGCTCTTGCTTTCTCTGGGCCAAGTACAGCAGATACTTCATGAGCTGCAAGATATCAGAACCCCTTTCCATTCCCAAAAGCCACCCACAGTTCATCTTCTAAATGCAAATGCTGAGCCATGGACACACCCACTACCACAACATTGGTGTCAACAGTTCAGTTGAACATATTTTGGTGGCCATGCTGGGCTGCATGAGATGCATGGAGCAACATTTGGCTGTCTGCTTCCTCATGGTTCTAAGGAGTCAATGAAGCTAGATCTGGCAGTAGTAGAGGCTTGCTGAAGACTCCCTCCCCATTAGTGATTACAGGTTGCTTGTCTTCAATGTCAAACCACAGGATGAAAGCTTCCAAAAGTGCAGGCATTATTCTGCTTATGAGCCTGGTCGATTAGGATTGGTGAGAAGACCTTTATTGTCTTATGTACTGTGAAGCTGCCTTCTCTGAACTTTCCGGCTATTTCTGAATGTCTTTCTAGAAGTTCAGCCATGCCCTTCAAGTGAACTGGAATCCACCTGGCATAGTTGGTGTGGCCAGGGCATGGAAACAACCAGCGAGATCTGTCAAGGCATCTAAGTACATATTAAAGGATGCGTCCCGCAGGGAACACACATAAATGTGCAACAGCAGCTCTAGTTCCAGCACGAGTGACCAGTACTGGAACTGAGGGATGTCTCCTCCTCTCTGGTATCTCAGTCTTCAAACTTGAGCTGATCATCTGCCTCTGTAGCTTCTCTCTCACAGTAGCAGTCATAGGAATGGTGCTGCAGGATATACAGTGCAGCAGTAGTGACTTGGTTAGCTCGCCTTGTGTGCCATGGACTGTGTGAAAGAAGGAGTCAGCAATTCCGGGGGTCATCTCGGCTTGAACCAGTGCCTGCACCCAACCACTCCCATCCAGCCAGTCTCCCATGGTTTTCAGAGCAGCCATCTTAATATGGAGACCAGCAAACATCACCGCAACCGTGTCTTCTGGCCACTTCCATTGAATTTGCTTGGCCTAGGTAAACAGAGGCTGATCAAAATTGACCACTGGTGTCTGTCCAGGATTCAGATGCTGCACAGTGTTCTTAACTACATCTATGGAGTTTCAGAGTGCCCCTGTTTGGGCACTTTCCTGGAACATCGGAAGCAGTGCGGTGGGACAAATGGGTTGAGCTTCTAGTGACTGATGGTTGGTGTAAAATGCGGCCCATGATATGTTAGCTTGTGCCTCATCATTGCCATCTAGAGCCTGACTTGCCTTATCTTACCACAGATATTTCTTCCTCTTTTTATGGTTTGATTTCTCTAACCAGCAAAGTCACCCTAGCTGCTGGAAGAGACACATTCTTGATACTGCTGGTGATGGGAAGCATGTCTGTGTAGTACTTTGGCAGTTGGCGGATTAATGATTAATGCGGAGCTTGCATCCACAGTTTCTCCAGTTAACACTATGGTTTGTTCCACTCCTTCACCAGTGGAACTGGGGTGCTGGATGAGGGAGATAGCTGTGCCATAAAAGGAGGACTTAGCTGTTGTTGCACTTGGATTGTGATCTGCATTATCTATTGCTGCAGGAGTGAAAACTGCCCCACGCATCTTTGTTAGACATACCACCTGCTCAAGTGAAACTACTGGCAGATACCATTCCCCATCTGGGCTCTGAGGTGGAGAAAATGGTCAAATGAAATGCTGAGGCCAAGTTTGGTGAAGATCTTTATCTTACAGTAGAGGATGCTGAGGTACTCTGCTTACACTTGTGCTTCACATTGTTGAACTTCAACATATGAGCAATGGTAACTGCTGCAGTTGTTGTGTCTGTCATCTGGTCCTTGTTGTGTCCATCTAAGATCATACTAACCAGGACAAGCAGCAGAGGTGGCAGTAACTTCTCTGAGAGGCTCGTGAGAACCAACTGAAATTCTGGGCCTAGCACTGCAGCACAGGATTTCAACGGTACATGCCAGATGGATAAAATGAGAAATGTATTCTTACCTCGTTTAAATTATAGATCTTGCAAATATATATATAGACTATAGAGAATAGATAGTTGAGCCAATTGTTTTAGGCCAATTTTATTGCCATTTTTGTCAAAACAAGTTTGGATTATCTTAGTCTACTATAATGTATGTTATCCGTGTATACATATAGTAGAGCCTAGTATTAAAGTCAATTGTAACATAGCCTATTTAGTTTATACATTATATATGAGCCATGCATGGGTAGTCTGTTGTAGTAAAAATATCTGTAAGTTTACCTTGGTAGACCAACAGGATGGCATGTTTATAATCTGCCGACGGCAATTTTGTAAAATGGTTGCCACAGCTACCAGAGGCTAGGTCATCAATGGCCAGTTATCCAGATTTTTTTTAAATATGTTGGTCTACATGTTTGGGAAGTTTGGTGCTTTTATCACAAAGTGCACAATTCCTTGAATATATGAGCTATGCTGCCCGACTACATGATATTTGTGAAATTAGGCAGGCCCTCAACTTTGACCCTAGGATAACCTAGATTTTGCTTTCGTGGTTGAGCTGGACCGCCTCAGACATAACCCACCTGGGGGGAGGTCTCTTCGGATTGATGTGGCTCCACCTAACTCGGGTTTGAATCATTATAGCATTAGGAAGGACCTGGCTGATCCAGGCACCCCCCTACTAACTTGACTCTAGGATTACCTAGCTTTCGAATTTCGAGATTGGTGTGGCTCCCTCTGAATTGGGTAATAATATCTAACTTCTAGGACTTCCTAGTTTCGTTTCGAGATTGAGTTTGACCCCCCTGGGACCGGACTCACCTGGGGGGAGGTCTCTTCGGATTGATGTGGCTCTTCCAGTATCAGGGTTAATAATGACTATTTGCAAGATCCTTAAGGGCGAATATAAAGCAGTGGCTCACCACCATTTGGCTGGTCCCAGCAGACCTGTGTTCCCCCTACCGAATTATGACTGACTGACCATAACCAGGCTAGCTCTTAGTATTATTCATTACTGTATGAACTAGTTGACTATCAACATATGTACGTATTAACAGCATATCTATGTATGATTGTATAACCAATGGTATGTTACTTATAACCACAATGGTATTTTATGTATTTTTACCACGGTATGTTTTATAACTGATGGTACTGTATTTGTTACCCCAAGTGGGGGCTTTTTAAAAATCTTCCTCAGTAACATTTTAACGCTTTACTTCACTTTACTAACATGTAAATAAATATTTTCCCAACCAGCATCTATAACTTCACCTCCACATGATTTTTGAACTTCTACAGTAACCCTGGGTTTGAACCCATGACCTTGTGCCATTTCACTCCAAACACACTGTAAAAGCAACTGGAAATCCAATGGGTGTTTTAAGAGCCTTTGGTTGCCTCCAATGTCCCGAATTCCCAAAAACATATTTCGTGAGATCTATCTTACATATAGCATTTTATTTAATCTTTCTTCTGGAGGGAGAGGGTATTGCAGTGCATTAGAAACACGTCTGCCTCCCACCTCTGAGACCAGAGTTCAAATCTAAGCCTGATCTCATGTGGAAAATCAAGAAGTGGCTTGCTATTGGTAGGCAGTATCCAGTACAGAACTTCACTGCTTTGGCTTGATTCCTCTTCCAACTGTCACAATAGAACCAGTAAGGTACTAAGAATGATGTTAAACACAAAATAAATATATTGCTAAAAACAAATAAAATTTTTATTGTAATACCCTAACTAATGGATAAATGGAAGGTACCCTGACAATCTTACAAAAAGAAACGTCCTGGGCTCTTTCTGGGACTGATAGTGTTCAATTGCAATGTGGCCATGTTTTCCCAAGCTCTCACTAGATGGAGCAACATACTTATTCTTTTTATTTCCTACCCTAGTATCTAGTCTGTTGAGCTGAATATTACGGGGCAGCTAGGGTGGGATTCCCTGTATCCACTAGGGCAGGTATTATAAAATTTAATTTCCTTTTTAAATTTTCTATTTTAATGCGTTAATTAAACATCTTAACTAATGGACAAATGCAAAATAACTATCCAGTGGATGGAGGGCAGCAACAAGACTTATCTAAGAACTCTGATAACCAAATCTGATTTTAGGGTACAGGGTTTACAGTTTCAGCCATGTGTCTTCCTTTTCTTACCTCTTAAACTTCATGTAGGAGGAAGGGAGTTCATTCCCCAGAATTTCTGAGGAAGGTGAATAGGAAAGAAGGTCTTCTCTCGTCTGTTCATGGCAGCATGGAAAGAAAATAAAGGACCCAGGTGGGAATCTGTACCCTCGTTAACCACTTCGTGTACATTGCAGTATGCAGGGGCATAATATTCTCAAGCAAAAATCATCCATCCTCCATATGCACTATGTGAAGTGCAGTTACTGGCGAATCTGTTGTGCCACAACTGGACCAAGA
Organism: Sabellastarte sp. h YS-2021; assembly: GCA_964017235.1. Taxonomy (NCBI): domain Eukaryota; kingdom Metazoa; phylum Annelida; class Polychaeta; order Sabellida; family Sabellidae; genus Sabellastarte; species Sabellastarte sp. h YS-2021. The sequence goes on from OZ024936.1 coordinate 93,011,348, forward strand.
TAATACATTGGCCAAATTGTTAAAGTATTTGTGTTTATCCCACCACACTTTCATCTGTATTGACTTTATAAATTGTCACCATTCTAAATTTGACTTATTTCAGAGCTTCTGTTCTGCTTCATAGTTGAATTACGAGGTTGGAATATTGGAAGAGTATTAAGTAATTTTTGTTTTTCCAGGCTGAAATAAGTGAAGATATAAATAGCACTTTAACACCAATTGTTACAAATATATTATAGAATAAATATAACAGATAGTTACTGCTAACTACATTCAAAAACTTTCATCAATTAACCCACAAAACATATGTGTGGAAAAACAAACATACAAAAGATAGAACTCTTAAAATGATGAAGCTAGAAAAGCACTTTTACATTTTCTTTGAGAAGGTTTTATATGGTTACAAGGTTTTTAATTACAAAACAGCATTTCTATGCCTCAGAAAAAAAGCGTCAAACAAAGGATACATGTCATCATTTCACTAATATTTACCTTTGGAATAGAAATATAATGTGACATAACTGAAAGAAAAAACATTTTGTTTATTTGGCAAGGTTTGCTAAGTCACTCTTTGACAAACTTCTCTAGATACAATATAGAGTATATCGATAACTCAATCAAGAATTGCTGCAGATACTATGCTGTTAACCATTAAAATTTCCTTAATTTATTTATTCCAATGGGTAGTTGGAAGGGCATAGGAAACCAGTATATACAGTTCGTAAGGATTCTGTACTATAAACTACCAACCAACGGCAAGCAACTACCAGCGTTCCCACTTGAGGCCGTGCCTCAGAACCCCAGCCTCAGAAGTGGGAAGCGAGTGTGTTGCCACTCTGCCACCATGGCCCCAATTTCCTTATCAAACATGAACAGTCTAAAGACTGCCATTTTTCAAGAAGGAAAGCAAAAAATAAAGGAAAACTGGAAGCACAATGGAAAGGGATTTCACAAGTCCTTGGATGACATTGCACATGATCACATCTAGTTTACCTGGCATCAGTTGTTTTCTTTAGTGAGAAAATCATCATTACTCATCCCAGTCACCAAACTCAGTATTGTTAAAATAGTCTTCTTTTACACCGGTATCTGAAGATGGTATGCTAAAAGTTCTAGTGTCCTCCCTAGCCAAAACATGTGACCTTTATCCTATCCCTAGCTTACTTACACATGGAATGCTAAAAAAAGAAAAGAAAGTTCCTATTCGAATTTCAGTGATTCAGATACAATTAATTATAAATTTCAATGTTAAACTAACCAAGATTTTTAGTGGTAGATCTGTACTATAAAGAACCCTCTGAGCTGCAACAGAGAGTACACTCTTCATCACAGAGATACAGTAGTGATAAAGGAGGAAAATGTGGATATCATTCAAGAAATAGATAAGATCAAAGCACAGAGGACATAGGTTCCAACCCAGGTACAGGCAGATACATAGTGGCTAAGATGACTACTTAAAATGACTGTGCTCAATCATTGGGTCCTGTATCCAGTGGCAGGCTAAAGAACCTCAAGGACATTGAAAAATGGTCATCCTTGAGCCTTGTCTTGTCAGTTAGGGGAATGTCAGTAACTTAAAGGCCTAGTAGCACCTAAGATACAACTTTGTCTCAAATATTCAAGTAACATACACACATCCCAGTAATTATAACCACACAGCTGAGAGTTGTGTACTTAGATAAACATTTCACTTTTTATGCTGCTTGTCCACTTTCTGCTTCAACACAAACAGTAGCCATTTTATCTCTTGTGCACACGTCATCTGTTGTGTGTTCATTCAGTGTGCAGTACTGACTTCACTATATGATTTGCTGTTTGTTGATGAACTGTCAAGATTACATTGACCAATTGATATTTATAATTGCTTGACTATCAGTAAAGATTGTAAAGAAAATCTATAGACTGAAAATCCCCAGATTAAAAATCCCTCAATATTTTTAAACTCATAGAAAATCAAGATGTGGCAATAAAAAATCACCAATACAAAAACTCCTAATACTATAGTATTTACAAATGCATTATTATTTTGTCTTGTTATTAATTTATTTCTGAATACAAATGTAGACCTTTAATGTGACTTCCATTTCCTGTTCTTCAAAACAGAAATGTAGTTGTTAATTTTAATCAGGGAAAATAGTTTTCATTTGTCTTGTCTATGTAGAAATTAAACAACATATATAATGAAAGGTATACAGATTATTACTGCTATTAGGTCAAGCTTACTGATTTGTTTTTTTTAATAAATACTTAGAGTTAAAGGTACAATACACTTTATTTGAGGGATGTTTGAGTATGTTTCAGACATACATTAACTAAAATGTTGAGTCAAACCATTTGACTAAACATTTTAGTTAATGTATGCTCTAAAACATGCTGAAACACCCCTCAAATAAAATGTATTGTATATTATTATTATTTTATTCTCTTATTTTATGGATATTTTATCTTTGGGATTTTCAATCCTACATCTTGGGATTTCTGTGCAAATATTGAGTGATTTTTGATGTGGGGATTTCAATGTGTTTCAAAAGTGAAATAAAAAATTATTTGGAAAGCAATTTAACTTTATAATATATTTTAGATAATTTTCCCTCCTTGAACAAGTAACTAACATTGTTAATTTAATCAAGTAATATGTGTTTGGTGTCCAGATCCTGTGGAAACATTGGATGTATTTAAATCTACTGCCATATTCATATACAGTAGAACCTCAATTATCAGGCCTTCTATTGTGCGAATCTCCAGATTAACCGAACCGAAATCGTGTCTCCCTACATATATTAATGCACCGTCTAGTGTGAGCGATAACACAGGATTTTACACAGTTTCACAAACTATTAATTCTGGTGCTTTATAAAATGTACCATTCACAGAAATGCCTAACTTCTTTGATCTTTATCACCATTGTTACAATAGGGGAGGGAGGGATTAATTCAATTACACGACCCGCTACACAACTTCTTTCATAATGCACCAATGAATGAAAGCATATTCGATTGGCTTTCGCAATATATAATCTCCCAGAGTAGGTTCACAGATTAACGTGTATAAAAGAAAAGACGTCGACAATGCATTACCAACCAAACACTTTGGGTTTTACAATAAATAATCTCCAGGAGTTTCTCAATTGACAAAATGTGTAACAATATTTATCTAAAATTAAAATGCAATCAATGCATGTACCAACCGAACTCGCCCAGTTAAAATCTGCATAATATGTTAAATAAAAATGATAATATTCATAGATATGGAGCAAATAAGCAAGAATTAGAGGGTCAGTTACAATATATTATACAGATATATTAAATATATCATCCATGAATACCGATGTCCATATTAAGTGCATAAAAGAGATTTTCTATTATTGCCAACTCAATAACCCCTAGATGATGAATTTCAGTTTCCTTCATCTATCCAAACCCCTCAATTATCCAACTGGATTGTATGTGTCCTACTGGGTTTGGATAATCAAGGTTCTACTGTACATTATATTCATTTATTTATTTGGGGTTTTTAATGTAACTTTGAACACTGCACAGGTCCCTGATGACGGATAGTTCCATGGGCAGAGGAAACCAGTGCATACAGTTAACGTAAACTGCCTACCATTGGTAAACAACTACCAACTTTCCAACATAAGGTCCCTGATTTGAACTCTAGACCTCAGAGGTGGGAGGCAAGTGTGTTACCACTGTGCCACTATGGCCCCTCATTAACAGTATAATCTACTTTACTGTTTTGAAGAATACTGAGAAAATTAAGAAAAAGATTATTTCTAAAGGTTTATTTAAATATTCTTTCTAAAAAGTGGAATGGTACTGTTTTGATAGAAATGAGAAAATTCAGATAAACCTTTGGTAATGCTTTCATTTGTAAAGGTTAAAAGTTGTATCTAACCCTTAATTTTCAATTTCCAAACCCAGATGTCCCATATCCTCACAATCACCCAGAACCTATAAAACCAGATGTGAGATATTGCACATTTTTAAAATTCTCACAGGTTCCAGATATAAAATGTTTTATTATTGTTCAATATGATATTGCAGTATATATCTCATTACACAATCAAATATTGTCAATACTGTCTTACCAATGAAGTAAAGATGAACAATTTTGGTCCAAATTATCCTTCTGATTACTACTTTCATAATCAGATATACAGGCCTCAAAGTTTTATTCTTGTACATTCCTACCAATCCTATCTGGTAAGGTCTGTGTTCTCTCCATCATTTTTGATACTTGGTACACTATTATTATCACCAAAATCAGATAAGTTTTAAATATTATTTTCATCAGATATATTTTTGATAAATGATGTCAGCCAGTTTGATTATCTACACACACAAATGAGGAAAAAAAACATACACCACACTGAAACTATGTGATTCTGCATACACACACACAACATTCACAGTACAAGCATATTTGTTGTGCACAACAGTTGGCGTAGTACACACAGTTTCTGAAGGGGAGGTTTTAAAAGGAGAAATGGCTAATTTAGAGTAAATAAATCAGCTGTAGAATCATGAATATACTGGATTGTTTTTCAAAAGAGTGGTATTTATGTAAACAGGATGATCAGTGCAATGTTTTAAGCCTAAAATATTAGTATGTTAGATTTGACGCTACTAGGCCTTTAAGAGATTGACTGTACTTTGGCAGTCAGATGGGTGAATTAATGTTTTGAATCCTGGAGATATTGTGCTGAGTATAGATACATCACAAAACATTATTCTGAAGGATGGAATAGAGGAGGAGTAATTAATTTCACACTCTGCATTTTTCCACACTGTATGTACCTACATGGCAAAACTGTCTAATACACATTCTGAAGTTTAGGGCCAAAAAATGAACAGAATATAAAAATAAACAAAAATAGCTAAAGAATGACCGAAAATGTATAAATAAACAAAATATAATCTTAAAAATAATCCTTGCAATTACATCTCTCTTAATAATTTTTATCAAACTTCACTTCAAAGCTTGGTTTTACTGTTTTTGTTTCATGTAAAGTTTTATAAAAACTCTGTTTGTTCATAAAACCTGTGTACACCAGAAGCATGAGAATTTCTGACATCAAAATTCAAACCATGGCTAGGTATGTTTTAGCTGAACTGCCATAGTTGACTTGATAAAAAGAAAAGTAGTATTAGGCCAACAAAAAAAGTGGGGATAATCATAGTTTATTAAAATAATCTAAAATCTGGACCTCCAATTATTTGATTTTGCTGAGCAGTATTCTGTCATAATTTAAATTCTGAATGAATCTTATTCATAATGCATGTGGAAAAAATTTGAAATACTGAAAATAAAGCAGGAATTGATTAAGTTTTGTCAACAGAATTATAAATTCTGTGTAAATTCTGCTGAATGAACCTGATATTATTCTAAACCACTGCAATGCAAGGATAGGAAATTCTGCGATAATTTCAAATTCTTCCTTAAAAATTCTGTCATGCCATTTTCATATAATATATAAATTTGTGAATGATCAAACTCCTAGACGTTGACATTATTGCAATTACAGCATTTATTAAGAATTATTTATAAAACATAAACATAATCATATATTGAAACAAGTTATTATTATTGACTATATTTAAGTAGGATGTCAAATGAAATACCCCATACATACTTTAAATATTATTTAATATCAAGTTATTCCCAGAAATATTTAATGTCCACTGTCACTATTTTCAAGAAATACAAATTATAAGTAAACTTTAAATGTGTACTTGTATTTGTTTGTCTTTTTCCTGTATGGGTTTCCAATTTATAAAAGGTGCAGGAAATACTATCTTTTAGTATCTAGTGGCCATTTAGTTAAGTAGAATACCATTTCATGTAAATTAAAACAATTTGTGTGCACCAAACAAAAATTTTACCGTACAGTTTACAGTAAAATATTTCTAGGATATGTGGCCCTGAGAAAACAATTCACTCTCATATATCACAGCATTCTGCTAACATTGACGTTTATGTTTGAAAACTGTGGGGAGGGAACTGCATAAAAAGTGAAATATTTCCCTTATAACATGGCATTTTCAAAATGTTGTATGTAGGTGATTTGTTTATGTGTTTTAACTGGTTGTATTAAGTTGTGATGAGGGTGCTACAGGCTCTTTAATATTTTTTTCTAGTGTCATGAGGATACAGAGCGGCTGGAAACTGAACAGTGGCTCAAATTGGCAATTTGCCTGTGGGTTCAAGCAACATTTAGTGTAAAAGCTCAATATGTTGGTGGTAAAGACTTTTTACGAGCCTCTGTGATGGACCTGCAAGCAGACTAAAAGTACCCTGTGAGCATAAATAGTGATATTAATTTCAGAGCATGAATTCACAAATTATTTATGAATTTATGGATCACAATTTGTTCAATAACCCTGTGATTATTATCAGTATCAGTATGTTATCACTTGAATGTCTGCACTGGCAAACTTAAGGTTTTGAGACAGCTTTGTATACTTTCAAAAAGACATTACCTTTAAAACTAATCTAAAGCTTGAGACTCAATACAGCATATAAATGACAGATATTTAGTACAACCAGATTATAAGTATATATTCAAGCTGAAGGAAGCCACACAAAAGCAAATTAAACCAAAAAAATGGCATAAACAAGAATTTGTCAAAAAGAATGCACAGCTAATTTTAATAAAATATTGAGTGCATAAGTGTACAAATTTTATATAAATAGTGCTTTTCAATTATATATCAGTCAAAACAAATGAATAGAACTTTATCCTTTTCTGATTGCTTGAACTGGAGGAATATCTATTTTTTGGCATCAAAATCTGTTACCGATACATATTCTATCACATTGCAGTTTAAAATATTACATAAGGTCATGCACGTAACTATTAACTAAAACAGTGGAAATTAAAGACTAACCCAAGTGCTTTCTGTGTCAACAGATTTATAATCTTGAACACTATTTCTTTTAATTTAACCACACTAAATATATCTGGGATCAACTTGAGAAACGGTTGTGTACACTGAAAACAAAAGTTAGTTGGTCTAACAAAGAAAAGTTGGTTGATCCTACGATGTCTAATTTAACCAACCAAGTTAATTAAATAAACCAGGTATGTTGGTTGGTAAAACAAAAGAAAGTTGGTCCGATTTAACAAACTAAGTTGATTCCTCAAACAGAGCATACTGGTTATTCCAACTAAAGTGATTGGTTTGTACTACCAGATGACTTAGTTTATTCAACCAAGTGAGTTAGTTACTTCAACAAAGCTGGTTCGTTAGTGTAATCACTTTTATTGGTTAGACAGGCCAATGTAAGTTGCATACCTTAACTGATTTCATTGGTAAGTGCTATAAGTAGGTTGTCAAACTAGATCAGTCTTTTAGATTTTTATTATTCAAATTGATTAAGTATTATTGATCCGGCTGCATGGTGAAATAAAGTTATTACCTTTATTCCTTTTTAAAATAATGCTTTACATGACAATAAACAAGAAACAAGTCAATCATACTCACAAAATGCTTTATTGAAATATATTCATCAGAAACAAAAATAATATACATAAACATACTGGTTGGCCAAAATTCCTCAATGTCAACTGTGGGCATTCATAAGCAACAACCAACAACCAACAACCACATGGGGTTTGGTCGGGGTTCAAAATGCCACCCTCACAGGTTGATGTTAAATGTGTTGCACTCTAAAAATACAAAACTATTACATAAAGTTGAAAGCATAAATCATGAAAATGAAATATTAAACAAATTAACCAACATTGAGTAGTTGGGACAACTAATTCTAACAAATATATGTTAGTTTGGCTAACTAAGTCAAAGTCTGTAGCTCCTACAAATCAGACTGGTTAACCAAACTGATGTGTTAGTTTCTCTGACAAATACAATTAGTTGAACAAAACAAAAATTATTATAATACTTAATTTTGTATTGTTAAAACATTTCAAAACAAAGCAAAACAACAATAACATATAAAGGATTAATCTTACTGTGGGATTTCCCATGAAATACATCAAATAAAGTGAATATTTAGCAGTATTTCTTTTAGTGGTTGATAATAGAAGATTTTATCCAAATCAAACTTACAAACCCGTCTATATAGCTTATTTAACATGAAAACTGATTGCATTGCACATATTTTAATCTATACATTTTGTACTAATAAATTTGAATCATTTTAACAAATGTAGACACTAATATTGTTATATATAAGGAAAATAGCTTACAAATTTATTCAAACAATTGCATCAAAATCCAAAAATAAACAATGCATGGAGCATGCTCAAACTTAGCTGGACCAAACAGGGTTCTTAGTTTTAGCAACTAAGGTGTTACTTAAAATTTGTTTTAACTAACATATCTTAGTACTATCTACCAACTTTTGGTTTTCAGTGTAACCTATTTTCGATATCTGTTTTACAAATTTTACTTTTTATGCAAAGTCTAATAACACTATTAATAATGTCATACCTATGTGCAAACATTTCACATGTAAGTCCCCCAAAAGGGACCTGTTTTTTATAATTTTAAATATATTCTCAGCTGCAAACTCAAAACTAATGAAACGCTTATAATCTGTGCAGTTGTCTCTATAGTTTTTTCCATTTGTAATGGAAATGTGTTTTGTTGTCCTATCAGGACATGTTTGCCATTACAGTAATAGTAAACTTTATCAAAGCAGCTACTGCTATTGATCTAAAGCAGAAAAAAATGTATGTTGAGTATTGTATTTATGACAGTACATATTTATGTCATCTCAAAAATAAATTTACATAAATCCAATATGGAGTTGTAATTTTTTTCTGTGGACCTGAAATGCTTTTCCAATACAGGCTAGGTAGACCTAAATAGTTTTTAGTAAACTTCCTGTACTGAATATTATGGTAAGAAAAATCACATAAGATATAATTACAAAAAATTAACGCTTCAAGGGCAACTTGCATTAAGACACATTATTGTTTCACACTTTAATGATATAATAGGTATTTTAACTCGTCTCTAATGAAAAAACATTGTCATTTTCTCCGACTGTTGTAAGATCTTTGATGTTAGTTATGTTAAATAAATTAACACTCTTGTGATCTGTCATTACATTTACTGCTTCAACAAAAGACATCTCCAAATTTTTGTCAGTTGCAATACTGAAATTATTTTTCTACTGATATAATTTTCAACATGGATGAATAATTATTACAAAAAGATCTTCTATTTTAACAAGATATCCCAGTCTTTGAATTCATATGTTAGACTATGACCTCCTAAATATAATATTTTCTAAGAATAAAAGGGGTTCAGAGGGTTAGTCAGACCAATTTTCTAAACTTACTTAATCTGCTTTTTTTCTCCCAAGACATTTGACATCTGTGAAATCAATAATTAAATAGATACAAGTTGAAAAAGACAAAATCTGTGATTGTATGACTCTAGTTGATGATCCTGGTTATGTATGTCCATGTTAAAAAAGGAAAGAACTGTTTAAGCTGGTCAGATTATTCAAACAAGAGGATTTGGGGGAGTTAGAATATTGCTTGCAAGATACTGACCCCCTTTAATAAACTGCTCCCTCTGTTGTTCCTGCACCGGTTTAATTGATTTACTTAATGGGGGCATGTGGGGTTGGGGGATTGTTTGTCAACATTAAATAGGCTCAATAACACATAGAACTAATCAGTTAAAATTGATGATTTTCTTAGTCCATATTTGGTTTACAATTTTGGTGCTTGTTAAAGTTCTTTTGTCTGGTCTGGGCTTTCTGGATATTATTTTCGGTTATTTCTTTGATCCTACTGTATATATCTATCATGGACTTGGCATAGGTTGAAAAGTTATCTTCACTATGAAGATGAAGAATGTCAGAAGGAACATCAGACAAGGAAGTAATCTCATCACCATTGTTGACATCAACAGGAAGTCATGTGACTCTATATACAGCTAAAATCCCATCCTAATGTTCATCCTAGTCAATGGACTGGCTTCTACCTTTTTCATTGATACATTTCCACAGCTGTTAAAGTGATTCGCCACTTCATTAAACTGAGAATTAATAATATCTAGTCAAAAATAATTCAAAGTAAAATTTACAAGACATCTATTCACCAAACTAAATATTGGTAGTTTTTATTGTCTTTGAGTGACCAAATTTAAAAGTAAGTAAATAAAATACGTACATATTTACACAAAGGAGATGTCTTACATTCATATGGTATAGAGTAACAGGGAATATAAAAGCTTCTGTTTTAAAATTGAGATTTCACCATAATTTCTGCATAGCTTTTAGCGCAATAAAATGAGCAGAAGCTTTCAACAATGCACATGATATATTTGCAGCTTAGTTCATTATAGAATTATGCCACATTATTTGGTTATGGTTGATAAAAGGAGCTGAAAAATTGCAAGGACAACTTACTGGTTTGTATCTGCACAAGTATCTCATTGATAATGATCAGTAACATATTCTTATGAGTTAATAATTGTTGACCAAAAGTCAGCAAAATAACTTAAAGGTAGCTCAGTACTGTTACCTCAGTTTGGTCTTTTCATTATTGCAACAGAGTGATATACATAATCCAGCACATATTGTAAAGGATCTCTTCTTACAAGCTCTTCAAGTTGTTTATAGAGTCTCTGTAGAATTTGTTTCTTTTCCTCATCTTTCCTTGATTGTTCCAAAGCATTATATAAAGTGTTGTAAGACCAAGACTTGATGCTGCTCACTATTTCAGCTGTATATTGATCCACTTCCATTTCACTCCCTGTTTGAAAATAAAGAACTAATCTGTTGTTGGTTTTAAAGAACATGTTAGCTGCCATGGTGGTGCGTTGGTAACACACTCGCCTCCCATCTCTGTGATCAGGGATTAAATCCTAGCCTGCAATGATGCGAAAAGCTGGTAGTTGCTTGCCGTTGGTACAGTACAGAAAATTCCCTAACAGTATGTACTTATTTTGTCTGCCATTCCAACTACCGGTCAAAATGTGACGGATAAGGTACTAGACATAAAACACTGAATCAATAAGTAAACTGCATGGTTTAAAGAATAGAGTAAACCAATATACTGTTTTTTCTACTGTTTGAAGCACCCCATTATGATATAATCTGATTTTGAGGGTGACATTTAAGTCAAATCAAATGAATCAAAAATATAGGAAAGGGTTCAAAGTGTCAATGTATGATAGCTGACTTCTTTCCCTTCGTTTTCTTCAGATTTTAACATCACCTATACACAGTGCCATTCATGAGCAGTGGTTAAATTTTGCATAGAATATGGATATTTTTATTGGGAATCAGTTTAGTTTTTCCATTATAAAGTAAACTTGGAAATCCTATAAGATCAAGTTACTATCATACACACATATTTTGAACATACAGAACTCACCTGTTCTCAGAGCCTATTGTGAGACAAAGAGGGAATTACAATTGTCCACTCAGTTGCTTAGGAGAACATTTTAGTAGTTTTGAATCCTCTACAGATATCTTACATGGATTCAGGTAGACTTATTGACTTGGGGCATATGATAGACAAAGGCAAGTTGGTGTGAGGTTTTGTACAAGTGGGTGGCATTAGCATTAAAATCCCTTGATGCCCTTGGCTTGACTGAACAATAGACTAAGTGGATTAGTGAACAATGGTGAGTATATTAACCTAGAACAGATCTCTGTGGAATGCTGAACTGGAACACCACAGGGCATGTTAAAAATTGGTACCAAGTTTGACATATTATCTGATACGTATTTCCCTGTATTTAGGTCAAAGGAATTGCATATTAGATTGTAAATTGGATAATAAAGAGAGAAACTGACCATTCTGTGTGTAACTGCTCCGAAAATGATCATAAGATGGTGACTCTAGTATCACTTTGTCAACACTTAACAGCACCAGACCTGACTGTGTAACTGGAGAATCTTCATTTTCAAATGGCTTCATGATTTCCTCCTTTGTTCGGTGTGTTGCAGAAAAAGTACTTTTTCTTAGTTCCTCCTTAATATGAAACAACATGTAAATGCTCAGTCATAAAGTATATGTTTTATACAAATATCTGAGGTATTACAGATATAAAAAATAAGAAAGTAGATCAATTAATAGATCAATGTAAGTTCTTACATTGATATACTCTGTGGTAGATTCCATTGTTCTCCCAAAATCTACCCAACCCTCCCACATTATACCTAGTAGTAAAGAGCCATCTACAATCCACCCCAATTAGTTAATTCTGGTAATTGATGATTTCAGTGACTAAGGGATAACTTTTTGGCATGGTTCACTGACAAATAAATTCATGTACCTTTATATCATTGTCATATCATTTTAATGATGCTGCTGTAGATCTAGCATAAAAATTCAGAGTTTTTTTCATTTATACATTACTGGTTCTCAGGATTTGGTCCCAAACTGCATTGAGCCTCATTGCAAAAACTAATCAAGATTTTGGGTGACAGACCCCCGAGGAGTCTGTTACAGCAGTTTGACTGGACCTTGAAACTGTAGGTACCTCGTCTCTATTGAAATTCCATGTATTTATAGTTTCGAAAGAAGTAACTGTTAGAATATTTTCAATTAAAACACTGGGTGAATCATTTCTAAAGCAATATAAAAATACTGTGACCCTTAGATTTCCAAATCCATACATAACTATAAAATCTCCCTTTCTCAATAAAAAGAGCAAATATTTTCTATGGTATACTAAGTACTAAAGAGGCAAATTCATGACTTGCAAATTAACAATTAATGGAATCGAGATTTGGGCACTGAAACTGACACAAACGATAGAAATCTTTCTCCGTGTGTTAATACAGTTAGGGGAAACGGCCTAATATGGTATAATATAGGCTTATTCATAGGAAGTTCAAAAAGATGTCTGTATTAAATGGGAAATTTCAACCAGAGTTCTGTTTATTATGTTAATCTAATAATCTTTTTTTTCTCCCCAATATCTTTCCAGGCTTGGAATGGTTTGAAAAACTAGTATGCAATGAAGATTGGTTTACATATGAATGTTTTCCAAAAAAAATTATCCTAGGTCACTTTAATAGTCTACAATTTCCTTCCCATCAACAAAAAATTATCACTGTCACAGATAACTATATAGATTTAAACTCCAGGGGCCGGTTTCATGAAGCCTCCTTAGGATAAAGGTCCCCTTAAATTTAATGGTTTCCTCCAATTTCTCATTCGTTAAAAAAAGTTAGTTTCACAAAGCCTCCTTCCTTGAAGGAGACCTTGAAATTTCAATAATATACTTATTTTAAATAAATATGTATCAAATTATACTTTGTAAGAGAAATCTACAGAAATGTAAAAATGTTGTTTAAAAAAGAAATCAGAACATGATGAACTAATTACTGTGGAATAAGAACGACTATACCAGACTTAATAAACAAGGATTAGCAATAATACTGCAGTCAGTAAATAATCAATAGCAATATTATTCTGAAGTCAAATGAATCGGTCAAAATAATAACACTTCAATATTCAATCAAATATGCATCCTAACTATCAAAAAATACTGCAGTTAACATACAAAGTGAAAATATTAGAACCATAATATAAAATATATAAACTGCAGTTGAAATAATATTTATACCTATACTCCTACATAGTCACATCAAGAAATGACCCCATTACAAGTTAAGAATTACTGTCTGTTGCAAGAACTTTCAAAACCATGAGCATTTGTTTGTAAAGAACTGGGAGGGAAACACCCCATCTGTCAAGATGACACAAGTATTAATAAACTATCAAGCCAAATTTATTGAGGATTTCTGTAAATTTGGAATAAGATAAAAGCAATTACTTAATGAAACCGCATCCGAAAATAAATCAAGCAAACCAAATTAAATCAAATAAATATCAGCAAAAGTCACAATCAATGAGTGTACCTTTCTGTTAGAGCACCTCAATACACTGAAGAACAATTTGATTTCCATCCCTTATATAGAGATTTGGTGTAGATTCAGAATGTGTACTGAATGAAATAAATCTGACAATGCAGCACTCGGCCAACAAAACTTCCCGACTCTGCCTACGAATCAGTTACAGCAAACATAAACTCAGGCCAGTATACCCACAAGAAGTGATGATGTCACATGCAATGGTAGATCAGAGATCTTCTTATTCTGGCATTTTATATTGAGAGTGATTCACTCTCAATATAAAATGCCAGAATAAGAAGACAATATGGCAGATATGTCTCCTAACAACCTTATTTTTAAAATGAAAAAACAAAATTCTTTAAATATTTAACCCTTGAAGTGATTGCCAGACACATCATATAAAATATAGAAACCTAAGGATTTGTAATCTCCCGCGGTCATGTTAGTTCAATGAAATACCATGGTCACCACAGATTAATAAATTTAAAATATGTAGATTACATGTTGTGAAAAAATGTCCCTAATATCGAAGCTGGATTATCATTTAAACACACACAAATTCATTTATCGAACCTTGGTAATTATGCCCCTCTCAAAAAAGTTAATCCAGGTATCAGCAATTGTCTTGAAAATATTCTTCTTCCCGGTATTGCCAATATATTGCCCCTTCTCATCAGTTCCAATGATGAATAATATCATGAATCCACCTGAAGTAAAGCAAAACCTAAACAATCAGTATTCAATTCAATGGCAACAATTCAGTAGAATTGTACTGTGTCACTAGCTTTGGTTAAAAATTGAAGCAGATGAAATTCGAAAGGACATAAATTATGCTGGATGGACAAAAATAGTTGGCTGACCGGCAGTATTTTTGCAGATCCAGACCACTTACAGAAGGATTAAGCCATGGTGAAGCCCCACCTTGTAGAAAAATATAACCTAAACTGCTAGTCATATGATCAAATAAATGCAACCTTAAACTCATAAATTTATAAAATATTAGCAATTAACTATAACCTTACAAAGAAAAGTTTTTGGTGTACATAATGAATATCAATGAAAGGAAGCATATAAAATATCTTCCAAACACTAAAAAATTGCCCCGAGCTTAAACTCAATGTTAGTTTGCAGGTGTGCAGGAGTTTCCTTAAGGTTCGCTTCATGGATTGTTACATCCACAACTTAAACATGCCTAGAATTGCACAGTATTTGAAATACTGTTCAAATGTTTGCAAACTTAAAGTGAAAATAATTCTGTTATTACTGCTAGTTTAAGGTCACCTTAATACATGACACTTAGCTATGACCAGTTACATATACATGCCAAATTTGAACGAAATCTGTCACGTTATTTTCAGTATACTCTACAGAAAAATAAAAAAATAACCTCAACATAATTCTTTTATACATAAGAGTTTAAGGTCACCTTAAACAGGGCACACCTTCAAAACAATCAGTTACAAGCACATGCCAAATTTGAATTAAATTTATCAACTTATTTTTGAGATATGGTCCAGAAATGAAACAAGGCCAAAAGGTGTTTTGGTCCCCTAGCGCGAGTGCAAAGCCATCAGAGACACAAGTAGTGCACTAGAATTTACAAAGTCTTGCAACAGAAAGAAATTTCAAGTAAGGTACAACCTACAGCTGGTCCCAAACTGAGATGGTAGCCCACCCAAGTACTAACCCAGCAGGTACACAAACTGAAATGTTGTTCATTTAGAGTGGAAAACAGGTCCTGACATTAAAATCCACATTATCAACTACTAAAGCTAAGTTAGTTTTCTAACATGAAAAAAAGTAGTGATATTTTGCAAAAAAAATTGGTTTTGGTTGAAAAATTGACACTGACACAGTTTCAACACTTTTTCAAAGCTCGATGTCTGACTGAAAAATTAGTGATACTTCATACAAAATCAAGACTAAATCAAGTAAGGTTTTCCAACATGAAAGCTTAGTCATGTTATGGAACAGAAAACAGGTTGAATGTTGGAAAATGAATGACGGGTGATCGTTGATTGAAAATTCTTTTTCTAGAGGGAGATATAGTGATTAAGTCTAACTTTTGAGAGAACCATTATTACAATATTTTTGAAATTTGTAGGTATTTGTAAAGCAAAGACTAATTTTTGAACTTAAGATTATAAAGATGATAAAGATTACGTGTGCATGTACTTGAACAATTTTATCTATTCTCCTTATTGACAAAACTGATCATCCAAATATATTTTTTATAATTTATAGTTATATTTTGATTAATGCAATTTTTGATAATTAACAAAAAACATTTGAAGTCAAAGTTATCTTAAACAAAAAAAGATAAATTCAAACTTATTCGTCAAAACTTACTCATCAAAACCCATGCTCAAATAACTAGTTTTCACTTTACAAGTTTACACTAAAAAACATCTCTATACAGAGAACCTAAGCTATAACATATAATCACACAGCAGTGAGGTGATGGGGGTTCCTGGTTCTTCTTATCTGTACCCTGCTACACAGAACATTAGGTCTGTGACCAAAAGTAATTAGATAACATAGCAGGGGTGGAGGTGGGGATTCACCCTTGTTCAATTGCATGCATGGTGTTTACTTCTTTAGGTCTCTTTTTGGTGGTCAGAACTGACAACTAATTCAGATGGGGAATAATGGGTGGAGTTCTACAAATGAGGCTATTCTTATGTTGTTTTTTTTTCATTTTATATGACAAAGTTGTGTGAGCCACAAGCATCGGAACTGTGCCTTGTGGCTTTGCTACATGATTATAGGTTCTTTATAATTACAGTATAATTATAGCTAACTTAATAAAACACTTAAAAGAAACTGATTGGATAAAATACTGAAGATATAATTTGTTTAACCTTTTGTAACATGGTGCATCAGGGACTGGGCAGGCAAGGGTAGCAGACCTACCATCACTACCTCTTTACAGTGCCACTCATACAGAGTATGAAACTTTTTCAGGTATACAAAAACATATTTTGAAAAAAAACAGATAAATAATGTCACAATTGTTTGTTTTATAAAGAAAAAAATATAAATTTATCTTAAAATTTCACAAGAAGAATGTCAATTGAAGACACTGAATAATACCAGTTCTAGTAATAACATAAAAATGGATATCTAGGTGGAAAATATGGATTTACATATCTTAAGAAATTATATTTGAAAGGTGATGCAAAATTATGTTGTCATCAGAAATAGAATATTGAATATATAATGATTCATGAAAACATGTCATCTTGGAAAGAATTAATTACTTTGAGGTGTATACGGATAGTTATTGTATAATATTAAGGAGCTATAATTATGACAAACAAGCTACATTGATTCAAATAGAAAAGATAGTGTAAACTACCTGATTTTACCCATAGAATTCAACCCTATTTCCTACATTGGATTCAACCAAAAACAGTTTGCAAACTCTACACATATTTCAACCAAATTTCACCCATTCAGTTCAACCTGATTTCAATGTTAGTTTTAAAGTGATTTCACCAGTTGGAACCAGCCAAAAACAGTTTGCAAAATCTACACATATTTTAACTACATTTTCACATTGGATTCAAGCAGATTTCAAAGTCGTGTGCCTGATGGGAACATAGCCCATTGCCGCTTAACTTCAGCGAGCAGACAAATAGTCATCACTCTGTGTCACAATTCCTGAAAGTCTGATGTAATAAGGACATATGTATGGGGAAAAGCCAAAAGGACATGTGTCCTGTTAGCTATTGGAGTGTTGTCAATGTAATCAAAGTCCAGAGAGAAAAAGACATATGTATGAGTAAAAGCCGAAAGGACATGTGTCCTTTTAGCTATTGGGGAGCAAAAGAGGGAAATTCAGAATGAACAGGTAAATTTCATCAAAGTCCAGAGACAAAAAAAATGTGATCTTTAGAAGTGCTTAAAAACTTGAAATCAAAATAAGTATGTTACTCGTGGGAGTTCAAGGTTATCAAACTATACAGCACACCCTGAGGACTAGCTACATCCACATGTCAAATTTGAATTTAATCTGGCAAGCCATTTTTGAGATACTGTCTGGAATAGAAAGTGTGGCGAGAACGCCGACACCACAAAATGAGGTGGCAAAGCAATCCCTGTATGCCACGCAGCATAAATGCTGGTGACACAAAAAGGTATCAGAAGAAAGATCAAAATTTGGACTTAATGGCCCATTCATCAGCAAGATTGAGATTGGTACAGGCTAGGGACATGACGACTCCAAATATTTCATATCGCTAACTGCAAAGTATTATTTTTGTTGGCACAAAATAACAGTTGAATTTATAAAACCACCAAAAATTTCGTATTATTAAAACACTGAAAATGATAAATATGTGAATTAAAACGAAAATATATGTCTATAATCTGTAAAATTTATTTATTTGCTTATTTCAGACAGGAAGTGGGTGATATACTTCCGGTTTTATGTGAGAATACAGAAAACCTTGTTGTAGTTGGACTTCAACATATTTCTGTGACAATATGAACATATTTGATGGATCCAGACCTTTTGCCATCTTTTATACTTCATTGAGCGGTTATTCGTACTTTCAAATATGTACCGATGCATAACATTATTCTAACTAATTGTCACTTGTGGGAGTTAAACCCACACAGAGGTGATAGTCAGTGATTACATGCCAAACCTGCTAACCCACCAGGCGACTGAGGATCAAGCTATATGAATAAGAAAAAATGTCAAAAGAAACTTTTTTTAGATCTTCCACTGAAGAGAATTTCAATGAAACATGATCTTTCACAAGAATATTAATTATTGACCACCCTCTAGGCCAGGTTAGCTTACAGACTTCCCTGCAAAATCATACAGAAAGTTCACATACTAATAACTAAGATCAAATGCATAATCATTTGCAGGTTTCACCCTGAAACTAGATTTTCACAACAACATATTCACATCATCTCCTGAAATACAACCTCCAAGCCTAAATAAACATCTAAACTACCCAGGTTCCACCTGAAACTGAAGGAACCCTAAAAAGTAACTACTAATTCATATCATAATAAACTCCCCGGTTCTACCCTGAGAGACACTGAGTGAAGTATTAAATCATATCATAAACTCCCAGGTTTTACCCTGAAAGACACTGAATGAAGTATTAAATCATATAATAAACTCTCAGGTTTTACCCTGAAAGACACTGTGTCACAAAACTATATGTCAATCATAAACATAGTTTTCAGGTTTGACCCAGAAAACTCACTGTTCAAACTTAACTACAGGTTTTACCCTGAACGGTTGTTCATCCTGCCTCTGATGTTGTCTCCAAAACTTCCAGCCCAGAACTGAAGTTTCCCTCAGCTTATATAGAGAAAACCCAGACAGAAATGAACAACTCAGAAAGTACAAGGTTGAAGTCTTCTGATTGGTCCAAGCTTTAGTTTCAACCAAAACTTCAGAGAGTGAACTTCCTGTATCACATTATCATTGTAAGCATGAAACTAAATGATAATACTTCACTAATATCAGCATGCCAAAGAAATAATACACATTAGAAGGTAAGATTGCTCAATAAAATAGATATACAAGCTACAAAACCCAAATTATAAACTGCTAGTCATAAATATATGATTCAGCCGCCGATAGTTACAACAAAATATCAAGCTAATCAATAAAATGTACGGTCAATGCTCTTCAATATTTCAATTAATAATACTAGCATCATGTTTGCAAACAGGAAATTACTAATTTTGTTAATTTTCTCCTCAACTAATGCATTAGTTTGTTTATTATTATATTTCATATCTTAAAAATTCAAAATTAGTTTTTCTTAGATATGTATTACTACTTCTTTGGATTGTACTGTGTAGTTGTACTCAGCGCAATATCTCCATATACTACAGGACTCAAATCACTATTTCACCCATCAGACTGCACAGGTACAACTCCAACTCACACAGGTAACTGACATTCCCCTAACTGAATGATAGAGACTCAAGGATGACAATTTATCAACATCCTTGAGGTTCTTTAGCCTACCACTAGGGATAGCACCAATGACAAAGGATGATAATTTTTTCTTGTTAATGTGTTTATTTTTTAAAAAAAACTACAGAATATTGACTCTCTGAACAGTATTCTGGCAGGTTTTTGATAGATCATTGGACAGATTAAAAAATTTTAGTATTTCAGAAGAGATTCAAAACCATGGTTACAAATCATGCGGCTTCTGCATGGAAACCCCAGTTTTAATGGTTTTGGTAATTTCTACAAATAAAAATTAATACACAGGCAGCATTTGTACTACAAGCAATCTGCAGAACCAACATTTTGTATAATTTTCCCTGGGGCCACTTTGGCAGAGTGGTAACACTCTCGCCTCCCACCTCTGAAACGGGATTCGGTTCCCAACCCACCATCAAGTGGGAAAGCTAGTAGTTGCTTACCGTTGTTCGGCAGTTTACAGTACAAAACCTTGACCAACTGTGTGTAGTGGTTTCCTCTGCCCTTCCTACTACCCATCGTTATATGACCTGTACAGTGTTGAAAGGGAGGTAAAACTCCAATAAGTGAATAAATATCAGTTTCCCTAAATGGCTTTACATAGGTTATGGAAACATACATTTTTTGATATATTGACTTGGGTTTGAGATCACTTTTAAAACACGGTATAGGTCAGATCATGACAGTAAGTTCATTGTCTGGAGGAAATCAGTAGATAAGTCACGATTTTTCACTATTATCTGGGGAACTATGTGACCCACAGATATGATTTTATATAACACTTGAAAGGTCTTTTCACAGTTCCTCTGCTCACTTTTGTTGTATAAAGATCCTTAAAGAAACGACCCAGAAATTAGAAGTTAAAGATTGAGTTTTTTTACATTCAATAGTGCCCCTGTAAATATAACTGACTTTTGTTACATCCTCTTTCAGTATGTGGATTTATTTAGCTCACAAATCATACAAAATGGTGGACAGAAAAAGAAAATGCTGTGACTATCGATCCGTGTTTCACTGTTCAATAGCTTAAGTAGGTCTGTGTAGTGTTTGCGAGGTGGCTTCTTGGTGCCACCAAGTTCATTCCTGGAGGGTCCCTTCCCCCTCTTCAAAGATTTTCGGATCAGGCATCAGATTTAGTATGCATGACCATGCTGTTTTGTTAAAAGCTTTTCTATTGGCTTACAGGTTTTTTACTCAGATGCCTTCATTCTGCCATTTGGACGATTGGCAGCAGAGGGGTAACATCTTTTGAAACTAAATACCAGTGAAACCGCATACTTTTAGTTACATTATTTTTATTTTTCAAATTTTTATTCTGTCACAGGTGTTTCACTTCTTAAAGGTTATGTCGGATAGAAAAGCAAAGCAGTATAATTTACACTCCAGTAAGCAGGGGGCAAGTACATATGCCGATACATAAACAACTGTGTGATGATAGGGAATTTTTGACAAAAATGTTAGGTAAACAGTCGGATCCTGGTGATACCTCTTTCCACGATTCGGATGTTTCTGTTTCGGACAGTGACCTAGATTGTAGTGGCCTGGTTTCACAGTCAGATAATGAGGCACATTAGCAAAACAGATAGCCGTACTTATAAAAAAATTTGCGATGGAAAGAGGAGCACCTTCCCACAGCAGGGACACCAGTTTGGATCCGCTTTCACAGAACCTCATTAACCAACAAATGACCAAAGTAAAATTAAGAAAACAAGTATTAAAAAACTAAAAATAAGTACTCAGGTAGCAGAAGCTAGTAAAGCTGCACAAGAGTGCAATTCCTCCCCTGTTGACAAGTTATCTGATCTTGCTGCCTTGAGACAAGATTCGTTCATACAAAAGCAAGTTGAACAGAAGATGAAAGAACTTACTGCTTTGCAATCAGGTACTGAACAGAAAATTAAGTCTCAGAAGGGTGGGGTGGAAGTTGGTGGTAAAAAACAGAATTAAATGGACTCATGAGTTTGTACTTACCGGAAGTACAAAGGAAAGAATATCATATGACCAGTTGACTCCAATACAGTGGATGGCTGGTTTTTGTCGCACCATGAAAGAGGAAAAAGACATAGAAATGAACGAACACTTGCTTGATTATGTTATTGCATTGTTAGAGGATGTAAATGATTTTACTGGGGTGTGACAAAGGCCAGCCATGCAGTGTTACTGTGTCGTATGGAACAAGGGGAGGTTTTGATAGGATCCGACGTGCTAATGCACAAAAGCATATAACTTCCAATACTTCTTCCTCACAAAATGGTCCTGCAAAGAAATTTGGGGGAAAAATTACTAGGTCAATGCCCTCCAATTACCAG
This sequence comes from Sabellastarte sp. h YS-2021, assembly GCA_964017235.1. Classification (NCBI taxonomy): domain Eukaryota; kingdom Metazoa; phylum Annelida; class Polychaeta; order Sabellida; family Sabellidae; genus Sabellastarte; species Sabellastarte sp. h YS-2021. Next base: position 93,033,482 of record OZ024936.1, read on the forward strand.
GATTCTTGTGTTCATGATAAAACTCATGGAACAAAAGGTACAAACTACAAACACATATGTTCAGCATGCTTTGCAGATTGGGGGAAGAGTTTTGTCCATGCAGAAACTCAATGTAGGAATATAAGTAAAGAATCTCAGTTAAAAATAGCATCAGAGATGCCCGTACCCCACAGCCTAGGGAAATATTTTCAACACCATGAGATATAGAAGTACTGTACCAGTACAAAGTTCAGGATACTTTCAGAGCACTGTCAGTTATGTAAAGGTCCAAACAATGTTTAAATGGACAAAATAATGTTTAAAAGAAAGATAATGCATGTAAAGATGAAGTATTAAAACAAGATAATTCAATAACAAGATGACAGCATTAATCAGTAAACTAAAATTCAACATCCTTTATCTACATCTGCATGGGCGAATTATGGTTTAGATGGTTTGAATATTACCAGGCATACAGAAGTGATAATACATTTAATGAATGCTTATGTGTGGTGTTGGAGCAAAATTTGTGGCTCACTTGATGAAATTCTATCTCTTACAATGGGAAGTTATGAAAGTAAAATTCTTTATAAATTCTAATACGACTTTAACAGTGCTTAATCTGCATCAAAATACAGACCCAAAGGTGCAACAAGATTTTAAAGGTCAAGGTCACTATGACAAGGTCAAAGGTCAAATTAAGATCACGCCATGATAATACACACCTATAGCTCCTAACCAATGTCCCTACCAAGTATCAACTTGCTACACCTTACGGTTTCTGAGATATAGCCCGGACAAGATTTTATAGGTCAAGGTCACTACGGCAAGGTCAAAGGTCAAATCAAGGTCAGACCAAGACACTGCACACCTACACCCTCAGCCAAAGTCCCTAACAAATATCAACTTCTTACACCTGATGATTTCTGAGATATAGCCCGGACAAGATTTTGTAGGTCAAGGTCACTATGGCAAGGTCAAAGGTCAAATCAAGGTCAGACCATGACGTTGCACACCTACACCCCCTAACCAATATCCCTACCGAGTATCAACTTCCTACACATTGGTGTTTCTGAGATATAGCCCGGAAAAAATTTTAGAGGTCAAGGTCACTACGGCAAGGCCAAAGGTCAAATCAAGGTTACACCATGACGTTGCATACCTACGCCCCCTAACCAATATCTCTACTAAGTATCAACTTCCTACACCTTATGGTTTCCGAGATATAGCCCGGACAAGAATGTATAGGTCAAGGTCACTACGGCAAGGTCAAAGGTCAAATCAAGGTCAGACCATGACGTTGCACACCTACACCCCCTAACCAATATCCCTACCAAGTATCAACTTCCTACACCTTACGGTTTGCGAGATATAGCCCGAACAAGATTTTAAAAGTCAAGGTCACTACAGCAAGGACACCATGGGTGAAAACAATACCCTGACAGCCCTTAAGGGCTGTGGGGTAAAAATGACTAAATTTTGGTACAGAAGCGAATGACTGTACCCACGTGTCCAAATATTTCAAACAATTTGTATCCAACAAAATCTGTATATGCAAAAAATGTTAAAAATTGGGAATTCTTTCAGGAAAGGTATGCTACAAAATGGGATTGGCTCGCCTGGTATTACAAGTTCAAAGAAAATATTATTGATCACAGGTCTTATGCTGAGGTTGTTCGTACCAAAAATACTGGGGTCCCAATTATACCTTCAATTGAGAAGTCGGCATGAGTTCATCCCAATTCCAAATTTAAGGCAAGTAAAAATCAAACTGTTTTGAGCAAAACACAGAGACTGGACACGAACAACAATGACCAGTTAAAAATCAAAACCTTACCCTTTCCAAAGATACTGTTGGGAGTACAGTAAAAATTTTGCCAAAATTCAATACTCAATTTGAACTAGATCTGAGTAATAGATTTGCCCCCTTGCAGGACATGGGTTCAGAATTGCTTGAGTCAAACTGTACCACAGCGTCACAGCCTAGTGTGCCACATTCTACTTTTTCATGCACTTCAAGTGTCCCTTGTAAGAAGCTATGCAACAAAAATGACTAAGTACATAATTATGGTAACAACTTGTCCCCTGCATTTGAACCCTTGCACCAGACATTGCACCAGGAACATATTAGTCCATTGGAATTAAAACAGGCAAAATTCTACCTGATATTCTAATGAATAGAACCCAGTGTGTAGATTATGTCAATTGTTCACAACAAAATGGCACTCAGTTTGGTTTTTTATCATTAACCCCTTTGAAAGTTTATACTAGTCACCATACTCCTATCAAGGCAATACGAAATATTGCAGATCTCCATACAACAGTTAAAGCCAGCAATCTTCCAAACTTCATATTTTGTAGGATTCCATTGAAATTTCAACCTAGTATCACCAATTGGAGGAAGTACTTGGTTAACTATTGGGATCAACAGTTATTGGACTTGCTAGCCTTTGGCTTTCCTTTAGACTTTAATCGTTCTTGTCCTCTGCAGGCTACTGAAGTTAAGCATGCTTCAGCTATTATTTATTCACACCATATTGACAAGTATTTACAAGAGGAACTTCAATTTGGGGCTATTTATGGGCCTTTTGATTCTAAGCCCTTCCCTTTACATGTGTCATAATTTATGACACATGAAAAGTCAGGTACTACTAAGCGCAGAGCTATTGTTGATCTGAGTTGGCCACATAACCTTTCTGTTTATGCTGGTGTAGCAAAACATAAGTACCTGGGTACTTATTTTGAACTCAGGTACCCTTCCATTGACAATATTGTACAAGCAGTCAAAGAAGTCCTTCAGCCATTATGTTCAAGGTAGACATTAGCCGTGCCTTTAGGCACTTAAAGATTGACCCTGGAGACTTGGACCTCTTAGGAGTACTTTTGACTTGACTTGACGGATCTCTGCCTTTTGGGTTCAGGCGCAGAAGTACTTTTTTTCAGCGTTGTTCAGATGCCATTAGGTATATTATGGTTTCCCAGGGCTATAGAAGGCTGTACAATTATATAGATGATCTTGTTTGTATTGCCCCCCCCCCCCCCCCCTGACGAAATTCATAATGCTTACAACTACCTTCTTAATCTCCTTCAACAGCTAGGTCTAGATATAAGCAAGGAGAAGCTTGTTGCTCCTACTATTACTCTAATATGCCTTGGCATTCAGGTCGATGTTATTCAAAAACCATATCTATACCCCAAGATAAATTGCATCAAAGATATAATGACTGTAAAAGTTGGGCTGGTAGAAAGACCTGTACTAAGAGGCAATTGCAATCCTTATTAAGTCCCCTTTTGTATATTACTAAATGTGTACACTATTCCAGATATTTTCTTAACAGAATGCCGAAAGTCCCACGTCAGCATACAAACAAAAATATCTGTAAAATGACCAATGAATTCTTTAAAGATTTGTATTGGTTTCTGGCCCTCTTAAACCAGTATAATGGGATTACTTTTCATGACAATAAAAACCCTCTGAATCTGTGTACTTAGATGCTTCTTTAACAGGCTTAGATGCAGTTTACAGCCAAACGGTTTACGCTCTTGATATACCAAGACATTATATGAACTATTCTATTGTTCATCTTGAAATATTAAATATTATGGTAGCCCTAAAAGTGTGGTCATATGGCTGCAAGACAAATATATTGAGGTTTTCTGTGATAATCTTGCAGTCGTACAATTCTTACAGACAGGAAAAGCCAGGGACAGTCGCCTAGCTACTTTTGTTAGAAATATATGGCTTATCACTTACATATTTAACATACATTTAGCTGTAACTCATATCCCTGGAAAAAATAATTCCTTGGCAGACTTGCCCTCCAAATGGAAGATTACTCCTGATAATGAAACTAAGTTACTATCCATTAAGCCTACTAATCAGTGAGTCCCCACTCATTTGGATTTGACATTGCTTAATTATCACATTTAATCTTATTTTTCTTATTTTCTTATTTTATTTTAGATATTACCATACTAGGCCAGCTCACCACAAGTGCTACCCAAAGATTGGCTCATGGTTTTCGGCCTAATACTCTCAAGAACTATGCATGCATGTTCAAGGATATCCTCATCTTCCTGGTGGTGACTGGCCTAGCTATTACTCAGGTATCTTCCCAGACATTATTATGCTTTATGGATTTTTTTGTCCAGAACCAAATTTCACATACCAATATTACCAATTATATGGCTGCATTTAGAGTCTCTTTTATCATACATGCCATTCCCACTGTACCTTTCACAGACCATAGATTGCAGTTATTTCTCAAATCAGTAAAAATTAACTCTAATTTTGCACCAACCATACATTCTTCCATTACTGTGGATATCTTGCATAAAATCTGTCAGGTTTGTACTGTACTGCCAAACACAGAGATCTTTAGTGCATTATATTTATTGGCTTTTTTCTCTGTTTTGAGATTGTCGAATATTTTACCTCATTCCACTAAATTTCTGATGGTACTAGACAACTATGTCAAGGTGATATCATTTTTTCATCTGCACATGCAGTAGTCATCATAAAATGGTCAACAACCTTGCAGGACAGGAAGACGTTTGCCACTGCTGCCATTCCTGTTCTAGAGTAATCTTTTTTGTGTCCAGTGGCAGCTCTACAAACCATGTTGCAGAAAGTTCCACGTTCTAACAATAATCCTTTATTTCAGATTTTCTCTGGTGGCAGGTCGGCTCCTCTCACAGATTCCATGGCCAGAAAGCATCTTAAGAAAGTATCGCACTTGCTTAATATACACCCCCTCTTTTACCTGATGATGATTTTCATGATTTTAGGCGGGCAGGTACCTCTTGGGGTTTCAACCATGGGGTTCCATTGGAACATTTGATGCAACATGGCACCTGGAAGTCTAATGCAGTATGGAAATACATTTCTGCTGATGTAGCTGTTTCCTCTGTAGTGTCAAACACTTTCCGTCTTCATTTGCATCAGCAGTTATACACCCTATTTCCCTGCTACTTCCTTTGGTGTTTGGGGTTGTGCCTTCAACTCCACTTTGACCTCATAGGTCACTTTCACGCCTTTTCACAAATTTCTAAATTGTACTATTTGACTTTGTCCCTACCTTCCACCTTCTAGTATTGTTGGTACGTTAATGCATTCATGCATTCTGCTTAATAGAATTTTAATTGATTCTAAACTTATACTCTACTTATTGCATAATGTAAAGTATTTTTATAGATTCAAGAATAAAAAGAATTTAAAATAAAAATTTATAATCCAATGTTTGGCTTTTACTGGGGTGGGGTCCCTTGGGGAATGATAACAGTTCAGTAATGCTAATATATCTGTGATTTCCAGTAAACTGTGACAGAAACATTAACAAAAGTAATTTTTTATTACTTACTGTATACGGATGGCACTAATTCCACCCACCTACTTCAATCTTTTAAATATATTCAAAGTTATTCACCTAAACTTGGTTATTTTACTGTTATAAGCAGCCCTTTTGACTGGTGTCAATTCTGCCCTTATAAGGAAATGCAACGGGTTTCCCCAATTATCTACTATGTATGATGTTTAGAATATGTGCATTATGAACCTAAAGTCTAAATTTGGTGAAGAGTCACACAGTATTTCTTGGGCAGATATTGGTGCTAATTGCAATTTTCAGTAAGAGTGTGTGCTGGTGAGTAAAGAATAGCGCCAGTTCTCAGTCCACAGCAGTAAGCTTAAGTTATAGATGACCTTAATAAACGGCAGGCCAGTAGTGCAGCCTCACTTTGAATCTCAGCTCCATTTTAAGTCATTTTGAATTTTTAGTCAACAGATCAACGGTGTGTAATTTTATTTGTTGATAATAGTGGTTTTACCTCTGCTAGAATCATGTCCAATGTCATATATAATATAAGAGATCGTGTTGCATGTGTGAAGTGTAAGCAGAGGCATAAACCTCCAGTTGGAATATCTTGTACATGTTTGAAAGCTGGCACTGCAGTGAACTTGGCCAGTAGTATTGCAGGAAATGGGCAAATTACGGGGCTATTCACAATAACTGGGCAGTCGTCCGAAAAACAGTTTTCACAAGCTGAAGCTATGGAGAAGTTAAATTCCATCATGGACAAGTTTAGTGACATAGAGAAACGGCTAGTGCAACAGGAAAAGAGAGGTGACAGTAGTTTATCTGCATTCTCCCATCCAACAGCCCATAGCTCTCCAAAGTCAAAAGTAATACATAGCCACGGACACACAACACTCTTGATTATTTAGAAAGGGATAGCGTCATCCAAGCTGACGTAGACAAGTGATTGTGCCATTACAAAGACTTTAACAGAGAGGACAGCACAGGTACGTGTCACAAACTTAAGTAGGGCAGATACAGATAGGGTGACCAAAGAGTTAAGCACCACCTCCACTGGCCCCACGAGTTCTGTGTGGTAGGCAAGAATTTCAAAATGCCTTCATACGAGGACATGAGTATATACCAATGGGTACAGGGGTTTTCGCATTGAAACCTAGAAGAACCCAACCCCCAGATCAGCACATACATGCTCAACTACCAGGGAAACCTCATGCAGGATGCCACTGAGCTTAACTGGAGCACTGCAAAAAGGGCCCATGCAGCCATACTGACGGAAATTGAAAGAGGACACATGTCCTGGGCAGATCAAGTAGGTGTGGATCGCATCAGGCAACGCTTTACACAAAGGGCCATGAGACCACCAACTAATAGTTGCGCAGAAGATCAACCCTGAATCTGCAAAAGGTTCAATGAAGAAAACTGCAGCGTGACTAGTGATCACACAGAGGGGATAGTCACATACAAACATGCATGTTACACATGTTATAAAGCTGTGAAACGTCACTACCCGCTCCCAGAGGCTAAATGCAACAGGGCAAAATGCCAGGCAACTCCAGTGGCAGAGAAGGCGCGCGTTTAAAAAACAGGTAGTCTGTCCCCAGACATCAGAACCCTACTATCTGATATGTTTCCAAAAACATTTGAACGAGTGCTCATGCAGTTGGTGCAGGAAAGACGTGGATACCCACAATGGAAGTGCTCGAAATACGGCTACTAATTTCAAAACTTCTAGTGAGGAGGAAACGGAGGGGGTGGATGAGCCAAATTTTTAAGCAAACAGTTTTAACAGTTTTAATATTTCAGCAGTATCTAGCAATTGTTCCACACGACAACACAGATTCATCATCACTCAACTGGAATGCCAGCCCACAATCCAAAGCCCCACAAGGACTACTGTGTCAAGCCAGGACACGTCAGGTAATCTTAATTGGACTGATACATATATAAATTTCAAATGGACCAAGATATACAAGAGATGGAGTAAGAGGAGATGCAAGGCCACGGCTCGCTCAACACAACATTCTTAGAAACCAGCACCAACAGTCTGCAGAATTCTATGGTTGACCACACACACCTTATTACTGGAAGCTCATTGTTCACTACATCTCAACGTAGTGTCACAAATAACAAAAGCAGCCAAATTATCAATGAGGGGGCGTTCTGTGACCGTTACAAAAAGCAGCAACGACCTGCCCAAATGATAAATCTATGGCTCATAATTACGGCCCACACCGTCAGTGGGGATTTATACCCGGCAGATTTTCTCAAGCATGGCTCACTGGGTTACCACAGCTCACCAACTGGCTAGTGAATATGACGTGCCTAATTATAAACAAGCCAGAATCAAGGTTTTGTCTCAACTTAACATTAATCAATGGCGTCATCTTCTGAAAAGTTACTTCTGAAAGGTTAACAATTTTAGCATTGTCTGTGATTACATCGAGTTCGGATTCCCGCTATTACTGGATTATAGCATCTTTAAATACAGATCAGAGGTGACCAATCATGTCTTAGCTCACATGTTCCCTCAGGCGGTAGAAGACCTTTCAACGGAAAAGCAATTCAACGCAATAGAGGGTCCCTTCAGTGTCCGTCCCTTCAAACAACTTCACGTCTCTCCCATGATGACAAGTCCTTAACCTAATGGCTCTCGCCATTTAATTGTGGACTTATCCTGACCAGTAGGTGAGAGTGTCAACAGCAGTATTCCAGATAACGTGTTTGACAATGAAAAATGCCTTTTGAAGTACTCGACCATTGACCTTACCCGTCAACAAGATTTCTGAGACAGGAAATGATGCCCTTTTGTACAAAATCGACCTTAATGGGGCTTACCGGAACCTCGGAACCTGTTAGGACTGCAGTGGCGGGATAAATTTGTCAACATCAGCGTGCCATTCGGATTAAAGACAGGAGCGTCAGCATGCCAAATGGTGACGGACTGCGTGACACACCTCATGGCTTCCACCAAATACTGGACATGTGCCTACTTAGATGATATCGTGGGGGCCCCCCTCACGCAGCAAACAACGCTTTCTTGTCCCTGAATAACCTCATCAAAACACTGGAACTCCCAATTAATGAGGACAAAGTGGAGGCTCCTACGGAAGAGTTGACATGCCTGGGCATTTAAATCAATGCCAGGACTGGAGTTCTCATGATACCAGAGGAAATGCTAGCACAAGTTAAGAAAATATGCACTGGTTGTCGAGAGCATATGCCACCAGGACAGGCCTTCAAAGGTTACTGGGGCATTTAATTTATTTGCACAAATGCATGCAGCCCGCACGTCTGTTTGTCAACAGAATTCTGCAGTTACTAAGAAACACCCCAGCAAAAGGAAAAATTTCATTAGATGCCTCCTTTTACAAGGACATACACTGGTTTTGCAATTTTCTGCAGGAATACAACAGTATAACTAAGATCCATAGATCAGATACTCCATGTGTCGACATGTACATGGATGCATGTTTAACGGGAATTGGAGCCTATGTTCAGCAGCAGGTGTATTGGCAAGAAATTCCGTATTTTTACAGGATAGCACTCAATGTTGTACACTTCAAAATGATGAATGTTATGACAGCTTTAAGAGTGTGGGGTTCAGGATGGCAGAATAAGATTAGGATACACTGCGGCAACACAGCTGTGGTCGAGGTGCTTAACAGGGGGATGAGTAGAGACCCTTTTCTGTGTACTTTTGCAAGAACAATATGGTTATTAAAGGCTAAATACAACTTACAACTCTCAGTAGTTCATATCAGAGGCATAGATAATGTATACGCGAAGTTCAGTGACTACCTAGCCTTTGTCACCTACAGGCAGTCTCTCTGTTCATCGAATATTTAGCTCAGCAAGGCCTCAGAGCTAAGACCCTCACAAATTATGTCAGTGTTCTCAAGCACTTTTTCTTGCTATATAATTTGAACAATGCAGTCTTAGAAAACAGAATGATCAAACTCGTCATCAGGGCTGTTGCTTATAACGCCCCCTTATCATTCAAAATCAAAGGTATCATGAACATTGAGGAACTTAAAACTTTAGTGAGATTGGCAGACCAATCCCCAGAGGCCTGGATGCACAAAGCCTTGGTGTTAATGGTTTTTTTTTTATATTTTCGCCTAGCAACACTGGTTCCCTATTCACAAGCTGGAAGCTCTGTTACTCGGTTCCGCACACATGGAGACATCATCTGGGGCTCTCCAGGAGCTCACATCATTACTAAGTGCACCAAAATATGCAAACCTCGGGTCAAGTCCAAGTTGTGCAGTTACCTTTCCCCTCAGACAAGACTATATGCCCAGTGACAGCCCTCAGAGCCAAAGTGTCTCCTGACCCCAAGCAAGCCGAGAAACCGTTTTTCACAAATACCCAGCGCGCCTCCCCTGTCATACTCACTGTACCAAAAGTTTGGGCCTTCCTTTAGACTCTAGTGACACGCATGGGCCTGTCCCCCTCAGAATACGGGTTTCACAGCTTCTGCAGACCAGGAGCCTGTTGGGCATTTGACAATAATATAGATCTCTTGAAAATCAAGGTACATGGGGGGTGGCGCTCAGACGCAATTTGGAGCTACCTCATCAAGACACCTGCTGCAGCTGGGTCTGTTGCTAGGACCTTTCAGCAATGTATCAACTAAGTCTACACAGCTACTACCTTACTTTTGACGTGTGGCCAGCATTCAACGAGAAATAACATGTAAAGACTTTGTAAATACGTTAGTAGAAGTAACAGGCAGTTAAATTAACATAAAATCCACGAGTTAAGATCTCCTTAGCGAGTAAACTCACAAACAGTTAGTCAGGGTGAACTTAAACGTGGATAGCTAACAACTGTAGAGACTAATACAGTATCACAAGTTAAGATAGCCTTAACTCTTCAGGTGTTAAGAATTGAAATTAAGGCTACCTTGCGGTGTGTAACATTAATGTGGTTATGGTGTAAACAAATGCTCCAAATGTTGATCTTATGGTGCTATTGTCTTACTGATCTTGGACTGTGTGCTGGTGAGAAAAGAATAGCACCCGTTCTCAGTTCACTGCAGTAAGCTTAAGTTGTAGACGACCTTAATAAACGGCTGGCCAGTACTGCAGCCTCACTTTGAATCTCAGCACCATTTTAACTCAGTTTGAATTTGTAGGTCAACGGATCAACAGTGTGTAATTTTATTTGAATCCCACCCCCCACCCCCCTTCACAGGGGTAGCCTTTGTAACAGCTTTTACGAGGCTTTTTAGTTTTTTAGGGTCCAGCATGACCCAGTGCGATGTATTGTTAATATTTATGGAGCTAGCAGTTCATACATCCAGGATTCAACCAGAAATAACATGTAAATACGTTAGTAGAAGTAGCAGGTAGTTAAATTAACATAAAATCCAAGAGTTAAGGTAGCCTTAGCGAGGAAACTCACCAACATTTAGTCAGGGTGAACATAAACGTGGATAGCTAACAACTGTAGAGACTAATATAGTATCACAAGTTAAGATAGCCTTAACTCTTCAGGTGTTAAGAACTGAAATTAAGGTTACCTAAGGGTGTGTAACATTAATGTGCTTATGGTGTAAATAAATGCTCCAAACGTTGATCTTATGGTGTTATTGTCTTACTGATCTTGGACTGAGAGTGACAGTCATGTAAGTTTCAATTAATTTATAATGAAAGGGTCATACACTGCTTGTAATACTTAATACAATGGTTGGCTTTGACATTTTCCTGCCACAATTTCTCAATATTCACGGATCTATTAGCATTTTACACACAGCATGGCCCAACATACCATTAAACTATTGAAACATGAAACACAGATCAATGACCACTACGAAAAGTGCTAAAAGCAAAAGATCCCTCATTAGATATATCCCAGTAAACATTTATGGGTTTTGCAAACATTTGAATGGAAACGTTTGGCAATTTTATCAGTGAACATAATAATGTCTGAATAATAACGGGGTCAGAGGTGAAATTCAATATCTTTGTATGGTTGCTCACTACTGAAAATATTATTTTTATGTCTGAAATTGTAAGATAGTGACTTAGAAACTGTGCCCCCCTTCAATTCTTACTTTTAAGGATTGCATGTGGAGTAATTTTTGACGAAGTCCTCTAAAATTTCCTATTATTTCTCACCGCCATCTTTGTATGGACATGTTTGAAGGTGGAGGTTTAAAATTAGAGGTTTAAAAAACGTTTTTGATAGAATGTTTTTAAAACATTTGACAAATAATGTTGTTTAAATATTTCATATGTACTGTTTATGAAACATTTCATGAGGAATGTTTGAAAAACATTTCCAGCAAAACCCTGCTTCTTCAGTTATTTATAAACGTTTTATAAACATTTTCAGTAAAACCATTTGCATAGAGAATGTTTATAAAACGTTTTCTTAAACATTACAGCATAAACGTTTAGTTAGAAATGTTTAGAAAACCAAAGATAGGGTTTAAATAGGTTTTGTAAACGTTTAAACCATTTAAAAACGTTTCTAATGTTTACTAGAATACAGACAATATATATCACTCACGATAAATAATATAATACTCATGCTACACATATTGCTATCTTCATTCATTATATATTTTTTTCTGTACATGCCATTTGGGAAGTTTTCGTGTTATCCAAGGTGCAATCCCCTGGAATACTCAAACAAGAGAATTAAATGTTTCTACCAACCTGACTTCAGCTCTTTAGCACGGTGAACCAGAAAAGTTTCAAAATCTTTTTCAGCTTGTTTTTCAAATATTTCGAGTTTGTCAGAGAACCAGGGAAAGCATGTCTCAATAAGGCATGGCCTAGATAAAGCAAAAGCACAATAGTTATTCCAGGATTCATTTTGCAAATAAGGTAAGTGTCAATGTGTATCAAAATATTTAACAATGCTGTACATTTTAAAGACACACTAAAAGTTTAAAATGTTGTTTCATATATTCTAGATCTAAGAGATGTTTCAAGTAAGCAAGTAGTTGATTATCTTCTGTTGTACTTATTACATGTACTGTACAATGCTATGCTTATTAAAAACTTATGAATGAGTTTACAAAGATTCGTTGCATGCAGTTAAGCAGATAGGCTATTGAACTCATACTTCAGATATACACTGGAATTAATTCTAATGCTGTTGTCCCTTTCACATTACAGGGGGTACATCCCCCGGTTAGAAGTTTTTGTCAGCGGCGGAACCACCCCCAGGTCATCCCACATTGCCCAAGTTGTCCACATTACTACAGGAGGAATGCCACTGATTGGACATAGTGTTTTAACAGTAGGAAAACAGTACTACAATTGTTGGTCAACAAGAATCAACCTCAAATCACCTTCAGTAGCCATCGGACAACGTGTGGCAAAATGACCAATACCTAAATTCACCTCATGTCGCAGTGTTACACCAAAAGACAACCGAATTACAACCTTATGTACACCTTGGACCACACCTTCAGTTACCATAGTTAGAAATTCATATGCACATGCACGAAATCGTCTACGCATACCCGCTGTACCAAAATCAGAGGCAGAAAATTTCAACAGTTTAAAACTTCCATAGGACTCGCAAGGTAATGGAGGTTCGTCACTGGCTCAGAAGGTTGCCTATACGGAGGTCAGATAGTGAAGTAAGGCCAAAGACATTTCACTAAATGCGAGCTTCCGCGGGTGATCCCACCTGTAGGGTGAATGGGGTACAAACAATCTTTTATATATGTTGATCTATATGCAAAAAGTAGACTGTGTTATAATTTTATAACCTTCACTATGATCTAGGCACACAAAATGATAACCCAATTCATGATAAACACAAACACAAATATTGAATGTTCATTCTGTAAGAACATCTTCATTTTAGCCAGAATCAAATGCAGTCTAACCTGGAATCATCTATATTGCTTAATATCCACTAATTGAAAGACTCTAAGGTACAGATAAACATGAACAAATTAAATATTTGTGGGTCTATTGACGTGGCCAGGTCACACCAGACAGGACAACAAGGGGATGAGATAGCCATTGCAAAAGTTTTTTTTTCAAATAGGTAAGATTTTAGGTTTTTTTACTGAAAGAGCCAATAGATGTGGCATTCTGTACATAAATTTGCAAAGTGAAACTTTGTCTTTTCCTGTTGCAGCATGAAAGCAAGCAGTAGTTTCTACCTCAAATGTAACATGCTTAAAAGGCGAATTTTTAATCAACATCCAAAAACTAAACAATTTAAAGTATTAAGGAGACTCCAGAAAGGTCAATGTCCAAAACAGCAAATTTAATATTTTAAATTAAAAATCTCAACAGTTAACTATCTGAGTATACATATTAAGTAAGGCAGAAATGATAACCATTCAATAATAAACCATCACTGTTAACTTTTCTGCAATTTCTGCTTAAAATGAAATAAATTTCTAAAGGTGGTGCACCAGTACCTGTAACACAAAATTTAACACATGGACACACACTTGGCAATGCATGGTGCAAACAAAGCAACAACATATTGCACACAAAAAGCGATTTATTATTGCATTAAGCGATATCAACCAATGCAAAGTAGTGGTAAAGATGGCAAACTGGACAGTTGGGTTTTATTCGATTCTCATAAACATGAACAAAATCAGATTACAGATGTCCAGGAACCAGTTTTCTGAAAACACACAAATTTCACAACAAAAGCAAAAACTACTGAAACATTTTATAATGTGTCCTTGTATGATACTTTGTCACTATATACTGTATTAATATCCAAAACATTACATTTGAACAAAAATAAACCACAGTTTAGTAGTTATGTTTCATGTACACACGTAGAAGATTTTACTGTTTGGTATATACTAATTTGAATGAATCTGTTTTTTGTCACATTTTTATTTTCGGGACCTGGTTTCCATATTTTCTTTTGATCATAACACTAAAGCAAATATAAATATTTATATAGACAGTGCAGATAGAACAGACAGAAACTACAAAGAGCCAAAGCAAAAGCGACAAGGCAAAATAATTTTCAAGAAAAATGAAGACATCATAAGCAAATATTAAAATGCAATGAAGCTGTCACACAAAAGAGCCAACAGGCTAACTTGGATAGTGACTGACTGTACATGTAATTGTTTGAATATTTTGCAAAAATACCTGGAATAATTTCGAATCAAACTTCAATGAATGGAGCCTAATGCAAGACTTTGTATATTTAATTACAATTATATAATCTTAAATTAAAAGGCCAAAGATAATACAAAAAATTGTGAAGAATTAGTTTGCTATAAATCTGATGGAGGACTAAGAGAGCTGGAACAGATAACATAAAAAGAAAATAGCATCGGAGATGCCCATACCCCACAGTCTGGAGAAATAGTTTTGAACACCATGACATACAAGCAACCAGTGCCCGTGAACGGGCTCTGTGTTGGCTGACAATGTGTTTTGAGTTTCAGAGTAGAAGTGAAAGCAGAAAAGGACACAAAAAGGTATCATGCAAATGGTATTCAGAAGTGAAGGGCAAAGTTAACTGTTCAGGTGTAAAAAGTAGGTGAGAAACATATTTAAACAAAATTCTCTAAATGCAATATTTCCAAGTTACAACTGATTACTCAACAGAGAAAACGTGAACGTAGCTATTGCTTCACTATGGAATGAGCTACAGGTATGCAATTTGAGTATGTCATAGCTGATCCATTTCCATAAAAATTCAAGACTGCTGTCAGAATCCATTGTTTTATAGATGAAATAGTCCTTACTACCTAGGGTATCCAAAATTTATTTTACATGCTCTTAAGTCTTCAGCAATCTTCTTTCCTATTTGAACTAAAATTTATAAAATTTAAATGTATACCTGAAATGGGAAAAAGGGAAAATACGAGGGTCAGAGAAGCCCCAAAAGGCGGGTTGAGCTTAGCTTAGCTTAGCAACTGCTGTAACTAAGGATCGATGTATGGAAGATGTATGCAGAAGAAGGCGGTGATAGTGGTCAGGAACATACCAAAATACGGTCATACATTTTAGAGAATGGATGGAATTACACCAATTTCGAAAGCAACTTAGCTATGATGGTGTTCTATCTCCCTGTCAAAGTTGAATTTGATTGGACAAAGTGTTTTTGAGTTAGAATCCAGAAACAAAAATGTTGACACAGAGACGAAAAGACAAAAAAGGACAAACAAACAGACAGAATTACACCAACTATGATGGTGATCCATCTCCCTGTCAAGTTTGAATTTCATTGGACAAAGTGTTTTCGAGTCAGAGTCCAGAAATGGAAATGTTGGCCCACAGACAAATTGACAAAAAGTAGACAAATGAACTTACAGAATTACACCAATTCCGAAAGCAACTTAGCTATGATGGTGATCTCTCTCCCTTGAATTTGAATTTGATTGGACAAAACATTCTCGAGTTAGAGTCCAGAAATAAAAATGCTGACCCACAGACAAACCGATAAATGAACAGACAGAACTACACCATTTTCCAAAGCAACTTAGCTATGATGGTGATCTATCTGTCAAGTTTGAATTTGATTGGACAAAGATTTTCGAGTTAGAGTCCAGAAACGAAAATGTCACAGACAAACAGACAAAAAAAACGGACAGACTAATTACACCAATTTCGACAGAAACTTAGCTATGATGGTGATCTATCTCCCTATCAAGATTGAATTTGATTGGACAAGTTGTTTTCTAGTTAGCATTCGGAATGAAAATTTTGACCCACAGACAAACAGACAAAAAACAGACAAATGAACAGATGGAATTACACAAATTTCGAACACAACTTAGCTATGATGGTGATCTATCAACTGGGCAAGTTTGAATTCGATGGACAAAGCAAAGAACCCCGTTAAGCTTCCCTTTAATTTTGGGAGTCAATATAATATATTGTAAACCCCAAAATCTTGAAATTGTGGGGTTGGCAGGGTGGGAATCCGAATCTAGTGAGGATAAGGTAAGTATTTAACTTACAAAAAGTTAAATGACAATAATTTTTTTACATTTTATTGTGTAAACTACCCTTACTTTATCCTCACTAGTGCTTGAGTACAAGCATACAGGTGGTGGGATTTTTAATATTGTTGCCACCAAAAGCAGGTATAATCAAAAGAAAAGCCAAAGTACATATCTCAAGAAAACTTGAGAGTACCAGACTATATTATGCAATAAAAGTAATTTATCAAAATAACATTTAGTAGTTATATATGTAATCCCTACCTGGCAACCTTCCCAAAGGTGCCTTGGCCCTGCATGCATCTTTTAGTTCCAATGTACTAATTTCGAACCCACTTGTGATGATAAGTACAAGAGTATGATAAGCATAATTAGCAACATAACAAAATAACCTATGTAGTTATATTCTGTTATTAAGTAAACTAGAACTGTCCAGCATATGCATTAAAAATTCCCACACCTTTGGAATTTCATAACACTAAATACCAATGTATTCCCCAACCATGGACAGGTACATTGG
Source organism: Sabellastarte sp. h YS-2021 (assembly GCA_964017235.1). NCBI lineage: Eukaryota > Metazoa > Annelida > Polychaeta > Sabellida > Sabellidae > Sabellastarte > Sabellastarte sp. h YS-2021. The sequence continues at coordinate 93,050,199 of OZ024936.1, forward strand.
TAATTAACAGAAGATCGTGCTCCTTAATATGGATAAGACCACCTATTAACCCATTCCTTGGGCCTTTCCACCAGATGCTTCCCAAAAAAGTAGGTATTTCCAATGGGTATTTCCAAAGGTATTTCCAATGGGTTTTCAGGTACCAATAAAAAGTGTGATTTGGCCATTGGTACTGTACATATACATATAATTACTGTAATGTATAATACAATACACAACTATGAAGGAACCACATGGCGATACTACAGTTCAAAAGAATAGTCTGACCTTCATTAGACTTCCAAGTCACAAGTTAAAGTATCAACTGTGGAGTGTGACTTCCAGCCATATAAGGAGCAATTTGAGCCTTGGCCATGGGAACATTCTAAGTTTCAAGGTCAAATATTTCATCAGCTAGCAGACTGTCTGCTTGTTGACATGGTAGCTCCTTGAATGCCTCCTGAAAAGTACATACATATACACACATGCACAGTACAGCACATACTTCTCCTATCTAAGATCTGAAATATGTCAAGATAGAATCTTAGACTTCTAAAAGGAGCAAAGAGAAACCCAGTTTGAACAATATTGGGACCATCTGAGGTCATCTGTTCTCTGCTAGGAGTATTGATGAAGGAGAACTGTGAACTCCTTCCAGTTCTGTGTTCAATGATTTGAAAGTCCAAACACCCTCACCTCTCTATCTATCCGAGGCTAAGGTCATGGATTCAGATGATTCCAAAGAGACTTTGTCAAGACTAAAAATAATCAAGACAAGTCCAAAGGGTATAGCACCATCCTTCATTGGTCCATCCTAAGAAAAACCACTATCAATCCATTTAGTCCATTACTATGGATGATTTCAAAAATGAACTCAAATGAAACCCATTTATCCGTGTACTGAGTTCATAAGTACGAATGATTTCCATAATGAACTTAACTGAAAAACCATGTATCAGTCTATTGAATTCATACCTATGAATTACTTCAATAGTGAACCCAAATGAAAAATCATATATCAGTCTATTGAATTCATACGTATGAATTACTTCAATAGTGAACCCAAATGAAAAACCATGTATCAGTCTATTGAATTCTTACCTATGAATTACTTCAATAGTGAACCCAAATGAAAAGCCATGTATCAGTCTATCGAGTTCATAACTATGAATGAATGCAGTAGTGAACCCAAATGATTAGCAATAGCATCCCTGTACCATGCCAGTGTTGTAGAAACCAGATTTTGCCTGTGAATCAAAGGCTCAAAAATCTGCTATTGAGAAGAGAGGAGGCTGTTGCTTTGCTCTGTAGACTTCTTCTTCTCTGTAGACTTTTTTTAAATATGGCAGGCTTCCCTGAATCTCTAGTTGATAGCTGTTCAAAGAGATTTCTGTATTCTGTAGGGCAAAATTGGTTTTGAGAATAAGTCCATTAGGTCCCAAACCAGCACATCCCTGGTCACCCTGGGGCTCTTGTTAATATGTAAGAAGCATAATTCTCATTTTTATACCACCTCTGAAATGAGAAATACTTAACAGTAGGCATAAGCAAATAGTGCCCCTAATAGGATACTCAGTACATCTACCGCCATTGTATTGCATTGCATTAGGGTATTAGACACAGATAGTTTGTTCTTTATCTCTGAAACAAAGCTATCTAACCTTGCAGTGTGCTAAATTAGGCAAATAATGCGAAAGTATGGAATAAAGGACATTCTGTTTGAATGACTTATCCCTATATGAAAAGAGGTTGATATCCCACCTTGACAGCCCTATTTGTGGTGAGCCCTCAGAACCTGTTGTGGACTTCCAAAGGACCATTAGATATCAGACCATCGGACCCATATCTAATGAATGGGTTCCTCTTGTTAAGATAAGACAACACTGTGCCATTATCCGAAGTAAAACCCTGTAGTTTTGAAGGTGAATCTGAAAACATTATCAGAAATGCAGCCTTCAGTACTTCCTGGTTTCTGGTTTCCAATGGAATTTCCAAGCAACATTCATGTGAAGAATGTCCATTGAGATTATATGTTCTAGGTTATAGATTCCTATAAAAGACATTAGAATTCTGGGCATAGAATTATGCTAATAAACTCGCATATACCCATCCATAGCCTGGCTATCAGAGACAGGACATCTCCGACCAGATGACAGAGAGAATTGAAGTTCCACAATCAGAGCTATCTATAAACCAAAGTGGACTATTTCTGTCTGGGGAGGAATTTGCAGCCCAGTACCATAGATGGCTGTAAGACTGCTATTGCTGAAAACAGCAAAGATGAGAATCTCACCGTGCAGAGGGACAGACCCAAAGGGTGCCGAGACGTTTCCTCCTGAAACCCATCCTTGGTGCTTCACCAAGTATTTAAGTCTCCTGCCTTGAAGTGTTTTACCTTCAAGACATTACCCTGCTGACCGTGGGTTCAGGCAAATGCTGGAGTGAAATACTCATCTGGCTGAATGGGGACATTTGACACCCATCAGACTGGTCGAAGTTCTCCTTGAATCCTTTCCCAAGCTTTCTAAGAACCAGCTAGGGAGATATGGCCCACAGAACGTGGCCCCAGTCATGATCCCAGCCTTAGCTCCCACTCTTTAGAGATCTCTTGAGGATAGCTGACTTTGTCCAGTTCAGGCTTCATGAAGAATTTCAGCAGGGATATCTGCCGGCATTTCTTCTTGGAACAAGCAAAAGAATGATTCTGTGTTACCAGCTTTCTGACCAAGAATCACTAAGTCTAAGCCCATGTTGTTAGAGCCTTTGCCAGTTCAAAGGTTGTTCAAGGAGGAGTTTCCTTGGATCAGATTCTTTCAGCCTGTTCCTGGAAGTTGCATAACACCTTCACCAGTTTTATTTAAGGATGTGGCTTGGGCTGATTCTGCGCTCTATCATCTTGGACCAATAGTGGCAGCTCAGCAGATTCACCACTAAGTCCCATTTACCTGCAATCCAGGAATTTTTGCCTAGTGCCTTCATCGTTTCCAACCTCCATTTGACCTTGACACAGGCTGATGTTTCCTTCGAAAAAGGTGCTTAATCTTGATTGAATCCCTTATCCTGGCACATGGGGCATCAGGTAATGGGTTCTTAAGCCTTCCTGGCTAGTTCCTCTTGGACATAACTTTCTCCTGCTCTCTCATATCAGGGGAGAAAAAGAAGGGTGGAGTACCCAGTTCGGTAACTGGTATAACAAGGAACACCTTGGGACCATATAAATGGGATTAACTTCCTCTTAAAGTTCTTTTCAGTCCACAAGTCAGCTACACTCTTTCCACTGGGTAGTTATTCTGGCAGTAGTCTGTGATGAAATAGAAAATTTAAGTGGTAAGTTAAAGTTTTATTAGTTAATATCTTACCTAGGAGATGTGGCCCAACCCTAACATCCCCACTTTTTTATCTTACTTCAGGGTAGGGTTTTTAAAATTGAAAAACAGGATGTGAGAGCATAGCCATCTAGTGAGTACAGGAAGCATTGGCCCTCCATAGCAAGTGATGAGGGCATTGCCAGTCCTGCTGGAGGAGACTCAGGACATATTTTCTGACTCATGCTTCGGACCAATGGCAGTATTCTGTTAGGTAAGGCATTAACTAATAAAATTTAATTTACCTATATCTAAATTTTGTAGTTATTTGTAAATCTCTAATTGTTAGGCTATCTAAGAGTATAATGTTTGACATATTCTTTTAGTGTGCAAATGTTGGTCTTATCAAATCAAACTGGGTGTACTCATAAAAAGAAACATTTAAACTATTTTCTGTTTGAGGTACAAACACAGTAAACATATCAAATGAAAGCCCACAGCTCCCTCCTTTTAAATATAAGATTTATATACAGCATTCATAGAGATGTTAGTTCTTCAGATAAAGTTTTGAATGAGTAATCAAATTTTCTATCTGAAATATTAATGATTTTGGTATCAAAACTGGTATTGAATTGTCGTTTATTTAGCTTGTATGCCACTCAGACAGTGGTATGTCACACGAAAGTAAATTTCAATGCCTGCACTTGCTGGTGGTATGTATAATACTTCTATGTTGTATATTTAAGATTTGATATAGGAGAAGATAACGCTTGGTACCCATGCACACTTTTGCCCCAGAAATTGACCCTTTTTCGCTATGGAGGTACCTTACTTTGAAGTGAAATTTCTTAGGTCTTAGGTCTACCTGTATGATCATAAGAAATGGATTTTCAGATTTCTGAGTAAATTTCACATAAAAAACAACCATCAGACCTTTTGGCACTTCCAACAAAAATAAATCTTACCTAGCTCTTGGAATAATACACAAGCGATAAAGTGTAGAAATTTTCACACTTTGGGTGGGATACCTCTCTTGTAACAGCTCTGGGGAACAGATAAACAAACACATCTGCATGCTGTGAACGATTTATCATCCTTGATAGAAAAGGTATCTTTTAAAAGTAACAACATGTCTCTGGGCCTTATAGTTTTCAAGGAGAAGTTGTTAATGCGGAAAGCGAGTTGTGTATACGGATGCCACAGAGTGATGCCACAAGGTGAGCTGACTGACAAGTCAGCTGACATAAAAAAACTAGAAAAATATTTTTGCTTACAAACACAAGACATCACCAAATGAGAGATGCAATATAGTGTAAACGTAGAATTTTTTTTTGAAAAGAAAAACAGGCAGCGCTGAAAGAAGAAATGAAAGTTAAGTAGACAGCATGGAAGTTTAAGCCTTAACATGAAAGATCTAAGCATCATTTTGTTTTCTTATAGTCATAAATTACGAAAAGTTAATTTAATAAATACTACAGTTTGTGAGAATAGTTGTTTCAAAAGCACAAAATCTCCCATTTTATGATCCCAGTTTGACCCATAAGATGGCGGGGCAGGGGGTAAATCTGACCCACTTTATAGACTCTCCACCTATGGTTTCCCAAAACATCTAAATACATTCTAAAGCTGTAAAAAGCAACAACAATGGAGATATAAGGCAAAATGTCAAAATCCACTGTTTTATGACCCCAGTTTAACCCCACCTGGGGAATTTAGGGAGAAATTTGACCTGCTTTCTGGACTCTGCACATATGGGTTATCACTACCTCCCAATACATTTCATGTCTGTAAATGCAATACTTAAGAATGGAGGGGGTTCACATGAATTTTAAGCTTTCTGATTGGTACCTTGAATATATCGCTTATAAATTGATAAATTCTCATCAGATTGCTGATAAAATCTAATCAGTTCACGTTTTTGATAGTATGAACATGTGTATGAAATTACAGTCCTCTGCATTTAGTAGATTTTGCTGAGGGTCGATGATGGGGGGGGGTGTATCCAAAAAAACTAAAAAACTTATGTGATCTTGATAAAGATCAAAGGTCAAATTTAAATATGCTGAAAAATTTTCTCATGCCTACGGTACATAACTACCAAATATGATTGGAAAGTTCCAATAATAAGGGAGATATTTAAGGGAGACTATAATGTGGTTGCGGTGAGGAAACTGAAGTGAAAACAAAGAAGCCCCCTTTCAGATATGCTTAATTATCAACTCAGAAAGCCACATAAAGCTTAATTATTTAAATGTTACCACACATCCAGGTTTAAAAGCTAAAAAAATAAAACTTAAGTAAAATTTATATCCAAAAAGACTTTAGATAATAAGAGTCATTAAATATAATATTTTAATATTAATACAATATGAGCAATCAAACGTCATCTCTCGGTATGTGGTTATATATTGTTTTTTTTTTTATTTTCCAATTAGATACACATTATTTTATATACATAAAATAGAATAATCCAATTTCCATAAAGTGACGACTTTTTGCTCCAATTTAAATGATTTAAACATTGTAAAGAATTTTCACATGTTCAGTGATTAATAAATTTCAAGTGAAACCTGTTAAACATTATACTAAATAACGATTGCAATTTGAGAGAATCTCCATTGATACAGTCAAGCTTCAAATAAATGCAAAATGCTAATTTGTTTATCTTTAGAAATGTTCATCTTGTGAACTATTGTTAATAGGTTAAGGAGTAATATTTTCAACAATTTAATTAGACCTATGTATCGAAGAAACAATGCAAATTTGTATCCACCAGAAAGACAACTCACCAAAGCCAGTGGACTATTGTTTGACCTTGAATGAGGGGCCCAAGACCAAATCTGCCCACACCAGAAGATCCCAAGTCTGTGATTTCCTGTAAGGTGGTTTGATAATTGCAAACCTCTAGGATCAATAATAAGCGAGTTAAAAACACTTTTAAGTTTGGCTGTTCTCGTTTGACCTTAAAAGAGGGGAAAAAGGTCAAATATGAACACATCAGAAGATTCCCAGCCAATGATTTCCTATAAGTTGGTTTCGCATCCCAAATATCTAGAACCTATAATAAGCGTGTTATAAGCACTTTAAAGTTTGGCTATCCTTTTTTGACCTTGAAGGAGGGGCTCAATGTAAAATCTTACCACATCAGAATATTCCCAGCCCATGATTTCCTATCAGTTGGTTTGATATTGTAAACCTCTAGGACCAATAATAAGCATGTTATGAGCGCTTTTAAGTTTGGCTGTCCTCGTTTGACCTTAATGGAGGGTCTCAAGGTCAAATCTGACCACATCAGAAGATTCCCAGCCCATGATTTCCAATAATTTGGTTTCACATTGAAAACCTCTAGGACCAATAATAAAGAAGATATAAACACTTTTAAAGTCCACTACATGGAGTTCTTTGCAACTCCGTGGATGACCTTGAATTAAGAGCATGAAGGTCAAATGTTTGCAAGTTTCTAGAGGACATGTATATCTGTTGTACATGTCACCTATGAAGAGATTCAATCTTCTACTTATGAAAACTAGCCAGTAGAATAGAGTAAAAAATTTTCAAAGATATGCCCAAGATGCCATCTTGTTTTTCAAAGTGAGGCTAACTTAAGAGAAAATTAAATCCCAATGAAGATATCCTTCAAATTTGGTGAACCTAGCTGATGTAGTTTTCCTCTGAGAGGGTTAAAGCTTAAAATCTCTCTACGTGCGACAGCATAGCGAACGCTAAGCCAAAGTATCTACCAGAGCCTCCGGTGGATACAACTATCTATCACAAAAATATTAATGCAAAAAAAGTACACTCCTTTCTCAAATTTGTATTTTAAAATGGCCATTACTCCATATTTTAATAAACATTTGCATACTCTTCAACATCTTGATAATGAGATTACGAGTCAGAACATCTGCATAATTATATTTTAGTTATTATAATAAAATTAACATTTATTTTTAAATTGATATATTATTTATTTTTATTGAAAATGATATTTAACCCAAATTAATCATTTAAATTTTTTTTGCAAATTTATCATGTAGTTTTAAAATTTATCATGTTTGGTTTAGTAGTAAGATGAAAATTATGTTACCATTTTACCAAGATACCAAAATATCTTAAACCATTGATGCCTTATTTTGTTTTAGATTACAATTACACTCACTGCTAACAATGCTTTGCTGAAATCTTTAACATGGAAGTCATGTGTAAGAATTGACTGATTACTTAGAGCACAACATTGTATTAGCTAATCAGTTTAATGCAAACAGTTTCACAATGCATTTGTGACTAGAAGATTGGGGGCCAGCTAATTCACTCACCTTTGGCTGAGATAGTGTAGAGCTGTAGAACTACATGCCAGAGACAGAGTATTGTTAGGCATGCACTGTTTGAAGAAGGAAGTTCCAGATGCCATGACAAAAACATCCTTCAGAGCCTCTTCTTCGTGACTGTCATAACTCTGTTTAGTAATATCTAGAAACAAGACAATATCATTTCAACATACTGTAGAACCTTGGTCAAACTCAAATCTTAATAGACCAGGTGCCTGTAAATGGAAGCATTCATAAAATAGTAAATAATTACTTTTAACAACACTTTTATTTGAAGAATTCAGAGAGTAAATAGAACATTCTTTGAGTAGTCGTTCTGTTACATGCCATATTGACCCCATCTGCCGTTTTAAACGGCAGTCTGCCATTTTAAACAGCGGGCCGTCGTTTTAAACAGCAGGCTGCCATTTGAAACAGCTCAGCCAACTAGATGATAGAAACAAAGTCAACAGACATAAGTTTATTATGTTTTATGTTTCATGTTTATTACATATATGAAATTATATTTTCAGAAAACATATCTTTTTGTTAATAACCAACATCATTAACATTAGTTTATTCATAAGCATTTTTGAGCAAGTTGAAAATTACAAGGGTGTTTGAAGTGTGCCTGCTCTGGTGTTTGAAGTATATATATTACAGGCAATCTGTGTAACCAGGCATTACGTGAAATGACTGAACATATCAGTCATTTCACGAAATGGCTAAACTGTTTAGGTATGACGCAATGACCGAAAATTAGCTTTAGCCATTACATGTAATGCCTAAACATAGTTTGTATCATATTTGATGATTATTCATAAATTACTTTAATATTATATACTTTCATCCTTCCTTTTGGTATACATAGAGACCATATTTTGTGTCCATTCATGACCAACTACAACGAAAATGGTATAATATTAATGGTAAAATATTAGATAATCTGATTTTCACACATAAAACTTCTGTAGAACTGGCAACTAATTTCACCTCCTCTATCATTGTAGTATACTGTTATTTGGCATCAGAACTATATTATCAGTTTTATGTTTCTTGAATAGTTCAGTTTTAAATTTCTTGTCAAGAATTTATATCGGTTGTTTAAACTAAAAGACTGCCCACAAGTGAGTTTTAACTCATTAAATCCCTAATCAGGTTCTTGCACCTTTGATGTTTTCACATAAAATGTTATGTCATCAAAGCTGCTAGTACCTTTCATTGGGGGCATTTGTGCAGAATACTCACTTTTGTCAAACAAACTCGGGCTTGAGTGATTGGATGCTAAAATAGCTGTAGAGTCCTAATTGCAGTTAAGCTTGTTTCATAAAAAAAGAATTAACATTAAAGTTTTCTGCATTTGTTTCATGCAATTAATGAAGACCCCCCACATAACAGACACCAGAAAACAAACTTTCTTGAAGAAAAAGATAATGAACTGGACCTTTCTTCCCTTATTACAACTAAATTTAAAGAGTTATAAAATATATTACTATTACTGATCACATTGCAAAACTGCTCATTTACTTATTCAATTATACAAAAAAGTACAAGAGATGCCAAATTGTACCTTAATTACATGCAATATTGTTACAACTACAACTTGCTTCTATTAGCAAGAAATAACACATCCTATCAATAATTAAAGTTTTGAAAAGATAGTCACACAAGCTGCTTGAAAACTCACTAAAGTTTAAGTATTTGATACATTTAAAGAAGCCACATAATAACATTAGATGATATATTAAGAACTAATATATGATTTCAATGTAGTACCCTTCTTATAAGTTAAATGAGATTAAATATGAAAGGTATCATTATGAATGATTGTATAGTAAAACTGTGTCTTTACTAATTTATGCAAAAATGTATGAGATATATCAAAATATATCTTCATTAATTTTCATACAGTTAAAATTACATCATGAATTGCTCATAGCAAAAAAGATGATTACACAGATTGCCTGAAATCTCAAATACTTGTTTAGGCAATCTGTGTAACACTGAATCTAATATTTCAGTCATTATGTGAAATGCCTAGGCATTTCACGAAATGGCTAAACTGTTTAGGAATTTCGCGAAATGCCTGAAATGGAGGATTGCCTGTTGGAGGGCCTGAAATTGAATATAACCATGCTAGTTTATTAAAATACTGAAATTTCAATTAAACAGTATATCTTTGTGAAATATTATTTAAGATTTATTGTGCATATCTTATCCGAAAATTTGATAACATATTAGCACAACTTATAACTTGCACACATAGTTTTTATTAAAATGATATTGTTTACTTATTTTTCTACTTGTGTTTCTTTACCAGATTATGCATTGATAGGATTAGTCTCAATTCCTTTATTGTTCCAAGACTCTGTCTCAGTTAATCTGACAATAGGAAGGTCATTAATTCATAAGGTGTCTATTGTTCAACCACTGCTTTCAACTTGATTTGTTTCACTTGTGGTTCACTAGTGATTAGGCAACTGGATGAAACCATGGTATATCTACTGTTTCAAAATTCCTTTTAAGTTGATTTGTTTGACCATGTGGTGTGACTTGGTAACTGGATTAGTCTTAGATTTGCCTTTTGTTCTAGCTTTCTTTTGAATTTGATTTCTTTCACCTCTGGTTGAGTGACTAGGCAACAGGACTAATTAGGCACTGTTGTAAGACTCTGTTAAGGTGTTTTGGGGGTGATACTTTACATGTTTACATGTTTGTAAACAAAATTATTAATTTAATCATAATTTTCAAATGTTTAATGTTAAGTTCTTAAATAGACATTTACCCATATAACCTATTTGAAAACATCAATTTTATATGCAATGTGTGTTTTATCAATTTTGTGCATCAATGTGTTGTTTGACTAAATTCATCAAATTAAGTTGTCGATTTACTTACTTTTTCCAGTTATTAATGTAATTGAAAAATATATCTTTATAATTCTTTGTTAAAGTTAAAATATATAACCAGGCTTACTTTCCCCTTATGGGTTTGATAGAATTAAGCCCCATTACATTTACAGATTACTTTGATGTTGATTTGTATCACTTTATGATTTGGGGAATTCCCTATTGTGTACTTCACCCACCCAAGTGAAACATCAACAGAATGTTGAAACAATAGGCACAAATCCAATTAAGAAATCATTCCAACGAAAGGCAATGAAATTGACCTCAAAGGATCATTTTAATGCCTATAAACATTCAGGAAACACAATTCATTTTAGATTATTAAACACTTTTCGTTGAGGTGAGATAAGTTAAATACATTTATATAAAATAAAAAAGAAGTACACAGTACTTCTATAGAAGGGTCTCTTGAGTTTATCTATGTTAATGTCACCTTGTTCATGAAAAATAATTTCCTTTTAAATAGTTTATATTATATTCAGCGCAATAAAAAACTTCTTGAATTTTGTTATCCTAAGTTGGGCTGATTAGGTTAAAATGGCGGGGAATGGCAGTCCGTCATTTTAAATGGCTCAGCCATTTACAACCCCTTATTTAAACCTAGTGGATGTAAAGGGCAGGGCCTGCCATTTAAAATGCGGACCGCGCCGTTTAAAATGGCTTGGGGTAAAAATGGCAGTGACCAGTTACATTATCAGTATTCCTTACATTGTTGTTGGAGATTCCCTACAGAACATGGATGTTAATTGAAATGTCCTAATCATTGTACAATTTCGATAAATTACACAATACACTACTAAATAAAATTTCGTGACCTTTGTTTTAGAAAATAATGGTAACATTATATTTATCTAGATGTAAGTAACTGAAGGTTACACGACTAATACTTAAAGACAGGGTCTATGTCATCTTTAAATTTCAGTGGTTTTTCTTTTTACGAAAAGTTTGTAGTAGTACTGGTATCATTGATACAGTAAATAAATTATTGCAAAACTGCAATAAACTTCAGCTACCAGTTTTCCACTTACACTTCAATGTAAAGTAACTTTACTAACCTTACATACAGAATAAATGTCATAATCTCCGATTGTTTTTTAAGATGTTTTTTTTTCACCACGGAAATTGACTTCCTCTTTGACAGTGTGGAAAACTATTTGGTTCTCATATTTTGTTAAATAAGAGATGGTTAACCAGTAACTGACCTGGATGTAAAAGACGTGGAACCAGAAGGAAAAAAATGCTAGCGAAAGACCTCTAAGTTTAAGTAACAGTAAACCAAGGTTTTGATTCACATAAGACTTTAACTTAGAGTTAACTAAGAGCTAACAAATTCATTAGCAAAATGAAGGCTTTGATTTACAAGCCACAGAAAATATTTCTAATTAACTGTAAATCCTGGATAACAAGTTCAATGTTAAATTCCATCTGATCAACTGTTAATCTAGTCAAAATGGTACGATATTCAACAGTGTTTCACTTGAACTGAAATATGTATCATCTGAGCTTCTGCCTCAGTACAGTACAAACTTAACATTATAGAAATATTACTTATTAAACAGGGAAACCAATAAAAAATATTTATTTAAAGTTAAACCACTAGAACTAGAGTCACCGTATGTAGTGTCTGGCTATTGTTAAAAGTATCCAATATCTTTCACTATTGGCCACTTCGTGATTTTGACCATACATAGAAGTCTTTTTAGCACATTTCCAAAGAAACCCTTTTACATTTATTCCAACTAAAATGATCATGAAAATAAAATTGCACACCAGAAATTTAGGAATAAATAGCAAGGATGTTAAACAACGTTAATTTTTTTAATTACAAATTAAGGGAGGGTGTAATTTAAGTAGAGGTTAATGACCAACCTATACGGTTGAAATTGTCCCTTTGGGAGCTCGTAAGCAACCCATTATTTTCTAATATTGAACATTTAGTTGGCCGTTAACCTATTCATAAAGCACCATATTTGACAGGTGACCATTGATAATGATCTTTTCAGTACCCATTAATCCTTTTTTTCGAAACAATATGTTGCTTGTTTTAACAAGACATAATACACAGATGTCTCGTTGAGGGATAAGAAAAAGAAATTGGCCAAAGGAAATTCATATCAACTGTACTTCCCACCAATTATATATACTAAAGCTAGACAATAGAGATTTTATATTTTTCAAAAATGTAATAGTTTTGTGCAAAATAAATCACCAATTGGTAAGTTGCAAGTCGCTTATTATTTACCAATGAGAAACCTTTTACCTGCGAAGTGTCTAAATATGGACTTGTAATCATTTTCGGGTCGATCTTCAAACAGTATGGATATTTGCTTCTCCTGTCCAAAGTAAGTCCTGACCATTCCTGAAAAAGTAACTGGAGATTTTATCAATGCCATCTAGTGCTATCAGACAAATGATTTTGTACACAAAAAAGAGTGTCCCTACAGCTTGTAATTTTATATGAAATGTTAAAGGACCAATGTGAAAAGAAATTCTCCTGAAAGGATTATGTTAGGGTCACAAAAGTGACCTGATATTGAGAGTGCAAGTGAAAGTAGAAAAAACCGGAGTATTGCTTTGCAAGAGAAAAAGAAATTGTTTTTCACAAAGCGTCCCTATAAGTATTAATGAGTTTGTAGAAATAACCATCTTCCTGTCTTTAACATGTTATTCCATTCATGGCAAAATGCAAGGTTTCATAGATGAATCTGTTTCTTTACTTTATTTGTTTTTGTGTTTAACACAGATAATCAAGATGGCCGCCAAAAGTGGTGGGGCAATGATTTTTGCGAAAAGTAGCCAGTAAACTCTGCAGACACCCTGCGGGTCAAAAATGTCGTAAAAATTGCTCTATCTAGCTCCACTTCTGAGATAAACATATTTTTGTGTTAAACGCAGAAATTCAAGATGGCCACCAAATCTGGCCAGAAAACGATTTTTGCAAATCTGTTTTTTTTCTATTTTTTTGGCGTTTAACGCAGATAATTAAGATGGCCGCCTAAATTGGCGGGAAAACCATTTTTGGGAAAAGTTGCCAGTAGACTCTGCTGATACCCCGCGGTATTTTGTCGAAATCACTGTATCTCACTCTATTTCCGACATATACACAATTATTGCATTGAACACAGAAATTCGAGATGTCCATGAAAAGTGGCAGGAAAATGTTTTTTGAGAAAAGTCGCAATAGACTCTGCAGATACCATGCAGGTGAAAAATGTCAGCAAAATCACTCTGTCTCACACCATTTCTGAGATGAATGCATTTGGGCATTTAACGCAGAAATTCAAGATGTCCGCAAAAAATGGTGGGAAAACGATTTTCGAGAAAAGTCTCCAGTAGACTCTGCAAATACCCTGCAAAATCGCTCTATCTCACTCCATTTCTGAGATAAATGTGTTTTTGTGTATAATTCAAGATAGCCGCCAAAAGTGGGGGGAAAATGACTTTTGTGATAAGTCGGCAGTAGACTCTGCTGATACCCTGTGGATCAAAAATTTTGTTGAAATCACTCTATCTCACACTCCGTTGCCAAGATAAACAAGTTTTTGCTTGTAACACAGAAATTAAAGATGGCCGCCAAAAGTGGCGGGAAAACAATGTTTACAAAGAGTTGCCAGTAGACTCTACAGATACACTGCCGGTCAAAAATATTGTCAAAATTGCTCTATCTTGCTCCTTTTCCGAGATAAACATGTTTTAAGGTTTCAGCGTTAAGAGAAATCATGGTGTTTAGTTAATCGTAAATAAGTCGGCCATTTTGTATTGGATCACTTCCAAAAGTTAATGATTTCCAGATATATATATATAACGAATCTACTTTTCAAATTTCATGTGAATAGTTGAAGCGTTTATTAAGTTATCATCCGGAAAAGCACCTCCTTTTGAAAAACATGTTTTGGTCATGTGACTTCTCTGATTGGTTGAAATGTCATGACACCATATTCAGAAATATTTCCCAGGGTTACTGCATAAATGTGCTACAACTGAAGAGAATCTGTCCAGTGGTTGCTGAGCTATAAGGAATAAAAAATGTGGGAGCCGACAGACCCACTCTCTCTCCCCTCTCCAATAAATACAAACAAGCTACTTGTATGCAATTTTACCATGTAAAAGCTGAACCCACACAAGGTGAAAAACATATTAAACAAAGAACTGTAAATGCAATAGGTCTGAAGCTACAAGTGATTTACTCAACAGCGAGAACATGACAGTAACTGCAATTTTATTGCACTACAATAGCTTACCATGTGGGACTGAATGCTTACTCGGACTGCCGCGATGCATCACGGCCAACGTCTAAGAAATACAGACATTTATAGTTGGCCACAGCCTCAGGTTATCGTTACGTGATCAACACCATTTGTCATCTCCTTTCTCATTGCCCACCGCCATTTTGGAATAAATTGTGAAGTTTTTCTGCCGTTTTCTATTTATATCTCAGTTCATTCTGTTTGTTGGATGTCCTTATTTAGCCATTTTGTTTTTTAATCACTAAAGCACATAGTACCTAACTACCTACCCCATCTAACACAAATCTGGACCCTCCAAGTACGAATGTTGCCCAGTCGATGGATGTTGATTATGGCCAAGCCTTACCTCCACACCTTAACTCTCATGATAGTTGTGTCGATGATGCCTCGGGTCAACCTTTTAGTTCTGTCGAGGAACTTACTAAGAAATCTTCTCACTCTCATAGACAGCATCCTGTGGCCTTGAGCTCTGCCTTATTATCCTCCTTATTATAGGGAGGTAGCTCAGTCTGACATCCCTTCTCAGTATGCAGAGGAGGTGGATACCTCCAGGCGTATCCTCAAACTTCCTAATCCTAGGGAATCCTTACCAAGGTCATCCACAGAAGTAATGGGACTTGATGATGAGAAAGGTAGACAAGAACTCAAGCCTAGAAGCCCTTCTTCTATACTACCCCTTAATTCCATTATCAAAGACACCTTTTCAAGCAGCAAATTTACCTGGGGGTAAATATATCACAGCTCCTCCCTCCACTGCTAAGTGGTATAAGGTGGGACAACATCGTTATGAAGACAAGATTCAAGAACTTAACACAGATTTCGCTAAGATCTGTATTTCTCCTAAGCCCCCCTGGGCTCCTAGGGGCAAGGTTCCCCTAGCAATTCTGAAAGAATTGGAACACCAAGCAAGGCAGAATATCTCCACGCTTAACTTTGCTACCACTTTTGCCAAGACTTCTTCAAGACCTGCAACTCCACACTGGAGAAGTGCCAGCATAGTCTTAAGGCGACCTTTAAGAAGGTCAAATCTCAGATTAGAAGAGGTGCCAATCCTGAAAAGTCAGGATGCCCCTATGGTGGCAATTCCTCAGAAAGTAGTAACCATTCGTTTTTCTCAGGTATAGGAAAACCAAACTTCAGAGGCTCTAGGGGCCATTTTTGAGTCCATAATAGCGGAAGGGGGCATAGAAACCCCTCTTCCCAATGACTCCTCCACAGTCTCCCTCAGTCCACCAGTAGGAGATCGCCTCCGTTCTTTCAGAAGAGACTGGCAAACAAACAATTGTTCATCAAACGTGTTAAACATTATCATCAATGGATACATACTGCCATTCCTCTCAAGGCCAAACTTGGTCAGATTTCCTCCGATTGTGTCAGAGTACAAGGCCCTTCAAAAAGACCAAGCTCTGGCCGATTGTATCCAGTCTCTTCTGTCAAAGAACGCTATCAAAAGGGTGGAAACTATAAAATCTCTCGGGTTTTACAGTCACCTGTTTCTAGTACCCAAGCCTCACCAAAGGTGGAGGCCAGACTTAAACAGGCTCAACACTTTTCTACACGTAGTTCAAAATGGAAACTCCAGCTTCCATCAGGACCTCCCTGATTCCAGTGGAGTGGGTATTGCCGATAGACATATTGGATTCTTACCTTCACATCCCCATCCACCCAAACTCAAGGAAGTACCTAAGGTTTTGCCACAGGTCTCAGGTGTTCCAGTTCACCTCCCTACCTTTTGGACTAGCCACAGCCACCAGGTCTTTACAATGATTGTAAAGGAAGTCAAGCTTATGGCCCTCTACAGAGGACTCAGACTTCAGCAATACCTGGACGACTGGCTGATCAGGTCCCAGTCTCAGGAGGAAGCCCAAGTGAACACTCAGGCAGTGGTAGACCTAACCCAGTCCTTGGGGTGGATAATAAATCAGGAAAAATCAGGACTGAAACCTACTCAGGTGTTTTCGTTAGTGGGCTACGAATACCATCTAGATTCAGCCCTTGTAAAAATCCACTCAAGAGAGATGGCTCAAACTTCAGGATTTGATCCTACAACTCAAGTTAAAACATATTTTAATTGCAAGATGTTTGATGTCGCTAATTGGGTTGCTCACCTCAACGAAGAAGATGGTTCTAGAGGGACGCCTTCACATGAGGCCCTTTCAGTTTCATCTCAAGGAGCACTTGAAATATCCTCAATCACTGGACAACCTCCTTCCTTAGACAGATGCCATCTCTGCACACCTAGACTGGTGGCAGAATCCTGGAAACGTGATGAAAGGCTCAGATCTTCATCCCAAAGACCACAGTATTCCACTCTTTACAGATGCCTCAAACAAAGGTTGGGGCACTCATTTACATCAAAGTTTACCAAGGGTCTGTGGTCAAGTCAGGAAAAAGGCTACACATAAACGTTCTAGAGTTGAAGGTGGTTTCACTGGCTCTTCAATATTTCAAGGACCAGTACCAGAACCAAACAGTGCTAGTTGTGACGGACAGCTCAACTGTGGTAGCCTACATAAACAAACAAGAAGGAACTCACTCAGTGGAAATGTGTGCTCTCCTGTGGAAGATCATGACGTGGTGCCATCACTGTCACATAACCTTGAAAGCCAGGCACATTCCAGGGTGCCTGAATGTGATGGCCAACCTTCTGTCTCAATCGAATCAAGTGAAGAATGGTCACTACATCCACAGGTGTTCAAAAAGATCTGCCAAAGGTGGTTCATGCAGACATATGTGCCACTCATCTGAATCACAAGCTTCGACTGTACATGTCTCCAATCCCAGACCCAAATGCTTGGGACATAGGTGCTCTGGACATAAACTGGACGGGTCTCACTGTTTATGCTTACCCACCAACTGCTTTCCTTCACAGTGTGATCCAAAAAATCAGGCAATGCCATTGCCTGATCATTCTAATAGCCCCAGGCTGGCCAGGGATGCCCTGGTTTTGGGACCTAGTGCAGCTCTCCGCGGAGATCCCACTGCAACTGCCAGTGTCAACAACACTACTAAAACAGTCCCACAATTACATGTTCCACAGCAATGCACAACATCTCAACCTCCACACCTGGTGTCTAGGAGTGGACAGCTCCAACAACAAGGCTTCTCTGTGGAGGTGGCAGAGAGAATTGCTGTCCCTCAACAGTCATCAACAAGGACCATCTACAAATCAAAGTGGGCCCTTTTTGAAAAATGGTGCAGAGAAAATTTGATGGACTTCTCCTCTGAATCTGTGAAACAAATCTCTGATTTTTTCATGTACCCGTACCAAGACCTAAACAGATGCCCCTCGACCATTGATGGTCACAGGACTGCCATTGTTGACACCTTGGGCCCAACGGGCCAACATATGGCACATAATAAAAACCTTCACAGGTTACTCTCAAGTTTTCACAGGGATCGTCCCAAAAGTTCCAGAAATCTTCCTAAGTGGAACCTTTCTGTTGTTTTTTTCTCAATGAGCTCACAAAAGCACCTTTTGAGCCTGATGAAAGACACAGACCTCAAACATCTTACTCTCAAAACTGCCTTCTTGCTAGCTTTGGCCTCCAGCAAGCGCTACAGCAAAATCCATGCCTGGGTTGCAAACAAAGTATCTGATCTAGGCCAATGGGAAAAGGTTGCCTTGTTCCCTTCTTCTGACTTTACAGCCAAAAACCAACTAGCAAGAGAAGGTTCTCAAGGTGTGTCTCTGGTGACTATTCCTGCTTTGACTACCTGCTTTGAAAGAAGATAGGACCGTGCAGGCCCTGAGGTACTATTTGGATCGAACCAAAGACCTGAGAGGGTCTTGATCCCCCCTTTCATCTCCTTCAAGAAAGGACATACCTCAAACATCAGACCCGCTACTCTCTCTTCTTGGTTGAAACAAACCATTCTATTTTGCTATAAATAAGCAGACCAACAAGCCTTGGACTTGATCCAAGTTAAAGCACATAACATTCAGGCCTTCGACGCCTCTAAGACCTTTTACAGTGGGGTATCCGTGATCCATATCATGCAAGCCTGTCACTGGAAAGCTCACAACACTTTTACAAATTTTCATCTAAAAGACCTTACTTGGTCAGATAACGACAACAATATGTATCTGGGACCAGTAGTAATGGCACAGCAGGTCCTAGACCCTTCTCCTCAGAACATTCATCCTCGGAAAGAAAAGATCTTCAGGAGTCTAATCCCAGGGTCTAGGTATAGGTTTACCCCACCAGGGTGTTTCGGGTAAGGTCTTTATATTCTTTTAGTTTTAACATTAATTGTATAATGTATTAAGGACCTTAAGGTTGTCATTTATTTCTGGGTGGCTATACTTGGGTATCTTCGAGCCTTGGGCTCAGATTCCTTCCGTGATGGCCCTTGGGGGCCGTGCCCCAATAGGTGTACTTAGGCTGCACCTCATCTCCTGTCAAAACACCCAGACAGTTTTATGCACTGTCATTCATTTTATCAGGTTTTTTGGCTTTTACAGGCCTGGTGTTCAGGATCGGGGCACTGTAAATGGGACTCAGACTGGTACTTTTCTAATTATCCTTCTATTTACTTCACTCAAAATTCTAAGAAAAAATAGACTTATTTTCCAGTCTCAGCTTTAATCCCTCACAATGTGATTGGATTAAGCATTCAGTCCCACATGGTAAGCTATTGTAGCGCAATAAAATTGAAAAATTTAATTACTTAAATGTAGCTTTTATAAGCTACAAGCTTGCCATGTGGGACTGAGAAGAGTCCCACCTGCCTCCCCGCTGTATTACAGATGGGTGGTTAAGGGTTCAAATCTCAGGTCTGCAATTTTATAATGTTATAGCTGCCCCAAAACTAGGTGAACAACATATAAAATATAAATAAATAAAAAATAAATACAAATAAAACTATAAATACAACAATTATAAAGCGATTTACAAGTACAGGGAGAATCTCAAAAAAACTATTGCTACCTATGCAATGTGCTACAGCTCTGCAACTTTACTATGTTTTAGTGGATCCAACAGTAGGCGAATAACTTATTTTAACAAAATACTCTAAATGCAATGGTTTTTAAGCTACAAGTGATAAACTCAACAGTGAGAACCTCAAAGTAGCTATTGCTCAGCTATGCAATGAGGTACCAGCAATTTTACTATGTTACAGCTGACCCAAAAGTAGTTGAATAACATATTTAAACAAAATACTCTAAATGCAATACTTTTAATTAGAAGTGATTTACTCAACAGTGAGAACCCTAAAGTAGCTATTGCTCAACTATGTCATGAAACACATACCTGCAATTTTACTATATTAAAGGTGATCCAAAAGTAAGTGAATATTTATTGATTTATTTGAGGTTATACGTCACTCTCAACACTGTACAGGTTATATCACAGCAGGTAATTTTGTTGGCAGAGGAAATCCGTTCATACAGTTGTTCAAGGTTCTGTACACTAAACTGCTGACCATTGGTAAGCAACTACTAACTTTCCCACATAAGGTCGAGAGTTTGAACAGCCAACCTCACAGGTGGGAGGTGAGTAGGAGACCACTGCGCCACTGTGATCCCCAAAGTAGGTTAATAATGTATTCCAATAAAATACTTATACAATACTTTTCAAGTTACAAGTGATTTTACTTATAGGCACTGAAAATGTCTGAAAGTATCTATTACTCACTTAGCTATTGGGATAGACTTCCAATTTACTCACCATGTTCTAGCTATGGAAAAGGTATCTGAACAACATATTTTTATAAAATGCTTCAAATGCAATACTTTTTATGCTATAAGTGATTTAATGCATGAATTTGTTAATTTTAATGCATTAAAAGTATGTTAGCAATTCATAAAACAATAATTAAAAAAGACCAAGGATTCATTCACACAAGGGAATCTACTAGTGGTCTAGTACATATATGCAAGATAAGATAGTTCTCTACAATAACCGCTGAGAAAAACTGTGATAAAGTGTACAAATTTTCAAATCTTGGGGGTGTTGGCTCCTCTAACAACTCTGGGAAAGAGATGAATGGAGTGATCTCCGATCATCCTCCATAGATAATGTGAGCCTGTCTCTTAGTATTATACTTTTTAGAGAAGTTGTTCAAGCAGATGTGTAATGCCAAAATGTCAACTGACTGACAAACTCCCAGCAATTCACCTTACTTATTTTAAAACAGTTGTACACCTTGACCAGCGTAGTTTGTATATATCCTTTCACAACTATGCACAAGGTGATTTTATGCAGTGGGATCAAATGTAACCTGATCCAGATGTTAGCATGTTTCAATCCATTTCACTTATGCTATGCATAAGCTTTAAAATAAAGCTCTGCTATCCATAAGCTTTAAAATAAAGCAAGTATAACATTGTGGGTCATTGCTTTCACCCCTTTTCAAGGGACAATTAATTACAAAATTTACTGAAAGCTATGTTTTCTGTAAATACTATCTATAATACATGATGTCCATAACAAAATAAATGAAAGAAATACAATCTAATACATATTATTATATGAACTTGTTAAATATTTTTTATATTCATCTTGGGCTCATCGATCGTCAATATTCTTTCAGATTATGACTCAAGCTGGCCTGATAAAAGGGAAATTCACAGATTTTCAATTGAAACCATCTGAACGCCAGAACAAGGCTACATTTTTTTATCTGTGAAGTTACAACAGAGTCTTTTCTCCAAATTCCTATTTGTTGAGTGTGAAAAAGGTGGAATCTAATGTTAAAGTGGCATCATTCTGTATATTTTTACAAATAATAACTTATCCATGTCATTATCAAACTATGATTATAAAGTCCTTTCTATTAATATAAAAGGAAGAGAACATAGTATATAGTACTGTCCTACCATGTAACTTCAGTCAAAAACAAGGGGTTGCAAAATAAATTCACTTGTCAGAGATGTGAAGGCTAACTGTGAAATATTTCAAAAACACAAACCAAAAACAATGTTAATGTGATTGTAAGATGTAAGAAGAGGGTGACTGCTGAATGCCATTCAGCCAGGATAATAGCCATAAATATTCACACAAATTGGTTGATGCCAATTGGGGCTAGAGAGTGCAATTTGAATATCCAGCACAACTCAGTACGTCTTCTTTTTGAAGTGCTGTCAGATTTAAACTTTGGTGTGCACCACTCTAGCACACTGAACTGCATATGTTTGTGACTGTGTCCATCATTCTTGAAATGATGTGAAACATGTGTTTATAGTCCTTTAGGAGAGATGATCTATGTTCATACATCATTTTTCTAAGTGCCCTTCATGTTTCACCTACATATTGCATGTGGCATTTAGTGCAAGTAATGAGGTATATGACATTAGATAGTTCACAAGTGACATATTTTGGTAAGTCTTGAGGTTTGAATGACTTTTTAGTGAAGTTACATTTGACACTGGTCATTCTTTTTATCAGTGGGCAATAGGTGCATTGGCCTAATCTTATGCAAATGGGGCGTGAGGTATGCTCTTTTCTACTATTACGGATGGATAGCTGGTTGTTGCATTGGTTAGATATTCTCTGACATTGGGGGATCTTTTGGAGCCAATGAGAGGTTTATCCAAAAAAGTAGGTCCCCAATCTGGACTGTTGCTGATAATGTTCCAGTTTCTGTGGATGTTCCGTTTAACGTTGGGTTTCATGGGGTTGTAATTAGTAACCATTACAGGGTTACGACAATCAGTAAATCATCTTGTTTGTATTTGGATGCCCTTTTAAAGTGTTTTCTTAGTGCTTTTGCTGGGTAGCCTCTTTTAAGGTAATACTGAATCAATTTTTCAGAATTTTGATCAAAATCAATATCATATGTGCAAATCCTTCATAATCTGAGGAATTGTCTATATGGTCCCTTAATCTTACTAGGTGCATGATGAGAGGATGATATAGGTGAGTGTCAGTGGGTTTTTCATACAACGTGCTATAAATTTCCCTCTCTCATTAATTTTCACTGTTGTGTCCAGAAAATCAATTGGGGTTGAGCAGGATTCATGAGACAGGTAAGAGATCAATTCTGCTAAATTATTTTCTCCGTGGGTCCAGATCATGAAAATATCATCACTAAATCT
The DNA here is from genome assembly GCA_964017235.1 of Sabellastarte sp. h YS-2021. NCBI lineage: Eukaryota > Metazoa > Annelida > Polychaeta > Sabellida > Sabellidae > Sabellastarte > Sabellastarte sp. h YS-2021. Next base: position 93,072,984 of record OZ024936.1, read on the forward strand.
TAACCATATAAGTGGTATGAGTGGCCAATTTGAAAGGGCTTTAGTTTCAAACCTATTCAAAAATAGTTTGGCATAGTTAGGGGCTGCTGCTGTTCCCATTGCTGTGCCCCCTACTTGTTAGTAATGGTCACCATTGAAGTTAAAGCTCATAGAATGTCTGGGTCACTTCTTAAGTGTTCTGCGATGGCTAATATACCCTCATGGTTGGAGATGTTAGTGCATAATGAACTGACATCTAAGGTTACTAATAGGGCACCTTCTGGGATATTCCCTAATTGTTTAAGCCTGCTAATAAAGTGTTGGGTGTCCCTAACATAAGAGTTTGTTTATGGCACATACTTCTTGATGTGTTCATCAACAAACTTGCTAATGTTGGATGTAGGGTGATTGATAGAACTGCAGATTCTTATTAGTGCCCAGCCAATGTATCACACTAAATCACATGTTCATGTGTGAGTGGTCTTCTGAGTGGAAGTGTTTTGAGACTGGTGTCTCTGAGCTTTTTTGTCTTTTAACACTATATGTTCATACATTCTTAATCTGAATACTCTTCCAGTTTCTCCAATGTACTGTTTCCCACATTTTGTACATTCTATTAAATAAATAGTATTACTAATCTCACAAGTCAACCATGTCTTTTTTGGTAGGTTGGTACATTTGTGTGAATGAATAAATTTCTTAATGTTTGGACTTTTAGGATTGTATTTTGTTACTATGACACTAGTTGTTTTTGACTTGTTTTTAGTTTGTTTTGCTTCTAGAAGTTTTTTGTGCGAACTTCTTAACCCTATCATAATGGTTTTTAGTTGCTTCTTGGGGTATTCTCTTGGGGTATACTCAATTAATTTGTCTGCATTCTCCTCAAAATCTTTGTTTAAGGTGCAGATTCTCCTAAGGTTAAAGTATTGCCCATAGGGACCTTTTGTTGTGGCATTATTTGGGTGAGCACTTGTGTAATGCAAAAACCAAATGTGTGTCAGTTGGTTTGTTGTAGAGAGTAGTGATTATGTTTCTGTTCTGATGAAGTTTGACTGTTGTGTCTAAGAAGTTAACACTTTTCGTGCTAGACTCTGATGTGAACTTGATAGTTAGGTGTAAGGAGTTAAAGTAATTAACAAATTCCGTGAATGAGTCTTCCCCATGAGTCCATATAAGGAAAATGTCATCTATGAACCTTTTCCATATTAGTGGTTTTTGAGGGAACTTGGACAGGGCATTAGTCTCGAATATATCCATGAATAGATTCGCATAATTGGGTGCTAATGAGGTACCCATGGCTGTTCCTCCTGTTTGTAACTAGAATTCATCATTGAATTCAAAGTACATATTGTGTAGAACTAGTTTTAGTATGTAGCTGGCAATTGGTTACTTTGATGGATCTTTTCTTAAGTGGTCAGCCACTGCTAATATCTCTTCGTGGTTGGGGATATTTGTGTAAAGAGATGCCACGTCTAGTGTAGCAATTATAGCTGCCTCAGGGATTTTGCCTAAGCTGGTAATCTTTGATATGAAGTCTTGTGTGTCTCTAATGTAGGACTTGGTTTGTGGAACATATTTCTAATCTAATCTAATCTACTGCTTTGTAAGCGCAATATCTTCCCCATGAAGAGGAATTAGTGCGCTAACCAAACAAAATCATAATCTTAGGGAAGTCGAGGGACATTCAAGGTCGCACAGGGACTATTTTTTACATGGAAAGAGTTCCAAAGGGAAGGGGCATAGTGACTAAAGGAGTTAGAAAAGTGTGTTATTGGCTTTATGAACTCTGCGATCAAAGGTGGGAATTTGAAGGAACTTGAATTTCTGGGTACTTTGCCTTGTATTTCTGGAAGAGGAGTAGGGGTGGATTAATTCTCTTAGGTAAACTGGGTGACCCTGGTTGAGAATTTTGTATGTAATAAGACCAATTTTGAATTTTACCCTGTGTCTGACTGGTAGCCAATGGTGTTTTTTTAGTTGCGGGATAATGTGAGAGAATTTACAGGAACGGGTGACAATCCTGCACAGTTAATTTTGGACTACCTGCAATCTCCTTAACTCAGAATCAGTGAGGGATAAGAAGAGTGAATTGCACTAGTCCAGCCTGCTGCTCAACAAAGCATTTGCTATCAGGACTGATGTATTCATGTCTAAAAGGGGACGAATTCTGTAGAGGTCTCCTGTCTGTACTCTAGTGCACTTAATGACCTGTGACAAGTGGTTTGAGAAATTGAAATTAGAGTCAGACACCACTCCGAGGTTCCTGACACTTTGTGCTGGCGAGACCTGATTTCCCAGAATATTGATAGGGAAGTGAGGGAGGAGTTGGTTACGAATTCTTTGGGAGCCAATGAGAATGAACTCAGTTTTGTCTGGGTTGAGTTTTACCTTATTTGTAAATTGAAATTTTGAATGTCGTTTAGGCAGTTCTTTAGTTTTTGGGTAGAATGGGACAAATTTTCTGGTGAGAGTGTAATGTATAGCTGTATATGTTCATCAACAAATTTAGATATATTTGTTGTAGGGTGATTTACTGAGCTACATATTGGTCTTCCAGGGATGCCCTTTTTGTGGATCTTCGGCAGTAGGTAAAATTGTCCATGTTTACAGTCTTTGGTTTTTAGGTACTCAAAGTTTTTTTCTGAAATTAGACGTTTAGATCTCATCTGAATTAATTTTTCTGTAATTCTTTCTGAGACTTCATTTGTTGGGTCTAATCCAATCACAGTATAAAAGTTTTTGTCCAACACTTGTCTGTGTCCTTCTCTCAAGTAGTCTTTAGTGTTCATGACTACCACTGCAGAACCTTTGTCTGCTTTCTTGATAACAATTTCTGGATTTTTTGTTAGTGCCAAAAGACCATATCTCGGTTGTTTGGTGAGGTTGTTATGTTTGTTCTTGGTGGGTTCTCTGTATAGTAAGTTATTCTTGAAAACTAGTTTGAAGCTTTGAGTGACATGTGCATGTTATTGGGTAGCCAATTACTTTTAGGTTTAAATTTGGCATGGATTGTCTTGTAGGGGTTAATTTCACTATCCAGAATCTCGGCAAGTATAATGACCAGTACTCTGTCTTCAGATTTTAGAATTTTATTGTCATTACAGAAAAAGCGTTGCAAGACCAATCTCCTGTCAAAGGCCTTAAAGTCATTCCAAATCAGGGATTTCTTAGGTGATCCTGGAGTGGGACAAAAAGTAAGGCCTTTTAGTAGAGCCTCTATTTGTGGGGTTGTCAAGTCCTAATTCTAACAGCACTTTTATAGCGCTTAGTCTCCGTCAAAAGACAGACTCTAAGGCGCATCACACAAAAACATTGTTCAATATTCAAAAACCAGAGACATTGCAGGGGTCAGCACCGCGGAGAAAGCAGAAAGGAGATTGGAAATTTAGGGTGGGTATGCTTTTCCAAAGAGGTATGACTTCAACTTTGACCTGAAAGAGGCAAGTGAGTTTGCAGAGCGGACCTCATCAGGAAGGTCATTCCAAATCATAGGTGCATCATACGCAAAACTGAGTCCAAAATGTTTTCGAGACTTGAAAATTGAACCAAAGTGGGGAACCTCAAGAAATATGCCATCAGATTGACTTCGACGAGTGTTATATGCACTATGTCTGGGAATGAGGAAGGGTTCAAAGTATTTGGGGTTACCACTGTGTAGGAACTTATATACCAGCATGGCAGTCTTAAAGATAGAACGGTACTTAATTGGCAACCAATGTAGTGCTTTTCTAACTGGAGTGATGTGTGAGTACTTGGTGGTGTTGGCGACAATTCTGGCAAGGCTATTCTGATCACATTGAAGTTTGCGCAGATCTAGAGCTGAGAGACCTCTGAACAGAGAGTTACAGTAATCTAGTCGACTTCCGACCAGAGCATTGGCAGCCATAAGAGTAGCTTCATGTGTCAGATGTCCTCAGAGTCGCTTAAGATCCCGGACATGAGCAAAACAAGCCTTGCAGACCTTCCTAACATGGCAAGAGAATGAGAAATCAGAATCAAACCAGACACCAAGGTTCCTAACTGCATCTATTGGTGATATGAGATTACCAAGTATGTTGACCGGGAAGGACTGATTAAGTTTTTCGCGCTGAGACTTTGAGCCAAACACAATGAATTCGGTCTTATCTGGATTTAGCTTGAGCTTATTTGTAGAGAGCCATCTCTTTACGTCTTCAAGGCAGTGTGACAGCTTATCAAGGGCCGAGGCAACATTTTTATGTGTGAGGTGTACATACAATTGTGTGTCATCGGCGTAGAACTGGAAACTAATACCAGGATGATTCTGTATGACTTTACTCAGTGGAGTAGTATAGAGTGAAAAAAGGATTGGCCCCAGGACAGAGCCTTGAGGCACACCATACAATAACTTTTTGGCATCAGATAAAATTGACCCAATCTTAATGCACTGAACACGGTCTGAGAGATAAGACTTAAACCAATCGAGGACAACCCCGCTCACACCAAACCAGGAGCTAAGAGAATTAAGTAGCGTATCATGATCAATAGTATCAAACGCTGCTGATTGATCCAAGAGAACGACAGCAGTAGCCTCACCTTTAGCAAAAGCCAAATGAACATCATTCTTAATTGAAAGCAATGCAGATTCAGTTGAGTGACCTAGTTTGTAGGCAGATTGCCTGACATTCTCAAGTCCGTTCAAACTAACATGGTCATTCAACTGAGAAGCAACAACACGTTCAACCAGTTTGGATATGAAGCCCAACCCAGAAACAGGTCTGTAGTTTTTTAAGTCATTGGGTGGTAGTGATGACTTTTTAATCAATGGGGTTACAATAGCCTTCTTGAACTCATCAGGTACAACACCTTCTGACAACGAGCAGTTAACAAGCCTGGTGATAGAGGGCAGTAAAATATCAATACAGTCCTTAACAAGAAATGTAGGCCATGGGTCTAACAAACAAGATTTAGTGGGTGACTTCATGATAATTTTTCTAATTTCCTCTTGAGAAACTTGTTTAAAGCAGCTGAAATTGGGTACATCAGGTGGAGGAGGCAGAGTGAATGAGTCACTAGAGGAAAATGAGTTTCTGATTTTATCTATTTTGTCACTGAAGAAAGTGACAAACCAGTCAGCAAGACCTTTTTTAGATTCATGAGAAGGGAGTACTGCTTCAGGACTAGAGTGCAGTGCGGAACGCAAGACCTGCCATAGCTTCTTGGAGTCATTGGTATTTTCTCTGACCAGGTTTCTGAAGTAATTTGCCTTATCTTTGTTGACCAGTGAATTGCAGCGACCAATCTGTCTTCGAAGTCTAGCTCGATTATAGGCAGATTTATCTTTATGCCAGATTCGTTCCAGCTGTCGCCTGATGGTTTTTGCCAGCCTGTAGGTGTCAGATAGCCAACCAGTAGCTTGCTTACTAAAAGTGCGAGTAACCAATGGTGCATGCTTGTTGAGCAATTTGCTCAAATCATCTAAGTATTGTTCACACAAACCACTGACTGTATCACCAGGGCATTTTACGAATGCGCCATTTCCCAAATCCTTACGGAAACTGTCCATGTCAATTTTATGATACCTCCTGAAGGTGACAACTTTTGCCTTATGTGAAGGAGTCAAGCTGAGCAAGGACAAGAGCATGATCAGAAATAAATTCAGCAACTCGTACATTAGAGATGATACTGGCATCAGTAGGAGTGAGAACAAGGTCTAGGATATGACCATGTAGATGGGTAGCAGTTTGAACATTTTGTGTTATACTGCATGATTCTAAACAGTTCTGGAATTTGATACTATCATTTGAAGAAGTATCCACATGAATATTGAAATCCCCACAAATTAGGAAAGAGGGAGAAACAGAGGATAAATATTCTAAAAGATTGAGAAATTGGTCCAGGAAACTTTCAGAGCATGAGCCAGGTGGACGATAAACACAAGTCAACACAAGCTGCAATGCTAACATTTTCAAAGGAACTGAAAGTAGGTGTATCCACAGATCTAAACTGTATAGCTTTGTTGATAAAAAATCTGACACCACCACCACGGCCATGAATACGGGGTTTGTGGCAGAATTTGAAGCCTGTCGGGGTGATGGAATGTAGAAGGCTGTCCGTTTCCTCCTGGCGAATATGTGTTTCAGTGACAGCAAGAATGTCGACAGAATGTACTGTTACAGTATCATTGATGTAGGGTCCCTTGTTTCTTACAGATCGGCAATTTACCACCCCAAACGAGATTGGTCCAGGATTAAGGGAGATGTCACCACAAAGCAACAATAAGGTCGCAAGGTCATGACGCCTAGCCAGACACCAGTATGCCCTAATTCTAAGTTAGTTACTATGTCACACAGTCTGTCCACTCTAAATTCCGTCCCGTGGGCGACTCACGGGCACCCTACACTCCTCACTGAGCCTCTAGAATAAACAATTTCCCTAAAGTGAATCGAAGAGGGGATGGCCTTAAACTTAAAGAAAGTATTGGAGTGACTAACAAAATAGTCAATGGTATTCAGTAGATATTTCACAACAGTGAAAAAACAACAATTGCAATGACCAGAAACTGGAGAATGACTATGATATTCAGGTGATATTGACAGCCACCACAGTGAAAAACAACAATGGTCTAAAATATCAGTAAAATAGGAATAACTCACAATAAATCTGGGCCGATAATTCCCGCTAAATGGGTGATAATACCCGTACTATCAATAAACATGCAAATACTAGCTACAGCATTGGTAATAGGAACACAGATTACACATGTTGTGGATATTATTTAGTTTCCTTGCAATATATATTGAAAGCTCCTTATATTCGCCTAGACTTATGTACCAAACAGGGTTTCTTTTATTATTTACAAAAAAAGACGTCTCCGCGGTGCAAGTCTATGTCGGATATTTGTATTACTGTATGCCCAATTAGACTGTCTAGAGATTTACCTGGTGTTAAAATTCCTGATGGATAGTTTTGGCTATCCAATTTAATTTGTTACAAGATTGCCTCTGAAGTTTCCATGATTAAATAGTAACAATTATATGTAATATTGCTTTATTGAAGTGCTTTTTAAGCCCCTGGGGAATCTAAATTAGGTCATTATACACTGTTTAGAAGTCCCATAACCAATTTCTTAAGCTGTGCATTGTTGTCCCTTTTGTTTTGGGGTTGGGTTCTTCTGGCTCTTTGAAAGGCTCTCTGTTCTGTGGGAATTTTCTGGGGCCTCTCTGATCCTGTCTCTTGGATGCCTTATTGAGTGCTATGCTTGCTGCCGCTTTATACTTGTCATTCAAGAAGTGACAAATCTCGTCATACTGTGTGTTTGTGAGCATGGTTGGTAGTTGAGCTAAATTGGACTGGATTTCTTGTTTGACTAGTTGGTATCTGGAGTTGAGGTCCTCTAGGAGAACTTGAGTAAGCTTAATCTTTGCATCAGTGGTGATGTTAGTCCACTTGTCTCTAAAAGTTGCATCTTTATTTGCAGGGATGTTACAGCTGAAGTCTGCTTGTACTGGGAATTTCTTATATTCAAGGTTCTTTTAGATCTGGTCCATGTTTGTTGCCAGATTTAATTTCTTCTTATGCAAGCTTTTTGTTTTGAGATAAAGAGTCTTACTCTCTTTTGGATAGGAGCTCCTAATATCACCTTCAGGTGCTTTCAGGCGCTTTCTTTTGTTAGGTTGATTGGATGTCTGATCTTTTGTTTGACCTAATTTAGTAGTTACACTATCTAGCAATCTGACTGTTTCATTACTCAGGGTTGTTCTGGGGATTGGTGTGCCCAGAGCTGGTGTGATAGCAGTGTTAGACTCTATGCCTAAGGTGTCCACGGCAGTGACCAAAGTAGCTTGACTGGCACTTTCAGACATGTTGATGCCCGTAAGTAAAGACTTAGAAAATATGCTGAGTGCCAATACAAGGTAGCCTGATATATGGTAGGTTTTTACATATATATCGACCTTCTCAGTGTAATTGGTCTCATCAGAGGCTTAAAGATTTCATAAATCTGACCTCCTAAGTTACTTTTTATGGCTCCGGCAAGCTCCATCAATTGGGTGCCCCAGGGCTGCCTCAGGGCATTCAAATATTGATTTACAATGGATGATCAATATTTTTTGCTTTGGGTCTGTTAATGGTTTTTGTGGTGAAAATATGCATATGTGGTTGTTAAATGTACATTATCACTTTATATATTTTCAGGTGGTATCAATAGGGTGGTTGCCATAGTGACCTAAATTCACTCCGTCCCATTGCTCTGCTACAGACTTAGAAGAGTTAGTAGATGGTCAGGCTAACCAATAAATATGCAATGTCTTATTAATCACATTGATTTATGATTGTTGCCATATTATAACTAATACAAAAAGTTCAATAGAAGACTTTTATTGCCATTAAGAATATAAATAATTGTATTTTTTTTAAGACTAATTGTAGGAGATATATATCATTATTCATTTTTATATGGAATAATGACTAGATGTGTTAGTATTTATAATAAAAATTCACAATTGATGTCAGTGTGCTTTTATTCTGTATATCTCTACATAATCGAACATCATTTTATCTATGGTGATACTGGGACAAACAATTCATCCAGTTTGGCTTTGAATTCTTCATCCACATTAGTTTCAGCAGATTCTTCACTGCTGGAGTCGCAGGAGATGACATCTTGTGGGTGTTCATCCAGTTCATTGGCTGCTCTCTGTACCTCAGCCAGCCAGTACATATTTGGGCTTAGTTTTTAGTTACTCACAGTGTCTTGGATAATATTTATCCACTAACTTGTCCAGATTCGGTTTCTTGACCTCTTTCTGGATTTTCAAACTTTGAACTTTGGTGATAGTTTCACTTCTTTTCAATGTCATAGATTCTTTCAATATTTTGCTAATGTTGGATTCTTTCTCAGTGTGTTCCTCCTTGTTTGTTTATGTAGGCTACCACTGTTGAGTTGTCTGTTGCAACTAGCACTGTTTGGTTCTGGCACTGGTCCTTAAAGTTTTGAAGGGCCAGGGAGACCGACTTCAATTTATGTGAGGTGCATTTGTTTGTTTGCCAGTCTCTTCTGAAAGAATGGAGGTGACCTCCTACTGGTGGATTGAGGGAGACTTTTAAGGAGTCATTGGGGAGAGGGGTTTCCACGGCCTTGTCCCTTGTTGTGGGGTCAAAAATGACCTCTGGAGCCTCTGAATTTCGGTTTCCCCCTTCCTGAGGAAAACAATTGGTTACTGCTTTATGAGGAGATGCCCCCATAGGGGTGTTTCCTGTAGGAGCCTCTTGACTAGTGGTAGGAACCATAAAAGGGCTTATAGGGTCCAAAATCCTGAGAGTCTTTATAGGTGCCTTTTTTGAGGAGGAAGTCTTCACGTTCCTTCACAAGTTGAGACTTGAACAAGGAGGTGTCCCAAAAGGACGAGTTCCTGAGTTTTTGGTATCTCATTTCCCCTAAATGTGGTTGTAGAAGGGTCATTTCGGCTTCTTGCCTAAGCAAGCCAGTGTTACCCATAGTATAAAGTTCCCTCTGGAGGATATGGGTGAGGAATTTGCTGAGGCATGTAAGAGCCCTGTGCTGAATAAGAACAGTCTTGTTCCAAAAGTCTAAGTACTCACAGGCTTGCTCATATCCACGTTTTGCTGCTATTTCAGCATTGGCACCTTTTTGGATCTGACACTTAACCCTCTTGAAGGGTTGGGCTATGTTGGCACTTCTCCAGAGATGCATTGCAGGAGAAAGAAGTCTTAGCAAAGGCAACAGTAAGTAAAATTTTCAGTGGAAATGTTTTGCCTAGCTTGGTGTTCCAATTCTTAAAGAACTGGTAGGGGAACCTTGCCCATAGGAGCAAAATCTGTGTTTAACTCCTGTATTTTCTCCTCATAACAAGGTTGTCCCACTTTGTACTACTTTGTGGTGGAAGGAGGAGGTTTGATGTATTTACCCTCAGGTAAATTAGCAGCCTGAAGATCATGTTCAAACTTATCAAAAGCATCTTTGATAATTGAGCTGAGTGGTAGCATAGAGGAAGGACTCTAGGTCTGAGTGCTTGACGGCCTTTTTCATCATCCAGGCCCATGACAGAAGTTGTCCACTTCTTCAGCATATTGGGAGGGAACATCAAACAGAGCTACTTCCCTATAATAAGGGGGGTCTGGAACATGTTGAGGTAGGTCTTGTTCAGAGGTAGTCCCAGAGGGCTGAGCCCCAGAGGGCTTAGAAGACCTGTGTCTGACTACAGAAAACTGATCCTCCTCTGAGGAAGATGACAAGTGTCTGGATCTAACCTTATGTTTCCTCTTGTCAGCATGTTTTTTGGATCTAGAAGATGCAATCTGAGGTTCATTGGACTCATCAGTTGATCAGAGGCAGACTTTTTGTAAGAGTAAGATTGAGTCTTAGGTCTAACCGAAGCCTTCTTAGAAAGCTCCTCAGCTGGACTTGAAGGCTGATCCGATGTCACATGAAGATCAGCATCAAGATGAGATGGAAGTGCAGGACCATAGTCCACTTCCACTTGATCAAGATTTGAAGCAGCCCAAGGATGACTCGGAGGGGGTGGGTCCAGGTTCACAGCAGCTTGAGAGGGTCAAAACCCACCTTTACACCAAGGCACACCCTCCTTAGTTTCACTCACCCTGGCATTCTCCGTGGTGCCGAACTTTTTTCTGTCCCTGGACATTGAGATTGGTTGACTGCTTTTGTTTTTTTGTGCCTTAGAGTCCCCTTCCTATTGGGGAGATTAAGCGCTATAAAAGTCTAATTAGAATTAGAATTCCAGGCTTAGGAGTCGAGGGCTGATCCACCTCTACTTGCTTTTTAGAAGTTAGTTCCTCTCTAAGAGACTGGAAAACTTCTAACATTGAAGCCTCAAAGGAACCCATTTGCTGCTGTAAATGGATGTTAAGTAAATCAGCCAGGGATTTCTCTAATTTTGCTTCAATTTTCTGCTGAAAGGCAGTACCTGGGGTGGGTGGGAGAGTCTTTGCTGGCGTTTTGAGAGACAATGAACTAAAGGATAGGGGTTGTGGACGCGGGGGTGATGTAAATAAATTATCAGCAGGACTCTCAAGGTTTGTATTGGAGCCAGTAAATGACTGCACATCATCCCTATAAGGCCTAATTCATCGTTTTTTGAAGTGGAAGTGAGGGCTTTTTGCTTTTTAATTTTAATATACCTTTTCCTTTGAGATATTTTAAGCATTTGTTCTCGAGTAAAAGAACTACATATTTGACACGGACTTTCAAAAGTGACGCAGGGGTCATCACCCTTGCCAGCTTCTCTACAGGTTGGACAGTAATTATGTGTGTCAAATGGGAAGCAAAAATGCCTACACTTGCCAGATCTCAGTTTGTCTTTATTCATTTGGTGGGAGGACATATTAAACGCAATAAAAGACATAGATGCAAAAGAAAACCTGCACTAAGGAAAGCTCAAAACACACGAAAAAAAGAGGAAAATACTTATCCTGTCAAAACCAAAATTCTACAGAATAATCTATGAAATATAATAACTGAAATGACAAAAAATTAACATCCGACAATACCTATTTGCTGAGAAATAGATGAAAATATCTGTGTAAATAATACACGCTACATATCCAAACGGCCAATGAGAAAGTAGGCTGAAAGGTGAAAGGTTATCACGTGACGACAACTTGAGGCCAACTATAAATGTTTATTTTTCTTTATTTATTTATTTGGGGTTTTACGTCACTTTCAACAATGTACAGGTCATATCACGGCGGGTAGTTGGAAGGGCAGAGGAAACTAGTACATGCAGTTCATCAGGGTTATGTACAGTAAACTGCTGACCAACAGCAAGCAACAACCAGCTTTCCCACTTGAGGCCTCAGAGGTGGGAGTCGAGAGTGTTACCACTCTGCCACCATGGCCCCTGTCTATTTTTGTAAGACGCTGGCCCGATGCCTTGACGGCCATCCGAGAACAGCATTCAGTCTCACATGGTAAGCTATTGTAGTGCAATAAAATGCGAATTTGTAATATTTTCATCCTCAAGCAAAACAGACCTTTCCTGGTGATGTTTACTCCAAAAATTAAATATATTTCCCAGATATATGAACTATTTTAGACGCTCTTGCAGCACTTCGAAACAGCTGACAAATCACATGAGAACTTCTAGGAAATAAAAACCACAATAACGCTTTCCAGTGGTTGAATGTAGACCTACTTAGTGCACATAGTTGAATTGAAGGCACTCGTCAGGGACCAATCAAATAACATGCATTCATTTTTCTGACTATCCAGTCTGATGTGCAGACAACGATTTTACCTTAACAGTGACTGCACCATAAACCAGCACACCGATAAATATGCACTTTAATTAGATATGCACAGATGACCATTTTACATTTACATTGACTGCGCATACATTTTTTTCTAGAAACCAACAGACGTGTAAATATATATACTTTAATTGGAGATGCGCAGACGACTACTTCACTATTACACTGACTGTGCATACATTTTTATTTCTAGAAACCAGCAGAGGACATCACTAAAAATTACTCGCTTGAGTTTGCGTATACAATAGGAAACACAATGGTTTCTAGGACATACGGGACCTTACAGAAAGCCAAATGTAGTGCTAGAAAAGCTTTTTACTTTATAAAATAAAACTTAATAAAAACATTTAAAAATTAAAATGCCAAAGTGTATACTATAAACCGAAATGTACAGAAATGTGTACAAATATTATGCAGAATTTTGATATTTAATGGCTTAAACAGCTGACCATAACCCAGTACATAACTTGAATCAAAGATTCGACTAAAAACCATAAAGCTACAAAGACTGCAAAATTTGGGTACTTAGTCTTCACAAATTTGTACTCTATGGCTGCAAAAATCAGCTATGACCTTTATCTTTGATAGTGTTTCATTTATTGACACATTTAGGATGTAAAGCTATTTCTATTACATGATGAAGTACCAGCATCCAGGCTTACCAGTTACAGATCTTCATTGAAGGTCATCCACTGACCGCCAAAGTCATTTTTGGCCCTCTGTATGTTTGTTTGTTTGTGAACAGGATAACTCAAAAACTGACATTGATGAAATTTTCAGGATATGTCCGAAATAGTAAACGGAAGAAATGATTCAATTTTGGGAGTGATCTGGATCACTTTCTGGATCTTCTGGATCCATGAAATTTAATATTTAACGACAGATAACTCAAAAATTTATGGGTGCATTTTGATGAAATTTTCAGGAAATGTCCTAAATGGGACGAGGAACAAGTGTCTAGATTTTGGCAGTGATCTGGATCACTGTCTGGATCATATGGATCCAGGCTGCCACATGTGTTTGTGTACAAGATAACTCAAAAACTTATGGACGGAAATTGATGAATTTTTTAGGATATGTCTGAAAAGGTAAAAGGATGAAATGATTGAATTTTGGAAGTAATCCGGATAACTGTATGAATCTTCTGGATCAATGAAATGTAATTTTTAAAGATACATACCTCAAAAAGTTATAGATGGATCGTGATGACATTTTCAGCAAATGACCCTAATTGTACAAGAAACAAGGGATTAGATTTCGGGAGTGATCTGGATCACTGTCTGGATCATCTGGATCCAGGCTGCCACATAATTTTAGGATGGATTTTGATGATATTTTTAGGATATGTTAGAACTGGTAAAAGAAGGAAGTGGGAAAATGAAGAAATTATTCAATTTTGCGAGTGATCTGGACCACTAACTGGATCTTCTGGATCCATGAAATCTAATTTTTAAAGACAAATAACTCAAAAAGTCATGGATGGATTTTGATGAAATTTTCAGGAATGTCCCAAATGGGACAAAGAACAAGTGATTAGCTTTTGGGAGTAATCCGGATCACTGTCTGGATCATCTGGATCCAGGTTTTTTTTTGAAGGAAGTTATAGCCACATCATTTTAAGGTGGATTTTGATGATAGTCCAGGAAATTGAGCTCCCTTGCCAGAGGTCTACAGACAACACTATGGTGATTGCCTATTTAAAGAGTAGGGGGAGGAAATCAGGCCTTCTTTGTGCCCTACTATGGAGATTCCTGACCTGGTGCTCCAGGAAACAGGCACAAACCCAACACATTCACGCCTTAACTATGTTTCGTCCAGGGGATACACTGCATCGAGACGCAATGTCTAGTTAGATTTGCCTTGTGTTTCAGCATTCTTTGAAACTTGATTTGTTTCACTTGTGGTTAAGAGACTAGTTAGGCTAACAGGATTAATTGGTGTTGTTGAGAAACTCTTTTTAAGATGTTTTGGGGAGATACATCTGCTCCATCATAATGTTACAAAATTCCTTTAAATTACACATTCTTGTGTGGTTTATATTATATTCAGAGGAAAAATCATTCTTAAAGAATTTTATTATCCTATAATTATTATTATTACATAGAAAATTGTAGAGTACCATTGTTACTAAAATCCCGTCCCATACAATAACATTCAAAGTGCTCAGATATCAAAAATACATTTCAGTATTCATGGATGCCAATCATATATCACAGTTCAATTAATTGATTTAACTAATCCCTTACTAATCATGGAACAATAACCTATGTTATACCTAGTGATGTAAGTCTCTTTGAAGTCAACAAATAAAAACACATATGACACAAAACAAGAACCCCAGGTAAGAAGCCACATTTAGCTTAAAGCCTGGCTCAAAGTTGCAGGTCTTTTGGCAATATTCTAATCAAAAGGCTGTGGTGACTCAAGACAACAATAGGGATAATTTCAATTAGGGACTGGGCCTAGTGGATACAAATCAACAATGGTTTGGCCTCTCACTTCAAAGGAAAATATATAGAAATGATTTTGGCTCACGGTATTAACAGTAAACATATTTTAAATTAATTCAGTTTATTTTTTAAACATTAATTTGTGAATTAACTGAAATGTCACTGAAAAATAATTTGCTTTTATTATTTAGATAGACCATCAAATATTTTAAAAAATATTTAACAATTTGTAAGAAAAAAGAATTATTGTCTTTGAGTTTAAATGATTAATGTTTGGATGTTTATAGCTATTGAATTTTACTTATTTCATAAATATAGCAGCTGTAAAGAAATCTACCAAGGGGTGTAAAATATGGCCAGGGGTGTGCACTTGCCATATCCTACACCCCATGAATTTTATGTAGGTGTAAAATCTGGCGCTACACCGGGTGATGATTCCCTGTACGTTGATTTGATATTGCAAACTTCTAGGATCAATAATAAGCGAGTTATAAGCCCTTTAAAGTTTGCTATCCTTGTTTGACAGTGAAGGTGGGATCCAAGGTCCAATTTAACTGCATCAAAAGATTCCCAGCCAATGATATCCTATAGGTTGATTTTATATGCCAAACCTCTAGGACCAGTAATAAGGGAGATATAAGCAATTGTAAAGTCTGCTACATGGGGTACTTTGGCATTCTGTGGATGACCTTGAATGAGTAGCTTTAAGGTTAAATGTCTGTAAGGTTGTAGAGGACATTTATATCTGTTATACATATCACCTATAAAGAGATTCAACCTTCTACTTGT
Organism: Sabellastarte sp. h YS-2021; assembly: GCA_964017235.1. Lineage (NCBI taxonomy): Eukaryota > Metazoa > Annelida > Polychaeta > Sabellida > Sabellidae > Sabellastarte > Sabellastarte sp. h YS-2021. Next base: position 93,088,451 of record OZ024936.1, read on the forward strand.
GAGAACCAGCCAGTAGAAAAAGGTAGATAATTTTCAAAGAAATGCCTGTAGTGGCCATCTTGTTTTTCAGAATGAGGCCAATTTTAGTCCCGGAGAACCTCACCTCCCGATGTAGATATCCTGCAAATTTGTTGAACCTAGCTATTGTAGTTTTCCACTGAGAGTGCTAACATGGAAAATCTTTCTACATGTGGCGGCGGTACAGCAAACCCTGAACCAAAGTATTGACTGGATGCATCCAGTGGATGCAATTACTGTTAACATGTCCTTAAACTTCACAGTATCCCAGATAGCAAGACTCTGTAGGCCCACCACTGGCCCACCGGTGGCATAGCTGTCAGTCCAACATTGGCTGTAGGTGGTGGCCAGCCATTGGCGGGACTGGCTGGTAGGCAGTGGTCCACCGTTGGTAGCCAACAATAAGTTTTTCTGGTGGTCCTTCAGTGGCCCACTGTTGGCAGCCAATGATAAGCTTTTCTATTGGTGTACCAGTGGCCCACCTTCAGTAGCCAATAAGGTTGACTGGTGGCCCACCCTGTTGGGTGCCACCAACTTTTTATGGTAGTTCTCTGATGGGGTGAACAGCTGATGGACAGTGGTCCACTGTTGGCAGCCAACAATAAGCTTTACTGGTGGATCATCAGTGGCCCACTGTTGGAAGCCAATGATAAGCTTTTCTATTGGTCTACCAGTGGATCAGCTTCATCAGCCAAGAAGCCAAATAGCATGCAGATGTTGGCCCAACAGTGGCATATCTGTCGGTCCGACGTTGGCAGCCACTGTTGGCCCAATGGCTTTTCGGCCGGTGGATGCTATGTCGGTCTGACATTGGCAAGTCACTGTTAAAATTTTACTACCACTATAACATAGCCTCAGCCAATCAGATTGCAGCATGAAGTTATGTTGCCAATGTTTAACAGAAAGCAAATAATTGACAGACTGTGGGTGGATTTTAGTTAAGGGAATCCCTGATAAGTCACATGACAAAACATAAACAATGCTGGAACAGTATCTTAGGATGACATGTTCCAAAATCAAATAATAAAATTATAATGTTCAGAAACAACTTTTCTTACTGTGAATTTATGATGAGAATGTTATTTTTATATCTAAAATTATTAAATAGTTAGTTAAAAATTGTGGGCTCACTGAAATATGATTTTTAGACATATCATAATAAATCATTTTTTACTTAGTGTCTCAAAATCCCCTATAATTCCTCACCACCATCTTGAATAAAAAGCCACCATTGGCCCACCTTTGGCCCAACCTCGGCAGCCTGAGTTTTGGTTGGCAAGCCTTCATTGGGCCAACATTGGCATGGGTAATTCAGCCACTGATGGGAATATATTTCAAGGGTAATTCAGCCACTGATTGGAATATGTTTCAAGTGTAATTATTCCATTCAACTTTAGAAACTTTATATTTTATCTGACATATACATATTGCAGCTAGGAGACCAAGGGTAGTCCAGTGGTGGCTACACCTCAACCGCAATTAATAGGGTTTTGATTTAATTTCATATTTTTCTCCTGTACATGTTTTATGGTTTATTTACAGGGAAAACTTTCACTTGTGTTAACTTTTCTGTATAATTCTCAGATGATTTTATTGATTCAATCTAAAATCCAGGTGAAAATTAGAAAATTCCCATCATTGGCCCATCGAACATGGGAACATAGCTTATATACCACTGCTATAGTTGGTGGGCTGCCAGTGGAAAACCTTGAAAGAAATCTGTGGCACAAGAGTGGGAAAAAAGAAATATGTATTAATGCAAAGATGTTACATCTGTTATTTAAAAATGTTGGTGTCTCAGCGATATACACACACATACATAAAGTATCCAATTACTTTGCTGTCTGTGGGCCACCGGTGGACCAACAGTATGTGTACCATTCATTCATAAGGTGGACCACTGATGGATCTCTAGTGGCAAATCTTACCATTTTTTTCTGTAATAAAATTCAGAACAACTACTTTTGGAAAGTAATTCACTTAAAACAAATGAATTTAACCAAGACAGCCTCTTTTCAAGATCTTTCAAAACAAATGCCTTTCAGCAGAGCTTGAGGTGTAGCCACCAGAGGACCACCATTGGTCTACCAACTAAGTATAGCTCTTACAGATTACAGTTGCATCTGTCAGATAAAAAAATTTTGGGATAGTTTTAGATTTCATCAAAACACAAAATTATATCATATGGAAAAAAATGATATTTTTCTGTAACCATCACTAAAATATTTCCCACCAGTGGCCCACTGCGTGCCAACTTATGTTAAGTAAAAGAAAATACACATTTTAGTTTTACACAATTTATCTAATTTTCCCAGAATTTTACACCAGTGGGCGTAGGCTGGTCCCTGAGCTACAGCCACTGACACTACTAGTTGGTGGGCCAACAGTACCATTCAGACAGACTCTTACAATTTTTTTGTGAAATAAAATTCAAAGCAACCACTTTCAGAAAGTAATTCATTTAAAACAAATGAATTTAAGCCAAGACAGTCTCTTTTCAAGATATGTCAAAAAAATGCAATTCAGCAGAGCTTGAGGTGTAGCCCCCAGAGGAAGACCATTAGTCCACCAAGGATAGCTCTTACAGATCATAGTTGCATGTGTCAGACCAAAAAAAATCTGCGATAGTTTTAGATTTCATCAAAACACAAAATTATATCAAAGGGAAAAAATAATAATATCTTTCTTTAATCTTTACTAAAAATTATATTTGCCACCAGTGGCCCACTGGGTGCCCATCTTGGGTCCTATACTACTTATGTAGTGGGTGGACCATTGATGGACCACCTGTGGCAAATATATAAGCAAGTAATATATAAAGTAATAAAGTGGAGAAAAGACTGACTGAGCAAAATGAAGGAGTACAGAATAAGTTTGTTAAAAATGACATTAACTAATGTTAAATGAAAGAAAGTGCACATTTTATCTAATTTTTAATAATTTTACACCAGTGGGCGTAGGCTGGTCCCTAAGGTACAGCCACTGACTCTGGAAGTTGGTGGGCCAAAAGTGGGCCACGCAATATATTTATATTTTGAAATAATATGTTTTTAACATTGAATATTGTTAAATAATATGCCAGACAACTGTATTGGAGGTTGCTTTTGAAGTTGTTTATAATGCTTTAAAAATTTTGAAAAAGTGCAGTCAGTGGGCCAGCAGTGGCTCATTGGTGGCCCACCAGCTATATTTTGCCACCCATAGCCAATGGTGGCCCACTAGCGTCTTGCTATCTGGGATTCCAAACAAGTGTGGATATCATCCATATACCATGAAGTTATTTTAGCACATCTCTCTCATTTATAAACTAACTAAAACAGGTTACATGGTTTCTGCGAGATCAGTGACAAACCAACAGTTGTTGACACTAATTAATCCATCAAAATTATCATCAACTCTGTATATCCCTTTATGCAGGTAATGTACAGTACAAGGTGGATAAATTTTTAATCAGAAGTTTACACTGGCATGGCATTTGTGGTATAGTATAAATGACTTTACCAACAAGATCAGGGAGTATCCGTATAAATCCTCCTCCATCTGCAGTCCCAAAGTCAGCTATCATGAAATGGCCATCACAGCAGTTGAGTTGGCAGCCATGTTCTGAAAATATTGCATCATGAAATATTACCAGTCATTCCTGTGAGTCACAAGATCCTAACTTGTTATTTTTCCTGTCTCACTAACTGCATCAAGTATGCGTCAATGTCAACAACATTCACTGACTGAACATCAACATTTTTAAGTGGAAGCTCTTGCAAGGCTCACGCTTCTGGAGATCAGTGTGTGCCAAGTTTTTGTCTCCGGACAGAATTAGCTTTGTGTGATGAGTACCCACCCCTTCACTGAAGTTAAGCAGCAATGGGCAACATTTATTTCATTTAGAACTTAGATTGGTGACCGTTTGAGTGCACTACTCATATCCCTGATGGCTTTACATCTTGTGCTAGTAGAACTTGTACTTAACAAAATTGTTACCAATGAAATATTTAAAAAAACTAAATGAACATCACTATAGTCAGGTAAAAAAAATTACATCCTTCGATAATTTTACAGTCCCTTATTAGGGATTCTTAGAGGTTCCTCAATTCTATCTATCTGTATCTAAATTGAAAACATTTTGGCCTCAACTTTGCTGTTGATGCTTCAACAGTTTGGAATGATTTACCTGATGAGATCGATTCTGCCCCAACTTTTACCTGTTTCAGCAAAAAAGCTAAAATCTTATCTCCTCAAAAGGGCTTTCCCACCGTACAATAAAATCTATCTTATGTTTCCGTGGTATTGGATCTTTGCGCATATTTATGATGCAATTTGTTTTACAAAAACACAGTGCCTTTTGTTGAATTGTAACCAACAAATACACAGCTGATAAATATTTATTTCTTAAATCAATGTTTTTTTTCTAACATGTGTTTGCAAATACATTAAACCTTGCTAAACTAACATGTATTATTTTAAATTACTAAGTTTTAATATATTTAGGTTTAAAGTCGTTTTAAATACATTGTTTGGGTAGTTTTAAGAGCAAAGAAAACCAATACATACTAGAAAAATGTTTTTGCTAGCAAAGCGGCCCCAAAGGTTATATGCAATTTTGTATAAAAGTCGAGAGAAGAAGTGAAAGTTAAGCAGACAGTGTGGAGGTTGATGCATTAACATGAAACAACAATGTATATGCTTTATTTTGTTTTACATGGTCGTAAAAGTGTGAAAAGTTAATTTAATCAATGCTATAGTTTGTAAGAAGAGTTCTTTTAGCTATAAAATATGCATACTAAAAAGAATACTTATTGTCATATTATAAGCCCCCAGTTTGCAGAAAGTTCAGTTAAAGACAACCCTAAAAATTGAAGAAGTAAAAAACCGTTTATCAAAACCTTTTTACCTTATCTGCCCTTTTTATGACCCAAGTTTGACCCATAAGGAGGGGAGGTCAGGAGGTAAATCTGACCTGCTATATAGAGTCTCTACATACAGATTCTCGCTATCTCTTAATACATTCTAAAGCTGTAAAAGCAATAATGAAGGAGATATCGGGCAAAATTGCAAAATCCGCTATTTTATGAAACCAGTTTGACCCCTACAGGGACGTTAGGGGTTATTTCTTTTCTCCACGTATGGTTTCTTACTAAAAACTATTTTTGATCATGTGACCTTGATAAAGATCAAAGGTCAAATTTAAGCATGTGGAAAAACTTTAACAAGGTACATAGCTGCCAAATATGGTTAGAAAGCTTCCAATAATAAGGGAGATATTCAAGGGATACCATAAGCGGCAGCAGTGAGCAAACTAGGGTAAAAACAAATAATTGACCTTTCAGTAACACTTAATGATGCGCAGGTGTTCCTAAAAAATTATTTCTTGATCATGTGACCTTGATAAAGATCAAAGGTTAAATTTAAGCTTGTTGCAAAATTTTCCCACACCTAAGTTTATAACTGCCGAAACTGGTTTAAAGGATTCCAATGATAAGGGAGATATTTAAGGGAAACTGTGGGGGAATTGAGGAAACTGAAGTGATAAATAAGTGGCCTTACTGGGATGCTTAATTAGTAACTATCAGAACCTCCCACATAGGGTCCAGGGTTCGAACAGCAGACCTTAGAGGTAGTAGCCATGTGTTACCGATTACACCACCAAGGTCTCTTCTAGGCATACTTAAACTCTGCCTATAAAATTCGGAGATGACACAATAAACTTGCAATTCCAAAAAAGTGTCAATATTTCACGCTTTGATTTAAGACTTACTCAGTGGGATTTTAAGCTTACTGAATTTTACATACCTCTGAAAACCTTCTTAATATGTCCTAACTGAAGTTTCTGCACTTCAGTCGCATATACATTTCTGTTGCTGTAGCAACTACATCCCTCTTCTTCAAAGTACATCTTCACTTGGTTTTCCATTGTCATAAGTTTGTGTGCCTGTAAATATCACAAATTCTTTATTCTAATATGGCACACTTAAGCCTGTAATTCATATTTGCTTAGTATTCTTATAGCTAAGTTTATTGGTTTCCTCTGCCTTTCCGACTACCTGTCGTGATATGACCTGTACAGTGTTGAAAGCGACGTAAAACCCCGAATAAATAAATAATAAATAACTAAGTCCTTTGGGATATAAACAATTCTAATTCATGTCAATTGTCAAAAGTACTTTTTATCTCCTTTGTACAAGTGTTCCACTGGAGACGACTCACCGACTTATGGGGCGGTTGGATTGCCAGCTACGGTAGGTTCTGGTTTCCCAGCTTTAATTCCTAGGTCAGCTAAATGTCAAATTGGGAATAGGGGTATACGGGCACCAACTATACCAATAGAGGAATTAATATTACACAAACTGATTGATGTCAATAGGGTTAATGGTAGGAACCCACCCAATTGTTTCCCACATTCGGTACATTCAATCAGGTAAATGATGTTATTGATTTTACAAGTACACAGGTTTGGGTAAGCTCATGCATGCTGTTATAGACTCTTATAGTTTAAGGTCAGTTTTTTAAGAAAGGTGAACCTTAAACTATTGTCACTGAAATACTTATTTGTAAAGCTCTTGTATATAATCTTAATGTCATTTATTATTTCAGCATACATACTTGTGGTGGACATATGTATTTTATTATTTGTGTAGCTCTATTTTATTCTAAGGTTTAAAGTACATATTTGCCTCAAAAATGTGTATAATTATACAATATTGATAAAAGCTGTTTATATTCAAATCAACATTTATTTTAAACAATTATTTTATTGTACAGTTCTTTGTGACATTGTAAGGGGGCTCAACCTCTGAGGCCGCAAGTTCGAATCTGGGCCGGGAGCTTCATGTTGGAAAGTTGGTAGTTACTTGCCGATGCCCGCTGGTTTACAGTGCAGTATGCACTGGTTTCCTTCACCTGTAAACTACCCATCGCAATATGACCCTGGCTGTTGAACGCGATGTAAAACAAAAAATAAATAAATTGTGACATTGTTAAAATCATGCTCTATTGGTGTTAGACATTTCAATGAATACTTTGCATCCCTATGCACATATTACTTCAGTTTACCCTCATCACAGATCTTTTAAATAAAAGCTCATGACACTTGTCCTGTCAGGCCCATAATTAAATTGCCATCATACATGAATATATACAAAGTCATTTGATGTTATACACCTGATCAAATTTATATGTAAATATGTCATCCTATTCATATGATAATTATGTTGGTCCATTGGGTGAATATGTATCTGCTCATTGGACAGGGAACTTATTGATGATTAATCCAAAACAGTAAAGGACTTGTACTCTGCATTCTTGTTGGTTCATAATAGTTTACTTTTATTTTGGTCATTATCTATGCATATGTGAGAAAACATGATAATCATTATCCAGAGATAGCAAAACTCAGACAAGCACTTAGATACTGTGACAGAGAGTTTTACACTTTGTAAATTGTCTTAAGAAGACATGCTGTTAAATCTACTAGTTCATTGGTTTAATATATTAAGTGCCACTAAACAACAAGTCTAAAAGTTATTAATGGAAACAGCAGGAAGTTCAAATTGTGTGTCAGTGTTGAAGTTTAAAGAATATTTAGTTAAGTATAGTGTTTCATTAGAGTGTGTTTTAACTTGCGTTTATAGCTATTAAAAGTGTACAATAAACAACAATAATAATAATAATAAATAAGTTTATTCAGCAAAATATGTGGTTACAGTAAATTAAATAATGCTGAAAGGGAATATCATGAAGTTAAGAACTTATATAGAAATATTCCCTCAATTTTAAAAAGAACCTACGAAATACAATTAAGTTGACAACATGATGTGAAAAAAAAAACAAAAAAAATAGACAATAAAACTTGATTAACAACAACTTGTAATAAGCTTTAACATTTCAAAATTTAAGACTATTATACATATGTTAACTTTTTATTATATTCTTTTTTATTACTTATAACTGACACTGTATCATGATAGCAACAAATAAGATAAGATGTGAATAAAATATGCTTATCAGCTATACTTATTGTATGATATTTACACCATCTTATAATGTTCCAGTAAGTGCCTTTTTAAGCTTTGTTTAAATTTCACCAAGTTTGGGCAAGTTTTCACATTTTTGGGGAGGTCATTGTACCACTTCACTCCCTGTACACAGGGGGACATTCTTTTAATAAAACATTTATATTTATTTATATACATGTTAAGGCTATTTCTGGTGTTGTGGAAATGAATTTGTTTGACACTTTTTATCAGGCCATGCAAAGAAGGTGGCAACAAATATCTGTTAGCCCTATATATAAAAACACAAGTTTTAAACTCAATCAATTCTCCCAATTTTAAAATGTTATTTTTCAAAAAGGAACTGTTTGTGGAATCTCTGTACTTCAGTTTACTTATGACTCGGATGGCTTGTTTTTGTAATTTTTTAAGTTTATGTAACCTGAATTTCCATGTGTTACCCCAGACTTCAACACAGTAGTATAAATATGGGAAGATCATTGAGTTATATAATATTAACAGAGATTTTGCATTAAGCCTTCCTTTACTTTGATACATCATACCAATGCCTTGTGAATTTTTTTTTCAATTCTTTTAATATGCTGATTCCATTGTAGCTTGTCATCTAGAACGACACCAAGAAATTTTGTTTCTTTTACTCTGTTGATTTCTCTTGAATTATTATTTTATGCATATTAAAATCTTCACTTGTACATCTTCCAAACAACATATAGTTAGTTTTCTTAATATTTAAGGAGAGCTTATTTAGCTTAAGCCAACATGAGATAGTACACAGTTCTGCATTCATTATTTTTATTAAGGCATTTATATCACTGTTTGAATATAGGAGGTCAGTGTCATCAGCAAAAAGAATATACTTTAATCTTTTGAAGTATAACATAGATCATTTATGTATAAAATGAATAATATTGGCCCTAAAATTGAACCTTGAGGTACCCCACATTGAATGCCCAACAAGAAATAAATAAAGACGAAGCAACCTACTGCTTATTAATTGAAGTGCCAACCTTTATGGATATACACTCCCAACACAAGGTGATGCAACACACACAGTGACACATAGAAACCACTCTGTAATATATGGTGGATGAATGCTGATTGAGCTCTATTGGGGTCACATATAATCTCAGCTGTTTCTACCAGAGCTACCAACAGATCAGAAGATACAACAGAAATGGCTGTTCCATTTCCCTGCACCCAAAGCTTTCTTATGCAAGTAGAAGGGTTTATGCAACAAAACAAACTCAAGGATGAGGACATGATGGTCTTATTACCTAGTTGTTTTGATGAAAAGACAAATGACTGGTGGTTTACTTTGCCAGAATCATCACACAGCTCCATCAAGACATTCACTGTGCTTTCCAGACAAGGTTTGGTAGGGAAAAACAACCAAGTTTCTTATAGTTTACTGAAAAAAAACCGGAATTAAAACCTGGTGAGGACACCATGGAATTCATTGATGACATGGCACACTTGTACAGAAGCTTAAGATTACCAGAAAAAAACACGGAGTGCACATCATTATCGAGGCACTCGGATGAGAATTTCGCCCTACCACACCACAGCAAAACCTGACAACATTCAAAGGTCTGTGGGACCATGTGGGAGAGTGTGCTGAACCTTCAAGTCACGACTCTGCCATAGCAGCTCTTGTCTGACTAAATGAGGTTCTTTCAGACTTCAGAAGGACTATTGACCTGGTAACCACCAACAGACTCCTCCAGAGCAACAAAGACCATAGATGGATCAGTCTTGCAGAAATTGCGGTGAGTTCCATTTTAGATTACAATGAAAAACTAAAGGAAAACAGTTCTATAAATGTGGTAAATCCAATCACTTTGCCAGGGATTGCCGAAGTGCAAAACATGTAAAACAACAATAGGAATTTTCGCCTTTCTTTGACAGGGAAAAATAATGTACATAGTCAAAATTTCAAGGGTAGGCCCTGTTCAAACAGATTAAAAAAATCTGTTACAAATGTATATAATCATGTAAATAGTATAAATGTTACACACATTTGGAGAGTGATAAAACCAGTCCTGGTGTACTTTGTAGCCAACAACCATGTCATGGTAAATCCACTGAAACTGTGATGAACTCTGAGAAAGGTAATATTGATATTGTTATCAATAATACTACAGTTAAGGCTTTGGTGGGCACTGGTGCATCTGTGTCCTGTATTGAGCCAAGTGCATACCAATCATTAGGTTTAAATACCCTAGCTTTAAGTGAACCTAACCTGATTGATACTATCCCATGCAGGTGGTGGAATATTACATACAATAGGGATTGTTCAAGTTCCATTCACCTTTGTAGGATCATCTTTTCACCCACAAGTGTTATGTTGTTGATGAGGTCTCTTTCACTGTTATTCTTGGAAGGGACTTCCTTCAAGCTTGTAAAACTGACATTTCTGTGAAAAATAACACCCCCACAGCTTTTAGCAACACTGACTCTGTACACAATATATATATAGTCTCACACACAAAACATCAGTTTGGAACAACAACCTCTGATATATCTATTCCTCCAGGATGTGAGCTAATCATTCCAATGAAAACAAAAGGTACATGAACCATTTTCTATTTTTGGCAGAACCATTGCAATGGTTCATGATAAAGCATTATCTAGCAAGTGCAAAATGTGTTGTACAGGTCACTGATAAGAGTATAGTTTTCAGACTGTGCAATACAACAGATTTGCCAATTACCTTGAATAAGGTACTACAGTAGCCCTCCTTACTCCCATTTGTTCTGATAACATTCTCACAGTATTTGAATTTCAGAGTGTTGCTGGTGTGCATACTGAAAAAGCCAAGTCTCAAAAACTCAATCAAAAACACATTGACACTGCAAGATCTTTAGGTACTGATTTTGTCCAAGTCATCTCAATTTCAGTTACTTGCATTCATAGGAAAACACAGGGCTGTCTTTGCTAAAGATTCCACTGAATTAGTGAGTGCTGATCTTTATCACCACACCATCCACACCGGTGGTGCTGTTCCTGTAAGAAGTGCTCCATACAAAGCATCCCTAGACTTGCTGATGTCGTTGAGGATCATGTTGATACCATGTTACATTCAAATCTAGTTAAACCTTCTACATCAGAATGGGTTAGTCCAGTTGTATTAGTCAAAAAAGAAAAATGGAGACTTCCTCTTTACAGTCAACTATAGGAAGTTAAATAAGGTTACTGAAAGTCTCATGTCAGTTATCCCTAGATTTTGAGATATAGTTGATGCCGTATCAGAAGCCAAACCAAGACTCGTTTCAGTTCTTGATCTAGCCGGTGGATTATGGCAGATCCCCTGGATCCAGTTACAAAACACAAGACAGCCTTTGTTACAAGAAGTGGGGTTTATCAATTCAATTGTCTTCCCTGTAGATTATAAAATGCACCAATGGCCCTTTCTATAGTCATGAATGAGGTCTTGCGTGGCATTAATTGGAAATATGCCCTGGTTTATACAGATAACATTATCATCTTTAGTTCATTTGAAGAGCATTTACTTCATCTTGGCAGTGTATTCACTAGGGTGATCCAAGCTAAATTCAAACTTCAGCCGGCTAAGTGTCTCTTTGCAATGCCCAAAGTACCCTATTTAGGTCACATCAATGACAAAGGAACCGCCACTGATCCTGATAAAAAGCTGTGGAAACATTTCTTGTTCCAAAACAAAGACTGATATCAAAAGTTTCTGACGACACTGCAATGACTACAGAAAGTTTATTAAGGCCTTCTCTCACACATCCACTCATCTCATGCAGCTACTGAAGAAAGATAACCCATTCCAATGGACTGATGTCAGAAAGCATTCCAAACACTGAAAGCTTCACTCATCACAGTCCCGTACTCATGTTTTCAAATTTTAAAGCCTATCATCCTGTATAAAGATGTCTCAGACTATGTCATAGGGTACATCTTAGGATAGCTAGATGATCAAGGCAAGGAATGTGTCATAGTATATGGTGGAAGAGCCATCAATGAAGCTGAACGTCAGTAGGGGAATAACAGATATAGAAGAACTAGCCTTGGTAGATGGAGTTACTACACGGTGTACTAAACAGGGCAGCCTTTCACACTGTATACAGGCTACTTTGCACTGAAAAGCCTCCAGCTTCCAAAACAACATTGTGCCAGAAGGCAACAGTGATATGACTTCCTTCAAGGATTCCAGTACAACATTATTCACAAACGTGGCAGAAAGCACAACAATGCAGATGCAATGTCTAGAAGACCATATGTGGATACCCCAGTTAACCTTACAGATCCTGAACCCAACATATTTCCACTAGTCTCAGCAATCGATGTCACTGATGCACTCAATGAACAACACATTGTCTCTGCTTAGATTTCTGCACCTTTGCATCAAGAACAGCTGAAAGATCACAGCCTGGGCCCCCTTATCCAGTGTTTGGAAAAAAGGCATTTTACCAGATGATGCCAAAATAACAAAAGTCATCTTGAACACTTGTGCTGAATATGAACTACAAGATTGTGTTCTGGTGAAGCAATATGTACCCCCAGGTAAAACACCTAAAGAAGGCAGAATCATCAAACAGCTGAAGGTTCCTTCAACACTGAGGGACACACTTTTAAAATCATGTCATGATGATTTACCAGGTGGACACCAAGATTATAAGAAAACATTTGAAAGACTGAAGCTCAAGTATTAGTGGCATTCTATGAGTAAGGTTAGATTTAGATTTATTTGTTGTTTCACATCGTGTTCAACAGCCTGGGTCATATTGTGATGGGTAGTTTACAGGTGAAGGAAACCAGTGCATACTGCATTGTTAACCACCAGGCATCGGCAAGTAACTACCAGCTTTCCAACATGAAGTGCCTGGCCTGAAATTTTAACCGGCGGCCTCAGATGTTGGAGGCGAGAACTCTAACCACTACACCACGGAGCCCCTCTTAGTAAGGACACAAAATTTTATATTGATTCTTGAGATGTTTGCCAAAAGAACACAAAGACTTTACAACAGCTATAAAGCACCACTCCAACCACCACATGAAAGATTTCATCGCCTTCATATGGATTTTCTGGGATATTTGACCAAACTCAGTGAAGGACACAAGTATATCCTTTTTGTTGTGCATGCCTTTTCCAAGTGGCCACAGGCTTTCCCATTGAAATCAACTGAAGTAAGTGAAGTTGCACGTATACTGTATGATGAAATAATCTGCAGATACAGTGCCTCATCATCAATTCTTACTGACAGAGGACAAAACTTCATGAGCAATCTCATCAAAGAGCTTTGTAATATCTTCAGTATCACCAAGCTCCAGACAAATTCCTACCATAAACAGACCAATGCAACATGTGAAAGAATGAATGGATCTATACTATAAGGCTTATGCTCATATTGCAACCAACATAACACTGATTGGCATCTTACGCTGGCATATAGAACATCTGCAACCCAATCCACAAAGTGCACACCTTATTCCTTGCCCTTTGTGAAAAAATGTGGATTCCCAATTGATGTATCACTACTACCCCAAACAAAGGTCTCCACAACACCTCATGAACATTTGCATTTACTATCAACAGAAGACTGAAACTTATTCCAATCTGGCTGAAGAAAACATAGCGACAGCTCAAAAGTCTTCTAAGACTTGCTATGACAAGACAGCTAAAGTTCCCAAATATGATACTAGTTCTTTCGTATAACTCAGAAACAATCATGTAACTCTTGGTCGCTCCAGCAAACTTGAACCCAAATGGATTGGACCTTACTAAATAGTAGACAAAAAACACCAACACATATCTTCTTCGTCAGAGGAACATTCATAAGCTTCTCAGAAATAGAGCACATGCTGACAGACTTCGACTATATAAGGATCAGAAGATCCGACAGTTCATGCCCACAACCCCTTTCACTTTACATGAACCTCAACAAAACTAACCTTCACAGTCACAAAGCCCAAATTACTCCCCTGTTTCTCTTGCCAATGAAAGTGTTTCCAAATGCAAACGATCCAATGGCATTACATGGTAATATGTAAGAGTAAGAGACCAAAAGTACAGACAGTGGGTACAACAGGATTGTGTGACTGAATCTTTGTGCACACAATTCCATGTCAAGAAGACCATGCAAGGTAAAAGTAGGAAAAGGAAATAATAGCTTACATCTAGGAAAAGAATTGCATATTCAGACTGCATTTACATCTCTACAGGTTGACATATTGGCTTGAAGATTAACCTAAATGTAATATCAAGTCTAACTAGACAGAAGGTTTTTGGACACAAAAAAGCGTCCCTACAGCTTTTAAGTTTTATATAAAATGCTAAAGAATTAATGCGAAGAGGTAAATGTTATTCGTAAAGAGAAATTCTCCCAAAAGGACCATGTTAGGGTTACAGGAGTGACCTTAAAACGAAAAAAGCAACCAGTGCCTGTCAACAGGTTCTCTATCAGCTGACTGTGTTTTCAGCTGCAAAGTAGAAGCACGTTTAGGTTTGGCAGTGCTTGTTTCACCTTGAAGGAGAGGCCCATGGTTAAATCCGACCACACCAAAAGATTGCCAGCCCATGATTTTATAAATGTTGATATACCGTCCCAAACCTCTAGGACCAATAATAAATGAATTATAAGCACTTATAAGTTTGGCTATCCTCGTTTGACATTGAACGAGGGGCCCAAGGTCACTCCAGAAGATTTCCAGGACATGTTTTCCTATATGTTGGTATGCCATGCCAAATCTCTAGGACCAATGATAAGCGAGTTATAAGCACTTTTAAATTTGGCTATGCTCATTTGACCTTGACGGAGAGGTCCAAGTTCAAATCCGACCACATCAGAAGATTCTCAGCCCATGATTTCCTACATGTTGATATACCATCCCAAACCTGTAAGACCAATAATGAGCGAGTTATAAGCACTTCTAAGTTTGGTTATGCTCGTTTGACCTTGAAGGAGAGGCCCAAGGTCAAATCCGATCACACCAGAAGATTCTTAGCCCATGATTCCCCATATGTTGGTTTACATTCCCAAATCTCTAGGACCAATAATAAGTGAGTTATAAGTACTCTTCAGTTTGGCTATACTCGTTTGACCTTGAAGGAGAGGCCCAAGGTCAAATTCGACCACACCAGAAGATTCCAAGCCCATGATTTCCTACGGGTTGGTTTACCATCCCAAACCTCTAAGACAAATAATAAGAGAGTTATAAGCACTTTTAAGTTTGGCTATCCTCGTTTGACCTTGAACAAGGGACCCAAGGTCAAATCTGACCACTCCAGAAGATTTCCAGCTTATTATTTCCTATATGTTGGTATGCCATGCCAAACCTCTAGGACCAATGATAAGCGAGTTATAAGCACTTTTAAGTTTGACTATGCTCACTTGACCTTGAAGGAGAGGCCCAAGTTCAAATCCGACCACACTAAAAGATTCCCAGGCCATGATTTCCTATACATTGGTATACCATCCCAAACCTCTAGGACCAATAATAAGCGAGTTATAAGCACTTTTAAGTTTGGCTGTCCTCGTTTGACCTTGAACAAGGGGCCCAAGGTCAAATCTGACCTGCTCATTATTTCCTATATGTTGGTATGCCATGCCAAACCTCTAGGACCAATGATAAGCGAGTTATAAGCACCTTTAAGTTTGTCCCGTTTGACCTTGAAGGAGAGGCCCAAGGTCAAATCCGACCACACCAGAAGATTCCCAGCCCATGATTTCCTACATGTTGGTTTACCATCCCAAACCTCTAAGACTAATAATAAGAGAGTTATAAGCACTTTGATGTTTGGCTATCCTCATTTGACCTTGCAGAAGAGACCCAAGGTCAAATCTGACCACACCAAAATTTTCCCAGCCCATGACTTCCTATATGTTGGTATACTATCCCAAACCTCTAGGACCAATAATAAGCGAGTTATAAGTACTTTTAAGTTTGGCTATCCTCGTTTAACCTTGAACAAGGGGCCCAAGGTCAAATCTGAGCACACCAGAAGATTCCCAGCACATGATTTCCTATATGTTGGTATACCATCCAAAACCTCTAAGACCAATAATAAGCGAGTTATAAGTACTTTTAAGTTTGGCTATCCTCGTTTGACCTTGAACAAGGGGCCCAAGGTCAAATCTGAGCACACCAGAAGATTCCCAGCACATGATTTCCTATATGTTGGTATACCATCCAAAACTTCTAGGACCAATAATAAGAGAGTTCAAGGCTTCATCTTAGCAAATTATTTATGAACTGATAATCAAGCGCCTGTCAATTGGTCAAATATGGCCCAATTGATCCCAATATTGATTGGCGCCTAGATTCTTCTGTCAGGAATAAGCATACCAAATTTAGTTGACCCACACCTGGTATTTTCTGAGGAAATCTAGTGAAAAAGAACTAAGTTTTTTGGAATTTTGATAATGTGACCTTGATGAAGGTCAAAGGTCAAATTTATGCCTGTCAAAAAATTTCCCCACGCCTATAGAAGACAACTGCCACATATCATTTGGATAGGCCTAATAACAAGGGAGATATTCAAGGGAGACGATAATGCGGCGGCTGACTGAAAACTGGGCGTGAAACCAATAAGCATCCCCTTTTCAAGGGACACTTAATTATCTTTGTAATTCTCTTATTATACTGCAACCTTCTATTTGCTAGTGTATTTTTTTCTAAATTCAAATTTAGCCATGGAAATTTTTCGGGTATTTTTCTTTTATGGCTTTGCATTGTTTCACTACAAATATGAATAACATGTTCCTTGCTGTAACATACCCTTTCTCAAACAACCAATATCTTCTATTTATAGTCAAACAATTATGTCCAACCACGTGGATCATCACCTTGATGAAGTTATACAACATTTAAAGGCTAGCATGAAACAAATTGATCTCATTCTGCCCACATCAAAGATAGCAAACCCCCACATCCCCAAGTATGTCACAAGGGTACTTTTACCTTTTGGTACTGCTACAGTGAAAGATCTGGATACTCTCAGAAAACATATGAATGCAATGTTAGCTCAAGAAAACACAGTTGTTAAGGATTTTACAACTAAGGATCAACCATGAAGAACTTAAACTCTTCACTCAGAGCACAAAATCTTTATTGCAATCACTTTTCACCAACATGCATGCAGTTTATATGCCAATCTGCACTTCTTCTGACTACTGAGTTAACCAACCTATACAATGGCCTTCACTGATTTCTCCACTAGTACTGTCACAAACCCGGAACAGTATTTAGTCTGACCTCACTGTGTCTCACCCACAGTTCCACCTTGTTCACAAAGACCTTACATATTATTGCACCAGGTCTCCGGTTGTCTTCAAAAGACACTTGAACTTATCGTCATCACTCTAAAGATACCAGTTTCCATGACTAAAGGCTTATTCACCTTATTCCAAGTTACTACATTTCCTGTTCCACTCCACCAAACAACCACACACACCACATAGATTTCCAAAGTCCATCCTTATTTCAAAAAATCAGCAAGAGTTCTTTCAAATGAATGTGGATATGTTTCAATAGTCTTCAGGTGATACACTTAAGCATTGCCCAGCACTTCTTCAACAACAATCCTCAAAAAATCCAACATGCCTATACCTTCAAATACACTAACCCAAATACCTCAACCTCACTTTTCCTTAAATATTGATCTTGAAATTGTTTCCTTAATACTACACTCTCTTTCTTTTCTGGCCATATTGTGTACACTTGAGAAAGACCCTTTGACTTCATTGTATCAGTTTTTCTGTGATCCTAGCAGAGACCTCAGATGTTGGATCATGGTCAATTTTAGAGTAAAATTTTTGATCCAATACTTGTCTATATCCTTCCCTAAGGTAGTCATCAGTACTCATGATTAGTAAGATTATTGTCTCTAATTTTGGGCAATTAACAATGAAGTAAATTAATTTTGAAAGCCATTTTGAAACTTTTTATTGATATATGAGTGTTGTTTGATAACTAATTACTCAACTTCACTTAATTACTCATCAGGTCATACGTTTCTCCGATTTTACTACCTTAATTACAATATATATTATTTCCACCATTCAGAGTATCACCAAGCAAGTTCATAGTTAAGGAGATAGAAATTGCCCTTGTATTAAAGTAACCACTGTATTTCATAGTATGTCCTTGTATTAGAGTGACCAGGATATTTTATTGTATGTCCTTGTATTACAGTAACCAATATATTTTATAGTATGTCCTTGTATTACAGTGACCAGGATATTTTATTGCCGGGGCTACTTGTGTGTTATAGTGGTTAACAAATGGAAAAGGTTTTTACATATATCACAAGACATGCTAACAAGGAGAGAACCAATGAGGAAATATAGACTCGATATCCAGGTGGTAATTGTTCCCCACTTAAGAGGGAAGGAGGACATTAAATCTAGTTCGTCACAAAAACTTTTAACCTGGTCCATAACTTCTAAACCCTTTCATGGATTTTCACCAAGTTTGGTGGAGTGGTGTGTACCAAAGATATCTACAATTCAGCCAGTTTTCAGCCAGATATCTTGAATGTGCTATAGACTTAACCTTTTGCCAGATTTTTTATATGGATTATTTTTATATTTTTTGTAAAGTCAATAGTTTACTTCCCGCTGTACATTTTTCAGGACAGAAACTTACAGCCAAGAACCATTGATGGCTATGGATCAACCATTGCTGACAAACTAGGGAAATTCTCCCATTAATGTCAGCAAAGATGACTTGGATTGTCTCTTGGATAGGTTCCACAGAGACAGACCCAAAGGTCGGAGGGACATCCCCTCCTGGAACCTCTCCCTGGAGTTGCACCAGATGACAAAGGCTCTGTGTGAACTCTTTGAAGCATTTGACCTTCAACACTGTTTTCCTTTTGGCCTTGAGTTCCGGCAAATGGAGAAGTGAGATCCATGCTTGGCAGAAAGAGAGCCTCAGACATCAGTGAGACTGGTCAAAGGTGCCTTTGTATCCCTCACCCAACTTTCTCTCGAAGAACCAGCTGGATCAGAGAGGGTCAAGACAGTTATACCAGCCATGGCCTCAACTCCGGATAAGTCACTCTTTGGACCTGGTCAGCTGTCTTGCATAAACTGGAGCATTTATACAATAATTGTCACTTATAGGATAGCTGACCCTTGGCAGTTCATGGTGAGTAGTGAGATGCTTTCCCCTTGCTTCTCTTTCCTTGGCCACACACCCCAATGTTCATCCAGTCTGGTTTGTCTGATCTCTTACTGTCTGGATGTTTCTCTGGATGCTCATAAGAGCGGTAACGACCTTTATCATGAGATGAGATGGAGTGAGTTTTTCCCTTACTTTCAAAGTTCGCAATGTCCTCAGCACTGTGGGAACAACATGGCCATCTGCAGTAGAGCAGTTCTTAAGGCAGCAAGGGTGTCGGGTTTGATGCCAGTTTTCAGATGTGAGAGGTAGGAGTCCTACCTAGTTAAAGGAGATAAGAAAAGAAAATTTATGAAACCAAAGTACTATATCCCCACAACTTGTTTTATGAAGTGAAACACATTTATAAAGCTCTTTCTGGAAGAGAGTACACAATGCAGCAGATAATTAGGTTTTTATCTCCACTGCAGAAAATGTGTGTACACTTCTGTGTGAAATCTCTCCTCAGTTGAACTAGGTCACTGCAGATACTGCACAATGATCCTGTTTATCACAGTACACAGCTCTACACTTCCCCTTTCTTGTGTTTTAACAAAAATTAAAGCTAATATACAAGTTTTATGTAACAGTTGAAAATTGAAAAAACTCTTTGGGCCCATATAACTTTTGAGTCCTTTTTAATTAAAACTACAAATATAATTTCTGATAAGGCATATAGTCAAACTAACTTAATTTATGGAGGTTTAAATCTTTGTTATTTTGAACCACAGAAATCTTCTAATACATTTCATGAAACAGATTTGGAAAGTAGTCAAGATAATAATCCCCAGCTGATTTATTTATGGCACAAAGAGAAGGAAGTAAAATTTATATAAAGTAAAATTTAGTAAAATTTTTACTTCAGTTTTGTAAACATCACTTTTAGTTGTACATTTAAAGGCCTTTATGGACAAGGGTAACAGCTTTGTCCATTACTAGTCTGATCATTTCTTGTTCAATAATAATTCCAATATGTAAAAAATAATTGGGCTGGCTCCACATGAAGTCACTAGTTCCCATGTAGTTTATATCTGAAGGCAGCAGAGGTAGATAAGTAGGGTTTAAATGGATGATAATTAGGAATCTAAGTAATCATGGTAATTTGTTTTTTTCCTGTTTAACCCCAATTTAAATGGCTATAACTTCTTATTTCTGATCCAATTTTTATAATCTGTTCACCACTGTGTTTAATTTAATAAGTTGAACTCGATCATAAATGTGGTTCTTCTATGACCTTTCAACACAGATATGAACTATTTCTTAAAAACAAGCTCTCACCTGTGGACATGTATTGATATTAAAGTGGCAGAATTTTCATCTAATGATATTGCCAAATGTGACATTTTTGATGAAATAACATTACACCAACATACAATTTTAATATCATAACAACATTTTGAAAATTTATTTTTTCAAATTTCAAATTGACTGCTTAACAAAAAATCTGTATTTATTGCTACCACAAACCAGAATATACAGTTGTAAATCCATCATTAATAGTAGCCCAGCCACTTCCTAAAAAATTATAATGTAGATATTCAAATAAATATCCCCTTTTAATAAACTTGGTGCAATTAACATAAAATACTATCACAAGTCTAAACTGAAAATGTCTGACCTGAATATGATGATTTGCTCATATCATTCATAAATAATTAGTTGGTTATTAATGGATACAACCCTTTATGAGACCTAGAACTTACTAGTTCTGAAATTTTATTTGGAGCATCAGGACTAAAACAGTGATAATATAGCCTTAAACAGGTGTATTTTCATCCTTTTTCTATTATATTACAACTTGTTTTCAATTTATTTTTCAAAAACAGTACATCTTTCTTGATGAAGTTTAAATTATTTTCAAGACAGCTTTATAAACTAACTTTAAACAGAATGTAGAAAAGTTTAAAGTCTGATTAAGATATTACATTTTTCCCAACGGGATATGTAACCTTTTAATGTGAAAGTGATAAAACTATGAAAGTATTGCCTTAAAATGTGTATCTTTTCACAGCTAGTGTGTGAGAGGCTGTCAAAAGTGACCTCATTTCCCCCTCCTTGCCAGTTGTGTGTGGAGAGAGGAACTGTTTATCAGAGTGGAGATAAAAAGCTGTGTATTGCATATAACACTGCCTGCTGGGAGGTGTTTTTTGTGCATTCATCACAACTCCCTGTATACTTTCAAATATATTCAAGTTAATTTCTTTGCCTATATCCTTTAAGGTGAAGTTAGCCATAGAAACAAATACAAAGTCACTGAGGTGCTCCATTGTCTTGGCCATGGCTTGACTAATGCTGGCGTTAAAGTCTATCAGGTACTCAAGTTCATCGATTGCAGCTGACACCTTTCCAACAGATTTCCCCTTGCTGTGATCAGAACAGACTGCCTTGATTTGAGTCTGCATGCTCTCCTGTACTTTATAGAGGCACTGGTTGAAACCAGCAGCCTGGTTACAGATGACGCTGGCCTCATGTGCAGATTTCTCGCATCTTCTGAGGCTCTCCTGAGAGATCTGTCGTGATGCTGGAGGAGTTGAGGGAATACCGGCTGACATGGCTATCTGACTGTAGCTGCTGTTAAGGAGCATCAGACTTCATAAAGACAAAGATGAAGAACTGGGGTTGTCCTGTTGGTCGGTGTGTAAACCATACCACTTCCTGCGACTTGGCTGGTTGGATGAACTAGTCTTTGAGAAGGCCAGCAGCTTCAGAGCTGCCGAAAGTGTATCCCTCCATTAAAGTGATATTCAGCTTGCTGAATTTCTTGCAAAGGGATTAATCAATGGACATAGAGACCAACACTTGGAGTAGCAGTGTCCATATCAGAGATGTGCGACCAACCAATGAACAACTGGATCCCCCTCACAGTTTATCTGTAGGTTTGTTCCTCAGAGAGGGTCTGTGACAGTGATATTTTGATCCTAGTTGGACAACTCATCTTCGACAAACATGGTTGGTCTTACATGTCGCTATCAGAGTCAGTATCCATACTAGAAGCACTTTGTCCTCTGGCCAGTTCAGTAGTTGATTTGCTGGTAACCTGTAACTGCAGATCAGGAGAGTTGGTGCAAGATAAAAGTGTAGTTGTTGGTCAGCCCCCTTCTGAGGTTGGTCCATAATTGATTAGTTGGTAACCTGTCACAGCAAAGCAGGGGAGTCATGGACAGACAAATCTTTTTGGTTGGTCGACAGGCTTGATGATGGGGTGGGTCACCTTGACAGAACCAACTGGTGACCTTGACAGTTTGAAAGGTCGGTTCCCGAGGTCTATCCAAGCGTCTGGGGAGTAGTAGAGCTTCCAGCCGTTTGAATATATCCAACCATTTCTTGTCAAGGACTCAATCCTGGTGTCTGCAGAAAACTTGGCTGACCTGTTATCAGAGGCTGACTTGGCAGGCTTGTCTGAAGATGTCTTGGTCAGTTTACTTGCTGGTACTTTGGGTTTATTATCAGATGGGACGACCTTCTTCTTTTTGTCTATGGTAACACTCAAACCAGGAGACTGTGGCATCATCTGGCTGTCAACCACCCCCATTACTGACACTAAGGCCTGGTCCATGAGGGAGGAAACGCTAGTGTCCATAAAAATTTCTTGAGTATCAGAATAGCCAGATTTCTTTAATTCACGTTTTTTTCTTTTTAAGTTTGTATCTAGTTGTCAACAACTGAGGATGTTGTTCGCTACTTTATGGCTTTGTATCTCGGCACACGCCTTAACTTGGCACAAAACGGAAGACAGAATATCTATAGAGTTAGAGTGTTGACAGAAATAATTAAAATATCTTCTGCAATTTCTGTATGCAAATTGTGCCAAGTTGGGGTGCTGATTTCTTGTAGGAATTATATTATCATCTCTTAAAAGCACTGTAAAAATTTTTATTGTTTGGATTTTGTCTTAGTAAAATACTGTTATAACTTGTGCTTGTGTCAATGCATATTTTAATTAAAAGAAATCCACGAAGATACACTTAACATGCAAAATTTCATATTTTTAAATGTAAAATACATTTTTATGAAGAAAAATGTATATACTTACCACATGAAAACACTTGGGTGAGCATGGCTTGGCATTCAGTGACCGCCACATACACCATACATAGAATTTAAAATATGAGGGAATACCCTCTTTAAACCTATATACTTGCTACCTTTGACCCTTGGTGACCTAATTCACTCTGCCATGCGCAGTAATACAGAAATAGTTCATTCTTTTTGTGAATAAACATAAATGCTGTAAAAAAGTCTTTTAAAAGCGGGGCAGGCGGGAGGGTCATTTGCTGTTTTCATATGGTAAGTATATACATTTTTCTTCATAAAAATGTATTTTACATTTAAAAATATGAAATTTTATTTCATAAAAATGTAATATACTCTACCATATGAAAACACTTGGGCTAAACGCCCACATGGAAGAATGGTGGGAAAAAGAGAGACTGAGGAAAACCACCCTAAGGTCAAATTGCAGACACAGGATATTTCCTGGTGGAATTGAACCCAAAACCTCTGTGCTGAAGAAATAACTCTACTGAGTTAAAAGAGTAGAATTAACCACTGCAAGACTTTCAGCACTGCTGTCTACACCCTATTAGGTCAGCTCAAATGAGAGGGCATAAGTATGCCACTGTGTTCAGAATAGGAACATGCCAAGAAGCATTAATAAGCACGGTTCTGAAAATGGAGATGAAGAACAGATTCCCTAAGAGGAAAGTGCCACCCGCTTTTTCTGAGGAATTTAAGTAGAAGAGAGAGAACTGGCTGAGTGGAAACAGAACTCCACTCCACTTAAGAAATCATAGAGATTCTTAAGAACAACATCTCTGAAGGAAAATAAGTGAAGTGCAAGAATTCCAAGAGGAATCCCCCATGATGGGAAGCAGTGGGGAGACCAGAAATGAAACCCGGGCAAAAACATCATGGGCCTTCACATGTGGAACAGAGATTGAGGGAATAAAGAATAAAATGTTATCCCAAAAGATACTGTCAGAGCACAATATCACCCTATTTGACTTCAGAAGAAAGACCAAGAAGAAATCCTCCTAAGAAGCTCAGAAAAGCTATATAGATAGTATCTTAGGAATCTGGCTGTAGGAAAGGAGAGGTCCTCTAAGTCATCAAAATCACTCCTCCTTCCCAAAGGGAGTAAGAAAGTCTGTCTAACATGTGAAAAACTTGGCTCAGCAAGTAAACAGGGTTCAAGAGGAGCCTTGGTAAGAGTCTGCAGAACCAAGGTTTAAGTACCAAACAGGTAGGTGATGGCTACCCTAACTTTGGACTTAAAGAAGCTCTAAAAGAGACGTCCTAACTCCCTATAAGAACCCAACTCCAAGTAGTACATGGAGAGAACTGACCTGTATCCCTATTGTCTGAAAAATAATTCCTTAAAAGGAACAAACAGCAATAAATGGGACAGTTGAAGCATGGCAGAGTGGCCATGTTTCTCACAAGTTTTTTAAGCAGTTTCACATTGCTTCATAGACAGTAATGGAGGATTAAAAATCCTCCAGGACCCCTCCTGTGAACATTCTTCTGTAAGGAGACTTCACCCTCAAGGCTTGAAGAAAGAAACTCCATAAAAATAAATAAGAAACCTCTAGATGAGGTTGTTATAGAAGAATAAGAGGAAGAGCCACTGGCATTCTTGAAGGAGATATTGAGGCCAAACCTTGGCAATTGGCAAGGAAGACTAAAAAAGGCATGGTACAGCTCTGAAAGTTTATTAACTTCCTGGCCATAGAGGACAAAGAGCTGAAGGAGGGAAGGAGTAAAACAAGTACTCCGGACCAAAAAAATCCAGGGCATCTGTTGCCAGAGCCTAGGGATCTAGCACAGGAGGCACATGTAAGAGCAGCTTGTGATTGAATCACATGGCAAATAGATCTAAATCAGAGGAGAAGTCTGAGACTACCATCTGAAGATCCAAGAATTGAGAGACCACTTTATGTGAAAGGTGAGATAAGACCTCCAGAGATGGTCTGCCAAGGATTCATACCCTTGGAACATGAGTAGGTGGAAGAACCGACTTGCTCTTATAAAAACAATGGCAAAAAGGTGCCCAAAATAGATACACGTCCCAAGAGTAGAAGCTCTCTTGATCTAAAAAGAAAGCACAGGCAACAGTGTTGCCTGAGAAAATCTGAAGTGTCCTTTGAAGAAAGGACAAGAAAAAGGAAATGTCTTGACAGCAAGACATCTGTGTTGTCTGAGGTGAAAAGGATGATCCTTTGATGAAAGGATAAAAGAGGGACAAATATCTGAGCAAAAAGAACTGATGAGCAGATTGGACTGCTACATCAAGGTTGGACCTTAGGAGGTCAAAAGAGCATAAAGAGATCCCAACCCGAAAGTGAAACATCCAGGTTAGTAGATGGTAACAATAGCGAATTAAAGGGAGGTAACACTGAAGAAGTGTCATGTGCAGGCAACCTTGAAGAAATGGCTTCCAAGTGGAAGCCAGGAGAATAAAGGTGCCAAGTTGGAGAGGAAATTAAAGGTGTTCTAAGGCAGAGAAAGGAAGAGCTGCTGAATAGACAGAACCTTGTTACTGTCAGGAACACATTCAGACAGGTTAAGAACCTGACCCAGGAAGGAGACCTGTTGTAGGAACAGATCTAAATACTTCCTGCTAAGAACCACTCCAAGTTGAATGTCAACTCTAAGAAAGTTGCCAAATAAGCCTCTGACAACTATTGGCTCTAATGAGCCAATTTGTAGTCACATGTGCACTGAGATGCCCAACCTCAAAGCCAACTTTCCTTACTTCCTTGACTAAAGAAGTAAATTCTGAAAGGCTAGTGGCTAGGCCCTAAGGCATTGCCACAAAGTGGTACACCCTGCCCAAAAGTAAAACTCTGAGCAAAAGTAAACCAAATGAGCCAAAGGAGAGAAAGAAGGCAAATTGAGGAAGAGAAGTGGTCCACTGGCCAATTGAGAATATGATCAACTGATAAGTTGCATCCTGATAGTCGGAAAACCAGGAAAAGATAAAAATCTAATGGTGGTTTCCAGTATATCTTATGCCCTGAAAAAATCAGGAAAACAGGAGCTCAAGATACTTGAACTGCTCATGTGAACAGACAGTGTGAGACTGAATGACAAAGAACAGCATTCTTCTGTGGAGAGGGGCTGAAGAAGAAATCAGGAAAGTGGAATCTGAGAGACCACTGGAGGATGAACCACATTCCAGATTGCTGGAAAAAGGAAGGCTGCACCCAAACATTTCAAATAGAAATGGAAGAAATCAGTTGACCTCCCACTGGCAAGTGGAGGGATCTGGAAGTAAGAGTAACAGTTTGAATAAAACAAAACACTCTTATCTCCTGAAGGATACCATAATAGAGGTTAAGGCTGAGCCTCTGCCTGTGGAAGGCATTCCACCATCAGAATGTTGGAACCTGGAAAGGAACGACATCCTTTAAGCACTAAGTTAGAGAGAAGACTCCCTAGTTGGGAGGAGAAAAGTCTTTATTGGTCTGCCTCAAGAGGCTAAAGCAGAAAGCTTAAAAGAGTCACCTTGAGTAAGGGCAACATGAAAAGCTTCTGCTTATACTGTTATATGTGAGAAAAAGTAGTCTCTTAGGAGAGACACCACAAAAAATAGTATAAGACCAAAATTGACCAATTTACCCTATCAAGTGACTAGGCACAAGTGAAGGAAATGGATAAAGAAATCTCTCAAAACAAAGTGCAAAGATGGCTGAAAAGCACCATAGATCAACCAGCTAAAATGGAGCTGGAAGACCCATTGAAAAGATGTCCAAAGCATGGTAGATGAAAAAGACCACTGAGAAACTATTGCCTGGTCAATCAATTTGAATAAGTGATCAACAAAACAGGACTGAGGAAACACTCCCACAGTACTAAGGACCCTAAGGTCCATCTTAGATCTTCCCTAATAGCAGAGGACTTCTGCCCAGGGAAGAGAAGGTCCAAAGAACCTCACCAGGCTAGATCCCAGGTCCGGAAACCTGAGCAAGTCAACCCAAAAAAAAACTTGAAAGGGTTTGTACCTTTTAGAAGGTAAATTTGGGTATAAAACTCAGAATGAGAAGAACCCAAACTGAATGAGTGACAGAAAGTAAGAATCTGGCCTCACGAGGGAACTTCTAAGCCTGGGAATAGTGTTTGACTTAGAGAAAAATAAGACTGATCAAAAGAAAGAGCAGTCAAAAATTATTCCCTAATTCTGTTGGACAGGAAGCCTTAAAATATTCTGTGGTCAAGATTGAAGGACAGAGTCCAAAGCATCCACATAGTCCACCAAAATGACACAAGAAATGTTGGAATAAGGTCCCTGAAGTCTGCCTGAAGGTTAACAAAAGACAGAGGAACCCCAAGATACCCAAAAGGGAGATATGCCCATTGGTAGTCAGATCTAAGAATTGGTGAAAATCAACAGAAAGATTTTCACCAAGCCCCAAACAAAAATATTTTTAGATTTAGAAAATGAATGGAGCTGTGTTTAGGAAGTAGCAAAATCAGTTGCATTAAACTGATAAACTCTTCTTAAGGGACCCTTAACAAAAATGGTCTTAGGGAGGTAATCCCAGCACCAAAAAGACAGCCTGATTAGACTGGGCCTTTTTCACAAAAGAGGCTAAAGGACTAAAAATGGACTGAGAAACAAAATGACCGACTGACATAAAACTTGTAATGTAGGAAACCGGTAACAGCGAGAAGGATATCCAAAGGTGGAAGACAAAGTCAACCCCCAAGAGCTGTTTACCACCATCCTCCAGACTTGAAGGTGGGGAAAGGCTGAAAATAGAAACTCTAGGTTCAGAACTGAATCCAAAACACTGAAACCAGGATCTGTATCCCAGAAATGTCCAATGAATGGGCCTGTATAAGAAATGAACCGGGAATGGTAGGCATGTGTAGTACCGTAATGATATGCTATAAAATTTGCATTAACAAAGAAAATTATTACACAATAAGCTCTGATGCAGTAATACTAAAAAAAATATGGTAAAGGATTGCATAAAACAAACCTTAAAATGCCGAAATCACAGAGAAAATGACTGTTTTCTGACAACCGATCGGTTGACCTCCATTTTGGATGTGACGTCATCATCACGTGACCTGGTGAATGATTCGCAAAAGCTCAAAAATACAGTCAAAATACGCGGTGAAACGAAGAATTTCGTGGAAAGAATGAAGGAAAACCATAAATTAGAATTATAATGCCTGTAGAAGTGCATAAAACGAATTAATTTACTAAAGAAATGAATATCTCCAAAGGTAATCCGACATTCTAACACCACGTGACCAGATGAGCGATAATACAAATTTTGGAAAAATACGTAAAAATATT
Source organism: Sabellastarte sp. h YS-2021 (assembly GCA_964017235.1). Classification (NCBI taxonomy): domain Eukaryota; kingdom Metazoa; phylum Annelida; class Polychaeta; order Sabellida; family Sabellidae; genus Sabellastarte; species Sabellastarte sp. h YS-2021. The sequence goes on from OZ024936.1 coordinate 93,116,909, forward strand.
ACCCAAAGTATACAATAAATTCACCAGAAATCGAAATATAAGGAAAATAAAATTGAGAAGGAGTAAATAAAACAGCAAAAGACTACTTACAGAGCATAAAAATGTGTAAATGCAGGTCTTAATGAGGTAGCAAAAACACCTGTTTGTAGTTCAACCACCACAAAAAGAATGAACTATTTCTGTATTACTGCGCATGGCAGAGTGAATTAGGTCACCAGGAGTCAAAGGTGGCAAGTATATAGGTTTAAAGAGGGTCTCCCCTCATATTTTAAATTCTATGTATGGTGTATGTGGTGGTCACTGAACGCCAAGCCACGCTCACCCAAGTGTTTTTTCATATGGTAGAGTATATTACATTTTTATGAAATAAAGATAAGGTTTTCGTGTCCAAGTTTTGCCAACTTATGGCGGGAAGCAGTAGTTAAAATATTGCAGAAAGAGTAGTCACCATTTGCAATACATGGGTCAGGGCCCTTACATTTGTTACCTTTGTTTTTGTAATGGAGCAGTAAACACGCCAAACGAAAAAGATGCTATGACGTCACGCTGTCTAGACAGAAAGGAAGAACGATGCACCACCTTGCGAATGCACAGTACTACACCAGCTTACCAGTTACTATACAGGACGACCTTTTCTGTTGTTTGGCAGGCTGGTCTGCGTCGACCGGATTAGCAATTGTCCATGGGGTAGGATGTATCTATACCTTAAAAAACTTTATTTTATAAATCAAAAAAACAATATCCACTGTCTTGTAATCTATTTTACATATTACATACTGTATAAGTGTCTTTTTTTCGCAGGTACCCAAGAACACAAATCCACACAGAAAACTTGATTCACGAGAACTAACTTTTGCAGTAAAGGAGGATCCAATATTGCCAACAATAACATACAAGTTTGCCCCTCACATGTCACTGTTCAACATTTCAAAATAATCATCATTATCTCATTGTATCACAACAAACGCTTTACGGTGTCACCTTGTAGCAAGTGCAATTTACCATGTGTACTTGAGGCAAGGACACAAGAAAAACACCTGCGTTTATATTGCTAATCTTTCTCAGTCGCAAGTCTGCAAGTTGTGTGGTGGCCAAACTTCTTTGTTCTAGTTTAAGCCAAACGTCAGTGGCTGTACATACAGGTCCCAATCAAATGGTTCAAATAATTATCATTCTGAGATGTCCAGATGGTAACTTACCTAACTAGCTAATTCCCAGTAAATTAGATAAATTTGTACAAAAAATGTGCGAAAAGCAGGAAAACATTATAGTATTAGAAAGATTTGAAAGACTACCAACAACATTTGTTTTCAGTGTGGTATAAATGATAACAGGGTAACCAAACAACCCAAACATGGACTTCCTTCTGACTGGCCTTATTACGCGTGGGGTGATAAGGCCCACACATTAAATCTTACCTGAGAGAAAACAGGCCTATTCATGTATTAGGACTGACTTGTATAAAGAAGGCAAATAATTAGGTGCAGATCTGTATGTGTACAAAGTGACTGTGTACTGGTGTTTCCTGTCGGATATTTTTTTCCACATATTCTTCCCCCAGTTTTTCACTTAAGTGTTATAGTTATCGATAAATGTTATTGCCATCAATGGTTTATGAATAAATACATGTGTTATTTATACTTCCTGTGTCAATATTTACCACTGAAATGGGTGTTTCAGACTTATTTTGAAGACTTATAATAACTTAGGTATGCATTATTATAGTGTGTACATATATGTATGACGTTAAGTGTACATAAATATTAGTGAGAATTAAATTTTGCACTTAAAAGTCACTAAATTAATTCCCACAAAGAAAAAATAAACAGCTAATAAAGTATTTTTATCTGCCTGGCCTGTACTCACAAAACCGTTAAACAAAAAATTAAAAAAACTGGTTTCTCCACCTGTAAACTACCCGTCGCAATATGACCCTGACTGTTGAACGTGACGCAAAACAACAAATAAATCTAAATAAATAAATCTAAAATTTAGAGAACAAGGCCACTGCTGTAGCAGTTATCTCCCGCCTTAGTAATAATATTGAACTATAATACTGAACTAACTTTATACCACACTGAAAACTAACATCACTTAACATTGAAAAAGGGGTAAAAGGTAAAAGTCAGTAATTTGGGAAAGAGTCTCAGGCCATGACTTGTTATAAGTTGTTTTCACATTAGGAATCCCTAAAAATCAATGGTAAGGGAGATATAAGGCCTTTTTGAAAGGACAATCCCATTTAACATTAAACATATGTTATGACGGCCATTTTGTTTTCGAAACTACGCCAAATTATTTTCAGCTTACTTTCCTAGCCATAGCACCAATAATATGGGAGAAATAAGGATGTTTTGGTGTCATTACCCCATTTAACCTTAAAGCAGGGGTCAAAGATCAAACTCAACGCCTGGAAAAGATTCCCAGGCCAGATTTTTTTCACATTCCGAACCTTTTTAGTTCCATAGTTCCATTTGACATTAAACGGGTGATATGGCGGCCATTTTGTTTTTAGAACTAGGCCAAAATTTCTATCGGGCTAGCTTTTCTAGCGATTTACTTTTTGTGCAATTTGATGAAGCTAGTTGGAATATTTCAAGATTTAGAGCAGTTTTATGATTTTGAAACAATTGGCTATGGCGGCCATTTTCTTTTACAAAATGAGGTCAAAATCTTGCACAGACAGGTTTCATAGCCATACACATTCCCTGCAAATTTGGTGAAGATTACAAATGAATGAGATATTAAGGTTTATGTAATAATGTGACAAACAGATGTACGGATGCATGTACAGAATGCGTTTTATAATCCCCAGACAATAGCCTTCAGCTGCTGACAGGAGATAAAAATGACTCACAAAGTAAGGCTAATATTTGGATTAAGTGCAGAAGACTCGACTGTATTTAATCGAAAAAATCCTTTTTATGGGTGGATTTAAGTTTTTCCAAAAATTGGCTTAACTTCAGTGAATACAAACATAAATCTTAATCCAATTTCTGGATTAACTTTAGATATATTCCACTAATCTTTCGCTAATCCATTTTTGAAGTTGCCCTTCGGGGGTTGAAATAAGTGCACCATTTCAAACAGCCATGCCAAGTATGATTTAGTATGTGCTGTCGAGATGATGCACTTTCCTGGTGCCCCAGATCTAAATTGTGCATGTCGTTGAAAACAGCCCCTTACAAGTGTACAACACTCTGAATATGTGATGATACAGGCAAAGTGCATGGTTAGGTGTTACACTTTTTGTAAACAACATTTTGCTGAACCCATTGCACTCATTGATTTTGAAGTTAAATAGCATTTTTTCAAGATGGCGCTTGAAATTAAGACAACTCAAACTTATTCACAGTAATTAAAGAATTAGTCATTATTATCTGGTGGGGCCAATGTTTGCCCCAGATGGCTGCTATATGTTACAGTGTTCCAGAAGAGTGTCAAGATGGCGGCCAAAATTGGAGAAGTTTCAATTTTTGAGATGTCCTAGAGGAGTAGTCCTTAACACCCAGGGGGTCCTGAAGGGATAGTGTCAACAATCCGAATCAACAATACTTTTTTTTCTAATATTGGACACTTACGAGGCCATTAACCCATTTAAATTACACCTCTTTCCTAATTTGTAATTCTTAGAACTTTGTTTAACATTATTATTCTTCATTTCTATTTTTCAGGCATTTAATTTTTGGTTTTTATGATCATTTTATTTTTGGAACAAAATGTATAAGAGGTTTCTTTAGATATGTGTAAAAGGGTTTCCATTTATGGCCATAATCAATGAGTGAAGCATCTGCCTATTAGTGAAAGATATTGGACACTTTTAACAAAAGAAAAATTCCCAGGTGAAATTTAAAACAGTTGAAACCACTTTTAGTTATGTCCCTTAACCAGTTGTATCATCAAAGGTACATTTAGAGACACTACAAAGTTATATATGTTCACCACTTTAAATCTTCCTTTAAACAACTGTTACACTGCATTTTCCTTTTAATTTATTCGTTTTTTATCGCACAGAAACTTGTTGATAATGGTATTTAATCTGGGTAGCATTTTTGGCATCTAGGTAGCATTGTAGAGCATTAAAGCAGATGAGTCTAAGAAATAAACACTTTTTCATAATCTATAAACATGAAGAGGCCAGCAATAATTTTCTTTTCTGTGATATGCATTAAATCATATATTAATCTTGTATTTTCATTTATTGTTCTTCCACTGATAAAACCTGTCTGGATATTGCATATTGCATGAGGATTTATTTATTTATTTGGGGTTTTACATGGTTTTCAACACTGTACAGGTCATATCACAATGGGTAGTTGGAAGGTCAGAGGAAACCAGTACATACAGTTCATCAGGGTTCTGTACTGTAAACTGCCTACCAACGGCAAGCAACTACCAGCTTTCCCTCTTGAGGTCGTGCCGGGAACCGAACCCTGGCCTCAGAGACCAGTTTACAATTTGATCGCCCAATGTTAATTGGAAGTTTGTTTCTGTGGATGTTCCCATTAAGTATCTTTATTTAAAGATGAATGCTTAAGTTCCACTTTCAATATCTCTAGACGAGCAACCTGTATTTTGAGTAGTTTACAGAGATTTTACAAGGGGGTTTGACTTACCAGTGTTGTTTAATTGGGTGGGTTTTTTCTAGAGGTAATCTTAGCAGTATTTGGATGATTGTCTGTGATTTTTAAATGATATTTAGGCGATTTTCTATATCACCCATACAGAAATTCTGAACACAATCTCATGGAGTTAACCCGCACATATAATATCTACAGCCATATTCACCTAGCTATTGTACTTACAGAAAAGGACATCTTATTTATATTACCTGCTATAGATAGTAATCATAAAAACTTGTCAGCATAGTTATTTGTGATTATTTCATTACTTTTTAAATACAAATATGTGATATATCTTATTATGTAGGAGTTTCTGTATATAGGATATCTGTTATAATTTATGTCGAAATGGCAAAGTAACTACCGAATGGCAAGTAACTACAAGCTTTTCAACATGAAGTTCCCAGGCCGAGATTCAAACCAGCGACCTCAGAGGTGGAAGGTAAGCACTCTGACCACTAGCCCTATTCAAGATCCATGAGTAAAGAAGAATATGAATACAATAAAGTAATGTAAATTATATATCAGAACACATCAATTACTCACCCATCTATAATGTTCTACGTTTTTACACCCAGTTCAACAGCCAGGGTCATATTGGGACAGGCCCCCCAGTATCTGTCACTCGTAACTTGTGATTCCTCTTCCACTAAGCCACTGAGGACCTCAATGTAAAAACTATAAATGTTAGCTATGTCCCAATCTCTAAGTTTGATAATGGTTACATTTGTCTATTGAAGCATTTGTCAGTCAATAGCTCAGAATTATTAAAGAACCAATTCCCTTCATAGAATATTGAGAAATAACATCACAGTGACCATACAGTTGTATTCATGCGGGAATGCATTTTCAAATTTTAAAATCAGCTAAAATATTGCTACAAGCGATATCTTTGCACAATATAGACAGTAAATCGTTATTTGTATTTATTTTGAGTGTAATTTGATACACTTTTATTTATTAAAATATTATTGTGGAGCAAAGCACCTTAATTAATTGAATTTTGAAATTATTGTTAATTGCACAGTTAATCATATGTTGATAATTAAAAAGGCTCAAACGAATATGTGTGATTTATATAAATCAAGATACCGAGATAAATGCAGTTAAATATCAGTTTGTGCTTATTTGTAAGAACTAGTGTTGTAGCATACAAGTCTGCATTCTCTGATCAGTGTGTATGTTATTTTATGAGATTTTTGTGCACTGCTGTCCTTCAAACATATCTCAGGTTTTCAGTGTGAATGTTAGTACAGCATTCCAGTGAAGTGATGTGATCATTAAAATATGTAGTGTTTAGTCTATTTAAATGCAGACCATGGTTCACAGGAAACAGGTTTCATAGATCTTAGGTCACACGACACAGCTTATCTGCCACTGTGGCCTAGCAGGTAACACACTTGCTTCGGAGCGCAGACGACGTGGGTTCAAACCCAGGTACAGACAGATACATAGTGGCTCAGATGACCACTTAAAATGGCGGTCCTCTGTCATTGGGTCCTATCCCCAGTGGCAGGCTAAAGAACCTCAAGGACGTTGATAAGTGGTCATCCTTGAGCCTCTGTCTTTCAGTTAGGAGAATGCAAGTCAGTATGAGCTTGGACTGTGCTTAGTTCAGTCGAATGGGTCAAATAGCGCTTTGAGTCCTGTAGTATATGGAGATATTGCGCTGAGTATAAAAACCAAATACATACTTATTAGGAAATGAAGTAGGGAAGCACAAGTAAATTCTCTAAATTTGTCCAGAACATAGGTCATGTGACCACCACTTCCTCTCACATTCCAGAGGTTGTAATGACTGTGAGTCATCTTTGGCATTACAAAGTTTAATATAAAAGTAGCATCACATGCAGTCAAAATTCAGTAAGAACAAGTAGCAAAAGCAGAGGAAAGATCATAGAAACGCCATGTAGTAGATAACGAAGGGCCAGCCTTGTGCCATAATGCTGTTAAAAAGAGTTATTCTTAAATATCTAGCTCCAGCAAGTTGCAAGGACTTTGTTATACTTTTGTTGTTGATATTTTTAAAATAAAAGAGTACCTAGAAGATATTGCATTTTAATACAAACTTATTAATTGTTGGACATCTCCACCCGACAATATGCACTGACACAGATGCAAAATATACATGTACTTTGCAAACTGAAAAAAAAGTTAAAAATTATTTACAATGCACTTTATGGGGCAATAGTGTAACTCTTAGTTGAAATCTGTCCTCCAACTTGTCACAATTTGCATACGTAGACTCAAAATAGAAATGATATATGTCTGTCTACAATCATTATCACCTGATATGGTGTTGTTGGTGATATGGTAATATGATGTTGTTGGTGATTATTAGTTGTGCTTGTCACAACATTTCAGTTAAGGGCTAGGCCACATTATCAAAGTATTGTTTCTATTCCAGGCCATGGGCCTGATTAAGTGTCAGTCTAATTCCTGTCATAACATAAAGTAACCAGAGTAGTAGCCACCCACACATTTCCCGCCACTACAGTTTGCTTTCTTACCTTTAGTAGCTATTTGACTGTATTTGATTTGATTGTATGAACTTTGACTGTACATAAGCAACCGTCTATACAAGGAATTTTAAACAGCTTATTTACTTTTTATCTGAGTTTTGATTTTTTAGTGTTATAATATTTTATATGACTTTACAAGTTTTAAAGTGGTGCAGTGCTGCTCATTAACATAATATCTCAAAGCACCCAAGCAAATTGTGCAAAATGTGGTTTTAAAAACACCAGGCCCGTAATGTCAGATGTAAATGTCAATGCCCCAGTATCAGAAATGCATTCAAATACAGATAGTTGGAGCTTTATTGCCCCTAATCAGCTGGCAGCACAGCAGAACGAGTCTGGATCTGCCTCATCAAGCAGCAAAGAATCAGCATCAGGAATACCCTCAGCATTGGCTTCCATGGTGGAAGCCAAGATGGACCTCATTCTCAAACGAATGGATGAGCTGGAAAACAAAAATAAAGTGTTTGACCAGCAGGTGGTGGCCAAAAATATCGACATAGAAATCTCTTATTTCACACAACTCCTGAAATAAAAAGTCACACACTTGTTCAAAATCGTGCTCCTGGCATGGCTCCTCAAAATTAAAAGCATCCAAGAAGGAAGCCTCTGATGACCAGGATTCATCCGACGACAACATGACAGCAGGTACATCTTACTGGCACATCTCACATTCTTTGCAAACTTCTATACATTTCTTAAAAAAATAACTAAAATTACAAAGGAGAGTGCAACATCAACTGGAAAGACTTCAGGGCAAATAGCGTCACTCAGCAGGTAACAAAACCATTAAGTCAGGGTTACATAGGGCTGGGTACAAGAAATTAGCTGGCCACATCGCCATTGTTTTGCAGACCCTGGGGGTCAAACTTTCTGATCACAAAGACCTGTCCCCACTCCAATTTATTTTCGGGTTGCCTGCGGGAAGAATGTAGTTACAAATTAAATCAAACATGATTGAATACGGTAGGCACCTATTCCAAGATGCCACTGGAAAACCAAAAACTTCAAAGGGCAACAACCGTGAAAAAGTGTGTCAAGACTACAACTCAATTTATTTTTGGGTTGCCTGCGGGAAGAATGTAGTTACAAATTAAATCAAACATGATTGAATACGGTAGGCACCTATTCCAAGATGCCACTGGAAAAGCAAAAACTTCAAAGGGCAACAACCGTGAAAAAGTGTGTCAAGACTACAACTCAAACAGCTGTCAACAATGCGCTGACCATGTTCACAATGGTCAAATACACAAGCATGCCTGCTTGTACTGCTTCCAGGAAATGGGAAAATTCTGTCAACACAAGGTTCAAGACTGTATTCTAAGGCGTAAGAGTGAGCAATATATAAGATAAGATATAAGATATCAAAAATTCTAGCTGATACCAAATTATGCATCATATCAACACCAATCGAATCTACAACACAAACATGTTTAGGCAAAATAGCAATTTTAAGGTAATTTTATCATGAAAATCGGACACATGGGATAGTAGTTTTAGTGTTTTTCAGCCCAATTCTGACACTTCGTATGACAGGTTCCATAGTTTTTCACAGCTTGTAAGTAATATTAATGAGGCTAAAGTCGATACACATGTTTTTCAGCATCAACCGAAAGGTCATACAGACACAGAGGATTTCAACAAGCCGTTTGATGAGAGTTATCTGATAAGGCATATGTGTAATTGCAAAAATCTGGATTTTGACTGGCGTTTTGTTCATCAGAAACTCAGTAGTGTAGAATTAAATTCTAAACAAGTTGAATTCCTGTTTGTACCACTTAGTATTATAGCAGTACCACTATTTAAATCTCCCCGAACTTTAGACATTTAGTTTAATGAATGGGCCTTCAAGGCTCATGAATTGGTCAGGGCTAGTGGTACCTATAACCATAGACATTGTCAGATCAAAGTCTCTACTAAAATGAATATTGATAATTGGAGGTCACTGTGTGCAAACTACCATGACCAAAAACTACTCAACTACTCAACTACTCAACTACCTAAAATACCTATCAATGAGTATTGATAGGAGTGAATTTCAATGCAACACAGATTGTGTGAACCACCTTTCAGCAATTAACTTTCCAAATGATGTTGACGTGTATTTTAGGAAAGAAACAAAACACAAGCCCATTGTGTTTCCTTGTGATAGCATCCCTTTTCCCATTTGCTATTCTCCAATTTTATCAAGACCCAAGGAAGGCGACACAAGAAGAATCATTATAAACATTGTTGATGACATTGTGAAATCAGTACAAGACCTGGGCACTGAGGTCCTTTTATCAAAAATTGATGTCAGTGGTGCTTTTAAGACTGCTTTTAAGACTTTTAAGAGTCGACCCCTATGAATATGATGCCTTGGGGTTGCAGTGGGATGGCAAATCTTACATTGACATTAGTATACCCATGGAAATGGAAACAGAAAGTGCACTCTGTCAGAGAACCACAGACATCAGAGGTCACGTCATGCAGTCCAAAAGTGTGCACATCTACAATTATATTGATAATGACATCTGTGTCTACCGACGTCGAAACCAGGTGAATTTGACGCTCTTTTCTCACTGTTTGAGTTTAATACTTGACGCCTGTCATCTCTTCATCACCAGGAAGCACATGATTCGCAGACAACTCCAATCCCTGCTTGGGAAGTTGCTGTACTCACAGAGATGTGTCCCTGTGTCACATGCTTTTGTGAATAGGTTATTAAATAAGTTGTGTATGGGCTCTCAAAAAGTGTTAATAACTGAGTACATGAGAAAGGACATAGGTTGGTTCATACAGTTTCTAGTCAGGTTCAATGGCAAAGTACTTTTTCCAGGAAAGCGTAAAAGAATTGATGTGTTTGCCGACACATTGTGTTCAGGCCTGGGGGCTTAATGAGCTAGCAATGTGTCTCTCGTCCTGTATCTTCCACAATGGGTTTCGGTGTAATACATCTGGAAATGTTAAATGTTATACTGGCTCTCAGGCTCTTGGCCATGTGTTGCAGGGCAAAATGATAAGCCTTCACATAGATAATCAAGCAGTGGTGCACTCGCTTAAATTTGGAAAAACTAAAGACAAAGTATTACAGTCAATAGTCAGAAAAATCTGGCTGCTAGCAGCGCCACATGATATACAGTTGAATTACTCTCACATACCTGGTATTTTAAATAAAGAAGCTAACGTCTTGTCTAGAGTGTTCCAGCATCCAAGTGAATATAGTCTATTCTTATTGCATAATTGCGTGTGCTGGCCTGTGAATGGTGGATGGTGTGTACCAACGATGTTTCTGTGATTCCAGGATCAGCTTCATCTCTGGTGTGTCAAGAATACATCAGACTGGACAAAGCTCTACGGCTAAGAACTGCATCAGCCTATGTCACCAAGTTTAAACTCTATTTGGTCTTCACATCTTGGCATCAGCTACCTCTCTATGAGGTCGATGTCATCTTGGCTTTCCTGGAATTTCTGACACAAAATGGTGGTAGAGCACAAACACTGGCTAGTTATGTATCGGTACTGAAACTTTATTTTAAATTATTTGATATTGACAACCATGGCTTATCTCATAGAAAAATCCAATTATTTATCAGGTCAGTGCCTGTAAATTCTGTGTATATCCCAAAGTTCAAAGCAAATATCACCATTTCATTGTTACTAAATATACTTGAGAAATGTAAGGAACTAAAGTATGGCCAAGTATATAGAGCTGCATTTTTGCTTGCTTATTTTGCATTTTTAAGATTGTCCAATGTGGTACCTATTTCAGGTAAAACCGTTATTGCCGCTATAAACCTACTCAGAAGTGACATAATTTTCGGTCCCCCTGGGGATCCCATCATGCTAAAATCCACTCCTGGGGAGTGCCATACGAGCAGCCAACGCTCATCAAGTGGTACAAATACCCTCCCTTACCCCCTTCCCTTTGTGCCCGGTATATGCCATGAAATCTTGCTGGCTGCTGTTCCTGCTTCCTCTTCTTTCCCCTTTTTCTTGTCCCCTCCCTGCTGGTGTTTCCATTCTCACTGTCCCTATGGTTTCGGCCACTCTTTCAAAAATCTTTACCCCATGCCGTCTCAATCCAGCCCACTTTGGCTTCCAATCCTTTAGGCTGTCAGCAGTGTCCTAGGCAGCATACCACAACGCCCCCCTGCAAAATCTGAAGGCCCACGGGGATGGTGTTCCTCAGCTATCAACTGTTATTTCAAACATACACCCAAAACCTAATCAAAAGTGGCTACTACATTCCAAAAAATACTACTACATTAATGGTTTGGGCGTTTTAAAGTCTTTTAGTTTTAACATTATAGTTATATGTGTGTGTGTCATTTATGTTAAATATTTAATATGTCGTGGTTTGTCTATTAATTTCAAATAAAAGGCTATTATCCCATTATATATATGTTACGCCCAATCCTTGAATTTATTTATTTATTTTTTTATTTATTTATTTGGGGTTTAACGTCGCTTTCAACACTGTACAGGTCATATCACGACGGGTAGTTGGAAGGGCAGAGGAAACCAGTACATAGAGTTCGCTAGGGTTGTGTACTGTAAACTGCCGACCAACGGCAAGCAACTACCAGCTTTCCCACTTACGACCATGACGGGGATCCTTGAAATTGCCCATTTCATGAAATAGGCAAGAATTTTCCCCATTTTATGAAATAGGCAACTGACTTGCCTATTTCGTGAAATGGGCAATTTATTCAATTGTGACTTGTCCATTTCATGAAGTAGGCAATGTTATGCATGGAATTATAAATTTCATGCATAGATGAAGGAAAAAAATTGGAATCACCCTTAAGAACTTGCTTTTGTATACACTATTAACAGAAACTTTACAAATATGTTAGAAATACTGAAAATGTGTTACTTAAAAAAATTAAAGGCTAAAGAAAGGTAAATGGTGTTTATTTCTATATGCATTGTCTCAAATATGTTATGTCTTTGTTGATATCTTAATATAATTAAGATATTCAAAAATATAAGTAGTACATCAGAATATCTACTAATAACATTTGATTATTTCCAGGGGCCGGTTTCATGAACAGACTTAAGCCTTGAGTCAGACTCAAAAGTTGAGACTTTGTCTCAAATTTCGGAAATATTTTGCTGAGTCTGTTAACTCAGACTCAATGCATTTCACAAACAGGCTCAACTTGAGACCTGGCTCAGTCACAGGCTCAAATTTGAGCCCATCAAGGAGGTGTCTCAAATTTGAGTTTGATGCCAAAAAACGCATACATAAAGCAATGCAATTTGTTCCAAAATGAAATTGATAAATCTTGAAATCTTCTATTTTCATTTTATTTTGTAATTACAGCCACGTATTCAATATTTACTGATAACAAAAGTCAATAGAATTGACATGGTTTATAGCCTATTATCAAGTGACAGGCCTCAAGGGTGGACTCAAAGCCAGACCCAACCTCAGTTGAGTTTCAATCTTATGGATCATTTAGAATAATATATTATCATATAATTTCTTTGTATTATGAGTATTAAAGATATTTAAAATGATAATAATCATAAAATATAACTTTTTAAACTAAAAATAAGCCCACTTAATATATGAAATGAGATTGAAAAGTTGAGACCATAACTTGAGACTGGTCTCAGCTGATCCACCCTTTATGAAATCCATTTGAGCCAAAAACTCAGCAGAGACAAAAGTCTCAGATTTGAAACCCTGACTCGGCCTTGAGTCTGGCTCAGTTTGAGACTTTTCATGAAACCGGCCCCAGGGTCCCAAGTTTAGCTTATGTCATAAAATACATAACATAATACATCCCAGACATAAATATCAAAAGTGAAAGGATATATGATCAAATTTACATTAATTTATCTTCGATGTTCCAATTATAGCAATTATAACTGAAATCCCTTCTTTTTTGCAAGATTAGCAAATTATTTTTGTGGAGTTAAGTTTATTGCAATCAGCCATTTTGCTCTCTGCAAGCACTGACATGTGTGATTGCAATTGGGTTCTGCAGCTACAGAGGTTTAGCTGGTTATTTGATCATATATGTGATCTATTTTCATAAATCCTGTACAAGAGAGTTTTACTCATAGCCAGATTCATGACCTAGGGCGTATTAAGTCACCTGAGTAGTCAAGGTGGGTTAGGGTATGTAATCCAATGACAATATGGTTATATAAACAAAGATAATATACCTTGAATCATAAATCATAAACACAAAAGACACTGCTCTAATACTGTTCATAAACGATAAAAAGTGTTTTAATATCTATTTGATGTTTTATTTTATCAATTAATCCTAATCAATCATAATGTCCAATTGTCTGAAATCTATAGTGTTATAACAAGTGTAGCAGCAGAAATAACAATTTTTGCGATAAAATGTACTATTTTTCAGCCAAATATGAAAATTAAGTGTGAATAAGTATTTGCCAATAAAATACTTTTATGCATGAAACTTTATTTTTTGTATATGCCTATTTTTTATATATTTCTATTGCCTATTTCATTTAAATTGGCAGCATATTTTTTGCCCATTTCGTGGAATACTACAAAAACTGCCTATTTCATGAAATGGGCAAGTTGACCATTTCATGAAATGGGCAAACTTCTTGCCTATTACATGAAATGGGTAATTTCGTGGATTGTGCATAACATACATGCATTGTTTGTTTCACAACTCCATACTTACTTATCTTGGACCTTGATTTTGACTGTATTAGTTGACCTTGTCACAACATTTCAGTTAAGGGCTAAGTCACATTGTCAAAGTATTGTTTCTATTCAAGGCTAAGCAATGGGCCTGATTAAATGTTAGTCCTGATTCCTGTCATAACATAAAGTTAGAATACTGTAAATGCTAGGGTCAAACCAATGGTCAGCACAAGTGTCAACATCTGGCAGAGCAGTAGTCTTTCTTACCTTTAGTAGCTATGTTTTAATATTATTCTAAACCAAGGGGGTGTACACGCACCCACCCACCTCCCCAGCAACGTCTGCACTACACCTTTGCCTGGTCATGTGCACCTTTCATCAACACTACATTGCTTCATCAGTCAAGTGTTATCTCACGTAATCATCTGCATCAGAGTGATACATCTTATACTTATGTTCACTAGCTTAATTAATATGTTCTATGTGGACCTTTTAAAGTCTTTTATTTTTAAAATTATAGCTATATTTGTGTGTGTATCAATTATGTTAAATAATTAATATGTCTTGGTTTGTCCATTAATGTCAAATAAAAGGCTCTTATCCCATTATATATATACATGCATTGTTTGTTTCACAACTCCATCTTGACGTATCTTGGGCCTTGACCTTGACTGAACCATGTTCCTGTTTGTGTCAAGTTACTACATCAAAAAGTGAAGGGGCCACGGTGGCAGAGTGGTAACACTCTCGCCTCCCACCTCTGACACCGGGTTTCGGTTCCTGGCATGGCCTCAAGTGGGAAAGCTGGTAGTTGCTTGCCATTGGTCAGCATTTTACAGTACAGAACCCTGACGAACTGTATGTACTGGTTTCCTCTGCCTCTCCAACTACCCGTTGTGATATGACCTGTACAGTGTTGAAAGAAAACACGTAAAGAAAACTCAAATAAATAAAAAATACATCAAGAAGTGAAACATTTTTTTTAAGCTTTTGTCTTGGATATTTAGAGAAAGTACACATATCGTGTAATCTAGGCAAATCCAACAAGCATTTATAGATGCACAATGCTTTTATTTCTTTTATTTAATTTTTATTTAGTGGTAATGGCGCCATCAGAGGTGATATTGCATACGTTTCGTTGAAGGGTAACACAATACCTCACTATTTCATACATTGCTAGACCCATGCAGCAAATTTGCGTGGTCTGGTATATTACATTTGATACGTGCCTTGAAAAGATATTAAAAGCTCTGACATTCCATCGTACATGTACACACATGTCAGTGTGCTGCAAATATTGCTGAATAATATTAACGTAGCCTCGAAGTGGGGTAGTAGAGATTTGCACAGTGCTAACAAGGTGAATTCTACCAACAACAGTGCCAACACAAAAATCAAAGAACAGACTGCTACTAGATACAGATTGTACAGTGGGTTTATATACATGCAAGGTACATGTGAGTGTATCTTACAGACATGCATACAATTTAAGTAGATGGGGAGAGCCTACAAGACTAGTAAGGAGAATGCACGTGCTTCTAGGGTCGGTTGCAAAAGTTGGGGAATCAGGGACATAAACCACAAAAAAGCGGAAAAAATGATGGTTTGGTTACATCTCCCCGAAAGACCATACCATACTGGATCAAGACACCAACCTGACTTGGGGTCGAGATCATTTTCTCCAGAAACTACCAGGACAAGCTATAATACTGACAGGACTGGAGCATTCTCAAGACTCACCTCAACTATACTGATCGCAAGTCGCAATTCAAACAACACTGTATAAACCCCTTCTGGCTGACAAAAACATCAATTGTCACTGCAAAAGTGCTAGCTAAAAGTTACAGAGAATTTCTACATCAGCTCAGGGCATTTTTGGTCTTCGTTGAGTTTAATATTTTGATTTGCATCTTGACTGCAAGACAGAGAAGGACACATTTGAACCCAGCACCGTCACCTGTCCTACAACCACCACCACAGCCTCTTCCCCAGCCAGCCCCCAGGAGAAGAAGAAAGCCACCAAACTCATGGGTCATGCCCTGGATCCTTCAAATAAAAGAAAAAGGATGGTACAGCAACCTCCTGGCCGACCCCATACACACACATCCCTGGATACCAGAATTTTGTCAGGATGCCATGTGCCTTCTCGCACCTCAGCGAAGAACGCATACACCACCAATTTTAGGAAGCTAAAAACTGGCCATAACACTGACACACCTGGCCACTGAGAGACCTACGCTTCTTTGCAGTATCACTGGCTGGTTGGCAAAAGCACAATCTGCAAATTCGTCCCCAAGGTCTGCTGAGTCATTTTTGCTGAATTCCAGGAAAAATATTTATGTTTCCTTGATACCCCTAATTAGTGGAAAAGGATGGAGGAGAATTTCACAACCAGATGGAATGTCCTCCTTGTGGTAATGACTCTCTAACTTGTGGGACGACTTAATATCTTGTGGTAAAGACTTGTTAAGTTGTGGGAATGACTTACTATCTTGTGGTGATGACTTGCTACCTTGTGGGAATGATTTTCTAACTTGTGCTAATGACTTACTATCTTTTGGTAACGAGATAAAAAATAACAGGAAACAATTCTGTTTCCCTTCCTGGGCTCCATACAAATCATCTTTAAAGTCTCAGTATTTTATTTTCATTTTGAAGTTTCATGATGGGCAAAAATTGCATTGACTTTGCCTCCAATTTTTTGGAGGCAAACTTTTTTTCATTTTTTTTAAATTTTTATTTCTTTTTTAATTTTAAAGAGGTTAGTAAATATTTTTACCTAAGTACAAAATATTTAAAGATTTTTTAAAAAATTGTTAATTTTTTTCTTTAATGTCAAAATTTTATTAAATCATTCACATCTGAGTCCGGGGTTTGGTTTCCGGCATGGCCTCAAGTGGGAAAGCTCATTGTTGTTTGACGTTGGCTGGGAGTTTACAGTACAGAACCTTGACCAAGTGTACGTACTGGTTTCCTCTGCCAATCCAACTACCAGTCGTGATATAAACTGTACAGTGTTCAAAGTGACGTAAAACCCCAAATAAATAAATAAACACATTCATTCAGTTTTTGTGTTTGGGGCCTGTGTTTGTGTGTGATTACAGCACTGGTCTTGAAAAGGACCGATTGGAGGCAATAGCAGTGGTTCTACTGACTCCGCTGTTTGGCATCAGCTGATTGTGTAGGAGGCTGAGGCTGCAGCTGTGCTGGTGGCTGCTGATGTTCTTGTTGAGATGCTGGTTGGAGGAGAGGCAGTTGGTGCTGGTGTTGTGTCAACTGTTGGTAACTCATTACAGAGTGAAGGTTTCCAAAGAAACTTGAAAGTCCTAATATGTTGTGCTGGCTTTCTTTGCCTGTAACTGAGGCAACTGATGGAGGGTTGAAATACTTCATCAGCATCAATGTAAAGATGAGTGGTTTTGAAAGTCCAGCCTTTTGGTTTTCTAGTTTGCTGCTGCGGTCCTTTGGTTGCCACTTGAGGTTGGGTGACCTGGCTTGTGGCCATCTGCATTTCTTGATTGGTTAAAAAGATGTATTCCCTTGCAGCTGATGCTGGCATCTGTGACTGTTGAAAAAGCTGTGGCACAAAGGTTGAAGTGGCACTGTTCAGCTTAGACTAAGGACTCTTACTTATGAACAACCCCACCAGTCATGATTACTCTTCTGGCTCTCCTCTTCATGGCACTGTTTGCTGTGGCACTCGCCCACAGGTATGAGTGGTTCAGCACAAGAGCATATTATACATCATGTCCCTCTTTGACAAGGGTTGCAAAAAATTTTTCATATTCGTGTTCCTGCCGCAAATTTTCATCCATGGTTAATAGGCGAGGGCTTATGTTGTTGCTGCTACTGGGAGGAGATGTATCCCTCAACCCTGGTCCCTTCACACTCGGTGTTTTGAATGCCAGATCCGTAAGGAATAAGGGTCCACTCCTAGCTGATATGGTTGCTTCATATGACCTGGATTTTCTTTGCCTCACTGAAACATATATTCGGGCCTTTGATTCAGTCAGCTTCCTACGGTCTATAACTCCTCCTGATTTTAATTTCCCTCAAAAGCCTCGTCCCTCAGGTATTGGTGGTGGTGTTGGTTTTTTCATCAAATCCTCCTACAGACCACACATAATAGAATCACCTCTTTATCAGTCATTTGAGAACATGGTGGTGTCAATCGCACTTCATGGGCATTCATTGTTGCTTGCCTGCATCTACCGCCCTCCAGGAACATGTACCTGTAACTTTCTCGAAGAATTCATGTCATTTGTTGGTTACCTCTCATCAATTAATTCTTCATATTATATCTGCGGCGACTTCAACATTCATGTTGACATTCCAGTTGGTGATGGTCATAAATTTACTACTTTTCTTGAATCATGTGATCTGAAACAGTTAGTCGATAAACCTACGCATCAACACGGTCACATATTGGAACTCATTTTATCCCCCAGTGACCAGGACACCATTGCCGATGTTAAAATTTGCGACTTTGTTTCAGATCATGCATTAGTCAAATGCTCAGTTGCCTTGCCTTGTAAAGTGGTTCACACTCCAAATATAATTCAATATAGAAGATACCACCGTATCAATATGTCTGACTTCCGCTTGGATCTCCAGAACACGTCCTTTGTCAAGTCTCAAGCTGATGCTGTTGTCGATCTATACGAACAATATGTACATGATCTAGGCCATGTTCTTGATAGGCATGCACCACTTGTATCTAGAATGATAAAAAAAGATTCCTTAGATTGGATGTCTGATGATTATTGACGTGCAAAGTCCCTTAGGCGCCAATTTGAGAGAACCTGGCGCAGGGCTAAAAATACACTGAACAGAAGTCGGCTTCGTCGTCAAATTGTCCGGTGCAATGCACTTGTAAACAGAGACAAATCAGACTACTACAGCAAACTCATTTCAGATAACAGTCACAACTCTCGAAAACTTTGGCGTGAGTTCCATAAAACCCTGAATAAGGTTTCAGATGCCACACTTCCATCCCATGAGTCCCAAAAATCACTGGCTGACCAGTTTGCCTCCTACTTTTCCAACAAGATTAAGAATATTAGAGATAACTTTGGTTCCATTGGCACTGAAAATGATATTCACCCTCCCTCAGATCCTCCAAAAATTAACGTCTTTAGGCAAGTTTCTGAGGAGGCTCTTGACAAAATAATTAAAACATCACCAACAAAATCATGCCTGTTGGACCCTTTGCCGACATTCCTTATCAAGGAATGCATTGACATACTCTTACCATCTCTTACTAAGCTGGTTAATTGCTCACTCATGGAGGGATGCGTCCCTGATGCTTTTAAATCTGCTGTGGTCACTCCTCTTATTAAAAAGCCAAATCTTCCCTCAAATGACCTTAAGAATTATCGTCCTGTATCTGGCCTCAGTTTTATCTCAAAACTGGTAGAACGTGTGGTTGCTAAGCAGTTACTTGAACATATTCACGTTCACAATTTAGACAATCCGTACCAGTCGGCATATAAGGCCGGCCACTCAACTGAGACAGCTCTTCTCTACATAAAAAATGAAGTTCACTTGTCACTGTCAAGAGGTGAAGCCACTGCCTTGGTATTGCTCGACCTGTCTGCCACCTTCGACACCATAGATCATTCCACTCTTCTTAGTTGCCTCCGAAACTGGTTTGGTGTCGGTGGTTGTGTTCTGAAATGGTTCACATCCTACCTAACAGACCGTTACCAATCAATAAAAATTGGATCTACTTTGTCAGATGTTTGTAAACTCCTATTTGGTGTTCCCAAAGGTTCTGTCCTGGGCCCTTTGCTGTTCTCATTGTATACCACCCCCCTCAGTTTGATTATCAGTAGACATAAGGGAATAAAGTTTCATTTCTACGCAGATGATGGCCAAGTTTATATACATTTATCCCAGAAGAATGTATCTGCTGCCTTTGAAAAGCTAAATAGGTGCCTTGACGATGTTAAAGAGTGGATGTCCACTAGTAAGCTCAAATTGAATCCAGACAAGACCGAGTTTATCATCTTTGGTTCGAAGAGACAGAGGGACAAGTTGAAAGCATGCTTTCCAATTGATATCTTGGGCAATTCACTCTGCCCTTCTGATTCAGTAAAAAATCTGGGTGTGTGATTCGATTCAGACTTTTCTTTGTCTAAGCATGTTCAGAATGTCTGCAAAAGTTGTTTTGTTAAACTCCGTGATTTCAGACATGTCAGGCAGTTTCTCACTCATGATGTTTCTGTGCTTGTGGCTAATGCTCTGGTTAATAGTCGGCTGGATTACTGCAACTCACTGTTCAGGAGCCTCTCCAAGTTCAATCTACACAAATTACAGTGCATCCAAAATAGTGCAGCTAGAATAGTATCGAACACCAGTCGATACAGCAGCATAACTCCTGTGCTAAAGAAACTGCATTGGCTTCCTGTTGAACAGCGCACATTATTCAAGACAGCCACACTTGTTTATAAGTATCTTCACACAGGCTTTCCCAGATATTTTGATCCATATCTTTCCTCCTACAGTAGTTCTTATAACACCAGGCGCAGTCAAAGTGGTGGTAATTTCCTTGTCATTCCAAAGTTCTGCCCCTCCGTTCACAAATCTGTCAAACAGTTTGGTAATAGTTTTGCATTTGATGAGATTTGTGCCTCTCCCTCGTTGGCCTCCTTTAGAAAGCAGCTCAAAACCTACCTGTACACCAAAGCATACCCACCTTAGCCTGGATCATTCCCCTGCATTCTCCGTGGTGCTTGATCCCTGCTATGCCCCTCGATACAGAAATTTTAATGTCTGCTTTTTGTTTTGTTGCGCCTTAGAGTCCTCTTGTTTGGGGAGATTAAGTGCTATAAAAGTCCAATTAGAATTACTTTGAGGTTTCTGAAAATGTCAGTATTGTAGGTTGCTTGACTTGCTTAAAGGCCTCGTTTCTAAATGTCTTTCTCTTCTAATGTCTTCTAAATGTCTTTCCACTTCTGATGCCAGATAGTTGCAGAACGCTATATGTGTGGTAGTCGACTGATTTTATCCAAGGAATGAAGAGAACATTGTTCTCACCTGTGTGAACTGGTCCATGACCTGCTGGTCGACCGAAGAGCACCCTGAAGCTGTGATGGGGCTGGTGACTGCTGTAACATGGTGTTTGTTGACAGCATGCTGCTCTCCATGCTGTCTGTGTCGGGACAGGGACTGTGATTTATTTTACATAATTTTGTATATTAATTTGCATGCATTCAAAATATTCATGTACTATTGCATTTATGACATGAAATATTACCACTTAAACAAATATTTTACATGACAATATACCGTGAAAACAAGACATAATTTCGGGGGAGACAAGAGATTGACTGCATGTACACTGATGAAAATTTTATTTAAATTTTTTTGAATTATGTGATGTTAAGAGAGAGATTATTTATCAGTTATGCTGGGTTTCGATCCCACAGTCTTTGGATTACAGAGAGAAACAAGTCTAGCTGTTTATTTGGTGGAGCCAAAGGGTAAGTATTGTGGAAATTAAATTATTATGAATTATGTGCTGTTAAGAGAGAAATCATTGATTAGTTATGCTGGGTCTCGATCCTCCAGTCTTTGGATTAAAGAGAGAAATAAACAAGTCTAGCTCCTTAACCAGCTGAGCCAAAGGGTAATCCCCAGAAGTCCAGGTATTAATAGAATTGATATACGTGAGAATATTACAGATATCAATATGTAGTTCAAGGAGGATACAATGTCAAAGTGTGCACCAAATGAGTTGACAGAAAAAACATTATATTTTTCTACTTTTGCTTGATGTAATTACAAACTGTCCAATTAATTGTGCAAAATGGTTGCTGATATCACACGCATTATTGCAGAGTAAGAGGCCTGGGATAGGGGCAAGACGTTGTGTAGATGACACTGCTAGTACATACTAGGTTAACCACCTCATACCCACCCCCACCCCCCCTCCCCACGATTCTAACAGGAGAATTATCAATGGTGTTATTAGCTTGACAAAATTTTCAGTTAAGTTTCTCAGTTGTCAAACTCAGAGTATATACGTATTCAAAAGAAGGAGCCGATACCTCATGAAATATATTAGCCTTGTGTGACCGTTTGCGGTTCCGTTAGTTTGCCAATTTCCGACGCTTAGTACTCGAATTTTAGGTTCAACATGTGCCTATACTTCCCCTGACAAGAGGAAGTGAACCCTGTAGTATCATTTGACATTCAGTCTGATGGGAGGTACAGAGTGGGGAGCATGTTCATTAATGCTTAGTATTGTTCTGACTTACAGTATGCCATGAAGTACAGAGTTGAAATTGTTCGATATTGAGGTTGTGTGTTTGGGGGTAGGCTTGTAAAAGTGGCTTTGCTACTTTCTTAATAAGTCATTCATTTTGTGAGTTTGTATGGGTTGCGGTACTACATTTTGTAAGTCTGTAATAGTTACTTTTACATTTTGTTGATATGTACATTATTGCAGTTATTCCATTTAGTGTAATTTGAATGTGGCAAAGCATTTCTGGTTATTATTAGACTGTGCTCTGGTCTGTGTTGTATTTGTGTATTTACATTGTCTTATGAACTGAACTGTCCTGTTGCACGTACTGTACTGATATAATTTTGTGTATTCCCTATTTCAGTAAATGTTTGATTTCTGGTAACCTTAATGTTAACTTTAAATCTGTAAATATTCAAAGTTCTAGTCATACTTGACAATGTATTTCTGCATTTTCATTAATGTTGTAATATTTATAATACAGTGGAATTTTCGATTTATGACCGTAACTAGAATTAATGAAATGCTAATTGTCAAGCTAATGTTTACATTGATAAAATCAGAATATTCAATATAATTGAATCAGTAGCATTTCACTGCAGAAAATGTTGGAATGATAAATATTTAACTCAGGTTTTATTCGTTTGAACAGGTGTTTCTTTTTGAGACATAAATAAAACTTGGTTGTCATCATTGTTTCTCTTCACTACTCAGGTGGGAGAAGTTGCCCATCGGTGAGGTTTGCTGGACCAGTTGGACTGCGACATTGTAATGTTAATTTATTTATTTATTTGGGATTTTACATCGCTTTTAACACTATACAAGTCATATCATGACGGGTAGTTTTGTAGGAAGTGAAAAAATCAGTACATACAGTTGGTCAAGGTTCTGCACTGCAAACTGCTGACCTTCGGTAAGTAACTACCATTTTTCACACATAAGGTCCAGGGTTTGAACCGCCAACTTCAGAGGTGGGAGGTGAGTGTGTTACCATTGCACCACCATGGCCCCTCATTGTTCTGTTAAAGGACAAACTAAAGTATATCAATACGATGTGATAAACAAAAAATAGATGAGTAATCTCGCACCCAGTCAATGACGCATATAGAATTCTTTTGTTTAACTAGCATTACATACAGGAACACAGGGAAATGTAAAACAGAAAAGTACATATACTTTTACTTTATTGACTGACTAGAAATTAATAAATAAAAACGATGCACTTTAAATCATATAAAATAATCAGACGATAAAAAACAATAATGCATGGCCAATACACATTTAAGAGTAACTAGGACTAGCCTATTGTATGGGCCAATATGCAATGGACCACAGTAGTTAACAAAATAGACTTGTACTTTAACCAAGACTCTTCGAGTAATAACTTTACTCTTACTGAATATTTTAATTTCCTGAGCAGTGAATTGACAATTCTTTATTACTATTATGGTTCTAAAACTAACAAATCATAAGCATGTTAAATTATTGACAGCCAGTACAAAGTGGTTAAAATGAAAGACACTGAAAACCAATTGACCAGTCACTGTCAGTTTCCCTGAGTGTATAGATTCAACCTCAGTGTCAGATCAAGGTCAAGCTGATGACCCTGTATGCGGACGCAGGCTTATGGGTAAGATGTGCAAAGGCAGTAAACTGTATTTGAGGAATTTTTATTTACAGATTAGGTAAAATATACAATATATAGTCCCAAAAGGGAGGTTTTAAAATATGACTTGCCAGATTTTAAAGCACCAAGCCCATCAGAAGGAGGAGGAAATAACAGAAGCATTGGTAGATTGAATGAAAGAGGCCTGGGTAGAATTTTGCAAGTAGGTCCATACTGCTGGACTTCTCCAGAGGCCATGGGCCATGATGTTTTGCAAGGGGACACTATGGTCAAAAGCCAGCGTTGCCCCGGACCTTCTAAAAGAATGGAACCAGTGACCTATATGTGAAATTCTCAAGCTTGTAAGGATGGTTTTGAGAGCATCCCTGATGTGTGTGTCAATGATCTGAGAGTGTGGGTGGAAGGCAGTAGCAAATAGGGGGGAAGTGGGTGGGAGCAGCCTAGAAGCTCACAGGGTTCTGAGTGCCCTTACTTAGAATAACCACAGCTAACTTAGCTATTTCCGTTATTTGGACAATGTGAGTAGATTTATCATCCTGCATTGTTTTGCACCACTTGAGAATGATATGGGTATCTGGAGGTGCAAAGATCACATCCTGCCTTAACAAATGCTAGTGGGGTCTGTCAAAGTTTTCCCATTGCTTTGATATGGCATATAAAGTTGGGATGTCTAAAACTCTCCGGGAATGGGTCGAAACTGGGAGGTCAATTTATTTATCTATTTATTTATTTGGGGTTTTATGTCGCTTTCAACACTGTACATGTCATATCACGACAGGTAGTTGGAAGGGCAGAGGAAACCAGTACATAGAGTTCGTTAGGGTTCTGTACTGTAAACTGCCGACCAACGGCAAGCAAAAAGGAGGAGGTCAAAGAAAGGCCTCTGATATATCTGAGGACAGCTGGGTGATAGGTTGCCGAGTAAGCCATACTGCAAGATTTGGCCACAGTTACTATGGAAGATAGGTAATTTTTGATGCCCTTTGGAGAGAGTGAGTTATGGTGAAGCTATTCCAAAAATACTAATAAATTATGTAAATTGATAATTATAGGCAAGTCCATAAAGTATGTGAATGAAATGAAGGTCCTGAAGTGTGTTCTGTGAGCAGAAGATGTGGAAGGTCTGTAAGCTTGATCAATCTTCTGCCAGGCTGAATTCAACAGTTGCATAGAGAAAGGATTGGAACCTGAAATTAAATGTGCAAGTTAAGATTGAATAAAGAAATTGACACTTTATGCCAGGTGTAATTGGCTTGTAAGTCTGCATAAAGTGAATTATTGACAAATTTTTGTGAATATAATCTAGATAACAGATCAGCTATATCGTTGTCCACCCCTCTAACGTGGCTAATTTCAAGATTTATGTCCAAGGTAGCAGTAATTAGCCAAATGTTGCGAATACAAGCAGTCAGGAATGGGTCCTTGGTTTTGCCAGTCTCAACCACCTGGACAACTGCCAAGTTGTCGCAAAATAAGGAAACTGTGGAATGTTGCCAGAAGTCACCCCAAACTCTTAATGCCAAAAGAATGTTGAACATTTCTAAGTGTACAATCTTGAGTTGGAAGCCAGCTATGGGGTAAATGGGAGTGGAATATACCCTATGGCCCCATACGCCTCCTAAATCTGTTAAAGATGCGTCAATGTAAAGAGTATTGCAGTCCCTAATGGGTTCTTTTTTTAAATTGTGACCCCTTTGAAGTGTGGCAAAAATGTTATAAACCAGCGAATATCCTGCCTGAACTCTTCCGAAATGAGGATTTTAGATTTA
The DNA here is from genome assembly GCA_964017235.1 of Sabellastarte sp. h YS-2021. NCBI lineage: Eukaryota > Metazoa > Annelida > Polychaeta > Sabellida > Sabellidae > Sabellastarte > Sabellastarte sp. h YS-2021. The sequence continues at coordinate 93,142,313 of OZ024936.1, forward strand.
TCATGATGTTCCCTAAAAACAGTTAGTATTCTGTTGACAAATATACGGGCAGGTTTCACACACTTGTGCAAATATAAAAGTTTGCCCAATAAGGACTTTTTGATATAAACTTTTTAACAAACACCCTAATACAATCCCCATATATGGCTTCAAGCTTGACTGAGTCTATACTGAGAGTATTAGCGCGTAGATCAATGGTGATACCCAAGCATGAAAGCTTTGTGTTGGAGGCGTTCTTTTGTCCTCGTTCATAGGTAACCCAAGTTCTTGAAACAGGTTGAAAAGAGTATGGAAAGCTCAATCAGCTACGTTCTTTTCAGTGACTAGGACAAAATCATCAATGTAGGCGAAAGTTTTAAAGCCATGATGTTGCATAATGTACTTAATTGTGTCGGCGACAAGCTGAAATGAAGACGAGCCGTGGACCCAGCCGAATGCGGCCGAGATGTGGAGAAAGAACTCACCTTTCCATTTAATGCCAAACTTGATCGCGTCAGTTGGGTCCACTCTGAGGTTGTGAAATGCTCTTGATATGTCAATCTTAGAGATCAGTACCTCTGTAGAGTATTTGCAAATTTCATTTACAATATCATCAACAGAAGGGAATTTGAGTACAAACTTCTTGCCATCAAAGTGGAGCTTGTCAACATTAACATTTAGTGAATGGCCATGAGGATATGACAGATTTGGTACAACTCTACGTTTGTCAGGGTCTTTCGGTCTAGTGAGCAATGGAGAACAGTGAAAACCTGGATAATCCACCCCATTCACTGGACCTAAAATAGCTCCTAAGGACTTTTCCTTATCAAGATATTCTTGAACAGCGGTGGGATATTGAAGAGCTGAGAAGTGATTGTTGTGCAACATCTCAGGGTCAGTAAGGGATAATGGAAATCCGAATTTCAAGTATTGCAACAGTCTCTGGTCTGGATAATCTTTAAGATAGTGTTCCCATGCAGGAAGATTAAAGCCTGATTTAATGGGAAATCTAGCCAATTTATAATTGGGTAAACCAGTATCCTGGATAATTTTTGCCAATCAACAAACATGATCAATGACTCGGTATTCAATAAGGTCCCTATCAGAACCAACAAATTGAAAGCTAGTGGATTTCAAGTTCAAGAAACCTCTGGTTTTGTTCTTCAAGTTCACATCGGTGATATTTTTGTCAAGTTTGTGACCTATTTGAGCTTCAAAATAATGAGGAATTGAATTATCCTCATCAGAAGTTTTGTTAGTGTTGTTAGTAACATTCATTGGTATGTTAATGACTGTGGGTTCTGCAGCTTTGAACTCACCACTTGTATCATTACACATTTTGTCTTGCCTTTCAATCAGGCTTAATATGACTCTATCCATATACTGTTCACATGACATATGATAATTTTTGAAAGCATACTGATCTTGGTAAAAGTTCATTGCAACTAATTTTGCATTACTCTTATAGTCTGATATTAAACGAATCTGAGTATCTACAAATTCAATGAACATGTCTTGGGAGTGTATGATCCCCAGGGGACCCTCAGGGCTGGTATCGCAATCATAGATAGTCACACCTTGAGACAATGTATTTCTAACCAGCCAAAAATATTTACTCCCATATGGAGAATTGTGAATGTATACAATATGAGCAACTTGATTATGTAAAGTATAAACCCAATTTGTGAACTGGACAGTGTACATATATAAATCAAGATTGTTTATGTAATTAGGTGTATTCTGACTGACAGCGATGCCACCACTGGTACAAGGACACTCCTTTTTTGTCATGAAAGCAAACTGATCCATGAGACAGCTATCATGATATATACCACCACCGTTGTTAGACCGGCCGCCATCTTGGGCAGATTCTGAATTAGTCTGCAATGCTACGCCATGACGATCAGTGAAGTTAGAGACATTCTGGCTAGCATTATCAAAGGAAACCTCAGTCTTTAATACGTCCTGAGGTAAGTCATTTTGTAAATTATAATATATGATAAAATTATCTTGTGAAAACTTAGTTACAGAATCTTGAACATTATTTAACTCAGCTGTGTGATACTGTGAAATATGTAACAGTACTTGCCTATATTAAGACATTTTAGAACCATTATTACTGTCAGAATTATAGCTAAAATGTTCTCAAGCTGAAGAACAGTTGGCAGGTCTAGCTGGTTGAGTGCACCATTAACTACTAGAGATGTTGACTCTCTTGCATTTTATACTTAAACTTACACTTATTTTCAGGGTGATAACTTGTTCTGCCTTGCTTGCTGCAAAAGCTACAGTTATGCTTATATAACCCGTGATGACCATCATGTGAGCAGGATCGTATGTTATAATACCAACACAGCCTCTTTTGTGATACTGACTGAGAGTTGACTAATGAAACTTGTGACGCACTGAGCCTGTTGAGCGCCCATTGAGTGGAATCAACCAATGACAAGTTGCCTTCTTCAAGCTCATGCATGGAACATGCCCATGCATTTTTAACTGCTGTAAAAGGTACAGAAACTGCATCCCTCATAGCACATACTACCTGAGTGAGGGTTTGTTTGGAAGTCAGAGGATCTTGCATATGTAGGATGTTCGTCAGCTGCCCGGCCACCCAATGTGGCATGGAAAGGTCGTTGTATAGTAAACGCTTCTTACTGTTTGACCCATGGTACCCCTCGTTGGGCCATCTTCTCTTTGGAGGGTTGGATACTGTGTCAAAATTGTTATTTCTTCCAGATCTACGAGATTTCTTACCCTGCAGTGACTCATGCGTGGCTTGCTGATCATATGACGCCAGGATGTTTGATACTGCCTCAGATACATTAGGCAGCCTCCTCAGTGAGTCCAGGCTGGGCATAATAGCGTCATGAGGCAAATTCAAACTTTCATGTGTAGCCTTTGAATGCGACTTGCAATATGAAAAAGCAACTCCAAGCGTGGGTTTAATCATGCAGAACTTGGTGTTTTATTGGGGTTGTCAATAATGCCATAATATTTACCCTAGATACGATGCACAGCATACCCATAGCCATTTAAGGTCGAGGTAAACTGCCTCAGCAGGCCCCTAACAGGCCGTGCCATTCAAAGTCAAATATTTAAAATAAATAAATATTTTAATTTAAAAAAATACAATCAAGTGAACTATTTTAACAGAATTGCCAATGAGTAAGCATACAACATTTAATATAATTTAGACTTAGAACAAATCATCACAGAATATAGGGGAGAACATTTCAACCACCAAAATGAGCAGACACATATACCCTTTGTAACTGTAATTGCAATGTTTGTAATAATATCATTTCTGAGATTTTAGATAAAAATAATAACAAAGGCAGATCTAGTAATAATAGTAATAATGGGATTTTGCATGGGGCATTATAGGTTTTTACAGACACATCGTGAATCATTACTGTCCTTGTCCCTAACGACCCTTGGGCTTTAATGATTCATGGCTTGTCTGTAAAAATCAAAGATGAATCACATTATTGTACTATTACAAACACAATTGAAAACCACTGGTTAACTGCAGTGACAACCTTTCTTACCTTTGGAAGGCCTCGAAATGAAATTTAAAGTTGCCCTCATTGTTTTTGTATATAATTATAAAACATTTTTATTCCCATTAGGAATTTTTTGTCTTGGACTTGAGGCAATGCAAAGTCATTGAAGTGTTATTAAGTAAGGTGATGAGTACCTTCAATTTACATTTATGATATGAAGGAAATCTCAAGGCTACTGACAGTAAAATGACTACTCAAAGAATTTTTCTATTTGCTCAATGAATTTCTTGGCAAAAGTGATGTTGCACTGCCATTAAGTATCAGTTAGATTGCTGTTTTATGAATGCTTCTGGTTGAAACAGGGGTGGTCAGTAACAATTCCTTTTAATATTCCAGGCATTATTTACTGTATATAATTAATGCTACCATTTTGTGGTCTTGCCAGGTTTTACAGATACTAATAACTCATGCCCAGGTTGTAGAATAATGTCTTTGATCTTTTGCTTATTTCCCTATTATTCTTGTATAATGTCACTTTTTACATTTATAAGGCAGAGATATTTTGATCATAGTTATGTAAAGTTTGACGACTCTCTTTGCGGATGACATCAAGTCTTACTTAGTCATTTGTCGGCAACTTTAATAATTATACATATTTAATCATTTTCACTTGACATTTTGAAAAATAAATTTAGGAAGAAAAGAAAAAAGCATAGATTTTATCGCTAGACAAACACTTTAAGACACAAATGATGCTGACACAGTGATAAATAAGCAAAAACAGGCAGGCATTTATGATACATTAATATGTTTTTAAAAAAGGTTGTGATGTAAACAGTCTAATTTGAAACACAAAATTTTGATATATTTTTTTATAAAATAAGCAATCTTATCACTTCCGCAGAAAAGAAAAAACCCATTAAAAGCATTTATTAAAATTAGTATTTTATTTCTTTTTTCTCGGGATTAAAGTTTTTCCACATAATTTCTTTCAATTGAAATATGCTTTAACAAAAGTAGATACTTTGTTTATAATTGCAATGAAATAGCATTGTTTAACATATTATTAATAGCATGCTTCATTTGAATCTATTCCTGCATATTTTACCCATTAGCGGAAAGTACCAGGTCAGGCCCATTTTTACCCAAGAGCTTGTGCAGGTATTGCTTTCACCCATAGTGCCTTGCTGGTTGGGTAGTCAGGCTGCCGGAATAATAATCTTGTCAGGGATGTATTTCAGAAACTATAGCACCAATGTATAGCTAAGTCTGACGTGTCAGAAACAAGAGAAAACATAATCAAATATGACAAATATTTATGGGCTCAGGGAATTCTTCTTGTTAAAGGTTACATCCAATCAGAAATAAGGTCACGCTTCATTTGAATTCTGTTTGCGATAGGGGTCTTGCATATTGATTTGGTAATCAAAGGACACACAAGGTTATTTTATTTCCCACCGTCCTTCCCTGGTACAAATTATAAGGCACTTAACAAATCCGGATTGGGATTCATTAAGGTTGGGCCAGGTGTTCCCTGGTTCCCCCTCTCGGACATGACATAACAGATGTACGATAAAGTAGATCAAGGTAGGGCCAGCAATTCCTGGTAGCCCCCTCTAGACTATGAATTTTATTATTCTGTTTATGTTTTGTGCTAAATGTGGCACTTCTGCTATTGTGCTAGTCACTTTAATCATTATATGGTACCTTTTAAGCTATGTTTGGTACCTGTGTTATATGCCCTGATTACGGGCTAACTAAATTTTCAAACCTTTTACCGTTTTAACCCTCTGTGTACATAAACTAACATGTAAAATAAAAACCGCAAATCATTCACCTCTTAATTTGACCATGAATATTTGACCTTTGTCCCCCTTATCATCTAATTTCACCCTAGGCCATAACATCAGAAACTGATAAAAGCACTACTACTAGCTCGGCTAGTAGGGATTTCCCTTATAGCTCACCTGGTAGAGTGTGAGCCTCGTGTGTGAGAGGTTGTGGGTTTGAGTCCCCTGGAAATCTGACCCGGCGACACATGTAATGAAAAATAACTTCCTTCTATCTCTCCTTAATTTAACAGGATCTAACTTGGAGCAAGATCCATCTTCAGACTATGTCCTGGAAGATCCAGTCAATAGTATTTGGGAATGATTTAGATCACTGTCTGGATGTAAAAAAAATCCAGGGGTTGCCATTTACTCATTATTATGTGCAGCGAAATCTGCATTCTCTGGGTACTCTTGTTAACACTCATTTTCTTGTTCCAGTCGTTCTCTATATTTTTGTACTATATACTCTTTCTTCATAAAGTTACTCATTCTGAACAATCTGAACAGATAAAGCTTACATGTATTTCTGTTACGTTTGAACTGTGGATTTTTTTCTATTGATTTAGATATGCATGAACACAAGGGCAAACTGTAACTTGACTTTCACCACAAATATTCAAGTCAGCTAACATTTCACATTGTTTTTAAAGGGCGATAATATAATTTCTACTACAGACCAGTACCTCCAACATGTCATAATTTGCATAGGTAATTATAAATTAAATTGAAATATAGGTTTATTATTCTTGTAAAGTTTACAAAGTTATGTGGCTGTATTAATCTGAAAGTGAAATTTTTTGTTCATTAAAATCGAAGGCATTGCTGAAACTTTGAAATCCATTTATCTAAAACACTGTTTGTAGGTTTGAGATGAATAATAAAATAATTTGGTGAATGCAGTATTGAAAACAACCCAGACACAATTAGTCGAAGTTAATTATAAATGTTACAGTTTCACATTAAGTCACATTTAGTTTTTGGTTTGAATATTTAATAATTATTTACAATTAATCATTTTCATTTCACAACTCCAAAAATTTTTTTTTTTTTGAAAAGAGGCTACACCAGGTATTATCTCTGCGTTAACTAACTTTAAACTATCATGTTTAAACACACATATGGGTGATAGGAAGCCGAGTTATCTATGTCATTAATTTGGCATTAATCCGCCATTACAAAAGCTTGTTTGTAAACTGAAAATTAAAACAGAAAACAACAACACATCCTGTTTTTAAGTTAAAGGTTTTATGTGACATTATATTAAGATAGCTTTAAAAGCTACCGTCATCCATATCTTTGTACATTTTTGATAAAAAGTTCTATGTTATTTTCATCATAACCATTTGTGTGGGTGAGTGTTATATTTTCATGTTTATATTTTTGGTGTTGTAATTTGGTTCCTATGTGGCTTGTAACCTACAAGAATCTAATCTAATAGTAACTTTTGCAGCACTTAATTTCCATCATTTGACTTTAAAGAGCAGCTGTGAAACATATTGAACAGTCGTAGGTCCGTTGACATGGTTATGTCCAGAAAAGATAGAAAGAATAAAGAAAAACTTTACAGTGCACCAATCATACAAGAGTATGTTTAAATACTGAATGTAAATTTGGGAACGTGTGTGTACACATGTTCACTTTCATCAACTGGTGATATTCTGTTAAAATTTCTGAAAAAGCGTTGAGTTAACCACCAGACTTATCATGACTTAAATCTATGTCAATGAAGCCTTATATGTGTATTGAATGTTTACTATGTAAAGCTTCATATCATTAAATCAAACAAAACCTGAACACCTATTTATCCTCTTCAGAAATTTTGGAGCGTCCCACCAAAAAAACTGTACATAGGGTCATTAAGTATACATCCTTGCTTGACTTTACATGTGGGTTAATGACCAAGTAAATGTCCAATATTGGAAAATAATCCAGTATTTTTCCAATATTAACCTACTTAAATTACACCTCTTCCATAATTTATAATTTTTAAGATGTTTGTTGAACATCAATACTTTTCATCCCTATATTCCTGGTGTGTAGTTTCCTGGTTTTATGATCATTTTAGTTGAAATAAATGTAAAAGGGTTCCTTCAGAAATGTGCTAAAAAGTCTTCTATTTATGGTCAAAATCAGAAAGTGACCAGGGACCGGTTGCATGAAAAGTCTCAAACTGAGCCAGACTCAAGGCTGAGTCAGGGTCTCAAATCTGAGACTTTTGTCTCGGCTGAGTTTTTGGCTCAAATGGATTTCACAAAGGGTGGATCAGCTGAGACCAGTTTCAAGTTATGGTCTCAACTTTTCATTTCATATATTTAGTGGACTTATTTTTGGTTTAAAAAGTTATATTTCATGATTATTATCATTTTAAATATCTTTAATACTCATAATACAAAGAAATTATATGATAATATATTATTCTAAGTGATCCATAAGAGTGAGACTCAACTGAGGTTTAGTCTGGCTTTGAGTCCACCCTTGAGGCCTGTCACTTGATAATAGCCTATAAAGCATGTCAATTCTATTGACTTTTGTTATTAGTAAATATTGAATATGTGGCTGTAATTACTAAATAAAATGAAAATAGAAGATTTCAAGATTTATCAATTTCATTTTGGAACAAATTGTATGTATGTGTTTTTTGGCATCAAAGCTTGGACTCAAATTTGAGACACCTCCTTGATGGGCTCAAATTTGAGCCTGTGACTGAGCCAGGTCTCAAGTTGAGCCTGTTTGTGAAATGCATTGAGTCTGAGTCCACAGACTCAGCAAAATATTTCCAAAATTTGACACAAAGTCTCAACTTTTGAGTCTGACTCAAGGCTTAAGTCTGTTCATGAAACCGGCCCCAGTAGTGAAAGATATTGGATACTTTTAACAAAAGAAAAACTCTCAGGTGTAATTTAAGTAAATATATTTCTCTAGTTACATTTTCAGAATATAGACTCCACCATAAAAAGAGTAGTCTTTTATTTTGTAGATACAAGTTATAGGGTAACAGCAATACCTCATGAGAACATTAAATGATCAATAAACCAGATCAACGTTGTGGTTTTAAAATAAACATTTCAATTAATCATAACTCTGGAAAATAGCACATTTACAATTCAGATAATAATTCTGATTAATATTAAAATTGTTTGCGATTGTCCCTACAAATCGCACTAAAAATGCCAAAATAGATTTAAGGAAATCACAAGGCAAAGAGAGACACATAAAATGCTGGTTAAAGCATGTTTACTCTTTATAGATTATATAAACTTAATAGGACTTTAAAAGGGCATTTAATTTGATAACAATATTTATTTTGGTTGGTTTATGTACAGAAAAGCTTGCTTGAAGTAATTTGTAAGGTAACATCTTCTTCCCACTTGATGTTGATCACTGACCTTATCTGGCCTCGACTGTAGCTGATAAATAATAAATGCATTATGTGCAAGATATTGTGCCCGGAAAGCAGTAGATTAGATTAGATGTTGATAATCTTTTTTCACACATAACAGTATCACAAAGGGCGTTGGATAAATATCAAAATTGCTTATTATTTTAAAATGTCTTGGAATTTAGAATATTTAGCTGTCTTATGGATATGTGGATTCTGTAACGGAGATTTCATACAAAGATGCTTTACTCTAGATAAAATTACAAACAGTAATGGATCTTACTATAGCTGGAGAACAAGACTAACTACAGTTCAGATCGATGTTCACTGCTCCAATGGACTCATTAGTCTTAGTAAGATAGTATTTTCTATTCCAAATTATGAAAATCACTTCTGCATTTCTGAGGATTGTCAAATTGACAGCAGAGGGTATACAAAGTGTGACTGTTGTAAAAGACAAAGTTATTCAAGTGAATGCAGCCTGAAGTCCCCAAATGATGTCCAGCAGAATGTTTATTGTGATACAAGACAATCCTGCAATCTTTCAATAGGAATAGCTGACCTCAGTGAGCATTGTGAACGTCAACTAACATATTCTTGTGACCCAGAATTTTGCAAAAGTCGATGGGTTGAAGTACATTATGAATGTGTACAAGGTATGAACATGAAATTTTTGGTATGAAAGAATATAATATTGAGAGGCCATTTATTCTAAAATATGTCTTAAATTTTGTCAATAATGATGGTATATGATGCAACATGTTTTCCAGAGTAAGTTAGATATACTTTATATTTATTTATACTTACAAGCATATATGATAATTTATGTTATGAATGTTTTGGTTTTATTTATTTTATCTTTGGCTATGTTACAATGTTGGCCTTCCTAACATTTTATTACCAAATGTACAACAGATGCATCAAACCAGTTTGACATTTGGTTCGAAATTCTAATCATAGAATGTAATTTTAGGTTCTGAAAAGTTGCTTACGTAAACTTTGACATAAATCATATATTTTTAATTGCTGACTGATTCAGCAACAACAACACTGGCAACACCAACTACAACAACCACACCTCGATTGCACAATAGATCTGTGAAATCTGATACTGATGTTTTGAGGTCATCGCTTCCTACAGGGTTGATAAATGATGTTTCCATGACTTCTGTAGCAAGTGCAAACAACATATATAACACAGAAAAAGATGAAAATGTATACTGGATTTCTGTCATAGGTAGTGCATAACAAGTGTTAATAATGAGATAAAGTGGTAAAATGCACAAGGGTCTTGACTTGACCATTCTAAATTAATTCTAAATTATTTGATATTTCTTATGAATTTGATACAAACTGATTATATTTTTTATAGCTGATGGTTGATATCCATTAATCAAATTTTCTGTTTTACAACCAAAATATTTAATGAATAATCTTATTCTGAAAGTCATAAAAACATACCTAATTTCACTTCCAATTTTGTGGTCATGATTTAAAGTTTAATGGGAATCACACAATGTGAAGGATATTACATTTTTTTCTAGACATGTAAATGTATTGTGGCAGGGTGAAGCCTCAGTTGTATGGCCTTAACATTGTTGTTTGTCAAGATATGGCTCTTACCCCTTTGCTTTTTGTACAAATCAACCTCACGGCAACATGCAATGCTACAACACCGTGGCTGTTAAAGGGACATAGAGTCCAGCCTCCCTCAAAATTAATGTTTTTGTAAAGATATAGCCTACCAAGTCACTATACTATATGATATTACACAATTTTATTCTTTATAGTTGTAATTTATTTAAATTAACATTTGTAATCAAACAAAATGATTTGCAGAATAAAACAGCTGATGTAAGACATGACAATTATTTTTTTTATTTTAGGATTATCTGTAGGATTCAGTTTGGCCCTATTCTTCTGTGGGTTAATAACTATAATTCTTTGTGGAAGGTAAGTTTTCTTTATAAATATATTTTGTTTAAGCAAGAACTTAGGGTTTTTGTTTGTTAATGCTCTTGTTTTTTCACTAAGGTGAAAAACAGATGTGTTTTTTTGTGGTGTTTTGTCAGCTGAAAGAATTATAATTATTTGTAGATAGTGTTTTTCACTGAGAAGCATCATCCAAGTCGATAAAAATGCCAAAGTAACAGAAATTTATTTCCTTTTTCAGTCAAAATTCACAAAACAGTGCAGTTTAGGAATAAGATGCAGGATTAGAATATATATAGTATTATAGATAACATACTTGCATATTGAATATAAAAAGTTACAGGAGAGTTTTGAAAGGGTTTCTAACTATTTTGATCATTTGAAAGATTTAAACTAAACATGATCTAACACACTTACCAAACTAGTGAAAAATATTGCAGATCTTTTTCTTTAAAAACAACATACTATTATCAGTTAGACCATAAGTCTGTCAACTGTTCACACATTAATTTTAACTCTCTGGTTGTGATCTCACAACATTATGCACTAGGCAGATGTCTCCTGATTCATTAACAGAAAGACGAGAGAAAAATCAGCGAAATTGTTGTTGAGTATTTTTATTTTATTGGATCTGGCTACCCAGTTTAATGTGTTGAAGACTTTTCCAGATATTAGCTTCAGTCAGTGTATGAACAGATTTAGTTAAATAATTGGCAATGATATATTATATGCAATGATTAAAGTCCTCAATGGTAATCTTGGTAACTTGAGATCTACCATATTTCCAGTTGCAAACTATGCAAAAGTTGTCAACAACCGTGGTTGATTGGACTTCATAGTTGGTTGTGGCTTTAAGTTTTAAACTGCACTGGTTACAACAACAAATAAATTGCTCATCCTTACAGGAATAAATATGAATTAAAATTTAAAAAATTCCACATGTCATCAATGTTGTTACAAATTCCTTGTTACATTGTACATTTTACTACTCCTCAAATATGTATTTTAGAATGGAAAATTACCAACACGTTAATTTTTGCTGTAAATTAGGTACAAACGATTGCAAAGGAAGCATCACCAAGTTCTTCTACAGACCTCCGCCAAGACAAGTCCTTGTGTTGAAGGCTCCTTGCAATCAGCTATCCAGTTGGATGAGAGGCAGCAAATATGTGTAAATCAGACCAATAGCAATGCAGGTGATACAAAACCAGAAGGACACACCGGTCACTTTCCAATGTTAGAAGGAGGTACTTATGAAGTAACCTATCAAAATGTAACTAGAGGTACAGCAGCTGAAGAGGTGGTGTACACAAATGTTATCTAAACTGTTGCTTTCCAGCTACAAGACCCTGGAGAAAGACAGTAATTCTGTGTTAATGGGGGAAGATACTAAGTGGAGATACTCGAGATGAAGATATGATCCTTAAGGACAATCGCTACTATATATTTTCAACATTAAGAATTTCACCAAAGTTTGAAAATAATTTTATCTTGATGTTTTTTATCCAGAACAGTGAAACAGTTAATCCATAATTTCTCAGGGCTACACTAACAGTTTGTATTTTTTCATTCTGTATCTCATTTATTTTAATATGACTTTGTAATATCATAGTTTACCTGAAACTTTACAACAATTAAACAGAATAATTAAAGAACAGTACAAGTGAATATAGTTTCTGCCCAAGGAAAGCTATGATGGAGCTTCACTGATTGGACCTAATATCTGATTAAAAATAACTTAATCTCAGATAAAAATGTATTTTGTAAAAATTCTAACATTTAGAATTTTGCAATGTTTCATTGAAACTATCTTTACAATTCCAATTTCAATTGGTTGGAATATGTTTGATGCCCCTTTCAGAGTCACTTAAAATAATTAATTAATTTTTATTAAATCAAATTGCAAAATTATGACTTTTTGTCAATATCTTTTAATACATTACAAGTCATTTCTACAACCATTTTCATTGAAGTGGTGTGTATAGCACGGCCTGTTGGGGGCCTGCTAATTCAGTTTCTAACAACCTTAAGCTTGTAGGTCTACCAATGCTCAAACCTGTTAATTACTTGGTAACCAATCACGTGTACCAAGCGATCTGTGGTAGTTAGGGTTCATATGGGACTGACATTTTGAATTCCAAACTTGAAGGGTAAACAAGCAATCTGGACAGATCTTATATTATCATTTTAGTGTTTTAAGTTATAATGCCGGCAACGAGAAAGAAATCACCTGCTACAACTAGCAAGAGGAAGGCACTGTCGTCTACCAAAGCACGAACTGGAGTCGGCAAACCTACAAAGAAGGGGAAAGCAACGTCAGCAAACGACAGATCGTACTTACAGCAATCTCATCCATCTACACACGAAGTACTGTTAACAACATGACTACACACAATTCCTCACAGTTGGGAATTTCGGCGTCATCTGGGCAAGTAATCATTGAAATGTTGCAGAAGCTTGACGCTTCCAACCAAGCTTTAGCGAAAAGAATAGACCATATTGAGCGTCAGGGTAGTTTTAGCTCTACTCCCATGACATCCCCAACATCTCAGCATCCCCTGGCCACCCGTCTTATAGACATAGATAGGACCCAGGCGAATGCATCCACCACTCAACTGCCAACTGGCATACGGTCACAGCTAGCTGGCACGAATAGTACAACCGTTCCACTGACACAACCTACTTCCTCTTCAACCAGGGTTCAAACTCAGATCTCTCACGATGGGATAGCACCTAAGCCTGAAGTTATGAGGTCCACACCATCAATTTCGACAGCTGTGTCTCAATTGCTGGCCAGATATGAGGAACAGGCAGACTAGGAGGCCCTGCCAGGTAAGACCTACAGTTATAAGAAAAGGTCTGGTTGTTACAATGTCACAGACACATCCACGGTTGGCCCCCAGTACAGGTGGCCCAATGAGGGGCTGGTGTCGAACTCTCATACTAAAAAGCCTGCATACGATGAACTAAGCTTGGCCCAAAGGATTTCAGGGCAATTAAATAATATTCTGTTGGTGGAAGATAATTCCATGCTGAGAAGCATGCTAACTCAGGTCTCAATGGCGATGCGAGATGCAGTATCCTTACCTCGGAGAGCAGTAAGGTCGGCATGGGCAGCATCGATGACAGACGTCGAGGAAGGAAGGCTAAATTGGGCAGATTCATTACAGTGGTCGCTTAATAGGATTAGCAACTCACAGCTGGCAGTGTTGAACTCCAACAGTGCTGGGCACAATGGGCAGAAGTAAAAAATTTGCAAGTTTTATAATGAAGGAAATTGTTCCAATGAAAACCATCAAGGGATTTACAAGCATTACTGTATGAATTGCTACAAACAAGGACGATCTTTGATGCATCCGGAGATCAGATGCTCATCACGTAACTCTAACCGTAACCAGGACCAGGGATCAGCTATGGCCAAATAGGAAAGATCCAGCCCCTTGGACCACACTCGGGACACTTCTGGACTGTGTAACATTCAAAAACCTGTAAATAGAGACAATTGTAAATTAGACAATAATTGTAAATATCAACTGAAATACACAAATAGCTTATTTGAAGAAATACCATTTGACAATATGCAACTTTATAGCTGTAATGATAATTATTTTGATATTAATTATGGTACTGATATTGTAGCATGTGTTGGTGGTAGCTGTGATTTAATGAACAGTAACCTGAATGTTTTTGCAAGTTTATATGATAATGAAGCTTGCAGTTATTCTAGGACTATAGATGCTGTTAACCAGTATACCTATAACAATGACAATGGTTATGATGAATTTACACACATGCTTAATGGAATGCCAGATCAATTGTATGATAATAAGGGACGTTATGTATATATACTGTTAACTGATTGGGCAGCTGAGTATAGTCTCACTCCTGAAACAAATATTGACCATATGAAAGGGTCTTTATTCACAATAAGTAGGATCCAGACAATATTAATTAATGGAGAGTATGGGGTTGATTTACTGTACATTCACAGCAATGATGATCAAAGCATATCAGGTTATTATCAATTATTGATGGATAATCGGGTCAGATTATATCACACCCTGTACTCAGCTGACCCACCTGATGGTTATATACAAATGTTGTGGACTGTCAACTGCCACAGATATGCTGTGCAGTTGGCAGAAGACGATATATATAGGAATGACTACAATGAACCAAATTCGACCTATGATAATTACTGCAAGGATACGCGCTCGTGGCAATATTATAATTGTAGCTACGAAACGTACATGGAGAATATCATTGATTCACTGATTGACAACGACGAACAAGAAAGTACTGCTGGTACACAATGCATCTTCAAGGATGCTCAAGATACTGACGATTCGTACATATTTGCTGATGACATTCAACAGAATGTTCCTGTAACTTCGGAAATAAATATTGCTGATTCGGATATGGTACACATGTCGGTAACACCTAGAGATTTCCATTATCCGAACAAAAATGTCGGTTATTTGGCACAAAGTGATGAAACCTTTTCATTTGTAGGTCCTGATAAACAACCAATTAGGTTGAATTCGATTGATCAGTTGATTCAAGTGGCGAATTTGATTAGAGACTTGGGTCTTCCCAACTATAAAGCTGTTAGAATACCTATTGAATCGGATCTGAATGTTAAGGCATGGGAGAGACACCTTTGTGAATATGCGGATAAAAGGATACTCCAGTATATAAAATTCGGTTTCCCATTATGCTTACATAATCCACAGGAATTAAATAATACTGAAGTTTCTAATCATTTCTCGGCTTGCCAGTACCCATGTCAAGTACAGGAATACATTGACAAAGAAATTAAATTGGGTGCACTCTTAGGCCCTGTAAAGGAAATGGACCATGAACAATTCCATTGTTCCCCATTATTAACCAGGCCAAAAGACTTTGATAAAAGGCGGGTTATATTAAATCTGTCACACCCTCATGGCAATTCAGTGAATAGCCACGTTGATAAAACATTGTTTGATGGCTCACCCTTTATATTAAAGTTTCCTACAGTAGACGATATTGCAAGTGACATAATAGAATGCACTGATGACCCCGTTCTTTTCAAGGTGGACGTAGCTCGTGCATTCAGGAATCTAAGAGTAGATCCTGCTGACAGCCTTAAGCTGGGTATTAAATGGCAAAACAATTTTTACATTGATGAAAACTGTACTTTCAAGGAGGAAATACCAATCTCTCCTGGGGAAATTATTATATATTCAAAATGTGTGAAACCTGCAAGAGTGTTCATCAACAGAATTTTGGCAATATTCAGAAACAATTCACATGCTCGTACCATCCCCCTTTCAATAGCTTTTCATAGAGACATTCAATGGTTTCTCAGGTTTCTCCCTCTGTATAATGGCATCTCATACATAGCTAAGGAGCCCATTGATAACCACCAATCTTTATATCTGGATGCATGTTTGACGGGTATGGGGCTGTATGGAGGGATAGAGTTTATGCTACACCCATACATAACTGTGGGGATCTTGAGCTAAAAATCATTAATTTGGAAATGCTGAACATAGTTATTGCTTTGAGGACATGGGGAACTTGGTGGAGTCACTCGAATATCAAGATATTTTGTGATAACTTGGGTGTGGTCCAAGTGGTTAGGACTGGCAAAACTAGAGACCCCTTTCTTAGTCTCTGCATCAGAAATATTTGGCTATTGACTGCTTTGTTGGACATACAATTGGATATCTTTCATATTGCAGGCGTTCACAATGTTATTGCGGACACATTGTCCAGAATTTATTCAGATAAACCAGTTAACCCTGACTTAATTGACACACTTAGGAGTGAATATGTCTGGCACAATATACCTAGTCATTATTTTGACCTCACTGTGGAATTGTAATTTCAGGTTTGAACCTACCTTCTTCAGCTTTGCTCTACTCTGCTCTCCAGAGGACCAAGACAGCATATAGACCTTCTACCAAGAATGCACATCTTACTCATCTACGTACCTACTTCTCATTTGTCATATTTATGCAGTTACCACCAGAACCATCAGTTCATTCACTCCTGGCTTTCTTGGAGTACCTTCATACTAATTCTATTTCTCACAAGGTCATACTGAATTATTTGTCGTCTTTGAAAAAAACATCTATCAAATACTCATGGAATCCTTCTCCTTTCTCTCATAGATTGATTACTGAATATCTCAGGAGCATTTCAATCAATTCTAGATTTTGCCCTACACATAGGGGCATTTTTGACCTTTCAACACTAGCATTGATCTCTAGAACTTGTGACATACTAGAAGATCTGATACTGTTTAGATCCATATTCCTCTTGGCATTCTTTGCATTCTTATGTATGTCCAACATAGCACCTCATTCAAGGTTCAAATTTGACAAGAATAGGCATATTCTCAGGCAGGACATTATATTTGCTCAGCCAGGCGCCCATATCTTGCTGAAATGGACCAAGACCCTTCAGCAAAGTAATGCTCATCATTTTGTCCAAATTCCTGTTCTTAGTAACTCAGTAATCTGTCCTGTTAGGGCACTGACTGCTCTTCTGGCATCTAGAAATACCCCTCCTGATTCCCCTTTGTTTGCACACATCAATCCACCCCACCTGCCAGTTATAGATATAACTATCAGGGATGCGCTTCGGAAAATTTTGGATCACATTGGCATACCCTCTCTTGGTCATGTATTTCATACCTTCAGGCGTTCTGGAGCTACTTTGGAATATGACAACAATGTTCAGCTGCAGCATATTATGGCACATGGCCTTTGGAGAAGTTCAGCTGTATGGACATACCTCCAGAATGCCTCCTTGGCTCCTTCCATCATTCCAGCTACTTTTGCATCTGTCATCCCTCAACATCTCTAGTTTGGGTTTGGGCTTTTAAATTTCCAAATAATTTGAATATTTTAAAGATTTTAAATTGTACCATATGTAACTTTACTAACGTGTAAATAAATTATCTCAAAGCTGACATTGACCTTTGACCTTCCACTTGACCTCAGGTCAGTCACAGTATACATGGTTCACAGAAACTGTGTATAGCACGGCCTGTTAGGGGCCTGCTAATTCAGTTTCTAACAACCTTAAGCTTGTAGGTCTACTAATGATCAAACCTGTTAATTACTTGGTAACCAATCACATGTACCAAGCGATCTGTGGTAGTTAGGGTTCATATGGGACTGGCATTTTGAATTCCAAACTTGAAGGGTAAACAAGCAATCTGGAAAATTTCCCTCCTTCCCTCTCTGGTACATTAGAGCAATAATTGCTATGTAACAATTGACATACATAGCTTTTAAGGCGGTTCCAGGCTGACCCTGGAAGACCCCCTCTCGAACTGGTGTAGCATGATACAGAATGCAGTAAATTCAAGGCAGGGCCAGGCAGTTCCCTGGTAGCCACCTACCAACTACGACCTCTCCCTATGGAGTGAACACAAGCTGAGATTAGTACGACTTAATCTCCCCTCTCGATTGTGTCAGAGTTGCTATTCCAATTATGTACTTATTTTATGTACAATTATGCACGAGTTGCTGTGATGCACAAGATGCTGTGATATTTATTGTGATGTAATGGGCTTTTAAATTTCCAAATAATTTGAAAATTTTAAAGATTTTAAATTGTACCATATGTAACTTTACTAACGTGTAAATAAATTATCTCAAAGCTGACATTGACCTTTGACCTTCCACTTGACCTCAGGTCAGTCACAGTATACATGGTTCACAGAAACTGTGGATAGCAACACAGTTCATTTGGACTTGAAATGTCAAAAAGGGGTTGCTGTGTTTTCTTTTCAAATATTTATCAGACAAAAACCTTTTGATGGTTGAGAAAAGGAATTCAACACAAAATCATACACAGTTTTAGGCCTGTTAAGAAAAACTCAGTGGAAACGAATTTTCCATATCTTTTATTAATCCTCAACACAGTACATAATTCTACATTCAAGACTAAATAGCCATACATTTTACTTAATAAATTGCCTTTTTAATTCACAAAATACAATCAGACAGTAGCAAACACAGAGCCACACATACACACACCCAGACGTCTGAATCAAGTACCGTTCGCCCAGGGGCAAAGACTTTTAAATAAGAAACCCAGCTTGGCTTTACATTATTTTATTCCACTACAGTGTTTTATAGCTACATGATAACATAATGTATTCATTTATGGAACAATAATTTTTGAATGTGAATGCAAAATCTCAAACCCAAACCCTTTGCTGTAATAATTTATTTAACCTGAACTCTTATGCAAGCTGACCCTAATGGGCTTAATTGTTGTGGGCCATAAGCAGAAGCCAAATAATTCATTTTGAAACACTGGCCCACTGGGCTTAAATTTTGAGGGTAACAAACCCAGAACCAAGGGAATGTAGATCTATATGACAAACCAACAATATAAAAAACAGCAAAGAGTGAGGTATATACAGCACAGGCCGTAAAAGGGGAATAATTTGGAAATTTCGAAGGGGATATATCCCGGAGGTCAAAAGTTAAAAATTAAGGAAAATGTAAAGCTTGTAGGGTAAAAATGCAAAAAGGGGGTGTTATTTGAAATTAAGATCCACCAAGATGAAATGAAAACCCAATGATAGAGAGAGATTAAAAAGAGGTCATATAAAATGTCAAACTGACAAAATTCTGCGGCATATAGCACCGCCCAAGTTAAAATAATAAAACCACTAAAATACTCAGTCAAGGTCATGTGTCCATCACTGCACACCAGCCATGTAACCATTTTGCATATAATGTTCATTCGCCAAGGTCAAGATAAGGCCAGATAATTCTGTGTGACATTCCTATAGAGGTCAGAAACAATGTTTGAAGCCAAGCAATTGCAATCATAAGTTCACAACGTGTTGTATGCTACAAGAAGATAGTAACAACATGTTTAATTCTGACATTTTGCTTTCAATTCAAGGACTATATACCAGCAATCTATCTAGCTCAATGATTAACCCCCTACATGGCTGAGCAATACAGCCCCCTTACTAAAAAACAAAACATGGAGATAGCATAGCAATCATAAAGCCCTAGAGTCTGGTTATGATATCACATGTCAAATGTATCATCATTTTAATATATTATATATCATATCAGGATCAACAGAACTAGATAACTTTCATAGCAAGCTATTCCAAGCACAGGGCTGGCAACCTGGAACACCTCCAGGACCTGGCAACCAGCAACACTCTGATTCAGATGATCACATGTGAATTCTGGTGATATAGTTTATTTTCTCAATATTATTTCCAACTCCTGGTCGAAGATTTCACACACAACCATAATGTTGTTCAATCTAGGTCACAGTAACATATATCCATCCACACCTCAAATGGAGCCAACATACAACTAAAAACTAATATTAGAAACAACATAACATGATATTTATGACAAATTACATTATTTCAAGAAACAACAGATAGCTCTTCCATTGTAATCAAATGGGTGGGTAAGGGAGGGAAGTTTTGACGTTGACTGTCTGCAGCCCAGAGTTAAAATGACCCAGGCTGGTCAGTTTCGTGGTCAGCATTATAAACTGACCAATGAAATGTTATGTAAAAATACACGAATAATTGAATATTGTATATCAAAGTTCCTGTGTATCAATAAATCTACCTGCCCCCACCCCCGGAATGAGCCCAGCAGCATCCACATGCTGCCAAACACATTCCCCCAGGGGCAAAGACTTTTAAATAATAAACCCAGCTTGGCTTAACATTATTTTATTCTACTACAGTGTCTTTATAGCAACATGATAACATAATGTATTCATTTATGGAACAATAATTTCTGAATGTGAATGCAAAATCTCAAACCCCAACCTTTTGCTGCAATATTATATTTAACCTGAACTCTTGGGCTTAATTGTTGTGGGCCATAAGCAGAAACCAAATAAGTAATTTCGAAACACTGGCCCACTGGGCTTAAATTTTGAGGGTAACAAACCCAGAACCAAAGAAATGTAGATCTATATGAGAAACCCGTTCACTAAAAATGCAGCAAAGGGTGAGGTGGATACCCAAGAGTCTGTAAAAGGGGAATAATTTGGAAATTTCAAAAGGGATATATCCCGGAGGTCATGTTGAGAATTATGGAAAATTTAAAGCTTGTAGGGTAAAAATGTAAAAAGGGGGTGTTCTTTGAAATCAAGATCCACCAAGCAGCCATACTAGGAATGTAGAAAAGCAGAGAAAGTCTGTGATACAACAGAAGCAGTAGTGGCTTGGGAATTTATGGTTACCAAGTACCATATTGCATAAAATGTTGTATTGGTACACCATGTTTGAAAGCCCCATTTGTACCTCTTTTTCGGAACATGTGAAATTTAAGCAATGGTTATACCCCAATAAGTTACAGATATCCTTTAAGTGCTTCCTTGTTACTAAATCTGTTATGACCTACCATAAACAAGGGGTCATTCACATTGGCAGGGAAAAGGGAAATCATACTTTGTAATGCCCTGATAGGCCATAAGGTGGACACCCCTAAGTTTAGAGTGACAAGACATGTGGTCTTTTTTGGTTTGTTTTCGACCATTTAATTAACACTAGCTACAATTTTAGAAAATATAACATCACTTCTACCTAACTGATGTGAAGGGTCAAATGATTGGGTGGTATGTGGTAGTACATTAGATAATCTCACAAACGAAAAGAAAAGTATACAATGCCCTAAAGACATCTGGGTGTTGAAAATGTTAACATGCTTGCATGATGTTATGAAGCATAAAGTCTGTAAAGTTGTTAATATTATCAGATTTAGTCTATAAAGAGAAAAATGGTGTATATAATCAACTACCAATTTTGGATAGTAACTATGGATTTTAGGACGTTTTAGACATTAAAGTTCAGGTGAGCAGTAATAACAGATTTTACCAGATCATGGGTGACAGGAAGGTGGCATTTTGGATGGAGTTTAGTTGTTGACTTTCTTATAATACCATATGGAAAAGCAGTCATTTGAAGCTTTATGAACAAAGGGAAATTGTGAAAAGGGTTTTGAAAAATGCATTGGAACTTTATTGAAAGTGATAGACACAATACAACTAACACTGTAAGTGTTCAGATCTCATCAGTATAAACATAGTTCTGCCACCTTGAGTACAGTACCTTATGAAGTTTATATAAAAATAAAGTGAGAATGTCTGAGCCGGACGTGGTGTGGAGCCGGACACTCCCTCACCCTCAATTACACATCAGCCTAAAGCAAGTAGACTTGGTTTAACTGGCACATGTGATAGCTCAGATTTACTGTACACAGGACAAAGATTCCTACTAGGGACATACTGGAAATGATAAAGGATTAAATGAGGAGCAATTTCAGATCGATACTAAAGGAAGAAATTGCTACAGGAAATAACAGTCTGCTGTCAAGGCTGGAGATATTAAAAATCAGTTAGAAGCACAGGGCAAAGAAATTGAATTGTGACAATATGCGTTAAAGAGAGAGACAGCTGACAAAAGATCTTGAACAGAAACTGTTGAATCAGGAGACCTACTCAAGAAGGGACAATCTGCTTTTCTCAGGAATAGCTGAAGAAAAAGGCGAGACCTATCAAGAGTGTGAAAGAAAAGTAATACAAGCATTGGCACATGTCGGACTAGGGAGCCTCAATACTAGAGCTGTGGTATGTGCTCACAGAATTGGGAGACCACAGATCAATCCTGGAGGGAGACCAAGACCAATTTTGGTGAGGTTCTTACAATTCAAAGACAGACAGTATACCTTTGAAAACTGTAGTGCATTGAGACAGAACAACATATTTGTGAATGAAGACTTTCCAGTGGAAGTGTCAAAATGCAGGCAAGTGCTAACTCCTTTATACTGGGCAATGCACAACTACACAGCTGATGGTAAACAGTTGCCATACAGCAGTCGGTGAAATTGGTGTCTGATTAACTCATTTTCAATGGACAGCCGTACACAACTGATACAGTACATAAACTACCATCAATGTTCCAACCAGAGACTCTGGCGTCACCTTCAAGACATGGAACGACAGCCTTCTTCACTTCTTCAAGTCCACTGTCCAATCATCACAGAAGCTTCTTCCAAGTTGGAAAAAAATTATAACTGTTTAGAACAAAACCGCATGTCTCAAAAAGCCCTGCTTTTTAAAGATGAGGAAACTGCTGAAAGAATAATGGTTTCTGAGAATCCAAAAGAACACAAAAGGGTTGGGATATATAGGGAATGGTATAAGGAAGGATATGTGGGAAAGTAACCCGGAGAGAATTATGAAAGTTGCACTGGAGGCAAAATTTCAGCAGTCTGAACCATGCAGATCCTTTCTAAAGGGTACAAAGAAAACAAGACTAGTCGAAGCAAACCCGAATGACAGATATTGGAGAGCTGGACTAGGGTTAAGAGACATTTGGAATCACAACAAATGGAAGGGACAAAATAAACGAGGAGGTATGCTGATGGAAATTCGTGAAACACCGTAAAACTGTAAATTTAAACTATATATAAAAAATGTGAGGAATAAAAACGTTTTACTGGAAAGTTAGATAGTAACTTGTTCTTTACCCCAATCTAGGTTTTTAACCATTTATCAGCAATACATTTTGTTCCAAAATGCGGTTTGTGATCATTTATTACACTTTTTCTCCTGTGTGCTTACATATATTACTCTCTACATTTGCATGGATAGTCTCTATGTTGTCCATTACATGTACTCGGTCAAATGTTGATTAATAATATATGCTTGGAAAGGCATATCAAAAATATACTCACCTCATCTGTGATACTGTGTAGTATATTTCCAGTACACCATGCTTTAATAGTCATACAATTGTAAATAATTTTGTTGAAACAATGAAAAGTACAAATCTAGCTAAAATACAACAGTTCATACTAGGATGCATTACTGAGTTGAAGAATGTAATATGGAACTTAATTACTCAAAGTTTGTCATCACAGTCTCGTGATTAACTTAAAATTATGTGTAATTGCTGGTTTTTATATAAAACAATAAAAATACATAAAGGTGATCAAAACACAACAATTCAATATTTTGTCAATATGTACTTATATACTGGTTAAATGAGCTATACCTGTTGAAAGTTTATTAGGCAGTGAGGTAGTTACCACACAGTTTGATATAATGGTCTGTATGTCATTAAATCAATAAAAAACTCAATTCAAAACATCTCAATATTTGATTGTAAGGCTTAGTTTGACACCGGATAAAATGAGAGGGTCTGTCAAAACTTTATTGGCACAGTCTTGTAGTTACCATAGAATTTTACATAATTAGTAGTACCTGTATATCATTAAATCGGTAAAACTTTCAACTTAAAACATCTTGATATTGGGCTGTAATGTTTAGTTTTTAATACCAAATTAGTTGGGCAACACTATAAAACATTATAAAAATATCTGTATAAAGTACAACAGTTCAGCAATTGATTTCAAAACTTGTAACACCTAGCCTAATATAGAATTCAATAATGTTTATTCATAAATGTTTATTTATAATAATGTATATGTGTAGATCCAGTCTTACATGTTAATGATATATTCTCATCTAATGGATGGTAGCAGAAAAAAAAAGAAATCCAGTAAGCCAGTGAAAGCAATATTGTATTTCTGACAAACTTGATTTTCTCCTGTAAAAGGGATTCATCTAGTCTTACAGGTTAGTTATATTCTCATCTAATTGATGGTAGTAGAATAAACAAAAAGAAATCTTCAAGCCAGCGAAGGCAAGATCTAATTTCTGACATACTTGATTTTCCACTGTAAAAAGGGATTTATCAACTGAAAGTTCTGATGATGCTATGGTTTGATTGAACTTAGAATATATCAGCTTGTTGGTACTTTCACTAAAACTATAAAGCCTGAGTCATGTTAAAATGCAATGGTTTGAACCTGCTCAATTGTTCATTCATATTCTTTGTGTCAAATACTTGGTGATCAATTTGTAATACATGAATACCTGCTATGCTAATGGACCCATGATTCTTTCATACTTTTTATGTTTAGAGGTGCCTTAGAGTCTGTTTATTGATTGAGATTAAGTACTATAAAAGTCTACATGAGATTAGAATTTACACAATCATGTTTCTTGAAGACTCTTGCTAAATTTGTTGTTTAATGCTCTAGTTATAACATTTAAATGTAGATGTCCATAGGTTGTGAAATAAAGATGCTGCTGCTCACCAGTCAAACAAAATAGTTAACCTTAAATATGCATTGTGTAGGTATTTATGTTGATTGTGTTGTCCTGTTTGATATCTATGTATATATGTGTTTGTGTTTTTCTATTACCTCTGAAACAACTCCTTTGATTGTAAAATGTTACTGCAAGGATATTGCCAAACCTGTCTTAATTAATGCCAGTCTTTGACAAGGCATTCAAATTTATAGCAATGAAAGTATCAGTGACATTAAACCAAAATAGATATAAACTTCACTACATTTTAATTTCACTTAGATGAGCAATAAGTTTGACATAATAAAGTTTAACTCCTTCAACTGTAGGGGTCTATGTGACAAAACTAAAGAAAACCATATTTTTTCATGGTTAAGACATTCTCATGCTGGAATTACACTAGTACAGGAAACTCACTCAACTGTAGATGATGAAAATATATGGCAAACAGAGTGGGGCAATGACATTATATTCTCACATGGCACATCTGTGATTAGAGGAGTGGCTATACTCATTCCCAAAAACATCAAAATTGACCTTAACATTCTATCAACTAAGATACACAGGGACGGATTCCCATAATAGAATGCAAGTTAGAAGAAATATATATATATATATATATATTGGTAAATATATACACTCCAACAAAAGATAAACCTAATGAACAGATTTCTTTGTTATCTAAACTTAGAGAAATGCTACAAAATGGCAATGGCAACTCTTTGATAATTGGAGAGATTTCAATACTTGCTTAAATATAATAGAAGATAAAAAGGGTAGGGCTTTTGAAAAAAAATATGTTTATGGTGACAACATTAAGGGAATATGTGAGGATCTCCCATTAGTGGATATTTGAAGGGTTAGAAACAAAATGAATCCAGGTTTCACTAGAAGACAGAGAACTAGTGCCAGTCTGGTTCAATCACGCCTTGACTTTTGGCTGATTTCAATCCAGCTTGAATACTTGGTAAAAAATATATGAGTTTCACCAGGAAATATGTCAGATCATGGTGTAGTAACAATCGAGATTGAACTAATTGAAAGCAGTAAGAGAGGTCGCGGGTTCTGGAAGTCCAATAATAACCTTTTATCTGACCCGAATTATGTACAATTCACAAAATATATTTTTAAGAATGTAAAATAAAACACCAATCTGAAATGTGAAATAAGGTTTCGTTTCAAACAATGATTTATTCAACTAAAAGAGCCAAACCATTAAGGAATGAAGAAGCATATGTAAAGAAGAAAGTAATAGAGCTAGAACAAAATATAGGCGATGAAAATAGTGATATTTTTCAGGATTACTTACATTATAAGAATGAATGGGAAAAATACTGGAAAAACGACATAATGCTATTATCTTAAGATCAAAAGTTAACAGGGTAGAGGAGAGGGAAAGGAACACTCAATTCTTTTTGGACTTGGAAGAAAGAAATTATAACAACAAGTACACTAAAAACTTATTACGAAAAACAACAAAGAAATAACAACTTTAGCAGACATAATTAAAGAGGAAAAGCATTTCTATAGAGAGCTCTATACATCTCAATCGAATAAGTCTCATATAGCTGATGATTTCCTAAATATAGACAACATCACTCAATTAAGTTACCATGATCGAATGTTATGTGATGAACCACTAACAGTTGAAGAATGTACCAAAGCACTTAAACTCTTATCAAGCAATAAATCTCCTGGTTCTGATGGTTCCACCACCAATTTTTACAAATTTTATTGGATTGATATCAAAAAGATCCTCTTTGAAAGTTATAAATTTTCTTTAGACAATCATAACCTAAGTGATGACCAAGAAAGGGCATCTTAAATCTACTACTAAAGCAAAACAAAGACTTACGATATTTGGCAAACTGGAGACTTGTTAGTCTTCTACAGACTGACTACAAAATTCTGACAAAAGTCCTGGCATTAAGATTTCAAAAAGTGTTTCCAAAAATTATCAGTTTGGATCGAGGATATATAAAAGGTAGGTACATAGGAGAAAATATCAGGACTCTGGAGGATTTAATAATTTATACTGACAAATTTCAAATACCTGGATATTTTGTTCTTATTGATTTCAAGAAAGCATTTGATTCTATAGAATGGGATTTCTGTTTTAATATACTACACAAATTTAATTTTGGGCCACAGTTTATCAAATGGGTCAAAATTCTTTATAATGATATCTCTTCCTGTGTAGGAAACAATGGTTATTATTCAAGTTATTTCAAAATTACAAGGGGGATAAGACCAGGGTGTCCAATATCAGCGTTACTTTTCCTGATTGTTCCAGAAATAATAGTCATTAAATTGAGACAATGCAATAACATAAAAGGTATAACCATAAATGGGGAAACTTACAAAATAAAAATGTTGGAGGACGATACCAGTCTTATCCTCAAAGATATGGCCTCTATAAAATTTGCCATAAAAGAATTTCAAGCATTTTTAAAGTGTTCAGGCTTACAACTCAATCTTGACAAGACTGAGATAATACCAATTGGCGTTAATACTAAGAAACATCACAAGAAGCCACTGTCATTATCTGATATCAAAATTAGAACTGGCTGCTTTAAAACCTTAGGTGTATAATTTTTCAAAAATGTAAAAGAAATGGTTCATTTAAAATTTTAAAGAACGGTTAAAAGACATGAGAAAAATACTGTGTATATGGAATGCCAGAAATCTTTCATTAAAGGGGAGAATTACAATCAAGTCACTGGTTCTGCCTATGGTAATTTTCTCATTGAGTTTGATTTATGTCCCAAAAGAAGTACTTGATAGAATAAATAAAATACTCATAGATTTCTTATGGAGACACAAAATGTCAAAAATTATAACAGATCTTATTGAGGATAGAGGACTAAAAATGGCGGATGTTCATAAATGAATATTGCTGCCAAGATAACTCTTTCATCAACAGTAACCTGAAAGTTGGGATGATTTCTATGGCATGGACTGTACAATAAAAAAATTAAAATTGGCAAAAGACCCATCACAGTAAATCAATTCCAAACAAATACGGCAACAATCTGAAAATATTAGATATACTAGATAATAATGGTTGCATATTAAAAAGGGTCAATCTTAATGAAAAGTTAGAATTTGACATAGGTCAAATGTTTTACAATTGTATGTTGACTGCTGTACCTGTAATTTGGAAGAAACAGGTAATGCATGAGAAATTGAATAATATAGTGTGCTGGTCTACGGAAGAGTAGAAGGGCCAACCTGACAAATTTTTTTATCTCGATTTATTGACTTACTAACTTGATAAATCGACTTAGCTATCTTGATTTATCGAGATACTAACTCGATAAATCAAGATAACTATCTCGATTTATCGACTTACTAACTCCATAAATCGACTTAGCTATCTTGATTTATCGACTTACTAACTCAATAAATCGACTTAGCTATCTCGATTTATCGAGATACTAACTCGATAAATTGAGATAGCTATGTCGATTTATCGACTTACTAACTCGATAAATTGACTTAGCTATCGACTTAGACCTTGAAAGTAGTCTCCAAGGCCAAATATTACCTCATTAAGACATTTATGCAATGTGGTTTGATATATGTTTTCGCATCAGAAACCTCTAAAACCAATTATAAGGTGCCATAGGCATTATACATCAAGGACCATTATAGGGCTTGAAGGAGGGGACCAAGGTCAAATGTGAACCTACCAAAAGATTCAGGCCACATGACTACCAATAAGTTTACAGATCCCAAAGGAGATACAGGGCATTATAACAATGCATAAACAGGGGGCTGGACAAACTGGCCCTTTGAAAAAATCAGTTCTCAGCAAGATGGCTAACATAAAACTTGGCAACTGCAAACTCTCTCAAAAGTAAAAAACACAAGAAAAAGTGATGCAATAAGAATACTTTAAGTGATTAATCTCCACCCGATGACAGACTCTAGGGCTAGCATTTATTTACGAAAAGTACATTGGGTATGCCTGTATCAGGTTAGCATACTTTAACTGTAACCTTGTTCCCCTGATCTGCAAATAATAGTGAATGATTTATATGATTATGTTTTGTTTGTTTCAAAAGTGTGACAAAGTGTGACTGACACATATCAAAGAAATTTGGATGTCGTTATGAATTCCTTTAACCCATGTCATAAAGACAGTTGTTTAGACACTTATTCATATTAGCTTACTTCATAGGTGATAATTAGCAACAGGGTAGATTACATTTAAAAAGGCAATTGCCTTGTCGGAGATTACGTACTATAAAGGTTTGATTAGATTACATTTCAGGTCAAAGTCATGTATGTAACACTGAAATACCTTAGTCAATTTATCGAGTTAGTAAGTCGATAAATCAAGATAGCTAAGTTGATTTATCGAGTTAGTATCTCGATAAATCAAGATAGTTATCTCGATTTATCGAGTTAGTAAGTCGATAAATCGAGATAGCTATCTTGATTTATCGACTTACTAAGTCAATAAATTGAGATAAAAAATTTGTTAGGTTGGCCCTTCTACTCTTCCGTAGCTGTTCAGATGATGTTATACTTTATATAAATAAGAAATTAATACCAATAGAAAAAGTCAGTGGTAACTTAGTGTACACTCATTTGATCAAAGAAAACACAAAACCACCTACATAGTTAAATGTATGGGTTGAATTATACCCCATTTTTGGAAAACTTTAACTGGAGTCATGTTTTCAGATTACCATATAAAATTATAAAAGAAAGTTATATTCAAAGTTTTCAATATAAAATCTTAAACAGAATCTTAAATTGTAATTATAAATTTACATAAATGGGGCATCAAGGATTCAACACTCTGTATTTACTGTAAAAAATTGATACCATTCAGCATCACTTTTATGAGTGTAAAGAAAACATGAAACTTTGGACCAAAATGGGGACTGGATAAATGAAAAGTTAAAATTTAAATTTACTGTTTAAAGTAAAATTTAAATTTACTGTTTGTGAAGTTATTTTTGGCTTACCATTAACAGAAGACCCATTGTTTGATGTGTTTAACTGTATTATCATGTATGTAAAATATTACATAAATGGTAAAAGAAACAAAAATAAAAGTCTCTTGTTCATTGAACTCTTTGGTTCAATAAGAGACAAAGGTCAAAATATTAGGAAGATGGATGCCCTGTTATAACAGAAAGGGGCAAGATCAAAGTGGCCTTTTATAAATTGCTTCTGGTTTGAAACAGTTTTGTTAATTATTTTTTTCTACCCAAGACTAATCCTTTCATGCATATCTTTTGTTTACACTTGTTCTTGTATTTTGTCTGAAATTGTATTATTTGTATAAAATTTTACATGTATGTATATACTTTATGTTCTTTGTTTAATAAACTATTATAAATAAAAAAATTCGGTAACCACAGATTGAGTTTTTAATGCCAAAGGTCTATTAATTTTTATGGCTTTGAGAAAAAGATGAATTTTATGATCCTGCGTAAATGTTGTAGACAGACCAATCATGACCAATTTTGCTCTAATAGCCACCAAATAATTGGCAATATAAAAAGGTGTAAAACCTTTCTGACATAAGAAGTCCATAAATGCTAACAATTTAATTGTATCTACCTGAGATAAGTACAACCCCGCTGGCACCAGGGATGCCAAGAAACCTTTAAACATCCTATCATAATTTCGTTTTGTAGCTGGACGGTAGGAACTCTGCAATCTGGCAAGGACTCTGGATGCCAGCTGAGCTGTACACATGTTTGAATCTGCAAATAATCATTATTAAACAACATCAGATCTTCGTGGGTATTTTGCCAGAGGTGACTAGACAATAATGCATGTAATTTCTCAATATTACCTTTGGTACCTTGGCCTTTAGATAATAAGTCTTCTTTTTTGTTTATCCCTAAATGTGAATTACATGGAGTTGGATGATATAGACGTAAGCAACCAGATATTGCCAGCACAAGCTGCTAAGATATTATTTCTAGTCCTGCCTGTCCTCAAGACTTCCACCACAGAAAGGTTATCACAGTTACTAGTGAAGTTTCTATTCGACCACATTTCTCCCCATTTTTTAAGACAACCATAATATTAATCATTTCCAAGTGATTGATATTGTAGATATTATAACCCAATGGAAGAGAGAGGGTATAGACCATATTTCTATATACTCCACCCATAGCTGTCAATGAGATAGATCATATCACCAACTTTCTTTGTGCCATACTATGTAACACCATTATAAGTTTGTAAGAAAGTATTAAACCAATGCAGGTCTTGGTGAAAATCTTTACTTAACTGTAATGTTATTGTGGTTATTTCTAAGTACAGTGAGCATCCTATTCAAGAAAAATCTAGCTGGACGGACACATTTTGTAAAGAAGAGAACCAAGTAAGGATTGTAGTTGTGTTTTGTTACACTTACTTTTACCTTTCCAAGAATAACATAACTGTTTTTAATCTCTTGCAATTTCTTTTCAGGAATTAATATAATTCTAGTGTTTGTATTAATAAGAATCCCAAGAAATATCACTGAGGTACTGGGAGGTACTAGCTTTTCAGCACTAATATCCAGTCCTAGCTGCTGGAGTAGCTGCAGTAGAAAGGTATAGGATTGATGAATTTTTGATGGTAAACCAGTATACATTAAATCATCTATATAGTTCAAAAGACCAGTTAAATCATGCTGATGCATGATATGATGTATGATGTTGCTACAATGTGTAAAAAAAACTGAACCATGACAAAATATGAACGGCAACATAACGTCTAGGAAAGTATATTTATGCCTTAGGCCTAATAAATCAATATCCCTGGGGTCAATTCGTGTGTGCCTAAAGGCACGACTAATAAGTACCTTATATAGCATTATATGTAATGTAATTAATAGCTGAAGCATAATTTTCTATAATTGCCTGCAAGTGCTGGTCCCTATTAAAATCTAGAGGGAAACTATACTAGATTAGATCGGCCAGCTGCTGATCCAAATAGTCATGTAAGTATGACTGCCATACCTCAGCTTTAAGTAGACCTTGTATGGGAATACAGCATGATAGAAAGTTTGGCATACCACAACTTTTAACTATTTTATGTGCCTGTATCAAATCAGGGACAATATCCCACTTTTTTCTCCCCCTGGGAGAAGTTTATTCTCATTTACAATATTAGTCATAGGATAAGTACCTTTGATATAAAAAATTGGAATCATATCATATTCCTCAAGACATTATACTTGTGAACTACCAACTACATTATTCCCTGCCTTCATAGGGTGGGAGATGCTTAGCTCTTGATTCATAACCTCACTGTTTGGATTCAAACCTCAACCTTCTATGTGAGGAACCTGTTCCTTGCCATTTGGTGATATATGTTCACTTACAATGTGGTTCTGTGCTTTATTTACATTGTTATGAGCAAACAATATTTGCCATATATGACCAGTATTCTGGTACTTTTGTTTGCTACCCGTATTGTGCGTTTTGGAGGATTTTTCATTGCTAGAAGTATTACATGGTGAAACGCAACTCTCCCCCACAAGAGTATTACTGTTTCAAATTTCTGAGTGGCTAGACCAAGGTAAACCACTGTTAAGCACCTGAGCAAAAGACCAGCCATCACATTTGTTTGCATAAGCTTTGGCCTTATTAGCCCAATCTATCCAAACCTTTATTGGTACATCATATTGTAATACTTTGTTGGACTTTTTCCCAATAAATATCTAGTGGTGTGGATGTACTTTCTAACAGAAGGCACATCCAGACTTATTTGATCTTTGAATTTTTGGATTTGTTACAACAGTTCGTTTCACTATGTGAAATTTTTTTTCAAAAAGTTCCAAAGCAATGTGAACATATGTACTGATAAAGGACACTTTTTGTTTCATGTGTCTTGCTAAAAGTACATGAATTTTGGTTAAAGTAAGTCATTGTTCTTGTAACCGTTTGGCTACTCGTTTTGTCAAAGTTTGGCTTTTTCGGGCTGACATGTTTCTGGGCATTAGCCCTCCTGATTCGATCAATGTGATCTGTATAAATGTAATCCCCAATTTCACCTTGTTCCATTCTACACAGTAGAGCAGTCTGGCTGGCCTTTGCCGCACCCCAGGAAAAATCCTGAGCATCATCTAATAATGAAACTAAAGAATCAAGCATATGTTCTCTCATTTTAAAATTTTTTTCCTCCTTCATGGTGTGGCAAAAGCCAGCTACCCATTCTATAACCGAAAACTGATCATAGGATACTCTTTCTTTGGTGGATCCAGATAATACATATTCATGGTAAAATTTCACCCTATTCTTAACAAAAACGTCAACCCCTCCCCTATGGGACTTTTTTGGTCACCTGTATTCACCAGGGCCCAGATTTCCAAAGATTCTTAAACTCATGTTAAAACTCACCCATTTTTTATGCTCAGACTCAAACTTTTTACATTACAGAAAATTCTTAAACTTGAACTCACCTTAAAAAACATTTTCTGAGTTTATGTTTAAATTCACATTTGTTGACATTTTTGAAAATTCTCAGGCTAAGATTTCGTTTAAACTCATATGCATAAGTTTATGTATGCGTTTATGTGTGAGTTTAAGAATTGCTGTGGTATCAACCAATGAAATTCTTGCTTACATATAAACTGAGTTACAGTTTATTCTCACATGAGATTACTTTTGAAAATACCAATTTCATCATGATCTCAAGTGAGACAAAAACTGAGATTATGTGTCTGAGTTTAAGCATGAGTTTAAAATCAGTAAATCTGGGACCAGTTGATTCAATTCCTGAAGACGTTGCTGTACCCTATCCTGTATAAGAGGGTCCTGCCTGAGTTCAAACAAAGTAGGCATTACCTTGACCTGTTGATTTTTTCCACTACACCCCTTATCAGGTATCTGAGGACTCCTTAGCCCTGTGTCTTTAGGTTTTGGACTAGCCGACTTTTTCACTCTACTTCTACCTTTGATCTTTGTATGATAAGTTTTTTTTACAATTTTTTTCCTTCAAGATTATCGTATATTTTGCCAAAAGTTTGTAATTGTTTTTTCACATTTTTGCTTCAAGATTATCTTATATTTTGCCAAAAGTTTGTAATTGTTGCAAAATGTCCATGTTAAACAAGTCTTGTGCATTGCCCATAGCACTGCATGACGATATTGCCTGCTGTTCACCTACACAAAAACTTTGTTCATGTACCGGATCCAATTTTTGTCACCAGTGTCAACCAAATCATCAGAAACATTCAATAGACCCGAACAATCAAAATCACTAATATCTGACTCCCCAGACCCGACTAAATTTTCAATGTTGTCACAAGATTTAAGCAAATTTGTCAGAAATTCCCGATGCTCAGATGTTT
The DNA here is from genome assembly GCA_964017235.1 of Sabellastarte sp. h YS-2021. Classification (NCBI taxonomy): domain Eukaryota; kingdom Metazoa; phylum Annelida; class Polychaeta; order Sabellida; family Sabellidae; genus Sabellastarte; species Sabellastarte sp. h YS-2021. Next base: position 93,176,405 of record OZ024936.1, read on the forward strand.
CAATTTGAACAGGTACTTGAAAAGTACTTCGCATTTTTGACTGCTTTTTGTACTGTCTGCTGTTTTCCATGGCTAGTTTATGCATTAAATACTTTAACTGTCATACGCATTATCAGAGGACAGCACTAAACTAACAATATAATGATTAACACATGAGTTATTCAATGTTGTTAATACACAGTTGCCTAAAATAAATATAAGATACAATACAATATGCGTTGATGCCACATGTTGAAACCAGACAGACCACTCCATAGGTAGAAAAGCTCTGAAGTTTTGATGTTGACTGTCTGCTGCCCAGACTACATTTTAGTGTACATGCCATGGTTAGTTGTGTGGCAATGTTTGATTGGCTTATCTAATTATGACGAAAATTTGTCCCTTCATTCTACCATTTGCTCTGCAGGTACTGACGGGGTCACAGCTATGAAATTCTCAATGCACATGTCTACAGGTGTTTAAAGTTTTTAGGTTTTTAGAATTTTACATATAACTCTTTGAGAGTTTTTAACCTACTATTGTTACATGGCTCAGAAATATAACCTCAGATCTTGGAAGACAGCGGCGGTGTTGCCAGTGCAGTTACAGTTGTGTGACGACCAGAATTTCATGTCTCAAGTGCTGGGGACCAGTTGACCTACCCCTGCTCAATGGCAAGTGCATTCTGATTTATCATCTGGTAGTGAAACTGATTTCTTGGATCTATATCAAACATCCGAAACCGAAGCTGATGCTTTAGATTCTGAGCATAGGTCTTATGACAAGTTTGCGCATGAAAATCAGACACTGGATAGTGAGAGCACTGCTGTTAATCAGGAGCTCAAACAATATTGAGTCAATTAGAAAAAAAAATTAGTTCTAGGATTGATACATTAGAAAAAAGTAGTTGTAAAAAGACTGTGGATGAAACAAAAATCAAAAACAAAAATTTGAAAAAAATGCAGATTCGGCCGCTACTTCCAGTACTTGGAGTTCATTGTCCTTGAGTAAAGCAGCTCCTGTGGCCATGTGGTCATGTACAAAAAACTAAAGCTATAGTCACACATGCACAGACTAAGCCGGTTTTCCAGGTCGGAACCGACAATGCTCTACTTACATTGCAGTCCCTCAAATATCATCATCAAATACAGGCGCAGGTAGATCAGAGTCTTCGGGAGCTAGCGGACATAGCTCAAACAGGTACTTCTGCTATGGTCAAATCCCAAAGAGGAGGTCAAGTTGAAGTATTTGTGCGCACATGTGTAAAATGGCCTCAAGAGTTTGTATTGTCAGGTTCCACAAAAGAACGCATTTCTTATGATCAGCTTACACTTCCCCAGTGGATGGCTGTCTTCTGCCACACCATGAGAGAGGAGACTAATCAAAATTTGTGTGATCATATGCTTAATTATTTGATTGATTTGATGGATGATGCTAATGACTTCTCGTGGAGTGCGCCAAAGGCCAGTCATGCCATCTTTCTGTGCCGTATGGAACAGGGGGAGGTTACAGGTTATGACCAGGTTGATCGTATTGATTGAATTAGAAGAGCAAATGAACAAAGACATGTGTTACAAGGCCCTCAGAATTCAAACATGAAACATATGGTTAGGAATAATAGTTCAAAAATTGCAAAATCTATGCCATGTCAATTTTTTTAACCAAAGTTTCTGTTCACGAACCAGTACGCATGAAACCAGAGGCGTTATTTACAAATATGCCTGTGCTTTCTGGGTTGTGTCATCCAATAAAATTTTCCTACATAGTGAATTTGATTGTAGAAACAAGAAAAAAGTTTCTTCTAAAACGTCGAAGTCGGAGCATGAATTATTTTGGTGGTCACAAATGTCATGAAATTTTGGGGATACAGGTCGATAAACACATTAAGAGCTACAAGCCACTTCTGCCTGTTGGTTGCACTGGTATCACCAGGGTAAGACTTAGACCACAAAAGTAGGTACCAGGTCATATGCACAAGTGGTGGCTTCGTGTGGAAAGTAAAGTTTCAAAAAAGGTTAATAACCATCAGTCTTCTGCCTGTATTCCAAACACTAAGTCTTGTTCCAGAGTTACTCTTACTAAGAATGGGGTTTGACCCCTTTAAAAAATTCAAAATTTGACCTTTTTAACCATGGGTATTTGGTCCAGGGTTGTCTCTGGTTATAATGCAGAAATCACATACATTACTACATTATGGTCACAAGTAACACTATAATGTTCTCTTATATTTGCATGGGTTTCCACTACTCAGTTAAAAGGACTTTAGATGTAAATTATTAGTGTTATTATTAATAATAAATATATATAAACCCTGGTTTCCTTGTTGAACACTTCCCAAGGGCAATGTACTCATTAATGCTATCTGTAACTTCTTGAACCAGGCTTAAATAATGGTAGCCATAAATTCTGAGTTGAGGTACCTTAAATTTAAGTTGAATGTTATTTAACTTAGGAAGATCTAACCAATAGTATTTGTGAGTGATCTGAATTACTGTCTGGAAACCCCCAAAAATCTGGTATTTCCCATTTATCTATTATGTGCAGAAGTCTGCACTCTTCGGGTGATCTGGTTAACACTCACTCTCTAGTTTGAGCCTTTCTCTATTTTCGTGTGTGTGTTGTTTCTTTTTTCATGAGGTTGTTCATGAGTTGTCTCCTTTTTGACTGCCCCCTACCATAACTTGGCACAATAAAGACAGAAAAAAGTTACTTGTAGCTGTTTTATACTTTGAAATTCTATTATGTATTTGGCTTTGGTAATGATTGAATGTGGAATATGTGTTTGTCTGATGTATTTATATCCATGGTCAAATATTATCACGTATGAAATTATGGTTCTCATAATCACTTATTTTCAGATATGTAATTTCAGAAATTATCATGTATTCTTGGATCATTTTGTGTGTATATTATGTATTCATCCTTCGTGGATAGAGATTATCACGTATGAAATTATGGTTCCTATAGTGATTCTTAATCTAATGTGTAACTTCTAACACTTGTGTATCTATCATAGACATGTAAACTGACTGTAGTCTTAATAATTGTATACTCTATTACTTGTTATTGTATAATAAATATTATTGCCCTCAGTCTGTTGTCTGACTGTCTTTGGGGGTCATTGGGGGACTGTCTTCCTGAGTGTCCAGGCACTCAGGGGGTCAGTCCCTCTGGCCCTGCTCTCAAGTCTTGGTCGGGTACCAGGCTAGGGGGTTTGCTCTAGGAAATCACCATATCCCTGGTGATGTCCTGAATTGGTTTAAAACCATTGGGGGGTCATTGGGAAGTGCCAAAGGCGGGAATTTTCCCACGAATATTCATGGGGTTATGTAGAGGTCAGTCCTAGGAAATTGTTTCCAGGCTTCCTATTGGCTGGGGTTAATGATTTTGGGTATTTTGCACAGATGTGGTCATAAAATTTCTGGAGCCAGAACTGTTAAGACCAAAATATTGTTGCCCACCCTTCCCTCCCTAAATACTTATAGTTTGTCAATGGAATGCATAGGCAGTCATCCACCTGGTTCAGGCCCCATTCATCTTTTATCTCGGTATTTACAAGTCTTACCATGCCTCCACCTTGTTGATCATATGAGAGACAGTTTTGCTTTTAGTTGGTATGTATTTTATTTATTAAGTTTTACAGTCTTGTTTTATTTCCCATTTTAACTTTGTTTTAGTGGTTACTTTATATGATTTTAACTGAGTTCAGTTTTTTGGTTGAGTATGGAGGTATTCTTATAATGTCCCCTTAAAAAATTACTCTGTCATATGATGCACTCATGTTTAAAAATTGTCTCTAGATTCATATGACCTATCATGAACCTCCCTGGGTCACCCATTGATTCAAAAATATATTTGGTAAATCTATGCTAAAATATGTAATTCCAGAAATGATCATGTATGTTTTTGGCTTAGGTAATGATTAAATGTGGAACATGTGTTTGTCTGTAAAATGACTGTAGTCTTAGTAATTGTATACTCTATTACTTGTTATTGTATAATAAATATTATTACCCTCTGTCTGTTGTTTGACTGTCTTTGGGGGGTCATTGGGGGGACTGGTAGCAGTTTTATACTTTGAAATTTTATTGACTAAAATATACATTGACACAAGGATAAAGTGTTGAAAGATTTTCAGCACAAATGTCTTTGTAAGGGTGATAATGTAATTTCTACTAGCAATCGGCACCCCAACTTGTAACAGTTTGCATACCACAACTCCTAAAGTTATTGTATTTATTTCTGTCATCACTTTGACTTCCTTATTTGGTTTGCACTAGTTTCACAGACGACTACCAAATGCTTATAAATATTCTGTTTTCTAATTTGTGACAAGATGAGGTTTGTGCCATATCATGGTAGGAATACATGATTTAAAAACATATATAACTAAAACATAAACTAAAATAAAACAACTAGATAAATAGGAGTTTGTGTGTCAGTGACAGACTGTTAATCCCTCAATTAACTGCCTTATATTGTCCAAAGTGTTTGGCAATATTTCGAAAATACTATGGATTTTCTCATCAGAGGCTGAAGTCATCCCACATTTGGTCCTAAGGTACAAAAAACCTATCCACTTATATCCACCAATTTGAGAGGATTATCCGCCAAATAGAGCCTCTAAAATGAGGATTTGGCGGATTTGGTGGATTTGGGATTTTTGGAGAGGAAACAGATACAAAATCTTAAAAATTGGTTATTTAAAGTGTTTTCAGTCATAATAACCATTAGATATCAATGAGATAGCTATTTTAAAGAGATTGTGGCTCTATATAAGTTCAAACCATTTGCGTGTTAAGTATTGGCTGAACACACCATTTTATGGGAGTGAAGGTTTGAATAAATATGTAGATACACGAATAAAAGGACTTGTGAGGAAAGAGCATAATAGCTCCATCAATTTATGAGTGCCAGTGACACAGCTCTGTCTGCTATTCCAACAACCTACAGTTTAAAGTGCAAATACTTTTAACATCCCTATGAGTGGTACACCCATACCCACCACCACCATAAGTAATTACATTATTTCATTACTAATGGGGTCCCTACCAGACTACAAGATCCTGCATCTAATAAAGGCAAGGATCTTAAAAGAAAAACACTCCAGACAATATAATATACTGGAAATACCAGAAAACCATTCTGTAATAATGTTTGAACACTACATCAGTGTTCAGTATTTTAGCCAAAAGGCTACTCCAGTCTCTATGCATTCACACAGAAAAACATTCTGTGAAATACAGGGAATCCAGTATCTTGCTTTGGAGGGGGGATCCAACAAGCCCACATGCCACCACCAGGCGCAGGCGCCAATTACTATATTTTATTTGGGCATTCCCTACACTCCACCTTGCAGGCACCAACATGTTTGTATGAGGCTATGTCCTCTCAATGCACCTCTTACCCAGGTGCACCCTTTCTCCTTTATTCTCCTTTAAAATAAAACAACATTATAAAATAAAATAACAGATTTCCTAAACTAAGAAATATAATTATTATTTCCTTAATTACAAGTTTGTACAGTTATGTGCTCATCTTATTTTGAACTTGAAATTTTTTGTTCATGAAAATTAAAAGCATTACTAAAACTTTCACAGCCCAAAATCCGAAAACACTTCTGGTATGCTGGAGATAAATAAATAACTTGTGGATGCAGTGTTAAAAACAATCCAAAAGAAGTTTGTCAAAGTTAATAAGAAATTTTACATTTTGATATCAAGTCAATATTTAGTTTTTGGTTTAAAACTTGATTAATTATTCATAGCTCATCATTTTTATAAGACAACTGCGAAATAAATTTTGAAAAAAAAAGAAAATTAATAATTCATATAATCTCTACTCAAACAAACTTTGACACAAATCATGACTGAACACACATATGGGATATACAGAGGCCGAGTCAGGTTGTCATTAATTTGAGATTTATCCCGTATTACAAAGGCTTGTATGTAGAGTAAACAGGAAATTAAAACAGACAGCAGCATTACATCCTGCTAATGAGTTAGAAGTTTTATGTTACAGCTTATTAAAATGGCTTTAAAAAGTTGCTGCCTCCCAGATCTATGTTCATTTGTGATAAAAGTCCTATGCCTTTTTATCATTATTTCTATCAAGGGTGGTGTTAGTATATTTTTGTCTTATCATTACTTGGTGTGGTTATATGATGTGGCTAATAACCTATAAGAACAACTACAGTGGGGAAAACTTTACATTTTATCAGCCACAAAAGAATAAGTATGAACATATAATTTATGGGGATTATAATAGGTTATTTATGGTGATAATATTATTTTAAACTGTGTAATGGAAAATTGGCTTCATGTAGCTATATCCAAAGGGAAATATTTTCTTCCTGCTTGATGTTGATAATCGTTATTTACAATCAAGAATATATCAATGGGCATGACATAAAAATACGAAAAATATTGCTTATTTTATTAGAATGTCTTGGAAATTAAAATATTTAACTCTCTTATTGGTATGTGGATTCTGTGATGCGGATTTTGTACAAAAATGCTTTACTCTAAATAAAATTAAAAAAAGTGATGGATCTTATGATTATAGCTGGGAAACTAGACTAACTACAGTTCAGATCGATGTTCACTGCCCTAATGGATTCATTAGTCTTAGTAAGATGGTATTTTCTATTCCAAATTATGAAAATCACTTCTGCATTTCTGAGGATTGTCAAATTGACAGCAGAGGGTATACAAAGTGTGACTGTTGTAAAAGACAAAGTTATTCAAGTGAATGCAGCCTGAATTCTCCAAATGATGTCCAGCAGAACGTTCATTGTAATACAAGACAAGCCTGCAATCTTTCAATAGGAATGGTTGATCTCAGTGAGCATTGTGAAAGACAAATTTCATATCCATGTGATCCAGGGTATTGCAAGAGTCGTTGGGTTGAAGTACATTATAAATGTGTAAAAGGTATGAATAATAAATTCTTTCTATGACAAAGATAAAATTTTAATTCCTAATTTCTTTCTAAAACCCTATTCATACTACAGGTGGTATCACATCCCTGTCCTTGGATCACCATCTGACATCTGTAGAGGACCTTGCAAATCAGTGACAAACTGTCCATTACCTTACAAGTCGTACCGAAGTTTTAAAACATTTGAAATTTGATTTTGGTACTGTCAATTTCGCACATCTGAATTTTTTCACTATGGTAACCAAAGGTATGGTCCACAGTGTACATAACGTTGTGATTTGATAATCTTTCGGTGTAACAAGGCGACATAACGTGAGTTAAGGTATTGGTCTTTTCACCATGCATAGTCTGACGGCTATGAAAGGTGATTTGAGGTTAATGGAGGTTGTCTCTTGGTGACCAACGTTTGTGGTACTGTTATTCGACTGTTATTGATGGTTAAAACACTGTGTCCAATCAGTAGCCGTGTACCTGTAATGTGAACAAGTCGGACAAAATGGGGCGACCTGGGAGCAGTTCCTGTGCAAAGCAAAACTTCTAACCACAGGCATACCTCCTGTAGTCTGAATGAGGCATAAAAATTTGTCAACTGATGTGCTGCATAGTTATTTCTTCATAATAGTGTTTAGGTAAGATAGGAAATTACAAAGATATTCATCTTGCAAAATATTATATCGTTCACAGGATACTCCAGTTTAGTTATTTACACTTAAAGATACATGCAATTAAATAAACTATCATTATGATGGTTCCAAGTCAGTTTTATCTTAGGATAAGGAGAAATTCTGCCGATCTTGCTAACACTTTAACAATTAAAATCCCTGGATTCCTCCCATCAGTTTAAATTTGTTAGAAATCTCATTTGTAGACTCTGAATGTGAGGGCTGGAATTTTAGCACTTGTGAACCTCAAGCATTCTGGGCCAAGTTTTAATGCATGTAAAATATAATTAATTTAATGCTGTATACAGTTGCAGATATCTGTAGTTTCTCTTATGATATTTAATCTGCATTTTCATGAAATAAACATGCCAATAATGACACACCAAGGTCAGGTTCCTAAAACTTTTCTAACTTTCACTTGGTTTCAGCAGATATTATTACAAATATAATGTATACAATAAATATGTCGGTAAACATAAAAATATTCCTTGTAATAAAATCATAATGATTTTGATTACCAACTGATCTAGCAGGAGGACAAATAACAACACCCACTACAACAACAGATGTAGTGCATGATCTATCAACAGTAGGAGATACTGAAGCTTTGATGTCATCGCTTGCTACTGGGCCAGCCAGTGATGTTTCCATGGTTTTTGTCGCAAGTTCAAACGACCTAGACAGTGCTGCCAAAGACGAAAACCCAAACCAGATTTCTGTCATAGGTAGTGTTTAATAAGTGTTAAATAGTATCAAATGCGAGTGCTTGACCTTCAAGTTTAAACCATTCTTGCCAAAAGCTATTTATGTGAATGACTTAACCATTTTGAATGAATTGAAAACTCACTGAAGTTTCTCATAAGTTTGTTAATGGCTGGTTGGTTAACTGCGTCTAATGGATCTAAATTAATCAAAGTCCAAAGCCTGTTTATTCCTGTTTGCTCAAGTTTTCCATTAATAAGTTTCCTTTTGAAAGTTGTGAAAAAACTTATCTGTAATCTACCAGAGAATCCATTTTGATCCTACTCCAATCTTCAGTAATGGCTTATGGTTTAGTGGGAGTAAAACAGTGTTCCAAATATTATTCTCTGAGTTATTGGCATGTGAATATATTGTGATATGATGAAGTGTCAGTAACGTGGAAGTTATATTTTGGTATTTAATGATTTGGTTTCAGCCATCTTGGGTTGTAGGTACATATCCAGCTGATGCCAGGATATGGAATGCACTGAGCCATGCCTTACTATGACCATGACTGATGAAGGGTTATAGAATCTTAATCGTTAAGAAAATAATGTTCCTATAAAATATGGCTCACCCACTCACTGTACTGTTTGATTTCATTTCTTTATTGGTGTTCATTTGCTTCAGTTAGTTGCTTATAATTCGCCAACATGATACGTCCTTGTATGCTGTGGACTAAATGTTTATGCTTTTTTGTACAATAAAAAATTGATATAAAACTGTATTGTTATTATTATTATTCTGTTTGGTTTCAGGATTATCTGTTGGACTTTGCTTGGCCGTCTTCATATTTGGGTTAATTACAGTCATTATTTTGGGAAGGTAGGAAGATTATGTCACTGATAACAAACGCTTGTCATGTGGAGTTTGGTCAGTTGGAAGTATTATACATGCAGATAGAAACCCTCATTGGCCATGTCAGCAGGTTGAAATTTCCTCACAGTATCAGATGAAGGTGGCATTGCAAGTTGCACCGATATCCAGTCAGCCAACCACTTATTAATTTTGATTCCCTGGTTATGATTTAACAACAACTCTTATTACCCAGGTTGGTTTAGGGTTAGGATTGAGCCAAGATATGTGGCTTGTAATCAATCAATCCATGTTTCCATCAAGAGAGAGAGATCAGTTGTATTACTGCTGGGCATTGGTTTGAGATAATCTGCTCAACTAACAAACTATTGCAGTTATCTTAGAACAGTGCATCTTAGGAATGATTTTAGGTCACTGGTATGCAATAATATGTTTGTAAAACCCTTTGTAATTCCTGACAAAAACATATTTTCAGTTAAAAACAATCAATAAGTCAGCAAACCTTTTCTTAGGCCTTCAAGCTTTAGTGTAGCTTTCAGTTTTCAAGTGCACTCATTACCTCTTCACATTGTCTAATAATTGTAACAAATAAATATAGTACATAAACCTAATAATTTTCACATGTGATGAAAGCTGTAGTATAAATTCTTTGTTTTCCTATTTTTTTGCCAATTTTTTTTTGTTTTATGTTAAAAATCAGGTACAAACAATTGAAAAGGGATCAGCAAAGGTTTTATCAGGCCAGAGAAAATGTTTACATTGGAGATTTATTTGTATCACCTACGATAGACGATCAGAGGCATCATAGACCTATAAATCAAGCCAACAATAACACAGACGACACAACACAAGTAGGGCACACTGGCTACTTACAAATGTTTGTACGAGATACAGGTGAGGTTACCTATCACCATGTAGCTCAAAGTACAGCAGCTGTAGACATGGTGTACAACAATGCTCGATCCAATATGAAAGATGAACAACAAAAGAAGGGTATTGGTAAATCAAATCAAATAAAACAAACAGAATTACCAAACAAAATAGATGAGGGTTGTGAAACCAATCAATATGAAGTTGTAGAGTCTCCATATGAGATGTACAACAATGAAACATTAAATGATTAGAGAATGATTGATAGTCTGTATTGTGATTCTTTCACTTGTCTATCAAATTAGTGAAGATCGAACTAAATTTTGATCAACTTTATTTGTGTTTGGCTGTCTAGTTAGCTATGTAAAATATTCATGGTAATATTACCAATATTTTCATGAAAACACAACTAACTAGCTGCTTTGAAGCTTCTGTATCTACTGCACCACTGTGTTTTAATCAGGGTAGCATGTTATAGTTTCAAAATGGTACAATATGTCATGATACAACTTTTTTACAAATACCCATTATCAGCCTTATTAAGGAAACTAAATGTGTATTTTTTAATTTGCTTCTGATACCAAATAACACATTTCTGCTTGACTGTTACTGTGCAGATTGTATATGTATATACAGCAAATATTACGAAATACAATGTTTTATGAATGTGACAAAAGTCATTTATATGTAATTTAACGTACTATCTTGGTACCCAGTATTGAACCACTGAACTTTTGCTGCATGGTTTCATAGACAGGCACCAGGAGCCAATATGCCATACCTACACATGATTTTCTGTCTGAGATTCCCAACCTTAATGGTCACCCAACAAAACATTTCTGAAAGAGGAGATCTCTTCTGACTACTTTCATCATTGCAGAGATGGTGCTGAAGCCTGATTCCAAATGAGACATTTTTACCCCTTCCTATCTAATAAGACTGCTGATTTTTGTGAGTCTCACTTTTTCATCTTAGGACAAAAGTGTCATCCACTTTTAATAAGATACATAAGCAAGCCCTTCAACATGCTCTGCTCCTTTGTCTGCCTCGTTCAAGCTTCGTGAAGTTTTGCAAGCCTAACACCACAGTCCAATGCCACTCGTGTGTTGATTTAACCTACAGCTTATATACAGAATCAGCAACTTTTTCTGCATTGTCACCGCACTCCGCAGCAGATGTAATACATTGTTAATTAATCATTAAGTTCCGTCAAGCCAGTTCAAGTAATACTTTCACCTACCAACAAATTTATATTCCTCCTTTAGTTGCTTTTGTGTCTTCATTGCGAGACAATACCACAGCACTTCCACCATGTCAAGTTGTTTAATTGACAACTAATGGCTATCCTCAATCTGATGACACAACAAATAATCTCTGCTGAATGGTCAGCATCACAGCTTTCAGTCTCTTGTATGATCAATTGTAGATTGCCCAGCTGTATAAACATGGGCAATTACCCAAGTATATTTGTAGAATCACCCAAATGTTGCAAAACAATAAAAAAGGTACTGTGCTCCCCAAAGTCAAACATTTACCTCCCCACCTCTAAACAAGGTCATACCCACCTTAGTTTTATATTTCTCTGGTGTTTCTCTATGGTGCTTGACCCCTTTTCCATCCCTGAATGCTAAAATTACTTTAAGATTTTGGAGCTGTTGTACCTTAGAGCCCACTATTTAATGGGGAAATTTGGTGCTATAAAAGTGCAATTAAAATTACCCTGTTTCCTTAAACAATTTTATACACACAGAAGGTACAAACAAAACATAAAAAACTTGAAACTTCATCCCTTATTTGAACAGAAAAGTTCATTTTGATTACATTGTTTTCTGGTTACGGGCTCATATTTTGTTCTTCTTGCCATGGTGCGACATGCCCATCCACAAAGTAGGTCCATCAGAAACTCGTTGTTCTTTGACTCATATGGGTTGAACTTTATTTTTATTCACCATCTCACAGGCACAGACATACCTTATTTGGGTTTTTTTCTGCTTTAACCCAGGACTGTAAAGGCATTTGCTTAGGATGTTAAGCATTACAACACATGTCAAGGCAATGACAGTGGCCACCTAGTGATGCTACTGTATTGTGCTCAGGATAACTCTGAAGCAAATAATCAAGACCCTAAAGATGTTCTAAGCTGCCCTTCTTTTGCTGAATATTTTGTAGTTACAACGTATTTTATTTAGCACCAGTTATTACTAGTAACCTCCACAATAGCCTCCTCCATCTGTATCAACTCAGTATACCAATAACCCCGATGTAGACACCCAAATTTGAGATGCCTTGAAAGAAAATTTTTAATTTTAAAAATGTTGAATAACCCTCCATCAGGCTTTGGCTTCCACTCTTCTAGAAAATCTGGAGCATTTGATATCAATGTGTCATTACAGGACATCATGAATTATGGGTAATGATAAAGAAGAAGTTCTGCAGTGCGGGTATACTTCCAGAATTCTTTACAGGCCTCTTTGACAATCCCACACACACTTGCTGTAACCATTCCCCTACTATTCATGGGCTTGATGCCATTTTTAAAAAATATTTTCTATTTGAAAGCCTCCAATGCTTTTAAAAATCTGTTGTCTATATCAACTAAATTGTCATTAAAATTCCACAAAGTTTATCTGTCGCCAAGACGTCACATCCCACAAAGCCCAAATGGCAACTGTTGACAGCACAGGTTGCAAGGTTCTTGTTGAGGCAGTTTGTGAAATCTTCCTTAATTATAAAATTTTAACCATCAAAATGCATTGCATTGTCACCCACCATTGAACGTCCTGTTCCAGAGATTTCAAACCACATTGAAGGTTGCCTATCACCTGTAAGAACAGAAATTTGAAGCCAAACACCACCCCTATACCCCTCCATTCATGGGTCTCTAGTAGTGGTGCCTCCACTGGGAGTTTAAATCGGGCTAAATGAATGATTGTATCACAGTTTATCTGGTCAAATATATAACTCCACTTTCAGGTCCCTAATGTGGTCCCTCCACTAGGAGTTCTACGGGATTGATAAGGCTAGTGGTTGTAGATGGGACCAGTTAAGTTTGAAAACTATCACTTTCTGGTAACTAATAACGCAGTAGCTTTCTTTTGTTGCAAGAAGAACGAAACTCTGTGAAGGATTTAGATTGAAGTAATTTCTCTTCCTGTGTTGAGTCCTATAAGCGGCAATGCTGAGAAGCTGTCCCAATATGACCCTGGCTGTTGAAGAGGAAGTAAACACAAACTTTTACTTTCCTTGTATTGAATAATAAATTAGTAAATAAAAGTTCTGACTACACTAATGTGCAGTTGAACTTGAAATGACTGATTAGTCATATAAATGCTAGGCTGAATATTATACACATGATGAAGTGCTGATCCTGTTGGGTATTATGTATAATTATTCTATTTATTTATTTATTTGGGGTTTTACGTCGCTTTCAACACTGTACAAGTCATCTCACTATGCAAAGTTCTGAGGGCAGAAGAAACCAGTACGTACAGTTGGTCAAGTTTCTGTACTGTAAACTTCCGACCATTGGTAGGCAACTACCAACTTTCCCACATAAGGGAAAAGAACGCCTACCTCAGATGAGGGGGGGGGGGGGGGGGGCAAGTGTAGCCCCTTTATAATAATTAAAATACTTAGCATCAGATTGATATGCTTGGAGTGAACATTACAGTGCAGACCCTGTTGTTTAATTTGAAAAAGCGTTATAATATTTAAGTGACAATGGATGTTATGTTTTAACCCCTTTCAGGGTATTGTTGATTTACTGTGACCCAACTGGGTACTTTATGTTATGCATCCATAAACAGGTGCAAATATTTAAAAATATTTCCTATTTGAAAGTCTTGAATGCTTTTACAAACATGTCTATATGAACAAACTATTGAATAAAGAATCTGCAAACTGAAACTGTTAATTTGAACACAGGACCTTGACCCTTATGACCTATAGCCCATACCTGAAAAGGTATGACAACTGAAAGTGTTTGCTCTTATGTTGGCCATTGTGTATTCCATGCCAAAGTTTGAGGACCTTACCCCTTACTCTAAGGAGAACTGCTCATACCTGTATGGAATCTCATGCAATTTGTCAAAGCTATAGAATTATATAGTGCATCTGGTCTTTTCTTAACTAATACATGTACTAAGTAAAATAACATATTTTTTAGGTTTCGATACTTAAATTTTAAGCTATATATTCCTTTTACACACTTAAATTCATCACATTAAACTCTTTGTTGTTACAGTGTATAGTCGGAATTGTCTCCAAGTTCAATTTCCAAAGTATTTATTGAATAGTTTCTTACACACCAGGTAAAATCCATATTCTCTATTTTAGGTTTATCAATATGAGTTCATTCTTTGAATCTAAAACAAGGTTAAAATCCCCATTTTAGCTCACATAATCTTGTTCAAACTAGTCTAGATTACTTTTCTAGCAACTAAAGAGGTGCTCATTATCTTAATGAATTAAATCAACATAACATATAGGTCTGTACACATTAAGCTATTATTATATCTTACTCAAAACAACAGATTTATTGAACATGAGGACATTCATAGAACATATATGTATATTACACAATTCATTATCCACCACATGTATTTGACCCGGGGGAACATACGGGAAAGGGGTACATACGGAGCAAGATATATTTTTTATGTACAGCGATGCAACCTTACTAAGGATAATGAGAGTCAATAACTTTTGGTGTTTCACTAATATCTCAGAGACCAACCTACAAATATCTAGTATATACCATTAGAAAAGTATTTTGTTGCATAAAAATTCACTCACAAAGGACTGAGAAATCGCAAGTTAAAGATTGAGGTTTTTATTATCCACTGAATGGTGTATTTGTCCCGTATTGGGGGATATATTGTAACGACGATCGATTTGTTATAATTAAAGGGTTTCTTGGAGTTTGGTTGTTGTTTGAAATGGTATTTTAAATTTGTATGCTAACCTTGAATGTTGTGGGAATTTGGTCTTTATTTATATTTGGGGAACTCACATGTTTTGGTAGCCATGTTTGACCTTGTTTACTATCCTGGTATTTTGGGTCTATTTTTTATGGATAAATCAGGAAACTGGTATTTGGTTCAAGGATGTGGGTCAAAGGTGCTGACACAAGATACTTGAGTAGTTCACTTTTGGGGTATATAAGGGGCTGCATTTCCCACATTCTGGGCTGACTTTTTACTGAACACACTGTTATTGCCACTAAGCTCTAAAGCTTTGTCAGCCATGGAGAGGTAACTGAACAACTATGTTCTATTTTAAGCTTAGTTAAGGTTACTGGTTTTAGTGGTTTTAATCCTTGGCTAATGGGATGATATTTTAGATGGAATTTTGATACCTTGAATTAATATCAAAGATGTATTAGGTGGGGATTAACTTGGTTGGTGGGGAATATTCTTGGGGAGTCAGGTTTTGGGAATTGGGATTTTCTTTTTGTTGAAAATATGTTGACATAATAATTTCTGTTCCAGTTTGTTTATCTGTTTGGCATAATAAAAGTCATTTGTTTAGAATGGGTTTTAATTAATTGTGTTATTGTGCCTTGATACATAATTTAGCTTGGGTCGCTACAATATTTTATTATTTGTTTACAATGGTGCGCCTTTGACCATGGAGAAATAGTGTCAATAACTTCCAGTTTGTCACAATTATCTTAAAAACTATGTAACCTACAAATATGTATTATAAATATCAGAAATGTTTTCAAACAGCGGCTCTGCTCAGCTATGTTGTAGATTGAGACTGAGAAAAAGGCTTAGAAATGACTGAGAAATTGCAAGTTTAATATCGAGGTTTTTAAATTCACTGTTGCCCTGTATACATATATGTCAGCTATTTTCAGCTTCTCTCATTAAATATAGATTCATCTAATTTACAAGTCATAGAAAATGGTGGATAATAAAAGTAAAACATCCCTCATGAAGATTAACAATATAATACTCATGCTAAGCACTCGTATAATATTGTTAACTTCATTCGTAATATATTTGTTTTGTATATGTCATTCAAAAAGTTTTCCTATTTGATATTCCATGGTGCCCCTGTATATATGCATGTCTTTTTTACATACTGTCTTTAAATATGGATATTTTTAACTTGTATATCATACAAAATGGTAGATATTACAAATAAAACATCCATCAGTAGACATATGTAGAAAAAATATATCACTCATGAAGATTAACAATAAAATACTCTTGCTATGCACTCGTATAATATTCATGAAAAAAATTTTTGTACATGTTATTTGGGAAGTTTTCCTATTGTAACAAAATTAAAATAGCCGTAAATAAACAACACCTCAAACCTGAAAAATTACAGAACTGAAACAAATGTGATTTCATCAGTAAATCAAATTAAATATTTATAACTAAATCACCTTATTTGAAATAATATAGAAGCAATAGTCCATAAGGTATAAGATAGTCAATACTTGATTCTCAACATTTAGTGACATTTTTTTTGGATTTTATCACTGCAAGGGAAACAATAATTGCAGTTTGAACAGATTACACATTGTTTAATTATCTTAAAAATATACAAATCTTATTCACTGAAAAACAGAACAAGACAAGGGGTAGTGGAATATTATAGACAAATTGTTGATGGGGTACTGTGTTTTTTTCCACTATGTTATATATAATGGACAACATGATAATTTTTCTGATGTGCCATGCTCCTTACTATGGATAATTTGGCTTACTATCAGTGAACAAATGCGACTTATCTACTTAGTATCCCCATAAATCGAGTTAGGTAATTATATTTATTGACTTACTAACTTGATAAATAAACTTGATACGCATCACTTTTTCTTGTTTTTTAACTTTGGAGAGAGTTTGCAAGTACCAAGTTTTAAATCAGCCAAATTGCTGAGGGCTGATTTGGCAAGGGTCGTGTTTATGCGCTCTTATTATGCCCTGTATCTCCTTCGGGATCTGAAAACTTATTGGTAATCATTTGGCCTGAACCTTTTGGTGGGTTCACATTTGACTTTCTTTCCCTCCTTCAAGCCCTATTATGATCCTTGATATTTATAATACTTATAATGCTTATGGCTCCCTAAAATTGGAGACCACATTGGCGCAGTGGTAACACACTTGTCTCCCACCTCTAAGGTTGGTTCAAAAACCAAACCTTATGTTGGAAAATTGGTATTTGCTTACCGAGAGTCGGCAGTCTGAACCTCGACCAACTGTATGTACTGATTTCCTCTGCCCACAAAACTACATATATGACCTGTAATATGACCTGCACAGTGTTGAAAGTGACGTAAAACCCAAACAAATAAATAAATGAATCTCTCCATTGGAATTAGAGGTTTGTGATGTGAAATTAGCTTATATCAAAACACACTGTATGAATGTTTGAGTGGGGTAATGTTTGACCTTGGACCCTATGTTCAAGGTCTAATGTAGCCCTTCATAATTTTAATGTTCTGTACCTCCTTTGTAATTTCCTAGAGATATGTTGATTAATCAAGTTTGTAAGTCAATAAATCAAGATAACTAAGTCAATTTATCAAATAAGAAAGTCAATAAATCGATTTAGTTATCTTGATTTATCGAGATACTAAGTCAATAAATAGATATAGCTAAGTCAATTTATTGAGATAGCTAAGTCAATTTATCGAGTTAGTAAGTGGATAAATCGAGATAGCTAAGTTAATTTATCAAGTTACTAAGGCAATAAATCAAGATAAAAAATTTGTTACGTTGGCCCTTCTACTCTTCTGTAAAAACACTCTATGATGACTCAGATGAATAGTTTGATAAATAGCTTAGTGAATGTACTAATAAAAACGGATCTAGCAGAATTTTATCAAAATATACTTTAATATTTTACAGTTTGGCATTAAGACATATATTCTAGTGGTTTAAAACTTACAAACAGTTAATCACATTCATGTGATACATGCCACCATATATTTTATCTCTATACAAACACATTAAAACAAATGAGATTGGTAAACAATGATATGCAGGCAGTTATTAATTTAAAATTTATCTTACATCACAAAAGTTTGTTTGTGAAGCAATGCCCCATTCACACCCTATAGGCAGTACATCCCATGGTTAGAGATTTTACTTGGTGGTAGAACCACTTCCAGGGACATATCTTCCGATTTGGTGCATCATTTACACTACAGGCAGTTTAACCCCTGATAATAGTCTTTGGACAAAACACTACTGTCCTTCAACTACAGTATGAGATTTTTACGCAACCTTGTAACACAGTGACAAAGCATCCCTCCACTCGCCTCCACTCCGAAAGACAACCGTTACCGTAGCAAGAAATTCATCTGTACGTGCTCACATTCGTCTGCGCATGCCCACGGTAGGAAATTCAGAGGAGACAATTTTAAACATTTTGAAACTTCCATATGATGCGCAAGGTAATGGATGTTTCGCCACTGTGTCACAAGGTTAAACACAAACCTTTTTCCAGTAGTTGAAGGAAAGGAGTGTTTCCACCAATATATGTAACTGCTGGTTATATCGCCTGTCGTGTAAATGGTGTATAAGCAATCAAATGTTGAAACCTAATACTTTGGTTTTTTGTTAAAATAAACAGTAGCACATTCTGCTTTAGCTGAAAAGAGGATAGCCACTGGAGTCATCATTCTAATTATAAAGTGCTTCCGTTTTTGATTTAGGCAATTTTTCATTTACTTTATTTTATCTGAAATGAAATTTTAACAAATATAACACTTTTACTTCTAATATCAACGGTAAATACACCAATATTAAACTTTTTACTAAAAGCTATAGACAATTGATATATATTGTCCATTATCCTTTCATTGCAGGTTCAAGTGGTAATAAAAGAGCAATCATTTACATATGTTCATTTTCAATCCAACTGAAAGTACCAGATCAAAACTACTGTTACTTTCGCGGATCAGGCTATGTTTTGCTTGCTTTTGCTTGTCAAGTTCTCTGCCCATCTGTTATTGCAAAAATAACTGCAAAAGTTATGAATGGATATTTTCAGGAAATGCTGACAATGGCACAAAGAAAATACTTTGCTGTGATCCAGCAATGAAATAGGGCCATTTTCAGTATGTTGTGTATACATCTGCATTATTAATGGTTAGATAAGTTTGATCCAAACCTAAGTTTGATCCAAAACTTAGCAAAATTCTGGATACTATGATCTAGAGCAGGTGAAATAGAAGTAGAAACAAGCTGTTTGGCGGAGGTCTGTATACCTCTGAGTGCTTTTCTAGTTTATGTTCATTACCATTTTCAGTACCAGATTTAGTGGTTACTTGCCATTCTTCCCATCACCATCCATTTTTGGGAGAGGGGAAATCTACTGCCTGCAATGATAGCAGACTGGAGCAATATTTTATAAGTGGAAGAAGAATGAAGAAGAACATGCTATTAATATGAGAATAAAATTTACACTCAAATGTTCATGGATATGGCAGATATGAGTCCCTGTGATAGCAGTGGGTACCTTAACCAGAACCCACTGCGGACCTTTAGGGCAAACCTACATCAAAAGACATGGATCTAGAAATAAAGATATAATTCTAAGGATCGGAGCAGATTTGTACAGACACTTGTTATCCACTTACAATAAAGTACAAATTCACTATAATTCATCTGTATGTCTGCTTCAAAAACTTGAACCTGACTCTTAACTTTCTAATCACTTTACTGATTTTCGTGCAAATTTGGTGAAAAGTTTATGCCAATGTGAACTACAAATGTTTTACTTTGGGTAAGATCTAATGAAATATGTTGCCATGGAAACTAGAATGGTAATTGAAATTTCTCTGTTTCAGAATTTTCTCTGCAGAATAAATCATTTGGCAGATTTTATGAAATTAGACGAAAATGTAAACCCTGCAGAGTTCAACATTTTGTTTTGTGTTCTGGGCATGATTCAATGAAAGTATTATAAAAACCACTTTTGTATTAATAATCGTTTATATCTTTTTTTATTTGTTCCAACTGACTCAGGCTAGTCAGCTTGATATCTAAACATAGACTGTCACCTCTATGTGGATTTAATTCAAAGAGTGGCAATTATGAGGGTCTTTCCTGACATGAGCTTATCCGCTGAACAGGATCTAAAATTCTTACTTTAGCTCAGACCACAGACCAAAAACTTTGACACAGTTACGCTAAAATTATTAAAAAATGCACTCTAAAGGGATTTATCTATTCATCTTTTTACCACCGATGTTTCATTAAAATTGTTCATAGAAGTATTGTGCCGGACTCACTCTGCTTTATATTTAAAATTTACGTCAACTGAGCATTCCATTCCATTTCATTT
This sequence comes from Sabellastarte sp. h YS-2021, assembly GCA_964017235.1. Classification (NCBI taxonomy): domain Eukaryota; kingdom Metazoa; phylum Annelida; class Polychaeta; order Sabellida; family Sabellidae; genus Sabellastarte; species Sabellastarte sp. h YS-2021. Next base: position 93,196,723 of record OZ024936.1, read on the forward strand.
TAGCAATAATAAGTGGTTTTTGGAAGTTTAGGTTTAAAAGTTTAGGTGTATTTTTATTTCCATTTCCATTTTCTGTTCTGTGTTCTTCACTGGCATGTCAAGAATGGACCCCCTATATAATTCATATTTTCTTCATACTACTTTCTGTCCATCATTCCATCATTCCATCATTCCATAGTTCAATTTCTCTTCCTGATGAGATTCGTGCCTCTCCCTCCTTGGCCTCCTTCAGAAAGCAGCTTAAGACTTCCCTGTGCACCAAAACATACCCACCTTAGTCAGTATCATTCCCCTGGCATTCTCCGTGGTGCTTGACCCTTATGTCCCTGGATACAGAAATTTTGTTGACTGCTTTTTGTTGTTACGCCTTAGAGTCCTTTTGTTTGGGAAGATTAAGTGCTATAAAAGTCCAATTAGAATTAGAATTGGTAATTTTAATGACAGTTTTGGGTTAGCCACCAGGCACATTCTGCTTTAAATCTAAAATCTAAGTCAACAAAAATTTCTATCAAATCTTCTTCCGGCTAGCCTAGTCTGTCTAGAGCAAGAAGCAGATTTGGTATTATTTTCATAATGAGTGCTCCTTCAGCAACTGCCAGCTAGACTGGTTTCTGTGATGCCATGTCCAGAATCAATGTCACCTTAGAACCACCTAGTGGCTGTGACACACCCATCCACACTCAGAGATTCTCAGATGAGACATTGAACACTCTCAATGCGGTCACTCAGAAGCTCCAGAAGCAACAAGCTAAATCAGGCAACCCAAGAGAGAGGGCCAGACTTAGCTCTTCCACCACCAGTGATCAGAACCAGCGGTACACTGATACCAGAGAACAGTACCCAGCAGCAGCAAAACCCATTTAAAGGCCTCTACAGAAAGAAGTTGTCTCTAGCCTCAAACGTAAAAATGACACATTGGAAACTGTAGAAAAACTGCTAAAAAACCAGCTTGGATTTCACATTCAATGTTAACAGTACCAGAAACCCAATCCTTAAATATAAGTGGATAAGAGCTATTAGGAACTGTAAAACTGAAATGACCCTGGCACTTATTGATGATATGCAGAAAGCATACAACCAAACTAAAGCCACCATACCTAAAGAATTAGCAGATCTGGAAACCATACTGAATCCAGCTCAATTCAAAGAAATCAATGATTCGCTAACTACCAGATTCAAACAAATGGCGTCTACCTAGAAAAGAAGGAAGGACAGTACAAGAAAACTAAACCAGGACCAAGCAAAGGATTCAAGGGGAACAGAAAACTGGCTCAACCAAAGGGATAGAAATTTGACCCTAAGATGAACAAGCTCATGAACACTCTAAAAGCGTTACTAAAAATTTTTTTAATTAATATGCCATCACTATTTGCATATATCCTCTGCATAATCATACAGTACCAATAATTGAAGAATAAACATATCACAGTTTTATTAACCTTTTATTTAAAGTGCTTTTGCTCTCAACTGGTCCATAACACCAATTGAACCGGTTCTCACAGGTACAATAAAACAGGTACATACCCCTTCTCTTAATATTACCTTAAGGCCAAAGAACAACCAGTCCACATCCACCACTGAACCTGTTTTCACAGGTACAATATACAGGCACATACCCTCACTCCAAATATTACCTTAAGAAAACAGGTCCTAATAACAACCTTGTTCTGATCTCCAATATGTCTAGTATTGAGGATGAACAATTTTTAACCCTCATAACTGAGGTCAAGCATGCACAACCAGGTATCTTACCTAAGAATACCAGGTTTGAAGTTACATTGGACATACTGTTATCAACATCTCAAACACAACCTTAGATCAACACCAAACTAAGGCTCTTGAAAAGGGATTACCCTTCTGCCCAACTCCAGGTCCCCCAGATAAGTCACAAATATGGCTGGATTTCAAAGAATTCCACAGAAGATTAGAACTGATGGAATTCTTCAATAGGGACAAACCTGAAAATGACAACATACAAATCAGCCAAAGCATTATAGACTTCATGAATCAGAATGCTAGTGAAGAACCAACAGATAAGGACTTAGAGGATCTAAAAACAAGGAGATCCAGAAATCATTTAAACCTAAATCTAGCTGAAAAAAACTACAATAACCTTACAAAAGAGGAAAGATTGGGGTTAAATAAATTACGAAACAACCCACACATAGTGATAAAAAAGCAGATAAGGGCTCAGCTGTAGTGATAATGAGCTCTATAGATTATCTAAGAGAAGGATATAGGCAGCTACATTATGACAGATTTTATCAAAAAGTAAATAGTGACATCACAAGCGATAGATCAGACAAAATAACTCAACAACTACTGAAAAAGAGATCATAAGACTTCATTTCAGAGAAGAATTTTGAATACTTAAATATTAAAAATCCCACAGAGGCAAGATTTTATCTCCTATCAAAAATCCACAAAAAAGATATACCGGGGAGACCCATATGCAGCTCAATTAATCACCCCACATCCCAAATAAGTAAATTTATTGATGAACACATCAAGAAATATGTTCCCAAAACAAAATCATATGTCAGGGACACACAACACTTTAGAAGCATATTAAAACAACTTGGACAAATACCAGAAGGAGCATTACTAGTCACTTTAGACGTAAGCTCTCTATATAAGCTCTCTAACATCCCAGCCATGAGGGAATTTTAGTTGTGGCAGATCACATTAGAGGTGATCCAGAAAAGCAAATAATTGGACCTCACCTATTGAAATTACTTGATATAGTATTACACTCAATGAATTTCACCTTCAATAGAGACCATTTCATCCAAACTGGAGGCACAGCAATGGGAACGGCAGTAGCACCAAATTATGCAAACCTCTTTATGGATAGGTTTGAAAGAAAAGCACTATCTAACTGGCCACTAAAACCTCTTATATGGCTTAGGTTCATTGATGACATCTTTATGATATGGACCCATGGGGAGGATAAACTAAATGAATTTATCCAATACCTTAATAGTATTCACCCAACAATAAAGCTCACACACGAACTGAGTCACAGTCAAATTGACTTCTTAGATACCACTTTCAAGGTCAATGACTCCCAACAGCTATACACTACACTATATGAAAAACCAACAGATACACATCTGTATCTTCACTATACTTTTTCACACCACAACCCATGTAAAACAAAGGGACCATATGGCCAATTCTTTAGATTAAGAAGAATTTGTACATATGATAATGATTCCAAGAACATGCCAAAAAATTGATAGGACACTACCTTAACAGAGGATACTCTGAAAAGGCATTAAGGAAACACTACAAAAGGGCATCAGGATACACACAGGATGATCTACTTGAAGTTATACAGAAACCACAGATAGACACCCCTGTGATGATAACCATGCAATCCCAACATAAAAGACATCATTCACAAAAATTGGAGCATTATCTCCAATAGTGTAGATTGTGGAAACCTATTCCAAGACAAACCCATAACAGGCTTTAGAAGATTACCAAACTTAAGAGACACCCTCACAAACGCTATCCTCAAATACCCACCAGTAAAGGAGGAGATGGCCCCACCTAAGCCAGCCATATGCACAAGATTAGGCAAATGCACATATTGTTCCTTGATCAAAAAGCTAAGGACAATTCAATGTAACTTCACACATAAGTCTTACCAACTTAAAGATTTACCAAAACACATCACGTGTGAAATAAGCAATCTCATATATCTCATTACTTGCACTAAGTGCAAAAAACACTATGTCGGTGAAACCAGCCAAGCACTTGGGAAAAGGATGTATGAGCATAAAGCATCAGTCCAGAAGGATGGCTCACCCACACCAGTTTCACGTCATTTTAGTAATGATGGACACAGCCATAAACATATGCAGTTCACTGTGCTAGAGTGGTGTACACCAAAATTTGACACATCCATGACTGCCAATAGAAGAAGAATTGAGCTGAGTTGGGTATTCAAATTACACTCTCTAGCCCCAATTGGCATCAACCAATATGTGTGATTCTTCATGAATATTATTTGAACAATGTTGCACTCAGCTGTTCCCCCCCCTTTTCTTTCAACAAAACTTTCTATTTGTATTCACGGTTCGCTATGTAAAACTTTATACCTCTAAATCCACATACAGATATATGTTATCCTCTCTCAGCAATATTAAAAGTGTCTCAACAAAGCACTCCCAACGCTCTCTGTCTTTGAGTATACATCTTTTGATTTTACACAATTCTATCTCTCATGTTATACATTACTTCACATGCATTACCATCAAACAGCAGAGGTTTATGTATCATTCTATTTTATAGATGATAGCTAGAAAATGATAGCAATAACTCTTCTTCAGTAAATATTATCTATATGGCTTTAAGAAAGTATTACTCTGGATAAAAGTACTTTATACATTCAGATAATATTCTTAATTTAAATCAAAATGGTGTGTATTTGTCCCTACAAATTACACTAAAACACCAAAATATATTTAAAGAAATAACAATGTAAATAGGACACATAAAATCCTGTTTACTTTTTTAGATGGTGTCCTTTTATTATTATTATTGTTTTTTGTTGGGACTGTGCAATGAAAAGTCGGATTGAAGTTATTTTTCTAAGGAATATGCTTTCTTCTTGCTTGACATTGATAACGATTACTATATGAGACAGCTCTTCTTTCTATAAAAAATAAAGTTCACCTATTTTTGTCAAGAGGAGAACCGACTGCCCTGATACTGCTCGACCTCTCGACAGCATTTGATACAATTGATCATTCCACCCTTCTTCATTGTCTTCAGACCTGGTTTGGAATTGGAGGTTCTGTTCTGAAATGGTTCACCTCCTACCAATCTGAGCACTATCAGTCAATAAAAATTGGTTCTACTCTCTCTGATCTTTGAAACTCCTGCTTGGTGTGCCCCAAGGCTCTATCTTGGGTCCTTTATTATTATCTCTGTATACAACCCCCCTTAGTTTGGTTATTGGTAAACACAAAGGAGTAAAGTTTCAATGTTATGCAGATGACACTCAAGTCTATATCCATCTATCCCAGAAGAATTCATCTGCTGCCTTCGAAAAGTTGAACAGGTGCCTGGACGATATAAAGGATTGGATGTCAGCCAGTAAACCCAAAATTAATCCAGATAAAACTGAGTTTATTGTATTGGTTCAAAAAGGAGGAGGGACAAGTTGAAAACATATTTTCCATCTACCATCTTGGGTAGTCCTCTCTGTTCTGCCGAGTCTGTCAAGAATCTGGGTGTGTGGTTTGATTCTGATTTTTCCTTGTCCAAACATGTTCAGAATGTCTGCAAAAGTTGTTTTGTACAACTCCATGATTTTAGACATGTCAGGCGGTTTCTTACTCATGATGCTTCTGTACTTGTGACCAATGCTCTTGTTAGTAGGCAGTTGGATTACTGTAACTCAATTTTCAGGAGTCTCTCTAATTTCAATCTTCGTAAATTACAGTGCATCCAAAACATTGCAGCTAGAATCGTATCAAATACCATATACACTAGTATACACTAGTATAACTCCTGTTCTTAAGAAACTGCATTGGCTTCCTGTTGAACATCACTCAGTCTTAAAAACAGCCACCCTTGTTTATAAGTTTCTCCACACTGGTTTTCCCAAGTATTTTGCTCCATACATCTATTCCAACAGCAGTTTCTACAGTACCAGGTGCAGTCAGAGTGGTGTAATTTCCTTGTCATTCCCAAGTTTCAACCCTCAGTCCATAAATCCATCAAAAAGTTTGGTTATAGTTTTGCTTTTGATGCTCCCACTGTTTGGAATGCTCTTCCTGAGGAGATTCATGCGTCCCCCTCTCTGGCCTCCTTCAGAAAATGCCTCAAACCTACCTTTACACCAAGGCATACCCTCCTTAGTCTTACTTACACCCTGGCATTCTATGTGGTGCTTGGACTCTTTTCTGTCCCTGGTTATTGAAATTGGTTGAGTGTTTTTTGTTTTGTTGCACCTTAGACTCCCCTTTGAATAGGGGAGATTAAGCGCTATAAAAGTCCAATTAGAATTAGAATATGGTTTTTATATATTAAGGGATATTAAGGTGCATTGCATTTTTTTCAATGTATCTTTGGAATTAAAATATGCAGTTGTCATATTGAATTATGGATTCTGTAATAGCTTTCTAAGATGTTTTACATTAAATAAAATTAGAAAAGCTAAAGGATCTTTTTATAGCCAGGAAACTAGAACATCTACAGTTCAGTTTGATGTTCACTGTCCTAATAGATTTATTAGACTTCATAGGGTAAAATTTTCTATTTCAAATTATAAATATAACTTCTGAGCAGCCTGAATTCCCCAAAAGATGTCCAGCAGAATACTTATTGCAAAACAACAAGAACAGACTGTAGACTTTCAATATTCTCAGTTAAATGGGACAATTAGAGGCCAATATGTGGCACAGCAGTGATGGTGATGAAATTCATTCTTATTGTATCTATTTGGTAACCCAGCATGTAAAGCATCTTGCCACAAAATTTTTCAATGCTATCTATTACAGATTTTTTTGGTGTCATTTTGTATACATGCTGCCAAATTTTTAAAAACTTGTATTGTGAATTACGTTACTTCATACTGGATTTGTGATTGAAGCAGTAAAAATTATATAAATGAAATAATAGTCTGTATTTAATTCTGAACTGTAGTTATTTGGGGTTTTACTTCGCTTTCAACACTGTACAGGTCATATCACGACGGGTAGTTGGAAGGGCAGAGGAAACCAGTACATACAGTTCGTTAGGGTTCTGTACTGTAAACTGCCAACCCACGGTAAGCAACTACCAGCGGGAATCGAACCCCGGCCTCAGAGGTGGGAGGCCAGAGTGTTACCACTCTGCCACTGTGGCCCCTCTGAACTGTAGTAAACCTAATAATAAAACATAGTTAAGCGAATAAAATATTTCTGAATATATTTTTCTTGAAAACATACTATATGGCTGAAAGAAATCTGTAAAACACAATGCAAGTTACAAAAGTAACTTCATGTCAATGTCTATTATAATGTGACTGTTTTTTTTTTGTTGTCTTAAAAGTTATGTACAGATAAAAATAGAAAAAACAGATTTTTGAAACCATATTAGACAAGAAACCAACAGTGATAATACCTTTTATTTTAATGATTTACAGTTTCTATGTTTGGTAACATAATTCACATGCAGCAAGGAAGCTAGTAGAGCAAGGTAAAGACAGTTAAATCTAAAATTCTGAAACTCTCACTAGATTCTTAAAGTGGCAATGAACTGTTTATAAAGTCTTTTAAAGCTGCAAATACATCTTTTGGTGTATTATCCTCAAGAATTGACATCTTAACAGGATGAAATGAAAAAGAATACCAAATAAAAAAGCTTATTTATCAGACTTTTGCAGTAATTACAAAAATGTTTGTTAATCTACCTTGTTGAGGGGGTTATTTTTCATAACATAATGTCACTCATGACATTATTTAATTTTTTTTTAGATTACATTTAATCTGAAGTTGTTATAACAACAAACAAATATCCATGAAATGGTAATGGAATTAACTTACTTTGGTTACAAATGCCAGCACTTTTGTCAAATTGTGTTCTTAGATTTAACAACAGTGTCTTACTATTCTATGGTGGTGTAGAACACACCGTATTTATCCATACAAATGCCCCTCCCTAGTAATCGCCCCTTTTCTTAACACTTACAAAGTTCATATTTCAGAACTTTACATCCTTCTCAACAGCCAGCAACTTTGTGATTCCGGGATTCTGAAAAAAGGTGCCTTAGTACTTCCCCAATCAAATACTGCTTCCGCGAAATAAAGAAAATCACAACAAAACATGGTAATTGTGATCACAGATGCATTAATATCTGTAAAAATACAAGACAGAAATTTATAATTTCTTCAGATTTAAGGTTTGTTACTAATATTTTAAGCTCTCCCGTCATAAGACATGCTGCAAGCAAGGCCAAGGTGTCCATTATCACCCATTGCCACTGGAGTCGATGATGATTTTATTTGTAATAGTAGCACTACTATAGTACTTACCATTACCTTGTAAGTTATGTATTCTGTAGTGTATCACAAGTTGACTTAAAATGTCCACCATTAAAACACTCACTAAAAATGATGGATGCATTTTCTGACACCATTATAGCCTGGTTCAGTTGGAACAATGGCATGAAGTTTCAGCATTCCTGGCCCTTTACTGGTTGTATAAGCAATCAGACAAGAAAGCGGAGCCTTCTATATGTTTTGGTTTCAAAGAAAAGCATGTTTCAGTGGAAATTTAACATTTTTAGTGAAGCACCCATTCCTAGTCTTTTGTAAGTATACAGTATTCTTTGACCTTTTCTGCTTCTTTTCTCCCACACTCCAGCATTGTTGTTGCCCGTTTGCCTGTTTGCATCTGTTTGAGCTAATTCCGCTCTTAAGAACCCCTATGAATATTTACTCTGGTGTCTTTTATTTTATTTTTACAAGAAAAATGCATCCATAAGGTTTAAGCAAAACTACAGATGAACTATATATTATTGAAGTAAATGCCCTCCATCTCTCCCACCCTTCCACAAGTTGATTCCATGCTGCAACAATTGACTGTAATCAATGAGAGCATAAATGTCAAAATAAAGAGTAAATTGTTGTCAATAATAAAGTACTGAACCATTACTCCCCAATTCTAGAGAATTTCAAATTAACTATAAGAACTTATACACATCAGATTGGGCTACATTTGAAGACAAGTAGATGTAACTGATACAAGTGAATCACATTACTACCTTGTGAATTACATTACTTCATGTTACATGCAATATTAAAAAAGTGTTCATTGCACATTAATCTTTAGTATTGCACTGGCTGAAATCTTTACTATCTAATGCTCATGTAATTCTGCCATACACTGTGACAAGGTACAGACAAATAATCTGTGATATAACTACCTAGTACCTGATAGTTATTTGTAACAAATGATATGTGCAACAGAATATAAAATAATATTGTGCATAACTCTGACATTTTGTACATGTAGTCTTCCCCATGCTGTTAAAAATGCTTAACTATACTGCAGTAAACTACTTTTGGAAAAATTACCCATTTTTGTCAATTCAGGGTCAAGTAATTCAAAGTAACATAATTCACTGAATTATACTAAATCAAATATAAATTTGCGATCTTTGTGTTAACATTGTTATTATTCTAATACACAACAAGGGTCAACATATTATTGTCATATATAGTTTTCTTGTCATCCTCACATCGTGAGGAAATTACAAATGACTGGTAAAATGATGTAATTCACGTGAGAAAATACAGATTTCTACTTTTGGTACTTCCTTAAGAATTGCTTGTATTTGTAGTCTTCTGCTGAAATACTACTTTCACATTCTGATAATCCACTTATTCAGGAATTATTTGCACTAAAAAGCTGGACTTTTAGAATTCCCAAATGTGAAGAGATTTTAGTTTTTATAATGGTAACGTAATTCACAAGAATATTTTGGACACTTTCAAATTTGGCAAAAAATAATATTTTGTTTATGTCTTTTAAATTTGTTTATTTGGGGTTTTACGTCGCTTTCAACACTGTACAGGTCATATCACGACGGGTAGTTGGAAGGGCAGAGGAAACCAGTACATAGAGTTCGCTAGGGTTGTGTACTGTAAACTGCCGACCAACGGCAAGCAACTACCAGCTTTCCCACTTACGGCCATGACGGGGATCGAACCCCGGCCGCAGAGGTGGGAGGCGAGAGTGTTACCACTCTGCCACCGTGGCCCCTTTATGTCTTTTAAAAGAACTTTTGATATTTGCATGGTAGAGATTAACTGGAAGCTAAGTAGTATTGACTTAACTCTAGTTTACCACATTAAAGAAAAAAATGTTATTTTAATTTTATTACCCAGGCTTTGGACTCTGTGTTTTGGGGCCAAGAAGTATCCTCTGCACCAGAAAAAAAGTTGCAAGACAAATTTCCTATCTCGAATAAACATTACATAAGAAATAACTATGCAGCATATCAGTCTCATCAGTTGACAAATTTTAACATTATCATAAGAAAAAACTATGCAGCATATCAGTGTCATCAGTTGACACATTTTAAGACAGAAATTGGGAATTAAAGAACTCTGCATCTGTGGACAAGCAGCAAAAATGGTGATATTTTAAGAAAAAAATAAGAATGGACTCATTCCATCAGTATGGAATTTGGTTAAAAATCCCATTTGTAGACTGTGAATGCTCAAATCTTAGCTTGTGTGAACTATAAATATTCTGGGCTTAGTTTGTAATGCATGTAAAATATTATTAATTTAATATTGTATACATTTGCAGATACCTGTGTAGTTTCTCTAGTGATATGTAATCTGCATTTGCATGAAATAAACAGGCCAATATTGTTAGCCCTTTGTAATGTGCCTCAGATCCAGATATGAAGAAATGAGAAGCAGGAGTGGGGTAAAATAATATTTATTTACAATTACACCAATAAACTAGAAAATATTTACAATTGCAAGATTATTTATTCATATGTGATCATTTAAGTGATCCATACTTACACTGTAAAAAGTAAAAAGAACTATAATTATGCCATTTTGTAATAAACTCATCATTATAAATGAACCCAATTTAATTTTAGATTTTACAAAATACTCAAACACAACTTATCATAAGGACGTGCAACACAGGATGCCACAAATTGTAAAGGGTAAACAACACTCAATACAGCAAATGTGGTATTCCATTTTTTACACTTCATGGGGTAACCAAAAATACTGTACATAAATAGTAAAACGTTAGCGCTAAATAAGAGTATAAAAACATGGGCAGAAGGAAACATTTAAGAATCCTATTTACAAACCTGGCTGATAAGTATGATGCCATGTGATGGCCTGTTTACTCTAACCCTAAGCCTTAGATGCTATCCCATGTTAATAGGAGCTATAATACAGCTATATGACTAGGACAGTGAGTCCAAAACAAAGATACTAACATTACTAAAGCAAAGAAACCCAACAAGGAACATCTTATCTAATTACACAATGCACCAATGTTCTACAAATGTAATATCATAACATTTTACCCGAATAATTACAAGTACAATCACAATTACCAAATACCATGCTAAAATGATCCACTCCCAAATAAGTTCATGCTAGGGCCAAAGCATAAAGTGTATTCATAACTACTCCATAACTTAATCATATTAACCATTATGTAAAAGTATCAGGTTGCATAAAGATCAACTTACAAATCAAATGCTCAACAGGAAATGAGCATCCCTCTGTGACCATTTTTAGACTGGAAACTCAGTGGAGGCCAGAAGCAGGGCAGCATGAGCAGTGGAAGCAGTCCCCAGAGCTGGCATTGCCAGGTGACTTGAAAAAAGACAAGAATTAGTGTCTGGATTTGGTGTGAGGGTGGGGAGTGGGCAAAGAAAAATTTTAAATGTTACACAATTTTTTACAAATGGCGTCCTTTCAGTTTGACTTCCCTTTCAAGAGTGAATGGCTCCCCATTTTTTGTGGGGAAATTTTAATGAGAGGTGAAAGGTGAACCAAGCAAAATTTTGAGGACCAACAACAAGAATTTATATAGTCCGCAGGCTAGGTATGACCCACATGCACCCCCACCGCACAACTTGACTTTGCTATATTTTTTAATCCTTATCTTGTATGGAAATGGAGAGATAACATGAAATTAACTGGGATACACAAGGTGTTCTGGCCATATTTGGACGTATACCCTATTTTAAGCCAATTCACAACTGACGATGCTTATAAATATTAGCATATTTCAAATTGTATTTTCACCTACTTATCTATGTCATAATTAGTCCGCAGACTATTACTCATAAGGAACTGAGCAATAAAACATGTAGAAATTAAAGTTCTACTCTTCAATAATTTTGATAATTGTTCTTTGGTTTTAGCAGATATTATAACAAAAGATAATATATCTGTTACATCTGTAAAGGTAAACATAAAAGTATTCCTTGTAATAAAATCATAATGATCTTTAAAAACAGAGGAAAATGGTTTACTTTTAATTGCCAACTGATCTAGCAACAAGGCAAATGACAACACCAACTACAACAACACCTGGAGTGCATGATCCATCAAGAAGAGTAGATACTGAAGCTTTGATGTCATTGCTAACTACAGGGTCAACGAGTGATGTTTCCATATATTTTTTGCAAGTGCAAACAACATAGACTGTACAAAGATAAAAATCTAAACCAGATTTTTGTTATAGGTAGTGTTAAAATATCATATCTGAATGTTTAATGTCCACGTTTCCATCATTCTTGCCAAAAGGTATTTTGTGAATGACTTGACCATTTTGAATGAATTCAATACTCATAGAAGTTTCTCGTAAATTTGAAAATGGCTGGTTGGTTAAAATTTTCCTTATCATGATATTAATTGATCAAAGTCAGTAGTCTATTTTTATCCCTGTTTGATAAATCATTCAATGAAAAATTTTCCTTGTGAAAGTTGTGAAAAGACTGATTTGTAATCCACCAGAGGTTCAATTCTGATTCGACTCTAAGGTCTTTAGAAATGGCTTGAGGCCTACCTGATGTCATAAGGTGTTCATGACAATAATTTTTGAATTCTTGACATGTGAATATATTGTGGTATGATTGAGTCTCAATGACATGGAAGTAACATTTTGACATTTAATGACTTGGTTTCAACCGTCTTGGTTGGGATGCATATCCAGCTGATGCCAAGATATGGAATGCATTGAGACATGTCTCACTATGACCATGGCTGATAAAGGGTCACACAAGCGTAATCCTAAAGAACATAATGTACCTCTTAAAATATGGCTTACCCACTCACTGTGCTGTTTGATTTCACACAATTCATTCTTTATTTGTTCCCGCCAGAGTATATCACTGATGTGATAAAGAAACACTTGTCATGTGGAGTTTGATCAGTTTGGAGTATTATACATGTAGACAGAGGGCCTCAGAGTCCTAGTCAGTTAGCAGATTTGACATCTGATCACACTAACAGATGTGAGTTGCACCAAAATTCATTCAGCCATTTACTAATTCATTTTATTCCCTAGTTATGATTTTACAATATCTCCTTTATATTAATACCGGGTTAGTTAGGACTTAGGATTGGGTTAGGATAGGCAGTTTCTAATCCATTGATCTATCTATTCATCAAGAGACAGATTGGTTGTATTACTGATAGACATTGATTTTAGACATTCAACTCAAGTAAAGGGAAAATTCTTCCAGATATCTTCCAGTTCAGCTAAGGAATGATTTTAGGGCTCTGGTTAGTAATAATATGTTTGTAAAGCCCTCTCTAATTCCTGATGAACAACCATATTTCTAGTTTAAAACAGTCCAAAAGTCAGCAAAACTGTTTCATAAGACTTTAAGCTTTGCTGTTTTATGTGCACTAGTTAATTTATAGCACTGAAAGATATATTTAGAATTACACAAACACAACCGAGTAGTGTACATCACACAACAAAGGTTTTAATATTTTTCAACCTTGGATTTTGTTTCTTCTAGGGTTTTTTCTACAAGTTTCTTTGTACAATTGATTGTCACACCCATACAACAGTTTGTGGCAGGGGTCCCTGTAAAGTATGGCAAATGTGTCCCAGCTAAATACACTGTGCAAGTATTTGTAAGTACTGTCCCGTTGCATAACAATTTCAATGTTTACAGAACTTGTGTGATTCAGAAAACGTTGTGGTTCATGATGTAGATCACACGTGTTAAAGTGTAAATGAACAGGGTGTACATTCAGTACTAAGTGCAAAATTCAACAACAAAAATCATGCGAAACAGCACTCAAAGGAGTGCGAATCTTCACCTTCTCGTTCCTATGATATGTTACAGCCCTCATTGGCTGTTCACGTAAAACCTTCATTGCAAGGGAATAAAACCAAAACTGGGTCTTTTGATGAGGAACTGATGAACATGGAGGAACGGGATAATGATAGTGCATCAACCTCACAGAAGGTAATTGATGATAATAAGACCTTTGATGTTATGGTCCATGACCAAGCTGGAAATGTTACTCATGTTATTGCTGACATGTACATAGATCCACACTTGGCTCCTTCAAAAATCCATACTTTGGAGGGCAATAAAAATGGAAATGGGTCTTTGGACGGGTAGCAATGGCATGTCAGAAATGAAAATCAGAAAATGGTGTTGACAATTTTAACATGGCAGCTGAAACTTGTGATCAGGTAACCAGACAATTTGGATTTGTTATTAAACCAAAACTGTGACCACAATATATCTTCTACCATTGAGTGTGGCACTATGGCTACACATGAGCAAAAAAATATTATCAATGTTATGAACAATGAGCCACACAAATTTGATTTTTGTCCACTTACCCCACTTGAGCCTTACAAAGGTGAACCAGTGCACTGAGATGTGTGTCCTACTGACCTAGAAGCCCATTCTTTAGTTACAACCACTGGGAAGCCAAATTATTTGGCTGCTAGAATACCTGTTGGTTCACAGCTTAACATCAGTACCTGGCGTTCACACTTGTCTAATTATTGGGATGTCCAATTGCCAGATTTATTAGAGTACGGGTTTCCTCTGGATGTTGATAGAGGTACTTTACTCACATCAACAGAAACAAATCATGCTTCAGCTTTACAAAATTCACAACATGTAAAATCCTATATTCAGGAAGAACTCTCTTTTTCAGGCAATGTTAGGCCCTTTTCAGGCTAAGCCTATTTCTTTGCACATATCTCCCCTAATGGGCAAGATTCATTCAAGAAAAGGGCTATTATGGATCTTAGTTGGCCTAAAGGTGCAGCAGTTAATGCTTCTGTTCAAAAAGATGTGTATTTAGGTACCCAGTATGTCCTTAACTATCCTTCTATGGATTCTATAACTAGTTCTCTGGTTAAGTTATGTCCTGCTGCATTAATTTATAAAGTTGACATAAGTTGTGCTTTTAGGCAAATAAAAATTGATCCCACAGACATTGACCTTTTAGGCTTTAAATTTCAAGATCAGTACTTCATCGATAGATCGGTATCCTTCGGATATCGAAATGGGAGCCAGATTTTTCAGAGGTGCACGGACGCTGTACGGTTTACCATGCAACAACATGGCTTTCCTCATCTATTTAACTATATAGATGATTTAATATATACTGGCTTACCCGCTAATATACACAATTCCTTCCAGTTTCTTCTCAACTTAATACAGGAATTAGGTTTGGAAATTTCACAAAAGAAATTAGTACCACCCTCTACTTCTGTGGTGTGCCTAGGTATTCATATTGACACTATTAATAGAACTTTGTCTATTCCTGATCAAAAATTAGCAGAAATTGTCGATATTTGTAAATCCTGGGTCTCAAAAACTTACTGCAGTAAGAGACAGTTACAGTCACTTCTAGGGAGTTTATTATACATCAGTAAATGCATGAAACCCGCTCGTTTTTTTCCTCAATAGGATGTTGGCTCTACTCCGAAATAATCATCATAGAGATAACATATTATTGAACCAACCTTTTTCCAAGATCTTTCTTGATTTAATACTTTTCTATGCAATTTCAATGGTACCACGTATTATGACAAAAAACTCCCCAGTTCACAAGTATATATTTAGACGCCTGTTTTACAAGCTTGGGGGAGATTATGATTCAATGGTATATGGCCTGGAAATACCCTTTGGTTATGGAAGTTATGATATTTGCCACTTAGAAATGCTTAACATAGTAGTTGCCTCCAAGCTTTGGGCGGTACATTGGAAAGACAGAAAAATACAAATATATTGTGATAATATGGCTGTTGTAAAGGTCTTAAACACAGGTAGGGCTCGAGATCAAATCCTTGCAGCTTGTGCTCGAAATATCTGGTTGATCACGGCTACCTATAATATTGAATTTACATTATCCCACATTTCTGGTCAATCCAATAACATAGCAGAGTTATTGTCCCATTGGGGTGTAACAGTGGATCCAGTCACAAAACTTCAAAAATTGCTACATAACTATGTGTGGATTAATGCTCATATAGATTTGACACTCTTAAATTATAATACTTAGACATACTCTTCTGTCCCCCGTTTTCTCATTTAATATTGTAGAGTTACCTGGTGTGGCAGCCCAGCTGGCCACCTTGGCTTCTAAGAGACTGATGTATGGTTTCAGACTTTCCACTTTGCAGCAATATCAACATATGTGGAAGGATTTTGTGGGTTACCAGGTGGTGGCTCGGCTGCGCCACTATCACGTGAATACAGACATTTTACTTTCATTCATGGAATTCCTCCATTCTAATGGTTTGTCTGCTAACCATATTGCCAACTACATGGCTGCATTGACCCCTTCAATGATGATAGAATTCCTCTGTTCTTAAAAGCTTTAAAGCTTCAGACTCCCTTGAGTATACCTACTAGGTCACACATTGACACATTATCTTCTATAGTAGCTTCCACACCCAAAACCTTTTAAAGCTTTGTATCTCTTATGTTGTTTTTCCTTCCTCCATCTCCAACCTCTTACCTCACACTACCACCCTCTTTTGACCCCACTAGGCAACTGGCTAGAGCAGATTTTATTTCAGTTCATGAAGGGGCAATACTTCTCATTAAGTGGAGTAAGACCATGCAGGTCAGGAAGCAAGCAGTAACAATTCCATTGCCAAATCTCGGAGCCTCCCATCTGTGCCCTATAAAAGCTGTTCAGATGATTCAATTGGTTTCTGTTGACCCTAATGATCCACTTTTTCTTGTTCCAAGAACTTCTAGGCCAGTTCCTCTCACTGATTCAGTTGCTAGGAAGCATTTAAAGAAAATTTCAAATGTATTATATGTTACCACTTCCCTTACATTTTATGATTTCAGAAGAGCAGGTGCCAGGTGGGCCTTCCAACAAGATGTTCTTTTAGAGCACATCATGAAACATGGCACCTGGAAATCGGATGCTGTATGGTCATACCTCTCTAATTCTACACTTAATAATAATTTAGTTTATATCACCAACAGCCATGTAGATATAATTCATACTAGTATTTTGATCACTGGTCTACGTGTGTGTAAAACACCTTTCCTCCACCATGACCTGAGAATAACAGTAACTTCTGGCATTGCAACAAACTTTGCATGTATTCACTATTGGGTAAATATTGTTCCATCAGTTGGGTATTGTTTTCACCTTCACTGACGTGCTGGTCATTCCAAGGTCGACAAACTCTGACCTTTCACCTCTTGTATTGATTATGCTGTTTTTCTGTTACCTCCAAGGTCATGTGATCAGGTCAGTTTTAGACCTTGACCTTAGTGTGGAGGTCAATCTCATGATTAGTTCTTTCCAATGCCAGATCTTCAGTATTACAAATATTTTAAATTAAATGTGCATATGTCAAAAGAAGTAGAAATAGAAATATAAAACCCATTTATTATGTTATTTCTTGTCTTGGGACTCCCTGGGGTCTTGTGATTTTGTATTGCAAACTTATTTCTCTGACAAATTTGTCGTAAAATGTGCAATATGAAGTGACCTACACCACCCTTTATTTTGAATATGACCCAATAGAACTGTTTCTACGGTTGCCATTTTTGTTTCTACATTTCAGCCTTTTGGACTTTGTTTAACAGACTGGAGCTTATCACAACTTTTATGAAATTTGGTCAGAATCTTAACCTTAAAGAGATCTTTAGACATAACCGAATAAGGATTGATACCGTCACAAATATTCACTCCCATTTCCTTTTTGTAATTTGTCTCCATGCCACAGACTAAACCCTTAGACTAATTTTAACGATTTTTGTTGGGAAGGTGCCGCAAGAGGTGATCTATAATCTTGACCAATATCCAATAAATATGTCATTTGTTGGCAGTTTGTTTTATGAACCATCATTTTAAACCTATAAATAGTTTTATTGTTTTAGTATTCTATTGTTTTTATACTCAGCACTATATCTTCATGTATTGCAGGACTAAAATAACTATGACCCCTCCAACTGCACAAGGATATCCAAACTCTGAAGTTACTGACATTCCACTAACTGGACGAAAGAGGCCCAAGGAAGACCATAAATAGTCCATGAGGTTCTAGAGCCTGCCACTTGCGCTAAGACCCAATGATAGAGAATCCCGCAGTGGCCCAGTTGGCGATATGTGTCTGTCTAATTTTAGGAAAATAACTCAAAAAAGTTGTGGACAGATTCTGATGAGGCTTGGTGGTTCAAAATACTACTTTGTACTATTTTAACACTTCTTATATACATATATTTTATCTTGATATACTAACATGTAAATAAATTTTCAAACTTCCTTTCTGTGTATCACTGTCTGTATTGACCTTATCTGCCACCTTGATATTTAACCCCAGAGTTGAGAAACTGAATAACTTGGTATAGTTTGGTATAGTTGTACAACTCTATACAAAAGTCATTAATGAAAGTTTAAGTCACGACATTTTTCTTTGTCAACTGTCTAATTTGAACTTTTACTATAGTGTATTATTTGAATTTATATGACATTGCAGAAGAAACCCTTTTAAAGATTTTAATTATTTAGAGTAAGGATTTGTTAAATACATGTCTTATGTGTACCCATTATCCCAAATAAACAAATAAAAAAACAAATTATATTTGATATACAGATTGATACCACATTTCTCTGTATTTACTTGTTTCAACTATTTAAAGTTGTGGTTTGAAATTAAACATTTGGGTGCTGGCACTTTGACTTATTTATTTGGGATTTTACGTTGCTTTTGACAGGTCATATCATGACAGGCAGTTTTATGGGCAGAGGAAACCAGAACAAACAATTGGACAAGGTTCTGTATTGTAAATTGCCCACTAGCGGTAATGAACTACCAACTTTCCTGCATAAGGTCTGGGGTTTGAACCGCCAAGCTCAGAGGTGAGAGGCGAGTGTGTTAACACTGTGCCACCATAGCCCCTTCAATTGTGTAGTCCACTGCAGTAAAAAGAGGTCCTCGGTGCCCGAGTGGGGTAGCAGTTTTGGCATCTAGTCAAAGGCTGTCACCTCTTTGTGGTTTCGGGCCTCACAAATGACAATGCTGAGGACCTGTCCCAATATGACCCTGGGTGACCAAATTGGTTGGTTTTTATATAAATGGTACAAAAAAGTAAGCTATGTGTAATATCTAGTACTTGACACAATAGGGTGTTTCACTGGCTGTTCCTAGTCTCTGTAGAAGCAATACTCACCCAAAGGGTTAATATGAGAAATGACATAGACCTGTATGTGTTTGGTGATCTACTGGGTATGTATGTTGTATACTGTTCGTAAGTTTAAGAGAAATGTAGACTAACTCGAACAGGTGCATATTTTACCTCACATTAAGAAGCATATACATTATTCACCCATCTAGTAGGCTCCTTATAAACCAGGTTATCAGAAATTTTATGGTTTTATCAGCAGTGTGGTATATAATAGGAAGACTTCCCGAATGACATATACAGAAAAATATATCAGATATATCAGAAATGAAGATAATATTATACAGGCATTATATTGGTAATCTTCATGAGTGATATATTTTTCTGCATATGTCTGATGAGGGATGTTTTACTTTTATTATCCACCATTTTGTACGATTCATGGTTTAAACAATACGAATATTTAATGAGAGAATGTGACAAAGGCTGTCAAAAAGCAGTGGCAACAATGAATTTTAAAACTTTAATTTTTAACTTGCAATATCTCAGTCATTTCTGCATGGATTTTTATGCAACAAACATGAGCAGAAGCACTGTGAAAATACCATTCTAATGATATATTGTACATCTTTGTAAAATACATAGTTTCCGAGATCTTGTTGAAAAAAGTTATTCACACTCATTATCCATTGTATAGAGGCGCCATTGTACACAAAAAATATATCCCGCTCCGTATATTACCCGCTATAAGGGTCAAATACGGCGCACAGTGGATAATAAAATTGTATATTTTCTTACAACACTTGTGGATGGATCCACGTCACCTGTATATGTTTACCTATAAATGTCTATGGGTGTGCATGTTCTTATATTTAGTAAAAACATAGTAAATGTTTGCCTACATGAGATTCCAAGCCAAAATTTGTTTGATGAAGGACAAACTTCTATACTATCTTTAATTGTTATACCAATATCATCATACAGTTTCTGATGTAGTGACAGGGTTAAAATGTCAGATTCCAAGGTCATATTCAGAGGTTAAATAAAGTGGTATGCTTGGTTTGCGGTTTTTATTTTACATGTTAGTTTATGTACACAGAGGGTTAAAAACAGTAAAAGTTTTGAGAATTTGATTAAAAATTTGAAAAAACACCAAACCCAAACTATAAGGAAGCAGGGATGATAGAAGCAAAGGTGGTAGGTACAATTGAGGGAGCTACTGATGCGTTTTGTAAATATTGCCAAACAGCTGAACTCTTCCAAAGTCCATGAGCCATAATATCCTGTAGTTGAATGTTTGAGTCAAAGGCTAAGGTAGCTCCTGACCTCCGAAAGGAGTGGAACCCATGACCTTGCAAAGGAATATTCAAATGGGTGAGGACCAGTTTGAGAGCATCCCTAATAGTGGTATCAATAACTGGGTGGAAAGGAGGGTTTCTATGAACAAATAATGGAGCATGCCTAGGAAGAGGTCTGGTATACATAAGATCCTGAAGAGCTTGAACTGGGCAAAGGTCAGTATTTTCTAATTGAGGAATCTGGACAAAATGATGAGATGAACTGTCTTGCAAGGTCTTGGTCTACTTAAGAAGAACATGGGCTCTGGGTTTTAGAAAGAGGATGTCTTGTCTAAGTATGTGTCTCATGGGGTTAAATTGAGCTTTTGAATGAGGGGCTATGTTAGAAATCTTCAAAAATGCGAAAGCAGCTAGCAGGAAAGCAGCTCTAAAAAGTGGAGGATCACTCAAAAGGATGCAAGCCTTTGAAATGGCATTCAAGGTATGTAAAGAAAATATGCCCCTGGAGGGGGCATTAAAATATGTATTTCTGGTAACACTCTTCAAATATGACACTACTAGGTGATGAGAAAGTGCTGCCGGGTCCCAGCCATAATGCTTGGCTAAGGACCTAAGGGATGCCAGATAATTTAACATAACACTATATGATATGTTATTAACATACAGATATTCTAAAAATGCTAGAACTGAATGTACTGTGAATTGCAGAGGAAGGTCCATGAACACGACAAATGAAAGGTGAGTCCTAAGGTGGGTGGCGTGTGCAGATCTGGTGGCAGGTCTGTACGCTGTGTTAATTCTACTCCAGGCTGCCAATGCTAGAGATGAAGAAGGTGCCTCCATATCTGTAAATTATATATGAAGACTAAGGTCAAAATGTGAATGAGACACAGTGTCCCACTGATAGTTATCAAGTAAATCCTGTAAAATTTCACTATTCACAGGGTTAGGTGAATAGATTCTTGACAAAGTATCAGCTATGGTGTTTTTAATGCCCGGCATATGATTAACTTCGATTTTTATGTCATTGTGAGCTGTCAGGAGCCACACATTCCTCATACAGAGAGCTAAGAATGGATCCTTAGTCTTACCAGACCTGATCACCTGGACTACACTGTGCTTATCGCAAAAGATACTTATTCGTATGTGACGCCATTGGCTTCCCCATAACCTTAAAGCAATCACTACATTCAGCATCTCCAAATGTACTATTGTTAAGTTAAAGCCTGGGATTTGCCTTACAGGGGTAGCATAAAGCCTATGAGTGAGGCATCTAGGAAAAGAGTCTGATTTGTATCAACTTCCGGCTTTCTGAAATACGTAATTCCATTAAATGTTGGGAGGAATTCAAGAAACCAAGCAATGTCTTTATGAAATTCCTGATCTAAATAAATCCTAGTTTTGCCTGAATTTTTTCTGAATAAAGCTAATATGCGATTGATGAAGACCCTTGCCGAACGAACACATTTTTGAATATATAAAAGCTTGCCCATTAAAGATTGATAAGCCCTTTTTGTTAAATATTTTCTATCTCTAACTTTGGTACATTCTTCAATGATTTCACACAATATTTCTTGGGGGATAGAGAGAGTATTATTAGTAACATCAGTGTTAATGCCCAAATATGTAACTTTTTTGGTTGGAGCAGTGAGTTTTGAAGTATTCAAGGGGAGACCGAGTTCGTTCAACAACGTACACAACTTGCGAAAGACTGTGTCAGCCTCAACTCGGGGAAGTACGGCCACATAATCATCTATATAGCAATGTAACCTGACTTGATCTTTCATCAGGTAAGCTACTGCATCGGATATTTATTGATACGAAGCTGTCTTATGGACCCAGCCAAACGCTACCGACTTATCAAGAAAGTATTGGTTATTAACTTTAGGCCCAAACTTAAGAGAATCAGCTGGGTCTACAGGTAAATTCCTAAATGCCCTCGCCACATCTACTTTGAATAGTACAGGGTCATTTTGTGTGCCAATTATATCTTGGACAACAGTATCAATAGATGGAAGTTTCAGTGCAAATAAGCTACCATCAAAGCGATCTTTAGACACCTGGTCATTTAAGGATTTACCCCTGGGGTAGGAGAGATCTAAAATAACCCTTCTACTGTCCCCATCCTTTGGTCGGGACATCAGGGGAGAGCAATGGTATTCAGGATGGTCTACAAAATCCTTGGGGCCTAACATGGCCCCCATCTCGATTTCTTTGTGCAAATATGTTTGAATATCATTTGGATACTGCAATGCAGAGTGATGGTTACATACGTCCCTATTTTGCAACTGAGAGCAATTATGAATGGACAGGGGAAATCCAAACCTAATGTACTGGATCAATCTATCATCCGGATAATCATGGAAGTATTTCTCCCTCACTGTTACATTTAAGCCCGAGACTATGGGGATCCTTGCTTCCCAATAGTTAGGTGTTTTAGTAGACAAAATGACATTAGCCACTTGTAGGCACGTGTCAATGGAATTTATGGTGATCCCAACATTCTTTGTCCTTATAAAAACCCATGAGTAGTTTTGGCTGCCAACAATTCTTGGCTGTTATGATAACTAACTCTAGTGGACTCATTCAGGCCCAAATGGAGATTACCTATTACTTCAAAGGGGCCAAGAGTCCCCATGAAAGAGACCAAGGATACTAACTGGTCCTTGCGGTTGACTGCCTATATATAGAAGCCATGAGAAAGTTCATATATGTCCTGATTTATATGCACAATCGGGCCCCAAAGATCACCATGACTGCTCCAATGATTTGTAAAAACAACATTATCATTGATTTGATCCATGACATGGGACTGGTTGCTACTAGCCCCCGTCCCTTGATAAGTATGAACTCCCCCTGGGACACCAGCAGTCACCAAAGACCTGATATTAAACTCTTTGTCATAGATAACAAGTGAAAACTGATAACCCGCCTCTCGACACTGGCTGCTGGGGCCCCGGGGAGGGTAAACAAATTCATAGTCTGGTATTTTAACATTATTTTCAACACATATATTTTTAGGCAAAGTCATTGCACAACATGAACTACCTCCACCTACTACACCATAGTCCAAGTAATTAACATAATTATACTATTTACTATTAATTGTTCTGTATTTGCAGAGTGTCCAGGTGATCTTCCAGGATCCTACCTTGCAGTACTAGGTTTCAGTTCCTGAGCTTTGCTACTATTCTTAGCAGTACACTTAGACTCCGGATGTGTCATAGAGCGTCCTTGTTTATAACAGAATGAACAGATATGCCTGTAGATCCCATGATGGCTGTCATAGGTGCAGCTACCTTTGTTAAAAAAATTACAAACTCTACTCTTACTTGCTGGATTGAGATTCTGGCTGTTAAGAACTGCTATCTATGATGAACTTACGCGATTGAGGGCCCACTGTGTGGTATCATCCCAAGAAATTCTCCCTTCCTCTACTTCTACATGGAAACTGCCCACGCAGCTCGTACGGCAGGCCACGGAAGAGCCACAGCATTGCGGAGTGCGAGAGTTACCTGCGTAAGGACTTGTCTTAATAGAACATCATCCTGGATCTGTAAAACATTACTCAGCTGACCTGCCACCCACTGCTGGAGGCTCATGTCATCATGGACTGGCTTACGTGCATTTGCTGCAGCCACAAACCCCTCATTAGGCCACCTCCCCTCGGGTCAGGCATTGGGTGTTTCTGTATTATTATACCTTCCAGATTTACGCCTGGCAGTGAGGGGCTTACCTGGGATAACTTTTTGCTGTGCTCGCGTCTCATAATCTGTCAGCAAGTTGGCCACAACATTTGAATCCTCTGGAATAGACCTCAATCTGTCGACACTGGGTGTGATCGCATCCCTGCAATAGCCCTGTCTTTGTTCTGAAGCTTTACTGCCACTGACCGTCGCTGTGGCGTCCTCTTTTATGGCCTTCTGAGTTCCTGGATATGCTAGCTCTTCCCTAGCTGGCCACTTATACGAGTTAAGCAGGTTGGCCCGGGGTGTCAGTTCTCCAACAGTATTCTTTACTGGTGATGTGTGCTTGGGTTTGGGCAACCTGAAGGTGACATTATCAGTGGTTGTTGCGACTTCGGACGGAGTAGGAATTGAACTAACAGTATTGTTACCTTCTATTATGTCCATACGTTCGACTATCCGCCGGTTGTATTCTTCCAAACGCCTCAATGTGCACAGAATTGCCTACATTCAAAGCCGACACCTCCTGACGTGGTCTGGCTGACATTATGAGGATAGGATCCATCAACATCCCCACCAGTCACGTCTGAGTTCAAATTTGGCTTCTTACTTGCACTTTTCTTGACTTTAGCTTTGCTGGAAGCCGGCTTTTTCTTCTTATTGGTACTTAAAGGTGACTTTTTCCTTGTTGAAGGCATGTTCACATAAAATAATAAAACCAAGCGTTGCAAATAAAAAAAAAATAACCTTGTGAGTCCTTTGACTACTTGAATCAATATGCAAGACCCCTATCGGTAACAGAAATTTAATGAAGCATGACCTTCTTTATGATTGGATGTAACATTTAACAAGAATAATTTTTAAAGTTATTATGGTAGTACAGAAACTGAGGAAGCAGGCCTCGATACAGGCCGTGCTTGTCAAACTTTAACAATCAGGAATCTTTGAGATTATCATATTATTATAAGTTCCGGATTTAAAGGTTTCAATGTCTAATACATCAATGTATTTACAAATGAAAAACTAGAAAGTACTAGCAATATTATGTTTAGATTATTAAATTTCTTCATGGATAATAGAACGTTTTGTATTGATCAGTATCAAAATGGTGTATGGTTCTCACTAAAAATTACATTAAAAATTAGAATTTTGCTATATTTCGAGAAATCGTATACAAAGAGCAATAAAACTTGAAAATATGTTAGTGTTTTGTGAGCCTGACAGAAATAAGGCCTTATTAGGGCTGACAAAGGTTTAGTTTGAACAGTTAATATTTACTGTAAACTGAAAAGTTTGCTCAGAGTAAACCCATTTTTCTAAGTTTAACATCCCGTTCCTGCTTGATGTTCATAAGGCATTGCTGTGTGATATTAAAACAAAAGAGAAGTTCAAGGAGCTTGGGAGTAATATGACGGGTTTTACATATTCTATTAATACATTTTGGAAATTAAAATACTTACTTGTCTTACTAATAATTTTTGGATTATGCTATGGGAAAAAAATTCACAAATGCTTTACTGAAATAAAAAATTCAGTTCGAGTGGATGCCCACTGCCCTTATGGCACCGTTAGTCTTGATAAGATGGTGTTTTCTATTCCAAAACTTAAAATGAACTTGTGTAACCCTGGTTGCTTTTATTTCGACTCAAATGGAAAAAGGAAAAGGTGTGACTGTTGTACACATAAAATGTATTCACAGAAATGCACCCTGGATTCCCGGACTGATGCACAGTGGAATGCTTCTTGTGAAACAAGACAACATTGCAACACTTCAATATCAAAAATTGATCTCAGCGACCACTGTGGAAGTCAAGTAAATTATACATGTAGTTCAACAAATTGCATGAGCAAATGGCTTAACATCACTTATAACTGTGTACAAGGTATGAAATTGAAATTATTGGTGTAAAAGGATAAAATATAGAGACATTATTCATTCAGAAGTTTTGTCTTACAATTTGTTAATTGATCAAGTGAGAAACGTAAGGAAATTAAATATATATTCGGCTGCTTATGCCTTGCAAAATGTCGTCCGGAGCAAATAATATATGATTTATCATTTTTTCATATATTCAATCAAAATAAGTTATTAATGTGATGATTTGATTCCACTTTGACCTTTGGTTCAACAACATTATTATAATTTAAAGGCTCAATGGACACATAAAATTGGTTTAAGCTTTGGTAAGGAATATGTTCTGAAACTTTAGAACTTGTGAATTATGATATTTTGGTCTTGTAATACATGCAAGTGTATTGTTAATTGATATAATGTATGGTTGCAGAGATCTGTGTCGATTATGCTTTGACTCTGCAAAATGAATTTTGGATCCTATAAACAAGCAAGTAATCATAGATTAAGTAGTGTGCCTGTGGTAATTTAACTGCTCTGTTGACTTTTCATTAAATATTTGTCACACAATACATTATATTAATTATACATCTGGGGCGGTATTCACTAACAAAGATCAGTGAAGATCAGACCAAATTTCAGAAAAAATGATCAATGTTTGATCAGATTTTTGGATCAACCAAGATGGGAATTTACGAAACATTTGATTTGATTTTCTGATCAACTTTTGGATTAAATTCATATTCTTTAATTTAATAACTTTCAGATCAAGGCTGATCTTTTAATCAGCCACTACAGAGACTGAGGAACTAATGGTTCTATAAATAACATTGGAATTTGTGGTGCACTGTAGAATATCTTTTTCCCTCTCTGACCAGTTATTATTCCTCACTACTTTGGCGTATTTGGATGGTACTATAATGCTTTTTAGCCTGTTTTCATCCATTATTTTGTGTTTTTAGAAAATCCAAATATTGTAATAAATAAAACTTCACATCTGCAAATTACTGCCAATTTTTTGGTAAGATTTCATGTTACTGATAAAAAACATTATCAAATTCAATTTTTTTAATCTTTTCAGCTCAAGTGAATAGCTATTTGATCCCCTGGCTCACTTGAAACTTTTTCTCAAATTCGCTAATCCATATCAGTGAATACCGCTCCTGGATATAAACAGTAAGACAGCCCTTCTAATAATAAAGCCATATTAACCATTATTATAACCAGGATAAAAATTGTTTACTCACATTGTCACCTGTTACAGCAACAACAAAAGTTACAACACAAACAACAACCACAACACCTGGATTTCAAGATCCCTCAACTAAGGCTGATGAAGCTATAGGATCATGGATTACTACAGGATCAACAAATGATGTTTTTCCAACAGCTATGGTAGCAAGTGAAAGAACTAAATACATTAAGGAGAAAAATGAAAATTCAGACCAGATTGCTGTTATAGGTAGTGTATATTAGGTGTGAAATAATATGACTCAAGATTGTAGTAAGCTCTGGGATTGAAGCCGTTATGAACATGTTTTTACTAATTGGATAAAGCTTGTCTTATAATTAAAAGTGTATAATGATTAATTAAAAAATAAAATGCTGTTTTACATCCTTTTCGACAGTTAGATGATTCTGAGTTTCTGGCCAAACTGTAGTCATTATTTAAAACTTCTTGTGAGTCACCCAATGTTCAGTAATTATATTGTAGCATGGCTTTTAGCATCTAGCATCTAGCTTTTACAGACCATGACTGTTAAAATGACATATTATTATAATAATTATAATTGTATAATTATATAATTATAACTGGAAAGAAAACAGTGTTTCTCTTCAAATATTGCTCATGTACTCACTGTGCTATGTGATAACTCACAATTCATTCTGTTAGGTATAACTTGTTCCCATTACTTTGTTAAAATCTGTCAATCAGCTATCAAGTTATAGTAGATGAAATGTTTATGGAATTTAAAAAACTACATTTGTTGTGAGACATGCAAATTCTTTTACATTTTTATTTCAGGACTATCAGTTGGGTTCTGTTTGGCTTTATTCCTTTGTTGGCTAATTACAATTATTCTTTCTGAAAGAAGGTAGGAAGAATTTTATATTTCTCAGATAAAAATATTTTCATCACAAAAAGCAACTACTGGGTTCTTGGCTACATGTCAAATAACCTAATGACATTATTATTTAATCAATCTTATCAAGTTATATTTATGTAAATAATAAAAATAGTTATATTTTTAAATTACAAATCTGGTGTTGTTATTTTTGTGTAAAACTGACATAGATATATATTATGTTTAATTTGGATGAAAGGCACTTTAAAGCTCTTGGCAGTCATCATTAGATATATTAATATATTGTTTATATCAAAAGGCTGTAAGGGTTGTTTGTTTCTCCTACTTGTCATGTCACTGCCATGATAAACAGCTACCATTGGATTTGTTTTAAAAGGTAGGATGGACATCGGCCTATCACTTCTGGTGAAAATATTATAGAAATTTATGATTGTGAACAAAATGATTTTAAAATAGGCAACTTTCAAATGTTAATATATCAGTGGGCATTGCATCGATTTTCCATCCATAACAACACACCAGAGAACAGAGAATCAGCTTTTCAGCGATATCAAAGAGGTATCAATATCACAAATTACAGCGACTTCAACCAGCAATGTAATGTAATAATGCTACTTTAAAAGTCACCCAATTGTAGAAAATCTGACTGCAAGAAACCATTACCTTGTATTAATCTTGCATAAGCATTCAAAATAGCTACTGAAAATATACATGCAGAAAAAGTGCTGATGTATAACTCTGCGCTCTGAATACTTGCATTATGCCAGTGTTTATATCCTATTGGATTTTATAGTAAATACAAAAGTTAGGTTTTGCTGGGTTTGCTCTGATAATTCCTTTAACTTTTATTCAATAAAATCTAGTACTCGCAGAATAAAGAATTAATTATGATGGAAAATAAAATACAGAAATTTTGTCATGGACCTGAGGGACTTCTGTGGTCTATAAACCACCTGAAGATCTATGCAGGTTAAGCACTGAGTTTGTTGGTTTTGTAAATACACTGGGAGTGGAACTTTTATATCTTACTGCCTTTGTGCCTCTTTGTGTAAGGCTCACGTAAGGTCCATGAGACCATAATCAAGTGACAGGTGAGTATTTCATCATCCAGGTTTTTTTAATCCCCCATAATTAAAGCAACAATCATCGTTTTTTCCTATGGCTGTACACACATGGCCCAAAACGTAATATTTCTCAGTCTAAGATGCCGTCTGGGTTTTATCATATGTATGTGATGTAAGTAGATGTGATTGTTATTTGACAAAAAATTAAACCAATTGAGAAGTGTTTTATGAAGTTCTTAATCTTTTATAATTTAAAGGACACATATGTGCATTTATTAAGAAAATAAAAAAAAAAACCTTTTGCTTGACATTGTTATACCAAGTTAAAGTGTCTTAACAAGTTAAACATAAGTGTCTTAGCAAGTTAAACATATCTCTTGCCTGGGTTGGTGCTTGAAAATAAAAGGTTACATTTAGAGGAATTATGATGACGTGGATAAAGAAAAGTTTAAATTGTAATGTAGCTTGTGACACAAAATTCAGGCTTTTCATCACTCAAATGAGATGTACTATCTTCATAGATATCATGTGTTGTAATCTGTAATCTGTTAAGATTGAACATGTCGCTTCTCTTATTTATCATAACAAACTCTTCCAATATGATGACTAAAATTATCATTTCAAAAGAGGTAGTTTTTAAGGAACAACCATTTGAGTGTTTTTGTATGGTTTCTGTGTCAAATACTGTCCACATGGTGTTTGTGAAGCTATAAGTATTATGCAGGTTGGTAATTTTAAAAAAATGCCAAATGATGCATCTGAAAAATATCTCAAATGAGGAGTAATATTATAATGTTTTTGTATATGTCTAATGAGCGCTATCAAAAAGGGCGCACCAGTGGATATAAAATCTACAGGTTTTAACTTGCAATTTCACATCCATTTCTGCACAAATTTAATACAGCAAAAATGAACAAACTGTAAAAATTCAATTCTGCAATTCCCAAAAATATCACCTGGTTTATATATCTCAGCATTTGGGTCAGTATGACTTGTAGTCAGTAATACAATGATAGATTTTGTCAGTCGGAAATAAAACTTCAGTGATACCAGCTTAAGAATATGATCCATGATTGTAATAAATATGTTATGATTGTTAGCATTCTTGCTATCCTCTTTAGCCAATACTTGAATTGAAAAAAATAAAGTTTACACGATTTTGGACCATTTTTGATAGTTTAAAATCTAATATTTTCTGATAGAGCATGCAAACTAGTTTGAGATAATAACTATATATTTAATCTAAAAACTATTTCACTATCAAAGTACTAAAAATAGCAGTGAATGAATATCATACACAACACATAAAACATCCCAAAACTTCAATGAATTAGAAATAACTTAGTCTAATCAGATTTCTTGCAGTACCAAAAATTAATCTTTGTACTGTGATATGAGATGTACGTCCTGCTGTAAATGGTGTCTGTGAAACAAGGCTTTGATATTATTAGAAAAGTAGGTGCCATATAATCAAGGGGTGGCTGCAGATAGTAATATATCATAGAGATGGTAGATAGTACTCAGTGGGGATAGTAATATAAGTCACAGCTATGTTGGGCATAATATTAGATCAACAGCTTTTGCTCACCCATTTCCACATAACTTAAAAATGGCTCATTCATTGGCCAGTGTGGGAATGATATTTGTTCAGCATTAAGCAATGCTATCTCACATGTGATGGTTTACATGTCTCACTGGTAACAATTATAAAAAAATAGTCCATAAGTTTTCAGCAAACCTGTTGGATTGGTTTTGGCTTTAAGCATTATAATTCACTGGTTACATCTACACATAAAATTACTCATTGTAACATAAATATAAATACATGAAATCAAATAAATAGTTTTCACATATAATGAACACTGATTGTTAATTCCTTGTTTTTTTATCAATCCTGAACTACGAAATTTAGATTATAACAACGCCAATATGTCAAATTTATATTATAATACAGGTACAAACAATTGCAAAGGAATCAGCAATTACTGCAACAGACCTTAAACCAGATAAATGTTTCTGTCGAAGACTCTATCGCATTATCTACTTTGCATGATGTGGGGCAGCAAAGACCAGTTGAGCACACTAATAATGGCAAAGGTGATACAACACCAGTGGATCACACTGGTAATTTGACAATGACTGGGAGAGGTACAGATGAGGTAACCTATCAAAGTTTAACTCAAGGTACAACAACTGAAGAGCCAAACTACACAGGTTTAATCTAATATAATGTAGTTTGCAGCTGAAAAAATACAGTGTACAAGGGGAAACTCACTGTTCTAACCTGACTTCAGAATGGACAAAAAAACTGATATTGGGTGACATTGTTGGTCAGTATTCCCAAGCTTTTGTGTGTGAATGTGGGAAAGATTTCAAACAGGAAAACCTAAGGTGAAGAGACGAGTCTGAAGATTTTTGTTAAAACATGCTATGGAGAGACTGGTTTGTATCTGAAAAGGAACAGAGTTCCAGAAAATTATTGCAAAATGGCAGAAAGACTTATAAAATATTTGTGGGAAAAATAAAGTTTTAGCAAGGTATATTGGTTGGCCATATTTTAAATTGTTTAATCAGGACAATTTTAAACAATATCCTATATGTTTTTTTACTGGAAGGCAGTTGATTTTTTTCAGTTATGTTGTAATATGGTAAAACCTTGAGATTCCAGATTCCTGACATTAGAGGAGAGTTCCACTTGATATTTCAGTTAAAAATAAGAGTTCCTTGATCCATCTTTGAAGTTGAAAATAGAAGGAAGTGTATCAATTTTACCTAATACTTTAACAATTTGCTATTTTATGTACTGTAGGACATAAAACCACCAAATATGATAAAGATCATACAGTTATTTATGAATATCTTAAATTATGAAAATACTTTTGAAATTTTTTTGGAATAATAAATTAGGTTATTTACAGTATTTTATGATATGGTGCTCATTTTTAGTATCTAAATATGTCAGTGCACTTCTATATGTTGAGAATGCCGAACAATGTAAAATGTCAAAGCTAAAATAACTCTTTAGATTATGTATTTAAGTCTGTTCTTGTGTAAACTTGGGGATAAATTTCCTACAGTGTGTCATGGTGAAAGGTCTATCAGGTCAGTTTCAGTTTTTCTGTCCACCTTAACCAAAAGTTTATTCTAATGCTATCGATGTTGTTTATTTGGTAACACCAATCAAATTCGAGATCATACTTGAATAGTTTGACCCTAGCATTGTGGTTAACATAATCACTTTTGCAAGGGATGAATGCACATGGTTTACAAACATTTATTTTGACCCTCCTTCCCCTCTAACACTCGGTTTTCAGTTGCATAAATAGGGATCCTACCATTTATATGTCTTAATAAGATGGGTGTAGGCAGGGCCAGGCAGATCCTCAATACTTATAAACATGTGTAACATATATGTGGTTTCAAGGCAGGACCAGACCCTACCGTGTTGGCCCCCTCTCGATTATGAATTTTAACAAGCCTAAATGAAGTATGGATCCAATGTTGTAATTCCACCTCGTGTGTTATATAGCATATGGCTGGGCATAAGCTGGGATTAATAGATAACCCAAAACACTGTTGGATCACTGTTGACTGTTTTAACTAAGTATACATATTTTGAAAGAATTTAAATGCATTTAAATAATATTTCTATATTCTGGGTAATGCCTTTAGCATACTAAATTGGTCATAAATGTCATTGTTATGTGTTGGTTATCAGTAAAAATTGGTTCTACTTTGTTAGATGTTTGTAAACTCTATTTTGGCGTACCACAAGGTTCTGTCCTGGGTACTTTGCTGTTCTCATTGTACACTACCCCCCTCAGTTTGATTATCAGTAAACATAAAGTAATAAAGTTTCATTTTCATGCAGATGATAGCCAAGTTTATATACATTTATCCCACAAGAATGCATCTGCTGCCTTTGAAAAGCTAAATAAGTGCCTAGATGATGTTAAAGAGTGGATGTCAACTAGTAAGCTCAAATTGAATCCTGATAAGACAGAGTTTATCATCTTTGGGTTGAAGAGACAGACGGACAAGTTGAAAGCATGCTTTCCAATTGATATCTTGGGCAATTCACTCTGC
The DNA here is from genome assembly GCA_964017235.1 of Sabellastarte sp. h YS-2021. NCBI lineage: Eukaryota > Metazoa > Annelida > Polychaeta > Sabellida > Sabellidae > Sabellastarte > Sabellastarte sp. h YS-2021. The sequence goes on from OZ024936.1 coordinate 93,229,928, forward strand.
CCTACTGATTTAGTAAAAAATCTGGGTGTGTGGTTCGATTCAGACTTTTCTTTGTCCAAGCATGTTCAGAAGGTTTGCAAAAGTTGTTTTGTTAAACTCCGTGATTTCAGACATGTCAGGCGGTTTCTTACTCACGATGTTTCTGTGCTTGTGGTTAATGCTCTTGTTAGTAATTGTTTGGATTACTGCAACTCACTTTTTAGGAGCCTCTCCAAGTTCAATCTACGCAAATTACATGCATCCAAAATAGTGCAGCTAGAATTGTATCAAACACCAGTCAATACACCAGTATAACTCCTGTCCTAAGAAACTGCATTGGCTTCCTGTTGAACAGCGTACAGTGTTCAAGACAGCCACACTTGTTTATAAGAATCTTCACATAGGTTTTCCCAGGTATTTTGCTCCATATCTTTCTTCCTACAGCAGTTCTTATAGTACCAGGCGCAGTCAAAGTGGTGGTAATTTCCTTGTCATTCCAAAGTTTTGCCCTTCTGTTCATAAATCTGTCAAACAGTTTGGTAATAGTTTTGCTTTTGATGCTCCCACTGTGTGGAATGCTCTTCCTGATGAGATTCGTGCCTCTCCCTCCTTGGCCTCCTTCAGAAATCAGCTTAAGACTTCCCTGTGCACCAAAGCATACCCACCTTAGTCAGTATCATTCCCCTGGCATTCTCCTTGGTGCTTGACCCTTCTTATGTCCCTGGATACAGAAATTTTGTTGACTGCTTTTTGTTGTTACGCCTTAGAGTCCTCTTGTTTGAGAAGATTAAGTGCTATAAAAGTCCAATTAGAATTAGAATTGGTAATTTTAATGACAGTTTTGGGTTAGCCACCAGGCACATTCTGCTTTAAATCTAAAATCTAAGTCAACAAAAATTTCTATCAAATCTGCTTCCGGCTAGCCTAGTCTGTCTAGAGCAAGAAGCAGATTTGGTATTATTTTCATAATGAGTGCTCCTTCAGCAACTGCCAGCCAGACTGGATTCTGTGATGCCATGTCCAGAATCAACGTCACCTTAGAACCACCTAGTGGCTGTGACACACTCATCCACACTCAGAGATTCTCAGATGAGATATTGAACACTCTCAATGCGGTCACTCAGAAGCTCCAGAAGCAACAAGCTAAATCAGGCAACCCAAGAGAGAGGGCCAGACTTAGCTCTTCCACCACCAGTGATCAGAATCAGCGGTACACTGATACCAGAGAACAGTACCCAGCAGCAGCAAAACCCATTTAAAGGCCTTTACAGAAAGAAGTTGTCTCTAGCCTCAAACGTAAAAATGACGCGGGGGAAACTGTAGAAAAACTGTTAAAAAACCAGCTTGGATTTCACATTCAATGTTAATAGTACCAGAAACCCAATCCTTAAATATAAGTGGATAAGAGCTATTAGGAACTGCAAAACTGAAATGACCCTGGCACTTATTGATGATATGCAGAAAGCATACAACCAAACTAAAGCCACCATACCTAAAGAATCAGCAGATCTGGAAGCCATACTGAATCCAGCTCAATTCAAAGAAATCAATGATTCGCTAACTACCAGATTCAAACAAATGGCGTCTACCTAGAAAAGAAGGAAGGAAAGTACAAGAAAACTAAACCAGGACCAAGCAAAGGATTAAAGGGGAACAGAAAACTGGCTCAACCAAAGGGACAGAAATTTGACCCTAAGATGAACAAGCTCATGAACACTCTAAAAGCGTTACTAAAAAATGTTTTAATTAATATGCCATCACTATTTGCATATATCCTCTGCATAATCATACAGTACCAATAATTGAAGAATAAACATATCACAGTTTTATTAACCTTTTATTTAAAGTGCTTTTGCTCTCATACAACCCCTACCAACAACAGGTACAACTGGTCCATAACACCAATTGAACCGGTTCTCACAGGTACAATAAAACGGGTACATACCCCTTCTCTTAATATTACCTTAAGGCCAAAGAACAACCAGTCCACATCCACCACTGAACCTGTTTTCACAGGTACAATATACAGGCACATACCCGAACTCCAAATATTACCTTAAGAAAACAGGTCCTAATAACAACCTTGTTCTGATCTCCAATATGTCTAGTATTGAGGATGAACAATTTTTAACCCTCATAACTGAGGTCAAGCATGCACAACCAGGTATCTTACCTAAGAATACCAGGTTTGAAGTTACATTGGACATACTGTTATCAACATCTCAAACACAACCTTAGATCAACACCAAACTAAGGCCCTTGAAAAGGGATTACCCTTCTGCCCAACTCCAGGTCCCCCAGATAAGTCACAAATATGGCTGGATTTCAAAGAATTCCACAGAAGATTAGAACTGATGGAATTCTTCAATAGGGACAAACCTGAAAATGACAACATACAAATCAGCCAGAGCATTATAGACTTCATGAATCAGAATGCTAGTGAAGAACCAACAGATAATGACTTAGAGGATCTAAAAACAAGGAGATCCAGAAATCATTTAAACCTAAATCTAGCTGGAGGCCAAGCCCTCCAAACAGAACACTTGACACATTTCAAAGATCAGTCAAACAAGACACACTCAGAGCCAAACCAAAACACAAAAACTACAATAACCTTACAAAAGAGGAAAGATTGGGGTTAAATAAATTACGAAACAACCCACACATAGTGATAAAAAGCAGATAAGGGCTCAGCTGTAGTGGTAATGAACTCTATAGATTATCTAAGAGAAGGATATAGGCAGCTACATTATGACAGATTCTATCAAAAAGTAGATAGTGACATCACAAGCAATATATCAGACAAAATAACTCAACAACTACTGAAAAAAAGATCATAAGACTTCATTTCAGAGAAGAATTTTGAATACTTAAATATTAAAAATCCCACAGAGGCAAGACTTTATCTCCTATCAAAAATCCACAAAAAAGATATACTGGGGAGACCCATATGCAGCTCAATTAATCACCCCACATCCCAAATAAGTAAATTTATTGATGAACACATCAAGAAATATGTTCCCAAAACAAAATCATATGTCAGGGACACACAACACTTTAGAAGCATATTAAAACAACTTGGACAAATACCAGAAGGAGCATTACTAGTCACTTTAGACGTAAGCTCTCTATATAAGCTCTCTAACATCCCAGCCATGAGGGAACTTTAGTTGTGGCAGATCACATTAGAGGTGATCCAGAAAAACAAATAATTGGACCTCACCTATTGAAATTACTTGAAATAGTATTACACTCAATGAATTTCACCTTCAATGGAGACCATTTCCTCCAAACTGGAGGCACAGCAATGGGAACGGCAGTAGCACCAAATTATGCAAACCTCTTTATGGATAGGTTTGAAAGAAAAGCACTATCTAACTGGCCACTAAAACCTCTTATATGGCTTAGGTTCATTGATGACATCTTTATGATATGGACCCATGGGGAGGATAAACTAAATGAATTTATCCAATACCTTAATAGTATTTACCCAACAATAAAGCTCACACACGAACTGAGTCACAGTCAAATTGACTTCTTAGATACCACTTTCAAGATCAATGACTCCCAACAGCTATACAATACACTATATGAAAAACCAACAGATACACATCTGTATCGTCACTATACTTTTTCACACCACAACCCATGTAAAACAAAGGGACCATATGGCCAATTCTTTAGATTAAGAAGAATTTGTACATATGATAATGATTCCAAGAACATGCCAAAAAATTGATAGGACACTACCTTAACAGAGGATACTCTGAAAAGGCATTAAGGAAACACTACAAAAGGGCATCAGGAGACACACAGGATGATCTACTTGAAGTTATACAGAAACCACAGATAGACACCCCTGTGATGATAACCATGCAATCCCAACATAAAAGACATCATTCACAAAAATTGGAACATTATCTCCAATAGTGTAGATTGTGGAAACCTATTCCAAGACAAACCCATAACAGGCTTTAGAAGATTACCAAACTTAAGAGACACCCTCACAAATGCTATCCTCAAATACCCACCAGTAAAGGAGGAGATGGCCCCACCTAAGCCAGCCATATGCACAAGATTAGGCAAATGCACATATTGTTCCTTGATCAAAAAGCTAAGGACAATTCAATGTAACTTCACACATAAGTCTTACCAACTTACAGATTTACCAAAACAGTGAAATAAGCAATGTCATATATCTCATTACTTGCACTAAGTGCAAAAAATACTATGTCGGTGAAACCAGCCAAGCACTTAGGAAAAGGATGTATGAGCATAAAGCATCAGTCCAGAAGGATGGCTCACCCACACCAGTTTCACGTCATTTTAGTAATGATGGACACAGCCACAAACATATGCAGTTCACTGTGCTAGAGTGGTGTACACCAAAATTTGACACATCCATGACTGTCAATAGAAGAAGAATTGAGCTGAGCTGGAAATTCAAATTACACTCTCTAGCCCCAATTGGCATCAACCAATATGTGTGATTCTTCATGAATATTATTTGAACAATGTTGCACTCAGCTGTTACCCCCTTTTCTTTCAACAAAACTTTCTATTTGCATTCACGGTTCGCTATGTAAAACTTTATACCTATAAATCCACTCATAGATATATGTTATCCTCTCCCAGCAATATTAAAAGTGTCTCAACAAAGCACTCCCAAAGCTCTCTGTCTTTGAGTATACATCCTTTGATTTTACACAATTCTATCTCTCATGTTATACTTTACTTCACATGCATTACCATCAAACAGCAGAGGTTTATGTATCATTCTATTTTATAGATGAAAGCTAGAAAATAATAGCAATAACTCTTCTTCAGTAAATATTATCTATATGGCTTTAAGAAAGTATTACTCTGGATAAAAGTACTTTATACATTCAGATAATATTCTTAATTTAAATCAAAATGGTGTGTATTTGTCCCTACAAATTACACTAAAACACCAAAATATATTTAAAGAAATAACAATGTAAATAGGACACATAAAATCCTGTTTACTTTTTTAGATGGTGTCCTTTTAATATTATTATTGGTTTTTGTTGGGGCTGTGCAATGAAAAGTCGGCTTGAAGTTATTTTTCTAAGGAATATGCTTTCTTCTTGCTTGACATTGATAACGATTACTATATGAGACAGCTCTTCTTTCTATAAAAAATGAAGTTCACCTATTTTTGTCAAGAGGAGAACCGACTGCCCTGATACTGCGCGACCTCTCGACAGCATTTGATACAATTGATCATTCCACCCTTCTTCATTGTCTTCAGACCTGGTTTGGAATTGGTAGTTCTGTTCTGAAATGGTTCACCTCCTACCAATCTGAGCACTATCAGTCAATAAAAATTGGTTCTACTCTCTCTGATCTTTGAAACTCCTGTTTGGTGTGCCCCAAGGCTCTATCTTGGGTCCTTTATTATTATCTCTGTATACAACCCCCCTTAGTTTGGTTATTGGTAAACACAAAGGAGTAAAGTTTCATTGTTATGCAGATGACACTCAAGTCTATATCCATCTATCCCAGAAGAATTCATCTGCTGCCTTCAACAAGTTGAACAGGTGCCTGGACGATATAAAGGATTGGATGTCAGCCAGTAAACCCAAATATAATCCAGATAAAACTGAGTTTATTGTATTGGTTCAAAAAGGAGGAGGGACAAGTTGAAAACATATTTTCCATCTACCATCTTGGGTAGTTCTCTCTGTTCTGCCGAGTCTGTCAAGAATCTGGGTGTGTGGTTTGATTCTGATTTTTCCTTGTCCAAACATGTTCAGAATGTCTGCAAAAGTTGTTTTGTACAACTCCATGATTTTAGACATGTCAGGCAGTTTCTTACTCATGATGCTTCTGTACTTGTGACCAATGCTCTTGTTAGTAGGCAGTTGGATTACTGTAACTCACTTTTCAGGAGTCTCTCTAATTTCAATCTTCGTAAATTACAGTGCATCCAAAACATTGCAGCTAGAATCGTATCAAATACCATATACACTATTATACACTAGTATAAGTCCTGTTCTTAAGAAACTGCATCGGCTTCCTGTTGAACATCACTCAGTCTTAAAAACAGCCACCCTTGTTTACAAGTTTCTCCACACTGGTTTTCCCAAGTATTTTGCTCCATACATCTATTCCTACAGCAGTTCCTACAGTACCAGGTGCAGTCAGAGTGGTGTAATTTCCTTGTCATTCCCAAGTTTCAACCCTCAGTCCATAAATCCATCAAAAAGTTTGGTTATAGTTTTGCTTTTGATGCTCCCACTGTTTGGAATGCTCTTCCTGAGGAGATTCATGCGTCCCCCTCTCTGGCCTCCTTCAGAAAATGCCTCAAACCTACCTTTACACCAAGGCATACCCTCCTTAGTCTTACTTACACCCTGGCATTCTATGTGGTGCTTGGACTCTTTTCTGTCCCTGGATATTGAAATTGGTTGAGTGTTTTTGTTTTGTTGCACCTTAGACTCCCCTTTGAATAGGGGAGATTAAGCGCTATAAAAGTCCAATTAGAATTAGAATATGGTTTTTATATATTAAGGGATATTAAGGTGCATTGCATTTTTTTCAATATATCTTTGGAATTAAAATATGCAGTTGTCATATTGAATTATGGATTCTGTAATAGCTTTCTAAGATGTTTTACATTAAATAAAATTAGAAAAGCTAAAGGATCTTTTTATAGCCAGGAAACTAGAACATCTACAGTTCAGTTTGATGATCACTGCCCTAATAGATTCATTAGACTTTATAGGATAAAATTTTCTATTTCAAATTATAAATATAACTTCTGAGCAGCCTGAATTCCCCAAAAGATGTCCAGCAGAATACTAATTGCAAAACAACAAGAACAGGCTGTAGACTTTCAATATTCTCAATTAAATGGGACAATTAGAGGCCAATATGTGGCACAGCAGTGATGGTGATAAAATTCATTCTTATTGTATCTATTTGGTAACCCAGCATGTAAAGCATCTTGCCACAAAATTTTTCAATGCTATCTATTACAGATTTTTGGGTGTCATTTTGTATACATGCTGCCAAATTTTTAAAAACTTGTATTGTGAATTACGTTACGTCATACTGGATTTGTGATTGAAGCAGTAAAAATTATATAAATGAAATAATAGTCTGTATTTAATTCTGAACTGTAGTTATTTGGGGTTTTACATCGCTTTCAACACTGTACAGGTCATATCATGACGGGTAGTTGGAAGGGCAGAGGAACCCAGTACATACAGTTCGTTAGGGTTCTGTACTGTAAACTGCCGACCAACGGCAAGCAACTACCAGCGGGAATCGAACCCCGGCCTCAGAGGTGGGAGGCGAGAGTGTTACCACTCTGCCACCATGGCCCCTCTGAACTGTAGTAAACCTAATAATAAAACATAGTTAAGCGAATCAAATATTTCTGAATATATTTTTTTTGAAAACATACTATATGGCTGAAAGAAATCTGTAAAACAATGCAAGTTACAAAAGTAACTTCATGTCAATATCTATTATAATGTGACTGTTTTTTTTGTTGTCTTAAAAGTTATGTACAGATAAAAATAGAAATAAACAGATTTTTGAAACCATATTAGACAAGAAACCAACAGTGATAATACCTTTTATTTTAATGATTCACAGTTTCTATGTTTGGTAACATAATTCACATGCAGCAAGGAAGCTAGTAGAGCAAGGTAAAGACAGTTAAATCTAAAATTCTGAAACTCTCACTAGATTCTTAAAGTGGCAATGAACTGTTTATGAAGTCTTTTAAAGCTATAAATACATCTTTTGGTGTATTATCCTCAAGAATTGACATCTTAACAGGATGAAATGAAAAAGAATACCAAATAAAAAAGCTTATTTATCAGACTTTTGCAGTAATTACAAAAATGTTTGTTAATCTACCTTGTTGAGGGGGTTATTTTTCATAACATAATGTCACTCATGACATTATTTAATTTTTGTTTAGATTACATTTAATCTGAAGTTGTTATAACAACAAACAAATATCCATGAAATGGTAATGGAATTAACTTACTTTGGTTACAAATGCCAGTACTTTTGTCAAATTGTGTTCTTAGATTTAACAACAGTGTCTTACTATTCTATGGTGGTGTAGAACACACCGTATTTATCCATACAAATGCCCCTCCCTATTAATCGCCCCTCTTCTTAACACTTACAAAGTTCATATTTCGGAACTTTACATCCTTCTCAGCAGCCAGCAGCTTTGTGATTCCGGGATTCTGAAAAAAGGTGCCTTAGTACTTCCCCAATCAAATACTGCTTCAGAGAAATAAAGAAAATCACAACAAAACATTGTAATTGTGATCACAGATGCATTAATATCTGTAAAAATACAAGACAGAAATTTATAATTTCTTCAGATTTAAGGTTTGTTACTAATATTTTAAGCTCTCCCATCATTATACATGCTGCAAGCAAGGCCAAGGTGTCCATTATCACCCATTGCCACTGGAGTCGATGATGATTTTATTTGTAATAGTAGCACTACTATAGTACTTACCATTACCTTGTAAGTTATGTATTCTGTAGTGTATCACAAGTTGACTTAAAATGTCCACCATTAAAACACCCACTAAAAATGATGGATGCATTTTCTGACACCATTATAGCCTGGTTCAGTTGGAACAATGGCATGAAGTTTCAGCATTCCTGGCCCTTTACTGGTTGTATAAGCAATCAGACAAGAAAACAGAGCCTTCTATATGTTTTGGTTTCAATGCAAAAGCATGTTTCAGTGGAAATTTAACATTTTTAGTGAAGCACCCATTCCTAGTCTTTTGTAAGTATACAGTATTCTTTGACCTTTTCTGCTTCTTTTCTCCCACACTCCAGCATTGTTTTTGCCTGTTTGCCTGTTTGCATCTGTTTGAGCTAATTCCGCTCTTAAGAACCCCTATGAATATTTACTCTGGTGTCTTTTATTTTATTTTTACAAGAAAAATGCATCCATAAGGTTTAAGCAAAACTACAGATGAACTACATATTATTGAAGTAAATGCCCTCCATCTCTCCCACCCTTCCAGAAGTTGATTCCATGCTGCAACAATTGACTGTAGTCAATGAGAGCATAAATGTCAAAATAAAGAGTAAATTGTTGTCAATAATAAAGTACTGAACCATTACTCCCCAATTCTAGAGAATTTCAAATTAACTATAAGAACTTATACACATCAGATTGGGCTACATTTGAAGACAAGCAGATGTAACAGTAGTATAAGGAGGACGACATCCTTATACTTTTCATCTTTTTTGAGCGATCTGATTGGTCGAGAGTGGTCACGTGACGTCACCATGCGCGTGCGCATGCTAGATTTTATTCCGCGCATGCGCACGCTAATTTTTAGGCAAAAGAGGTGAGTATTCTTGTTTGGGTTTTTCGGTCATATCTCTGCAAATACTTGGCGGATTTTTAAAAGTAAGATATCGCTGGATTCGTCTTGAAGAGATCTTTCCAACCATATAAATATTTGTAGGTTTTGCTTTTAAGAAATATCATTTTTCGGCCAAAATTTAAGATTTATTATATGGAAATATTTATAATGTCCATAGTTGTCTGAAAGAATGTGATTTGTTTTAAAAATTTTAGTTAACTTATGCTGTATTTGCTATTAAGTTAATTTATTGAGATTTTTCTACTCGTGTACATCTTGTTACTAATATGTGTTTTACATTTTTATGTATATTTCTAGTCAATTTCCATGACTCTGTGAGTTGGCCTTTTGCCAATCATGTATTTGTGTATATATTTGTTTTTCTTGTAAATATTAGTTATTGTATTTTACTATTTTATGTTTTAGTGCAGTATAATACATAAGTGTTTTTGCACTTAACTTTTAAATTATATATCTGCAGCAACTTTAGAAACAGCATTGCTATTGTGCTCACAATATTCAAACTATCCTACCCATAATTTGCAAACTATGTAAACATATATAACACATACATGACTACTGTTTTAGTTTAATAGAAGTTTATATTCCTTCCCTCCTTTAAAGAAAAACTTAAATATTCCTATTGAGCGATCTGATTGGTCGAGAGGGGTCACGTAACATAGGTGACATTGTTACGGTCGCCATAGCAACAGAAGTGATGTCAATTCATTTCAAATTTTTCACACGCGCATGCGCACTCCCCTCATCTTTTGCACGCGCATGCGCACTCCCTAATTTTTTGCACGCGCATGCACACTACCCCAATCTTTTGCACGCGCATGCGTACTCCCCTAATCATTTGCACGCACATGCGCACGCTACATTTTTATTCACGCACATGCACACACTACATGTTTATTCGCTCATGCCAGGCAAAGAGGTGAGTACTGTTTTTTGTGAGCAGTTTCCTTTTTGACCATTTCTCTGCGAATATTGGGCAGATTTTTAAAAGATATCGCTGGATTCGTCTTGAAAAGGTCATTCCATCCATATAAAAAAATGCAACAGCTTTAAACACAGATATTCTTTGTATTCACAATATTCAAACTATCTTACCCATAACTTTGCTGCAAACTATGTAAATATATATAGCACATACATGAATACTGTTTATTTTAAAGAGATGGATGACCGAAAGTGCCCTTTTTGCTTCAAGAGTTTCTTTCACAAAGGCAATTGTCAACGGCATCAAAAGATTTGTAAACTCAGAGGCAGTCAACCCCCACCAGAAAAGAGACCAAGACTAGAGACGCACAGTCATCCTCAGCAGCTACAAGGTTATTGCTGCAGACACTGTGGACAAATTTGTGCTAGTAGACGACAACTGCATTACCATAGAAACCTACAGCACCTACAGCACGGAGGTGGGCTACAACAGCCTCCATGGACAGATATTGGGGATACAGCTTTGAGGGAGGTGATTGAGGGAAATAGCAGTATCATTTTGGCCCCTGAAAGAGTGGATAGAGGGAGACACACTCTTTACAATGTACCAACAGATGGATTGAGAGAAGGTATGAACACAATGATTGAAAGAATTAGAGACATTTATGAACAGCAAACAACGGCATTTAAACTGAATATTTCACTGGGATTTATACTGAGAAACATTGAGACTGGAGAATATAGATACTTTGCCCCCAACACAAACCAAACCATGTGGACACTCCCTCACTTAATCAGCTCGCGCCAGTCACTGAACATGGTGGAAAACAGACTGAGGGACATGAATGTGTTGGAACATTTGCAGGCTTCCAAACCCAACAGCCAGTGGAAACCATTTCTTGTGACAAACATGGTATTCGATGTTACCCCCACACAATTTCCCCTGGGAAACGGGGAGCTCCCTGATTACGTGGTCAACTGCAAGGGATTGTTAACCATGCATAAAAACACCAAGGGGCATCTGTATCGAGAAAACCTATGTTTCTTCCGTTGTTTAGTTTACCCCAACTTGAAGAAAACCAAAGAAGCCTTAAGACAGTGGGAACAATTCATGGGAGAAGGCACCCCAGTCAGTTTACAAGTAATGCCCGAATTAGAAGAATGCTTTAAGAAGAATATTTCTGCATGATTATGATTTCGACCAAGCCTTACAAGATTTGAAAGATTTCAATTTTGTGTTTGTACACATGCATCCATTTTGGGGTTGTGGTCAAACCCAAGAGCAGTATGACACGAGTGAAGACTATCCCGGTGCCAATATGTGGGGATATTGTTTAGATAAAATTGTAAAAGCTTGTCCATAAACTTGAATTTGTTTTCTGAATAAAATGTATATGGTTGTACATAAACTTATTGTAAAGTTTTGTTGTTATACATATGTTGTTGTTGAATATTATTGTTAATAAAATACATATTGTTGATATAACTTTATTTTGTTCTCCTCCTCCTCTTTCCTCCTCCTCCTCCTACTCCTCCTCCTCCTCCTCTTTCCTCCTCCTCTCTCCTCCTCCTAATATTACCCTTGCCCCTCATTTTCACTCCTCCTCCTCCTCTTTCTCCTCTTTCCTCCTCTTTCCTCCTCCTCCTCCTCTTTCCTCCTCCTCTCTCCTCCTCCTAATATTACCCTTGCCCCTCATTTTCACTCCTCTTTCTCCTCTTTCCTCCTCTTTCCTCCTCCTCCTCCTCTTTCCTCCTCCTCCTCTCTCCTCCTAATATTACCCTTGGCCCTCATTTTCACTCCTCCTCATCCTCCACCACCACCATCACCATATTTTTATGGAAATCGTATATATTGTGCCACATCACTTTTACAGTAAAACAATAGTTAAGTTTTATATCATTTATTTGGGAAATAGCAATGGACATTGTAATTAAACAATTTGATGTCCTTTTCTTTGATAAAATCTCTCTTCATCTTTCAAGATGTTGGCCCTCAATCTCAAATATTCTGGCGTCTCTTGATTCAAGTCCATAAAAATATAACTGTAGGGTCTCAGAGACATAACTCTGTCATAGACATCCACCAAGTACAATGGATCTTGGGGATACACCTGTCTGGCCAAATGTTGAATCTGACTGGCATCTCTGGGATTTTTAAACAACACCATATAATGGGTGTTCAAACTCATGGTGCGTTGGTATTTACTTTGGTGAAACATATTCTGCATCACTGCAATCACGGACACATCTCTGTGGTGACTTCCTCTGGTAAACAATTCTGACACTTCACTCCCCAGTTCGCTCATCATATCATCTAAAATAAGGAGACATGATTTTAACTCTTCTACCTCTGGCAATCCCTGATGAAAGTCGACTCCTTCCATGGAGGCATAAAGAGGCTGCCAGTGAGTGTAGCACCATATCACTTTGGAGGGGGCATTGAAGATCTTGTCATCTTTGAGTTCTAATAGTTTTTTTAAGAATGTTGATTTCCCACAACCCGTAGGGCCAACCACCAGACAAGTAAATGGGTGAATCATTTTTGGCAGAGCTATCACTGTGTAACCATCTTGGTCTTCCCTCGGGATTGGATAGAATTCTTGGTCTTTTGGGCGTTCACTTGTGTAGTCTTCGTTTTTTAGTTCTATTTGACCCTTGCTATTGTCTACTGTGTAACCATGAATAGACTTAATATGTCTTTGAAGATTATCCTTTCTGGTAAAGGCCTTGGAGCACTCAGGACACTCCTGCATCTTGACACATGGACATTCAGATGCAAAATGAACCCGAGTGATGGAATGTGACCATTTATATAGATATATATATATATGAAGACAAACAAAATAAAAAGACTGAAAAAATGTAGTTCTTTTTTTATTTGAACAAAAACTTAATTATGAACACTATATACAATATATACAATTTTAAAGCACAGTGTTTAAAGAGTGTTTAATTTTTTCAAAAAGATTCTTTCAATGTCTGCATCCGTATAAGGTTCCAGTTTACAAACAATCTGTTCCATACTGTATCCACCAAATATATATCGAGCAAACAGCACACAATAATGTCCACACACGGTAGAAAATGGTTCTTGCAACTGTACATCGTTGTACACATAGTTTTTGAGAAATTGTCAAGGTCCTCAGTGGCCTAGTGGTTAGCAAGTTTGGCATCTAATCATAGGCTGTCACCTCTGTGGGTTCGAGTCCCACAAGTGGCAATTCTGAGGACCTGTCCCAATATGACCCTGGCTGTTGAACGGGACGTAAAACCCCAACTTTGACCTTTGAGAAATTGTCTAAATTCACTGCACATTGGAGGCAGTCCATAAGCATCAAAGTAGAGTCTTTCTCCTTTCCCGTTAATGCAGAGAACAACCCAGTGACTTCCAGGTTTGTGAGAGCTGTCTGTGTTGCAGATATACAAACACTTTCTGTTTGGTGGTGGTTTAGGGATCTCATCTCTAGCAAACACACCCACCTTCCATGGTCTTGGAGAGGTGGCTGACAAGACATCTTGCAGTTCTGTAGTGTTCATTTCAGTTTAAAGAGTGTAGTCACACAGCACTTCTTGGAAACGGTCAATTTCAACCAGGTTGTCAAACTCTCCGTACACCACAATATTGATGGCTTGGGTGGTGGCTGCCTTAAAGTGAACTTCCAGACTCACCACACCATTTTTAATGAGGTTTGTTTGCCCTCCTGCTTCTTCTAAGTCTGGTGTTAAATTAAACGCCACCAGAGAATACCCATTCTTATATTCTTCTCGACTGATAGCATTACCTTTATCCTGATGGAAGGCGTTCACCCCTGTAAATAGCGACAGGTAGCAGTTGATGAAATCTCCACTGGCAAAGTCGGCCTTTAATGGTTTCATGGGGACCTGTTTTCAATCTACAGTGAGTCCAATGTGTTGCAGTCCAAAATGTTGAAAGTGGAAAGGGTTTTCATTAAAAGCCCCATTTAGGGCATTGTTTGTGACAAATCCCACCACAATGCGCTTGGGTAGTTGCCCATTGTATAAGTTTTCCTCTGTAGCACTCCTGGTCCCAGCACTGATGAGAATGGTTTTACACTCGCCTCTGGTCACTGGGTATTTAGCATTGCTCACCTCTAAGGCTTTGGCATGTGCTTCTTGAATCACAGGGCTGATTTGTACTTTTCTCAACATAAATTTCACATCTAGTAATTGGACTTTAAAAGATGCTGCAACAGTAGGGCTGTCAAGACAGAATACATCTTTACTTCTGGTCAGCCTCAGTTTCATGGGCACTTGATTTAAAATATATCTGTCTTGAAACATCATATCCACGTGCAACTTCCCAGCCATATCGATCATACTACTGACTTCTGCCATTGCTTTCCGCTTCACAAATCCCCCATTGTCCCCACCCATCTGAAAATTGTCTCCGTCTTTGTACCACAAGGCGGCTGTGAGTTGACTGTCTTTTGCTTCTTCTCCAAAACTCAGCAGAGTTTCGATGTAGGCTTTGTACAGGTAGGTGTTGTTTGAGGTGGTTACCACTGTGTTTTTCATGGAAAAATCTACTTGACTGAAGAGAGCGTGCAGAAAAAGGTTTGTGGGGGCCACATTGTCAGCTGGAGGGTCACCATTTACAGTGGGTGGTCCAGTCAGTGCATCTCCACTAGCTTTAACCACTTTGGCTTTCACTCGTATATAACAGCTGCTCAGGTCTATGTACTCGGATACAGAGGCAGGGATGTTGAATTCAATCGTGTCTGAATCATTAGCAACGGGAGTAATAGGACCCATTTCCAACCACCTCCCCTCTTCAATGCTGGTTTGTGTAGATGGAACAGAAAAAAGGTCCAGCTCATTTTTAATGCAGTCTGATGACAAAGGGTGAATAAGTGCCATTTTTTTATTTTTTAGGGATTGTTAACTAGAAATTATATTGTTGATAACTAGAAAATATCCTTCTTTGGTCTCTTGTGAGATGTTGTTCGTCTGACAACTGAACTGGAACTGACACGTTTTCTTGGACGTGGTGGTCTTTTATTACCCTCCAGTGCACTCAAGCCTGTCCTCAGAGCCGTTTTCCCAAGCTCGACAGCACCTTTCTTAAGCAGGGGTGTGGCCAGACGCAACAATCCTTTAAACATTCCACCAAGTCCGCGCCCTCTTTGAAAGCGCGTTCCCTGAAATCCTGGCAAACCGTGTGCGGCTTGCTCTGTGTAATAGTCCATGTATTGCCTTTTCATGGCTTCGTCGCAACAGTATTTTTCTTTTCTCATTTTTGCCGTCTTCTAAAGTGAAGTGTCACGATGGACTTCCCAGTGTTAAATGGAACCGTTTTGTTTGTGTCGCTCTTTATATGCACTTGGATGGAATGAATGATTTCTCTCCACAGAGGGTGATAGAAAATGTTGTTATAACTCTTAGTGATGATATGTCCCTCTTCCACTGGCACAATCGTCAACAGGGGTACTTTAGTATGTCCTACAAGGTTGGGTTGAACGATGTCGCAATACACAAAAAGGTTGTAAAGACCACTCATGATGTCTGCAGGATAGGTTGATTTGTATTCGCCTATCTCATACGGACCAGTTCTCTGAAATCCGAGCATATCACACAAAAATGGAGATAGAGTCACACTGTCATCAGGGTGAATTTGGTTGTCATCTAGAGCAGTAACTTCCTCTTTTACTTTTAACCTTGTTTTCTTAGTGAATGAGAAAGTGCTAAACCGAATGGTGGGTGGTGGTCTATCTCTGCTAAAAGTTCCTTGATCTTTTCCTCGCATCTTCTCCTCGAATTTCCCGAGTTGGAAGTTGAGCTCTGTAGTCAATACTTCTAATGTAGGATAGAATCCTTCAGATATTTTCACTTCTTTTGGTCCCACTTTGATGCCTTGCTCCTCCGGGATGTTAAACCATGATTTTGTGTACTGAATTTCTGCCATGCCCACCTCCCACCCCTCTCCCACTGGAAGGTGAATAGGGTGGGGTAGAGGAACAGTAAATTCTCCAGGGGTGTTTTTTGGAAAGTCTTTCAGACTAGAATTACTCGGTAGTGTGATATAGAAGCTCATGATTCATCCTCTGGTGTGACACTGATGATTAAGAGGAGAGTGTCACCCTTTTTATAGTCTGTCCCACTGTCCACTCCACTCATCTTTGATTTTCTCTTCACCAACATCATCGTCATCACCCTCCTCATCCATGTCCTGTTCAACTTCAAATTGGGGTCCTGACCCTAGTAATATCTGTGGGACATTGGCTTCTTCCATTCTTTGAAGAAAATAGGTCCATCCTTTTGGCCAGCTTTTTGGTTTTCTATGCACACGAACAGCAGTATGAATCAAATCTGTGATGTTTGTCCCTGGAATAGGCTTGCCATTTTCAGATAAAATTTCACCCCTATCGTTCCATTCTAATGAGGTCTTCAATCTTCTTAGCAGAGCACTGCCTTTTGTCTTCAGAGTCAGGGGTAATAACGAACTTATGTCTTCTTCTTCTCCTTCTGCTCCCAAAGCAACCATCTGGGATTCTTGTTGCTGTGGTGGTGGTGGTGGTGGGACTATGTTTGATAGTCTTGGTTTGGGGAGTTGTTGATCATAGGTGAGGAGACGGTCTAGAGATTGGTTGTACACTTTCATTTTTTCTTCTTGTTTTAAGACGGGGTTCTCCAAGACTTCATTCATTTCAGTCTTTATATTTTTTGCAATACCGGGGACTCCTCTCCCACTGGGATGTTGATGACACTGAAGGGACGACTTGGGAATCACAATTTTTTCAATATATCGACTCATTTTAATATTTTTGACACTAGAGGTGCAACAACTGAAGTGAGAATGGGTGCTAGCAATGCTGGTAAGAAACCTCCTTTCTGCAATGCCTTCTTCTTTTCTTTCTCCTTGCTACTCTTTTTTCTGAGCAGTTTTAGTTCTTTCTTGTATTTTTTCAACTTTCTCTTCTGTATGACACCAAGGGGGACGTTTCCCTGCAAGATGTTGTGGGCACACTCGGATAAACAGGTCAACAGGTGTTTGTCGGCTCCTTTTAGCACAATGATGGTGGTGGTTTTATCTCCCTCAGATAATGCTTTTAAGACATGTCTATATTTCTGCAGAGACATGTTCACTCTTCTACCGCCATGGGTTAAATGGTGAAGATGACTTAGGCGACAAGACTTTTATAATCTCTCAGATGGCTTTCTGGAATCCAACTGTCGTACTTTGGTGGCCAGTGCAACCATCGTGCCAAGACTTCTTTGGGGTGACCACGTCTCTGACGACGCTTTAACACTTTTTCCACTCTATAAAATTGGTTAGGAATAACCTTCTGTAATTCTTCTTTATAAAATGTTCCCTCCACTGTATCGCCTGCATAATCATATAAGGTGTAGGTGGGATGTTCTTGTTTCCAAGATCTGTCCACAACTTTAAATAGTTCCCCTGTCCACCGTTGATCGTATTCTCTGCTGAAAGCCTTTTTGGTGTGTGAAATCCTCACATAGTCCCCAATCTCAAATTTGTATTTCTTCTTTTTTCTCAGTGAATGTTTCGGCGGCTTCATGAAGTGTGGTAAGTTTTTTTCTGTCACTTTCGCGGGAGCCATGCCAATAGATCTGTGGACACTGTTGTTATAGGCACCAGTAACATCTTGCAAAATATCTATGTAGCGGTGTGTTTGTTTGTGTGTAAAAAACTTGTAAATTCTCCCCTTGATGGTTTTGATGGCTCTCTCGGCATAATTCGCCTTCACCTCATTCTGAGTCACAAAGTGATGCACCCCAAATTTTTTAAACACCCTCTGAACTTTCTGTCCTATAAACTCTGTGCCTTTATCAGAACGGATACATTTTGGTACGCTGTCTTGAGAGATACAAATAAAGGCTTTACTCACTTCCTCTCCAGATTTATTTTTTAACGGGTAGGTCCATACGTAACGAGAAAAAATATCGATGCAGAGAAGGACAAAGTGAACGCCGTCGTTATCACTAGCAATTCTTGCCATATCCATCAAGTCCACATCCCATTGTTGATTGATTTCTTTCACAATCACACTGTTCCTTTTAATACGCCTTCTCACTGGTTTGTGTAAGCTATAAGCTTCTTTCCCACTTAACCAGGACTGGACATCCTTTAATGAAAGTGAAGGGTATACTTTCTTCACAAAGTCATAGAGTTTCTGTGGACCGGAAAAACTGACTGGGTGTGCTGGATCAAAATAAATAGTGTCCATCCATGCTTCAATCTTTGAGTTCATTCCTGCGTTTTACACTGGGATTTGGTAGAATGTAGCCCAGAGAAGATGACAGCAAAGTTAACCAAACGTCTTTTAAAACGTGATTTCTAGTTAAGTTTACAATGCAGGCACAGATGACGCAGACAAGAATAATCATCTGACACGTGTATTTTACGAGAGACTTTTGACAAAATTGATCCATGTGCTTTCTTCAATGACAAAATGTCAAATGAATACACTTTGACCTCATCACACCATTATATACATTTATATTTTTCACTCTTGAACCAGTATTTAAATTTTGTTTGATGCATGCTCTTTTTTTCATCATCTTGTATGTCACACAGGGTAAAATCAGTATCTTAAAGGTGATCTTGACAAGATATCTTCCAGGAGATGTATCCATGTGAAACAAACATACAAGTGAATGAATGTTACAAAATATGCTTATTTATATGTTTTATTTTCCTCAATCACTAAATCAAGGAACATTCCACACCGACACTTGATGCTAGGTATGGGTTGTGAAAACACATTTTTCCTACCGCTTCCACAAAAGGTGCGCTGTGCCTGAAAAAGAGGTCACTTCCATTCAATTAGGAGGCCTGCACATGTGTGGAAAAAAATCTAGCATGTGTGGTATAAAATCTAGCGTGCGCATGCGGGTGCAAAAAATTGGAAATGAAGTGACGTCACTTCCTTTGCTATGGCGACCGTGGCGTGTCACGTGACTCCATTCAACCAGTCAGATCGTTCAAAAGTAATATAAGTTTCTCTTTAAAGGGGGAGAAAATATAAGTTTCTCTTTATAATAAAACAGCAGTCATGTATGTGTTATATATGTTTTCATCGTTTGCAAATTATGGGTAGTATAGTTTGAATATTGTGAGCACAATATCAATGCTCTGTTTAAAATTGTTACATTTCCAGAAAAGCAAATCCTAACAGTATTATCTGGTTGGAAAGATCTCTTCAAGACGAATCCAGTGATATCTTACTTTTAAAAATCCGCCAAGTATTTGCAGAGATATGACCCTAACTACAGTACTTCTTTGCCTAAATATTAGCGTGCGCATGCGCGGAATAACATCTGGCGTGCGCATGCGCGAATAAAAACGTTACGTGCGCATGCGCGGCTTAAAATTTAGCGCGCGCATGCGCGGAATAACATCTAGCGTGCGCATGCGCGACATGACGTCACTTCCGGTGCCTCGACCAATCAAATCGCTCAAAAAAGATGAAAAGTATAAGGATGTCGTCCTCCTTATACTACTTGTAACTGATACAAGTGAATCACATTACTACCTTGTGAATTACATTACTTCATGTTACATGCAATATTAAAAAAGTGTTCATTGCACATTAATCTTTAGTATTGCACTGGCTGAAATCTTCACTATCTAATGCTCATGTAATTCTGCCATACACTGTGACAAGGTACAGACAAATAATCTGTGATATAACTACCTAGTACCTGATAGTTATTTGTAACAAATGATATGTGCAACAGAATATAAAATAATATTGTGCATAACTCTGACATTTTGTACATGTAGTCTTCCCCATGCTGTTAGAAATGCTTAAATATACTGCAGTAAACTACTTTTGGAAAAATTACCCATTTTTGTCAATTTATGGTCAAGTAATTCAAAGTAACATAATTCACTGAATTATACTAAATCAAATATAAATTTGCGATCTTTGTGTTAACATTGTTATTATTCTAATACACAACAAGGGTCAACATATTATTGTCGTATATAGTCTTCTTGTCATCCTCACATCTTGAGGAAATTACAAATGACTGGTAAAATGATGTAATTCACGTGAGAAAATACAGATTTCTACTTTTGGTACTTCCTTAAGAATAGCTTGTATTTGTAGTCTTCTGCTGAAATACTACTTTCACATTGCGATAATCCACTTATTCAGGAATTATTTGCACTAAAAAGCTAGACTTTTAGAATTCCCAAATGTGAAGAGATTTTAGTTTTTATAATGGTAACGTAATTCACAAGAATATTTTGGACACTTTCAAATTTGGCAAAAAATAATATTTTGTTTATGTCTTTTAAAAGAACTTTTGATATTTGCATGGTGGAGATTAACTGGAAGCTAAGTAGTATTGACTTAACTCTAGTTAACCAAATTAAAGAAAAAAATGTTATTTTAATTTTATTACCCAGGCTTTGGACTCTGTGTTTTGGGGCCAAGAAGTATCCTCTGCACCAGAAAAAAAGTTGCAAGACAAATTTCCTATCTCGAATAAACATTACATAAGAAATAACTATACAGCATATCAGTCTCATCAGTTGACAAATTTTAACATTATCATAAGAAAAAACTATGCAGTATATCAGTGTCATCAGTTGAAACATTTTAAGACAGAAATTGGGAATTAAAGAACTCTGCATCTGTGGACAAGCAGCAATAATGGTGATATTTTAAGAAAAAAATAAGAATGGACTCATTCCATCAGTTTGGAATTTGGTTAAAAATCCCATTTGTAGACTGTGAATGCTCAAATCTTAGCTTGTGTGAACTATAAATATTCTGGGCTTAGTTTGTAATACATGTAAAATATTATTAATTTAATATTGTATACATTTGTAGATACCTGTGTAGTTTCTCTAGTGATATGTAATCTGCATTTGCATGAAATAAACAGGCCAATATTGATAGCCCTTTGTAATGTGCCTCAGATCCAGATATGAAGAAATGAGAAGCAGGAGTGGGGTAAAAAAATATTTATTTACAATTACACCAATAAACTAGAAAATATTTACAATTGCAAGATTATTTATTCATATGTGATAAACTAAGGCCATCTTAACTAGAGAAAATGTCAATAGTCAACAAAGGTTGAAAATTACAACAACGCGGTGAACTTAAGGTCACCTTAAAGATTAGATAGAAACTAAGGAGAGAGTTGAGGTAGCCTCGAATTACATGCTGAAAGAATTAGTTTGAGGTTAAGGTCTATACATACTATAAGGATGTATTTACACTGAGGAAAATTTTAAATTTTTTTACGAGAACAATAAAGTTATTGATGAAAATTCTATGTGGAAAAAATCCCCCATCTCATGAATGGGTACATTATGAAAGAGGTTGAAGTTAATTATGAGTTCATGTTACATATCATGTACAATCATACAACTTTGAAAAAGTGGTTGCATAAGTGCAACCATGTCATTGTTTTTATGAACATTTTATCAAATAGAGCACTATTTACTGTTTTACCTATGTGAAACCTGATCAGCTTTGTATTATCTTTTGTGTAAAGTACTATACAGTTGTAACTGACAGGGGATTACAAGGCATTGTATAGAGAATTGAATACAGATAAGACTAACTCAGTATACAACATGTGCCTATTTACAGGCTAAAACAATGATTGAACTAACACATGATAAATATAGCCAGATTTGGATAACTTTTAAGCTATTACCATTATGCCATCATTGTTCTACCACATACATATGTTTACAAAGTCTGAACCAGATCTTGGAAGTTAGTACTGATGCACAAGTTAATACTACCAATAAAATGGGTGCATTAGAATCTTACTTGTTCTACAGATGTGATTACATCATTTAAGTGATCCATACTTACACTGTGAAAAGTAAAAAGAACTATAATTATGCCATTTTGTAATAAACTCATCATTATAAATGAACCCAATTTAATTTTAGATTCAATGACAAAATTCAATAAGATTTTACAAAATACTTAAACACAACGTATCATAAGGACGTGCAACACAGGATGCCACAAATTGTAAAGGGTAAACAACACTCAATACAGCAAATGTGGTATTCCATTTTTACACTTCATGGGGTAACCCAAAATACTGTACATAAATTATAAAACGTTAGCGCTAAATAAGAGTATAAAAACATGGGCAGAAGGAAACATTTAAGAATCCTATTTACAAACCTGGCTGATAAGTATGATGCCATGTGATGGCCTGTTTACTCTAACCCTAAGCCTTAGATGCTATCCCATGTTAATAGGAGCTATAATACAGCTATATGACTAGGACAGTGAGTCCAAAACAAAGATCCTAACTAACCTATCCTATCCTTACTAAAGCAAAGAAACCCAACAAGGAACATCTTATCTAATTACACAATGCACCAATGTTCTATAAATGTAATATCATAACATTTTACCCGAATAATTACAAGTACAATCACAATTACCAAATACCATGCTAAAATGATCCACTCCAAAATAGGTTCATGCTAGGGCCAAAGCATAAAGTGTATTCATAACTACTCCATAACTTAATCATATTAACCATTATGTAAAAGTATCAGGTTGCATAAAGATCAACTTACAAATCAAATGCTCAACAGGAAATGAGCATCCCTCTGTGACCATTTTTAGACTGGAAACTCAGTGGAGGCCAGAAGCAGGGCAGCAAGAGCAATGGAAGCAGTCCCCAGAGCTGGCATTGCCATGTGACTTGAAAAAAGACAAGAATTAGTGTCTGGATTTGGTGTGAGGGTGGGGAGTGGGCAAAGAAAAATTTTAAATGTTACACAATTTTTTACAAATGGCGTCCTTTCAGTTTGACTTCCCTTTCAAGAGTGAATGGCTCCCCATTTTTTGTGGGGAAATTTTAATGAGAGGTGAAAGGTGAACCAAGCAAAATTTTGAGGACCAACAACAAGAATTTATATAGTCCGCAGGCTAGGTACGACCCACATGCACCCCCACCACACAACTTGACTTTGCTATATTTTTTAATCCTTATCTTGTATGGAAATGGAGAGATAACATGAAATTAACTGGGATACACAAGGTGTTCTGGCCATATTTGGACGTATACCCTATTTTAAGCCAATTCACAACTGACGATGCTTATAAATATTAGCATATTTCAAATTGTATTTTCACCTACTTATCTATGTCATAATTAGTCCGCAGACTATTACTAATAAGGAACTGAGCAATAAAACATGTAGAAATTAAAGTTCTACTCTTCAATAATTTTGATAACTGTTCTTTGGTTTTAGCAGATATTATAAAAAAAGATAATATATCTGTTACATCCATAAAGGTAAACATAAAAGTATTCCTTGTAATAAAATCATAATGATCTTTAAAAACAGAGGAAAATGGTTTACTTTTAATTGCCAACTGATCTAGCAACAAGGCAAATGACAACACCAACTACAACAACACCTGGAGTGCATGATCCATCAAGAAGAGTAGATACTGAAGCTTTGATGTCATTGCTTACTACAGGGTCAACGAATGATGTTTCCATATATTTTTTGCAAGTGCAAACAATATAGACTGTACAAAGATAAAAATCTAAACCAGATTTCTGTTATAGGTAGTGTTAAAAATATCATATCTGAATGTTTAATGTCCACGTTTCCATCATTCTTGCCAAAAGGTATTTTGTGAATGACTGGACCATTTTGAATGAATTCAATACTCATAGAAGTTTCTCATAAATTTGAAAATGGCTGGTTGGTTAAAATTTTCCTTATCATGATATTAATTGATCAAAGTCAGTAGTCTATTTTTTATCCCTGTTTGATAAATCATTCAATGAAAAATTTTCCTTGTGAAAGTTGTGAAAAGACTGATTTGTAATCCACCAGAGGTTCAATTCTGATTCGACTCTAAGGTCTTTAGAAATGGCTTGAGGCCTACGTGATGTCATAAGGTGTTCATGACAATAATTTTTGAATTCTTGACATGTGAATATATTGTGGTATGATTGAGTCTCAATGACATGGAAGTAACATTTTGACATTTAATGACTTGGTTTCAACCGTCTTGGTTGGGATGCATATCCAGCTGATGCCAAGATATGGAATGCATTGAGACATGTCTCACTATGACCATGGCTGATAAAGGGTCACACAAGCTTAATCCTAAAGAACATAATGTACCTCTTAAAATATGGCTTACCCACTCACTGTGCTGTTTGATTTCACACAATTCATTCTTTATTTGTTCCCGCCAGAGTATATCACTGATGGGATAAAGAAACACTTGTCATGTGGAGTTTGATCAGTTTGAAGTATTATACATGTAGACAGAGGGCCTCAGAGTCCTAGTCAGTTAGCAGATTTGACATCTGATCACACTAACAGATGTGAGTTGCACCAAAATTCATTCAGCCATTTACTAATTAATTTTATTAATTTTAGTTATGATTTTACAATATCTCCTTTATATTAATACCGGGTTAGTTAGGACTTAGGATTGGGTTAGGATAGGCAGCTTCTAATCCATTAATCTATCTATTCATCAAGAGACAGATTGGTTGTATTACTGATAGACATTGATTTTAGATAATCAAATTCAACTCACGTAAAGGGAAAATTCTTCCAGATATCTTCCAGTTCAGCTAAGGAATGATTTTAGGGCTCTGGTTAGTAATAATATGTTTGTAAAGCCCTCTCTAATTCCTGATGAACAACCATATTTCTAGTTAAAAACAGTCCAAAAGTCAGCAAAACTGTTTCATAAGACTTTAAGCTTTGCTGTTTTATGTGCACTAGTTAATTTATAG
The DNA here is from genome assembly GCA_964017235.1 of Sabellastarte sp. h YS-2021. NCBI lineage: Eukaryota > Metazoa > Annelida > Polychaeta > Sabellida > Sabellidae > Sabellastarte > Sabellastarte sp. h YS-2021. Next base: position 93,254,989 of record OZ024936.1, read on the forward strand.
CACTGAAAGATATATTTAGAATTACACAAACACAGCCGAGTAGTGTACATCACACAACAAAGGTTTTAATATTTTTCAACCTTGGATTTTGTTTCTTCTAGGGTTTTTTCTGCAAGTTTCTTTGTACAATTGATTGTCACACCCATGCAACAGTTTGTGGCAGGGGTCCCTGTAAAGTATGGCAAATGTGTCCCAGCTAAATACACTGTGCAAGTATTTGTAAGTACTGTCCTGTTGCATAACAATTTCAATGTTTACAGAACTTGTGTGATTCAGAAAACGTTGTGGTTCATGATGTAGATCACACGTGTTAAAGTGTAAATGAACAAGGTGTACATTCAGTACTAAGTGCAAAATTCAACAACAAAAATCATGCGAAACAGCACTCAAAGGAATGCGAATCTTCACCTTCTCGTTCCTATGATATGTTACAGCCCTCATTGGCTGTTCACGTAAAACCTTCATTGCAAGGGAATAAAACCAAAACTGGGTCTTTTGATGAGGAATCGATGAACATGGAGGAACAGGATAATGATAGTGCATCAACCTCACAGAAGGTAATTGATGATAATAAGACCTTTGATGTTATGGTCCATGACCAAGCTGGAAATGTTACTCATGTTATTGCTGACATGTACAAAGATCCACACTTGGCTCCTTCAAAAATCCATACTTTGGAGGGCAATAAAAATGGAAATGGGTCTTTGGACAGGTATCAATGGCATGTCAGAAATGAAAATCAGAAAAATGGTCTTGACAATTTTAACATGGCAGCTGAAACTTGTGATCAGGTAACCAGACAATTTGGATTTGTTATTAAACCAAAACTGTGACCACAATATATCTTCTACCATTGAGTGTGGCACTATGGCTACACATGAGCAAAAAAATATTATCAATGTTATGAACAATGAGCCACACAAATTTGATTTTTGTCCACTTACCCCACTTGAGCCTTACAAAGGTGAACCAGTGCACTGAGATGTGTGTCCTACTGACCTAGAAGCCCATTCTTTAGTTACAACCACTGGGAAGCCAAATTATTTGGCTGCTAGAATACCTGTTGGTTCACAGCTTAACATCAGTACCTGGCGTTCACACTTGTCTAATTATTGGGATGTCCAATTGCCAGATTTATTAGAGTACAGGTTTCCTCTGGATGTTGATAGAGGTACTTTACTCACATCAACAGAAACAAATCATGCTTCAGCTTTACAAAATTCACAACATGTAAAATCCTATATTCAGGAAGAACTCTCTTTTTCAGGCAATGTTAGGCCCTTTTCAGGCTAAGCCTATTTCTTTGCACATATCTCCCCTAATGGGCAAGATTCATTCAAGAAAAGGGCTATTATGGATCTTAGTTGGCCTAAAGGTGCAGCAGTTAATGCTTCTGTTCAAAAAGATGTGTATTTAGGTACCCAGTATGTCCTTAACTATCCTTCTATGGATTCTATAACTAGTTCTCTGGTTAAGTTATGTCCTGCTGCATTAATTTATAAAGTTGACATAAGTTGTGCTTTTAGGCAAATAAAAATTGATCCCACAGACATTGACCTTTTAGGCTTTAAATTTCAAGATCAGTACTTCATCGATAGATCGGTATCCTTCGGATATCGAAATGGGAGCCAGATTTTTCAGAGGTGCACGGACGCTGTACGGTTTACCATGCAACAACATGGCTTTCCTCATCTATTTAACTATATAGATGATTTAATATATACTGGCTTACCCGCTAATATACACAATTCCTTCCAGTTTCTTCTCAACTTAATACAGGAATTAGGTTTGGAAATTTCACAAAAGAAATTAGTACCACCCTCTACTTCTGTGGTGTGCCTAGGTATTCATATTGACACTATTAATAGAACTTTGTCTATTCCTGATCAAAAATTAGCAGAAATTGTCGATATTTGTAAATCCTGGGTCTCAAAAACTTACTGCAGTAAGAGACAGTTACAGTCACTTCTAGGGAGTTTATTATACATCAGTAAATGCATGAAACCCGCTCGTTTTTTTCCTCAATAGGATGTTGGCTCTACTCCGAAATAATCATCATAGAGATAACATATTATTGAACCAACCTTTTTCCAAGATCTTTCTTGATTTAATACTTTTCTATGCAATTTCAATGGTACCACGTATTATGACAAAAAACTCCCCAGTTCACAAGTATATATTTAGACGCCTGTTTTACAAGCTTGGGGGAGATTATGATTCAATGGTATATGGCCTGGAAATACCCTTTGGTTATGGAAGTTATGATATTTGCCACTTAGAAATGCTTAACATAGTAGTTGCCTCCAAGCTTTGGGCGGTACCTTGGAAAGACAAAAAAAATACAAATATATTGTGATAATATGGCTGTTGTACAGGTCTTAAACACAGGTAGGGTTCGAGATCAAATCCTTGCAGCTTGTGCTCGAAATATCTGGTTGATCACGGCTACCTATAATATTGAATTCACATTATCCCACATTTCTGGTCAATCCAATAACATAGCAGAGTTATTGTCCCATTGGGGTGTAACAGTGGATCCAGTCACAAAACTTCAAAAATTGCTACAGAACTATGTGTGGATTAATGCTCATATAGATTTGACACTCTTAAATTATAATACTTAGACATACTCTTCTGTCCCCTGTTTTCTCATTTAATATTGTAGAGTTACCTGGTGTGGCAGCCCAGCTGGCCACCTTGGCTTCTAAGAGACTGATGTATGGTTTCAGACTTTCCACTTTGCAGCAATATCAACATATGTGGAAGAATTTTGTGGGTTGCAAGGTGGTGGCTGGGCTGCGCCACTATCACGTGAATACAGACATTTTACTTTCATTCATGGAATTCCTCCATTCTAATGGTTTGTCTGCTAACCATATTGCCAACTACATGGCTGCATTGAGAGCCCTTCATATCTTGTTCGCTTTACAAACTGACCCCTTCAATGATGATAGAATTCCTCTGTTCTTAAAAGCTTTAAAGCTTCAGATTCCCTTGAGTATACCTACTAGGTCACACATTGACACATTATCTTTTGTAGTAGCTTCCACACCCAAAACGTTTTAAAGCTTTGTATCTCTTATGTTGTTTTTCCTTCCTCCATCTCCAACCTCTTACCTCATACTACCACCCTCTTTTGACCCCACTAGGCAACTGGCTAGAGCAGATTTTATTTCAGTTCATGAAAGGGCAATACTTCTCATTAAGTGGAGTAAGACCATGCAGGACAGGAAGCAAGCAGTAACAATTCCATTGCCAAATCTCGGAGCCTCCCATCTGTGCCCTATAAAAGCTGTTCAGATGATTCAATTGGTTTCTGTTGACCCTAATGATCCACTTTTTCTTGTTCCAAGAACTTCTAGGCCAGTTCCTCTCACTGATTCAGTTGCTAGGAAGCATTTAAAGAAAATTTCAAATATATTACATGTTACCACTTCCCTTACATTTTATGATTTCAGAAGAGCAGGTGCCAGGTGGGCCTTCCAACAAGATGTTCCTTTAGAACACATCATGAAACATGGCACCTGGAAATCGGATGCTGTATGGTCATACCTCTCTAATTCTACACTTAATAATAATTTAGTTTATATCACCAACAGCCATGGAGATATAATTCATACTAGTATTTTGATCACTGGTCTACGTGTGTGTAAAACACCTTTCCTCCACCATGACCTGAGAACAACAGTAACTTCTGGCATTGCAACAAACTTTGCATGTATTCACTATTGGGTAAATATTGTTCCATCAGTTGGGTATTGCTTTCACCTTCACTGATGTGCTGGTCATTCCAAGGTCGACAAACTCTGACCTTTCACCTCTTGTATTGATTATGCTGTTTTTCTGTTACCTCCCAGGTCATGTGATCAGGTCAGTTTTAGACCTTGACCTTAGTGTGGAGGTCAATCTCATGATTAGTTCTTTCCAATGCCAGATCTTCAGTATTACAAATATTTTAAATTAAATGTGCATATGTCAAAAGAAGTAGAAATAGAAATATAAAACCCATTTATTATGTTATTTCTTGTCTTGGGACTCCCTGGGGTCTTGTGATTTTGTATTGCAAACTTATTTCTCTGACAAATTTGGCGTAAAATGTGCAATATGAAGTGACCTACACCACCCTTTATTTTGAATATGACCCAACAGAACTCTTTTTACGGTTGCCATTTTTGTTTCTACATTTCAGCTTTTTGGACTTTGTTTAATAGACTGGAGCTTATCACAACTTTTATGAAATTTGGTCAGAATCTTAACCTTAAAGAGCTTTTTATACATAACCGAATAAGGATTGATACCGTCACAAATATTCACTCCCATTTCCTTTTTGTAATTTGTCTCCATGCCACAGACTAAACCCTTAGACTAATTTTAACGATTTTTGTTGGGAAGGTGCCGCAAGAGGTGATCTATAATCTTGACCAATATCCAATAAATATGTGATTTGTTGGCAGTTTGTTTTATGAACCATCATTTTAAACCTATAAATAGTTTTATTGTTTTAGTATTCTATTGTTTTTATACTCAGCACTATATCTTCATGTATTGCAGGATTAAAATAACTATGACCCCTCAAACTGCACAAGGATATCCAAACTCTGAAGTTACTGACATTCCACTAACTGGACGAAAGAGGCCCAAGGAAGACCATAAATAGTCCATGAGGTTCTAGAGCCTGCCACTTGCGCTAAGACCCAATGATAGAGAATCCCGCAGTGGCCCAGTTGGCGATATGTGTCTGTCTAATTTTAGGAAAATAACTCAAAAAAGTTGTGGACAGATTCTGATGAGGCTTGGTGGTTCAAAATACTACTTTGTACTATTTTAACACTTCTTATATACATATATTTTATCTTGATATACTAACATGTAAATAAATTTTCAAACTTCCTTTCTGTGTATCACTGTCTGTATTGACCTTATCTGCCACCTTGATATTTAACCCCAGAGTTGAGAAACTGAATAACTTAGACAAAATTTGGTATAGTTGTACAACTCTATACGAAAGTCATTAATGAAAGTTTAAGTCACGACATTTTTCTTTGTCAACTGTCTCATTTGAACTTTTACTATAGTGTATTATTTGAATTTATATGACATTGCAGAAGAAACCCTTTTAAAGATTTTAATTATTTAGAGTAAGGATTTGTTAAATACATGTCTTATGTGTACCCATTATCCCAAATAAACAAAGAAAAAAACAAATTATATTTGATATACAGATTGATACCACATTTCTCTGTATTTACTTGTTTCAACTATTTAAAGTTGTGGTTTGAAATTAAACATTTGGGTGCTGGCATCTTTGACTTATTTAGTTGGGATTTTACGTTGCTTTTGACAGGTCATATCATGACAGACAGTTTTATGGGCAGAGGAAACCAGAACAAACAATTGGACAAGGTTCTGTATTGTAAATTGCCCACTAGCGGTAAGGGACTACCAACTTTTCTGCATAAGGTCTGGGGTTTGAACCGCCAAGCTCAGAGGTGAGAGGCGAGTGTGTTAACACTGTGCCACCATAGCCCATTCAATTGTGGAATCCACTGCAGTAAAAAGAGGTCCTCGGTGGCCGAGTGGGGTAGCAGGTTTGGCATCTAGTCAAAGGCTGTCACCTCTTAGTGGTTTCGGGCCTCACAAATGACAATGCTGAGGACCTGTCCCAAGATGACCCTGGGTGACCAAATTGGTTGGTTGTTATATAAATGGTACAAAAAAGTAAGCTCTGTGTAATATCTAGTGCTTGACACAATAGGGTGTTTCACTGGCTGTTCCTAGTCTCTGTAGAAGGAAGACTCACCCAAAGGGTTAATATGAGAAATGACATAGACCCGTATATGTGTGTTAACCCACTGGGTATGCATGTTGTAAACTGTCCGTAAGTTTAAGAGAAATGTAGACTAACTCCAAGAGGTGCATATTATACCTCATATTAAGAAGCATGTACATTATTCACCCATCTGGTAGGCTCCTTATAAGCCAGGTTTATCAGAAACTTTTATGTTTTAATCAGCAGTGTAATATATAATAGGAAAACTTCCCGTATGACATATACAGAAAAATATATCACAAATGAAGATAACAATATTATACAAGCACGAGTATTATATTGTTAATCTTCATGAGTGATGTTTTTTCTGTATATGTCTGATGAGGGATGTTTTACTTTCCACCATTTTGTACGATTTATGGTTTTAATACGAATATTTAATGAGAGAACGTGAAAAAGCAGTGGCAACAATGAATATAAAAACTTCAATTTTAGCTTGCAATATCTCAGTCATTTCTGTATGGATTTTGATGCAACAAACATGAGCAGAAGTGCTGTGAAAATACCTTTCTTATGCTATATTGTACATATTTTTAAATGACATAGTTTCCAAGATAATGTTGAAAAAAAGAAAGTTATTCACACTCCTTATCCATTGTATAGAGGCACTGTTGTATACAAAAAAATATATCCCGCTCCGTAAATCCTCCCCCCACCCCCCCATACAGGTCAAATACGGCCCACGGAGGATAATAAAATTGCATATTTTCTTAGCACACTTGTTGATGGATCTACGTCAACTGTAGATCTTCACCAAAAATGTCTACGGGTGTGCATGTTCCTATATTTAGTCAAAACATAGAAAATATTTGTCTACATGAGTTTCCAAGCCGAAATTTGTATCATCAAGGACAAACTTCTATACTATCTTTAATTGTTATACAAATATCGTCATAAGCATTAACAATCAGGAATCTTTGACATTATTATAAGCTCAGGTTTTAAAGGTTTTAATGTTTAATGTATCAATGTATTTACAAATGAAAAGCTAGAAAGTACTAGCAATATTATGTTTAGAATATTTAATTTCTTCATGGATAATAGAACGCTTTGCATTCAAATATGAACTTTAATCAGTATCAAAATGGTGTATTAGAATTTTGCTATATTTCGAGAAATCGTATACAAAGGGGAATAAAATTTGAAAATATGTTAATGTTTTGTGAGCCTGACAGAAATAAGGCCTTATTAGGGCTGACAAAGGTTTATTTTGAACAGTTAATATTTACTGTAAACTGAAAAGTTTGCTCAGAGTAAACCCATTTTCCTAAGGTTAACATCCTGTTCCTGCTTGATGTTCATAAGGCATTGTTGTGTGATATTGAAACAAAAGAGAAGTTCAAGGAGCGTGGGAATAATATGAAGGGTTTTACATGTTCTATTAATAAGTCTTGGAAATTAAAATTCTTAGTTGTCTTACTAATAAATTGTGGATTATGCTATGGGGAAAAAATTCATAAATGCTTTACTGCAGCTAACAATTCAGTTCAAGTGGAAGCCCACTGCCCTCATGGCACCATTATTCTTGATAAGATGGTGTTTTCTATTCCAAAACTTAAAAAGGACTTGTGTAACCCCGAGAGTTGCCATTTTGTGGACTCAAAAGGAAAAACTAAAAAGTGTGACTGTTGTACACATAAAATGTATTCACAAAAATGCACCCTGGATTCCTCGATTGATGCACAGTGGAATGCTTCTTGTGAAACAAGACAACGTTGCAGCCATTCAATATCAAAAATTGATCTCAGCGACCACTGTGGGAGTCAAGTAAATTATACATGTAGTTCAACAAATTGCATGAGCAAATGGCTTAACATCACTTATAACTGTGTACAAGGTATGAAATTGAAATTATTGGTGTAAAAGGATAAAATATAGAGACATTATTCATTCAGAAGTTTTGTCTTACAATTTGTTAATTGATCAAGTGAGAAACGTAAGGAAATTAAATATATATTCTGCTGCTTATGCCTTGCAAAATGTGGTCCAGAGCAAATAATTTATCATTTTTTTTCATATATTCAATCAAAATAAGTTATTAATGTGATGATTTGATTCCACTTTCACCTTTGGTTCAACAACATTATTATAATTTAAAGGCTCAATGGACACATAAATTCAGTTTAAGCTTTGGTAAGGAATATGTTCTAAAACTTTATAACTTGTCCATTGTGATATTTTGGTCTTGTAGTACATGCAAGTGTATTGTTTATTGATATAATGTATGGTTATAGAGATCTGTGTCGATTATGCTTTGACTCTGCAAAATGAATTTTTGATCCAATAAACAAGCAAGTAATCATAAATTAAGTAGCATGCCTGTGTTAATTTAACTGCTTTGTCGACTTTTCATTAAATATTTGTCACACAATACATTATATTAATTATACATCTGAGGCGGTATTCACTAACAAAGATCATTGAAGATCATATAAAGTTTCAGAAGAAATGATCAATTTTGATCAGATTTTGGGATCAACTAAGATTGGTATTCACGAAACATTTAATCTGATTTTCTGATCAACTTTTGAAATAAATTCGATGCATATTCTTTGATTTATTAACTTTCAGATCAAGGCTGATCTTTTAATCAGCTACTACAGAGACAGAGGAACTAATTGTTCCATAAATAACATTGGAATTTTTGGTTCACTGTTCAACTTCTTTTTCCCTCTCTGACCAGTTATTATTCCTCACTACTTTGGCGTATTTGGATGGTACTATAATGCTTTTTAGCCTGTTTTCATCCATAATTTTTTGTTTTTAAAAAACCCAAATATTGATCAATAAATAAAACTTCACATCTGTAAATTACTGCAAAGTTATGGTAAGATGTCATGTCACAGATAAAAACATTATCAAATTAAAATTTATTAATCTGTTTGTGAATAGCTATTTGATCCCCTGGCTCACTTGAAACTTTTTCTCAAATTCACTAATCCATGTTAAGGAATACCGCTCCTGGAAATAACGAGTAAGACAGCCCTTTTAATAATAAAGCCATATTAACCATTATAACCAGGAAAAAAATGGTTTACTCACATTGTCACCTGTTACAGCAACAAAAGAGGTTACAACACAAACAACAACTACACCTGGAGATGAAGATCCCTCCACAAAGACTGATGAAGCTTTGAGATCATGGATTACTACAGGATCAACAAATGATGTTTTTCCCACATCTATAGTTGCAAGTAAAAGAACTAAGGAGAAAAATGAAAATTCAGACCAGATTTCTGTTATAGGTAGTGTATATTAGGTGTTAGATAATATGACTCAAGACTGTAGACTCAAGACTCTGGGGTTGAAGCTGTTATGAACATGTTTTTACTGATTGGATAAAATTTGTCTTATAATAAAAATTAAAATTCTGCTTTACATCTTTTTCGACAGTTAAATGATTCAGACTTTCTGGCAAAACACTGTAGCCATTATTTGAAACTTTTTGTGAGTCACCCAATGTTCAGTAATATTTTGTGATATGGTCTGGTTGTTATATTTTTATAGGTCCTCGCTAACGTAGCAGGTAAGTAGGTTTGGCACCTTACCACAAGCTGTCAGCCCTGTGTGGGTGCTACTCCCACAAGGTGCCAAGGGCCTGTCCCAATATGCCCCTGGTTGTTAAATGGGGTGCAAAGCTGAAGTTTGATTAACTTTTTTATATTTTGCCACTTTTTTACTTGGCAACTGCAGACCATTTGTCTGAAAATGACACAAAATTATATCGGTAAAAGTAGACTTCAGCTTAAATACTGCTTGCCCACTCACTATACTGTATGAGACCACACATTGCATTCTGTATTATGTGTCACTTGATTTCATTAGTTTGCTGCAATTGGTCAATCAGCTATATACATCTAAGCTACATGTAAGCTGTAGACAAAATGTTTATGCAATTGCAGAAAACAAAACAGTCTTTGTCAGACGTGATAATTTATTTTGTTTTTTTTTTCATTTCAGCATTATCTGTTGGATTAGGTTTGGCCTTATTCCTCTGTGGGCTATTTATAGTCATTGTTTGTGGAAGAAGGTAGGACTTTTTTTATTTGTTCCTACTCCTGTGTATTACTGATGTGATAAGTAAAAACAGTATGCGTGGTGTTTGGTCAGCTTAAAGTATTATACATGCAGATAATAGGAAAACTTACCAAACAACATATCTTGAAAAAATCAAGGAAAAAGTATTACATGAGTATGTCGAACAAGTATTATATTGTTCATCTTCATGTCTAATGCATACTGTCACATATATATGGGGAAACAAATGAATAAAGAATCTTCAATTCTTACCTTGCAACTTCTTCACCATTTGTACACGAATTTTTATGCACAAAATTGAACTGAAGTCCCGTAAATATGTTTCTACTGATCTATTGCACATTTGTAGGTTGCACAATGTAAGAAATATTAAAAAAGTAAATTATTGATGGATTTGTTATACTTGTTGTGTCTAGTAAGTGGCTCCAGGAAAAGCCCCAAATTTATTAGCCACTGTACATGTCCTGGTGTCTAGGTTAAGTACAGCATTTGGTTACCCTAAAAGTATAGTTCTGTCCGTTTCAGAATATAATGCATGACTATGATATATATGGTATGGCACGTAACATACTGGCCTTATGCAGTAGGCAAAAGCTTGAATTTTGAAGTTACAACCGAGTTTTCAAGGGATTTCTGCTCACTTTGTGATCATTCACAACAGAGAAATCTGACATAGTCCAGCATAGAATGCAAATAAGTCCAATATACTAGTAGATCTAAACCTGGTGAACCACCCACATGTTTTATGATGTGTCATTTAATCCATTGAGAGACAGGGAAAGAGTGAGAAAAGGAAAATTTACTCATAGGCCAATAAAAGCTACCCACCCAATTTAACATAGTGGAAACTTATTCCAGATATCATAGAAATGCCTCTTTACTTTCAGTCAGTTCAGACATAAATTTAGTTTATTGGTTGGTAAGCATATATATATTTACCATATTTCCAGTTCAAAACAGTCCATAAGTTATCAGTATACTTGTTTGATAAATGCATTGGTTATCACTTCAAACAAGCTACTCATTGTAACATGAATAAATATATAACCTGAAATTAATAAATCTTACATATGGTAAAACATTTGGTATAAATTTCAAGTTTTCCTTTAATTTATACCAATCATCTACTGTGTATTTTAGATTGTAAAAATTGCTCATATGTGAAATTATGTTATAAATCAGGTACAAACTGTTGCAAACGAACCAGCAAAATCGTCAACATACGGCAGAAAATATCTATGTTGAAGACTCTTTTGGATCACATATGCATCAGGTAGAGAGACAGCAAAGACCTGAAAGGTACACCAATAACGATACAGTTGATTCAACACAAGCGGGGAACACTAGTCACTTACAAATGTCTGTGAGAGGTACAGATGAGGTTACCTATCACAATGTTACTGAAAGCGCAACAGCTGAAGAGACCGTGTACACAGATGCTCAATCCAGCTCAAGAGAAGAACACAGCGAGAAGGGTATCAATAAATCTCGTGTAATTCAAGGCATAGTAGATGAAGACATGGTATATACAGATGCTTGTTCTAGCAAAAGTACATCGAAGGGTATCAATAAATCTAATGTAGTTCAAAGCACCGCCTCTGAAGACATGGTGTACACAGATGCTTATTCCAGCTCATATAAGGACCAAAGAATGAAGGGTACCAATACATCTAATGTAATTCAAGACAAGAATACTAAAGACATGGTGTACACAGATGCTTATTCCAGCTCAAATAAAGACCACAGGATGAAGGGTACCAATAAATCTAACGTAATTCAAGGTGCAGATACTGAAGAAATGGTGTACACAGATGCTCAATCCAGCTCAAAAGAGAAACACAAAATGAAGGATATGCATAAATCTAATGTAAATCAGGACACAGTAGCTGAAGATATGGTGTACACAGATGTACAATCCAGTTCGAAAGAGGAAAACAGAGACAATGGTATTAGTAAGTTTAATGTAATTCAAGGCATAGCAGGAGAAGACACAGTGTACACTGATGCTTATTCCTGCAAAAATAAGTTGAAGGCTATCAATAAATCAAATGCAATTCAAGGTATAGCAGTTGAAGACAAGGTGTACATGGATGCTCAATCAAGTTTGAAAGAGGAAAACAGAGAGAGTGATAGTAATAAGTGTAATGTCATTCAAGACAACGCAGAGGAAGACATGGTCTACACAGATGCTCGTTCATGCTTCAGAAAACCTGAAGCACCAAGCAAGATAGATAAGGTTTGGGAAATCAGCCAAATTGGAGGCCATGAGTCTGATTATGAGGTGTAGAATAATTAAGCATTGAGCAATACAGAATGATTGAGACTCTTTACTTTGAATCTTAGGAGAAAAAAAAATTGTTACACCAAACATAATACAGCAGTATAGAAAATCTATAAAGCAGTGTTAATTACATGCTAAAAATACTTCACAGAGAAAGGTGCATTTTTATGCAAATGTCACTTGAGAAATTTAAATGCTGCTAAATTTTTAAGCTGTAAATTGTACAGTATTAGTGTATATTGGTCAGGGTTTGGGATCAGTAAAGTGATATACTTTCTTATTAAACAATCCTTAATTGTTAACTACAATCCTAAATGTTAATTTCTCTAATTTGTGCTAATAAGAATTGCATTTCTTGCTATATCCACAAAATGTATTATATTTCCAACAAATGTTATAAATTGTACAAATACCACAATTGTCTTTTGTATATAAAATTGATAGCTTTGGCCCAAGAATCTAATCTTGAGAAACAAAGAAACTGTATTTAGGCTAATAGTGTGGCAAAGACAAGCATAAGGAACCAACATGCCCCATTACTGCCATCCAACTCCAACCCGAGTCGTCGGCTTATGGAACATTTCAGCATTCATCAAGTTTTGGGGCTCTGAAATCGCAGCCCAGTGCCACCTTTGTGTTTCAGTAACCTAAAGTCTATGTAGAGCTTCAGCATCACATCAGCAGTCAGTCTTTTTTTCTGGTAAAGCAGTCAAGCTAGCAAGCTGCTCAACAGCAACCCCCTCTTTAGCAGCGGATGTAGCAATTGTTTGATTTATCCAGCTTTGGCCAGCCAGTTCAGCTGGTTCTCGCACCCAACAAGAACTTTCCAAATCTTAGTGTATTGGCTTCCCCAGTACATTTGTTAAATATTTTTGAATCTAAAATAAAACTAAATGTTTCCAGCAATGTATAAAAATAAACACTTTAGCCCTTATTCTAAAACAAACGACACCTCTAAAATGAAAGGTAAATTTGAAAGATAGAGTGAAATTTAGAAAAAAAAATAAATAGTGTCTGTAATGTGTCTCTTTAACTTTTGCAATTGACTTTTCCATGACTTTTCACATTTGCCTTATCAGTATTTTATGTCTGTGTAAATAAGGGGAAAAAATATTACTTTTGCTTCTTTTGATAAATGTTGTTCAATACATTCTTGTCTTTGTTATCTTTGTAAATGTTTATAGAGTTGATATTAAATTCATATTTTACTGTCAGCCTAATGTATCTGGGTGTGACTGTTTTACAATCGGAGGGGGGCTATGTTATATTTATGTTTATTATTTAGTGCTGACTTTGTTTATGCAGACTTCTGTGATCATTGTTTATTTATTTAGTTGGGGTTTTACTTCGCTTTCAACACTATACAGGTCATATCACGACGGGTAGTTGTAAGGCCAGAGGAAATCAGTACAGTTGGTCAAGGTTCTGTACTGTAAACTGCCTTGATCATTGCTGCATAAATAAATTTATTTATTTATGGTTAGGGGTGATCATATATTATTATCATCGTAGTCAGGAATTACAGAAGTGTTGGAACCTGAACGGTCATATTCTATTACAAAAAAAATCTAGTTTTGTTTTTTTCTGACTACTCCTTACCTGACAACCCGCAAGGTCATAATCTTTTATATCAGTTTTATCTAGCCACTTTTCTGTGACTAAACGTATACTATATTGAATATTTGAGAGAGATCACTGATATTTTTCAGATACCAGACTGAGTATTTAATAAAACTATTAAACTGATCATTTAAAAATATTTTAGCAGCTATGTATTAGCTTTTATGCAAATATTCAGGGCATTTTTTATTATAGACTATATGTTCATAAATGAGCTTATTTATTTATTTTTTTTTTTTGCCTATTTATACAGCATAGAATGATTAGTATGACCGGTATGTAAGTTATTACGTTCGTCAAAATTACTCCACCAAAAAAGATTATGTTTTAGGTGTGTTCATTTGGTTGTCTATCTGTGTTTTTGATTACTCCAAAACTAGTGAGTTTTGTGTGTTAAAAGGGTCTGATCAAAGGATGAATTGATTTAATTTTGGTAAAGATCCAGAGTATACCCTGGATGCAAAAAGTCCCGAATTTGCAACTGTTTTGGGGTTTATAACTAGTATGCTATGATAGAGGTGCATGTAGTCTAGTTATATATGAGATGAGACTATTTCAGCATTATAAGAATTAGTAAAATAAAAAATTGTTATCCATAATCAGTAAATAGTTCTTTTACATTTTCAAATTTACATTGAACAAGTATTTAAAAACATTCAATAGTATTTGTGGTCATATTTACATGTTCCATCCACATGCTGTCATGGGATGGATTCATAAAACAACGACCACAGACGTGACATCCGATCTAATCTGGACTTTCATAGCATTTAATCTCCAGCATTGATAGATTTTAAGAAGCAACTATAGAGAGATATATTCATCAGTTATAGGTTCATTAACATAGCCAGGTAGGTCATGCCAGAGGAAACATGGGGATGGCAGAGTGGCTATGGCCGGTTTTGTATTTTTTACACTTTTCCTGAAGGCGGCAACAGATGTTGCATTGCATATATTGTCAGGAAGGTCATTCCAAATCTTAGGAACATTGGAGGACAAACTATTTCCAAAGTTTTTGACTAACTTGTAGAGAGAAGATTGGAAAGGAGGAATTGCCTGGTACTGACAGTCAGGGTGACTACGTCTGGTGCTATAGGGGTAACTATCAAGCGATTGAATGTTAAGCTGTTAACCATTTCACCACTGAAGACTCACTGTATTAAGCACAACACAAATTTGTTTTGCACCATATCATTCCACAAAACTCAAAAGGGCAATTACTGTAAGATGCAACTTTTGGTAACATTTGATTGTCATCTTAAAACTGATGCATTCTCGAATACAAACAGGAAGTCAATGTGACAGCAAAAATAAATTTTGTATCATTGGGGATTGCACATTAAGCATAGTCAGGACATTAATTTGAAATTATATTATCACCCATTAAAATATTCTGAAAAGTTTATTGTTTTGATTAAATTTGGGTAAATACATGTATAAGCTGCGTCTATGTCAATGCATATTTTAATAAAAAGAATTGTCCTCAGTAAGTAGGCTATACAAAAAAATTATATCCCTCTCTGTATACCCACCTGTAGATGTCATACATGGTGCCTAATACAGCCATTCTTGTCTCTCGGCAGTTGTTCCTATAATACCAGGTGTAGTCACCCAGATTGTCAATACCTTACTGTTCCTCCTTTCCGCTCATCGGTCTTCAAGTCTGTCAAACATTTTGATCACAGCTTTGCCTTTGATGCTCTGGAATGAACTCCCTCATGATGTGCGCAGTGCAGCATCAGTTGCCTCCTTCAGAAAGAAGCTTAAAACTTACCTGTTTGCAAAAGCCTATCTGCCATAGCCTCCCTTGTCACGCTGTGTCTCCTTGGTATGGCCTGGCTATGTCCTCGGATTAATGTTAACTGCCTTGCTTTGTGTTCAGTTGCGCCTTAGAGTCCATCAGTGATGGAGATGAAGCACTACAAAAGTCCACATTAAATTACATATAGGAACTTGAATCATGCCATTTTCATTTGTGATATATATTTTCTTGCTTATCATATAGAAAGTCTTCGTTTAGTCCTTACACATTAATTATTAAGTTCATTTCTGGAGTAGAAATTTCATTCACATAAGAAGCCGATGAAATGGGCAGTTAGGATTCAAACCCAAGACTAGTCAGGTCAAGGTTCAGTAAATGCAACATAGTGAACGATTTGGTTTTCAGATTTTATTTTACATATCAGTATAAAGCATCTATAAATGGTTTAACATAAACAAGGAAGACATATTTGAAATGACATAACAGGAAATATTTAAATACAAAACATAACACTGATCAAAAGAACAATCACAAAATATATACAATACCATACCCACAATGTCATGGTCATGGTTTAAACATCCCATTCAACACCCGGTATCTTATTGGGACTGGTCCTCAGCATTGCCACTTGTGGGAACTGACAGCCTGTTATAAGATGCCAAACTCTTTAAACACCAGGCCAACAAGGAAGTCTCATAGCCATAAAGCAGACAACATACTCACAAAGGGTCAGATATATTAGCCAAGGTCAAAACTGTATTAGTGTGTTTCTTTCAATTAATAAAACCTAATTAGTTGGTTTGGTGAAAAAAACTAAACTGGATGACAGCCCTATACTATATAAATCACCATTTTTATCTCTTACCACCAGTCCCTCGTTGGGCCAACAATGTCAGTATCTGTAACCTTGTAGAATTTAGAATGACTTCATGAAAGTAGCTTACGTTGCACAATCTGCCGCTGTATCTGAGTAACACAAGCAGATAAAACATTTAAAGCCTCATCAGATACAGGAGGTTTCACCAATTGTGCAATTCCAGGTGGTATAGGGTCCCTATGTAAACCAATTGAGTATAACAGCTGGTCAAGGAGTACATTATGTTGTAATACTGAAGAATGGTGAGGGTGTGGAACCTCAGTACTCTAACCAGTTGCCCTTGTAGACTGGTCAGACTGTATGGTATATGAAACAGAAGTAGCTTCTTTGAAATGAAGAGCTTGGCGGTTCTAATGTGCAGTTAGTGCTGTGGCTAGATGAAATGAAGTGTCTGCTTTGTTATCATGAAAGTAAGACCTGGCCTTAAGAGTGTCATATTAAAGGACTGATTTTGCTAAACTTGCCACAACACGTTGAACTGGAGCTTCGGTTGAATCATCAATTTTCTTGAGATAGGCCAGTAAAGTACTGTTGGCTAAACGTTGATGTATGAGCAGGGGCAGAAGAAACCAAGCCAGTAATTAAAGTTTCACTTGCATTATCCTGAATGTAAGAGTCATTACTGACTGTGGTCCTTTTTCTGCCACGGTGGCCTCACACACTGGGTAACACACTTGTCTAGGAAATCAGAGGACGTAGGTTCAATCCCAGGTACAGGCAGACACATAGTGGCTTGGATGACCACTTAAAATGGCGGTCCTCTGTCATTGGGTCCTATCCCCAGTGGCAGGTTAAAGAACCTCAAGGATGTTGATAAATGGTCATCCTTGAGCCTCTATCTTCAAGTTAGGAGAATGTCAGTTACTTGTGAGTTGGGGCTGTACCTGTACGGTCGGATTGGTTAAATAGCGCTTTGAGTCCTGTAGTATATGGAGATATTGCGCTGAGTATAAATGACTCTGATGACAGGAACATGTTCCTAGTGATGAGACAAATTAAAATTAAGGTAGAGGAAATTACCACAGAGGGATCATAAAGTAACCCTGCGGTCACCAGGTAATAGCAAATCAGGGCCAAAATCCAATTTAGAGATGAGAAATGGGTATATTTTTGTGTGAATATGAAGAAATATGTTCAGCCTCAGAGAACTGAAGTCTTTGTAAAAACCTTGCTTAAGATTGGGGATATTTTAATAATAATGAAGTATTAGGTTACAAATTGATGAACACATCGTTAAGGTGCCAATTTCCAAGAAGGAATATTATATTTGCAACAAAGAGTTCCTGTCCATGTTATTGTCTGATGTTGGAGAAGAATATGACAGAGGGATAGGCTTGTCTGAACAGGTAAGTCTTCAGCTATTGCCTAAATCCAGTGAGATTATATTGGGTTTTAATGGTTTGAGGAAGCTTGCTCCATTTAGTAGGAACAGCTATTGCAAACTGCACATTCCCATATGTTTTTAGGTTTGGTTGAGGAAACTGAAAGGCGGTTACCTTATGTGAGATCACTATGCTTGAGAGATTACGTTTAAGGAGAGTAATGCCCCGAGATGGTATTTCCTGTGTTTATAAGCATTGTGCTATCGATTCTAAATTTTCTGTTGCATATCATGTGTTGTAAATTTAATAAACATTCCAATATTATGGCTACCAAACCCTTTTAAAATGGCATATTGTGTAAATGTTTTGTGTGGACCAGTTCGTTAACTAATAATTGTTTGTAAAATGCAATAAATGAAATGATTAAAATGTTGCAACATTATTTTCTAATATGTTAACCTTAATTGGGGTCCTTGGTCAAATTAAGCCTTTTCTTAGGTTGCTCACCAAAGATAATATCACTTTTATGTCAAAAGCTGTAAGAAAGTGGCTTAAAAATTGTGTCTCATTTCAGTACTCATTGCTAGATACAGAATGTGGGGTATTTTTTGAAAACATTTCTAAATGTTTAATAGTTTAAAAACTTTCTAAACATATGGGTTCAAAAACCGTTTATCATACAATTTTGTCAAAAACATTTGACAGAAAGCATTTCAAAAAGTTTTAAAATAATGGGTATGAAAATTACTTCCCATGCAATGTTAATAAAACATTTCAGAGCAAACATTTACAAAACATTATCAACAATTGTTGTTTAAACATTTTATGTATACTGTTTATCACATGTTTAATGATGAATGTTTGAACAAAAGTTCCAGTATGGCTTTTTGTTGCCTGTGCATGTTTATAAATGATGAAAAAATCACAACAGAGCCTTTTAATCTTCAATAATTTTGGAAATGTTTAAACAGAAAACAGAAAACATTTTGTAAATGTTACAATGTAAACTAACCACAAAGATAGCGTTTCATAAAAGCATAAATGTTTAAACCTTTTAAAAACGGTTCTAATATTTACTAGGATGTAACATATTTCTCGGTTATATAGTTTCAGAAATATGTAACAAAAATTGTCACTTGTGGTTTAATCTTAGACTATTTATCCAGTGTAAGTGGTCCCGGAATACAACGACAATAATATCCCTCCCCGTATGTTCCCTTGTTTAGGGCAAATACAACTTATGGAATATAAATGTGTTTTCTTTGGACCAAACTTTTTTCTGTGAAATTATTATTAGGTCCTAGGAGGCCTGGGATCAGGTCAGACGTTTGTTGAATTCTAATTTATACCAATGTAGTGCTGCTGTGTAGATGATCAGCATTCCTTCTTATCATGTCAAATCATCAGATTTCACCCCATTCAGATACATCCAATTTTATAGATTTTAAATCTGACCCACTCCCAAAAATAAGTCTTCAGTTTTGTACCAGATTAACACTAACTTTAAGGGTTCACAACATTAACAATTGACAAAGAAAGAAACTTTTTATGCCCTTTTTGTAGGGATTGGCCCATAGAAAACAAAACTAAGACTTGAAAACTAAGACATGATAATATATTATCACTAAAATCTTAATGGTACTGTAATTAGGTCAGGTCATTACTTTTGCATATTATGTATCTTATCTCTGGGGTTACTCAGTGGCCTAGTGGTTAGCACGTTTGGCTCCTAATCAGGCAGTCACCTCTGTGTAGGCTGGACCTCCACAAGTGAGATTGGTTAGGACCTTTGCCAATATAACCCGTTCTGTTGAACGAGATGTAAAACACCAACATTGACCTTAGTAACCTGTCTGACTTTAAACCGATTACCCCATCTGACCCACTGTTAGCATTTGACTTCAACTTGGCATCATTTTATTATTGTCAACTTCATGTTTCAAATCCAGCAACTACCCCTTACCATCACCCTTGCCCAGTGAACGGGAGAGGAGAGGGTGTTGCTGTCACACTTATCTGTTTGTCCATATACAGACCTCATACATCAGATTGGACCTATATTTTTATACAAGGTGATGTATACTCGTGGCCTGGCCCTCCTCAAAGATGGTCTGAATCTACATTGGGACTCTAGAATTTTAAAATATTTTATTGACTTTTTGTGTCTGGATTCCCAGGTAAGGGAAGACTCTGTTGTAGTTTATTCAGACAGCAAATATCTCCTGTTTACAAATGATGAGTAAAAGCAAGTGAATTTGAAAGAAAAAAAATTGAAATTAGAAAACACTCATAGACTGCAAATCTCCATCAAAGCAACTAAGCTTCCCTGTATTCAATCATATTGTAATTTCACTGATATACTGCTTTTACGTTATAGCTCTCATAACCTGATAGCATGGCCACAGCTTTGTCTCTTCAAAAACTACACTGGTTTCCCATTTCATACCACATCTTGTTCAAATATAATTTAATTACTTTCAAGGCCATTAAATTTTCCCAATCTACATACTTATAATCTTTAATCAATACCAGTAGCGTCACTTGTGGAAATTGGCTATTTCTTTCTTCAGTTCTATCACTGCACACAATAACAGGTTTCCAAAGTCAGCTAAAAGCCTATTTATTTAGACTTGCATATCCTCCACCATAGTAATTCACACTTGGTGGGTGCTAATTTTGGGATCTCGACCTGATACATCCCTAGAATTTTTCCTTTTTTCCCATTAGAGGATGTTGTATCAGTTTTGCGCTAGACACTTGCAATATTGCTTATGAGTATTATAATAAAAAAATCTTTTAAAAAATTGTTGAATCCAGATGCCTATTCTGATTACCAACAAGATTTAATAATCTGTTCCTTGTATCATTGCTGACACTTCCAGAATATTTCATCAAAACGTGGCCATGGCTTTTTTAGTTGTTTTGCAAACAATAAAACTAACAAAGAAAAACTTGCTTCCAAAAGCATAGCCTACATTTTGGACCTTAGAGCAAGTCCAAAATTCTACAAGGAATTGGACCTTCTACAGTTAGAATTTAAAATTCCACCAGATTGGACTTTCTACCATGACATATATAACATATTTGTAGGTTGAACAGTCGTAAAAACATTATTAAAAATAGACATTTGTTAATGAATTTGTAACGCTAATTATGCATAATAAGGGGCTTATGTGAATACCTACACAATTAGTCCAAAATCACATGTCCCCCATTTGAACCATATTCAATGAATGGTGGATCCATGAAAAATATGTCAAGATCTAAATATCCCGTTACAAATGCCTTTATATAGGCTTTATTGTGCCTTCTGGCCTGTATATGTGTTATCACAAGTTGCAAGGTATTATGACAATAGAAATATTGGTCCAATAATATTGGGAAAGAAACCTCGCATGCAATTTACAATCTTCACTACCTACCACCATATGTCATAATAACATACATATTTCATGAATACCACCTCTCATAAAACCCTATAAATAGAACAGAAACCATATTCTGTTAACATAAAGGAACATGAAACATACATAAATAATTTATAAGGCAGCAAATGGTGACCATTATTGTGTCAGGAATGATTTTGTATTTGTTTTAATTATTCAAATATTTATGGTCATCCACTGTCTGTCTGTCAATCAATTATGGTCACTACATAATACAAGTTGAATTTATGACAAAGGATTTATCCGTCAGATATTCATAATACAATGCTCAAATAAGCTCAAATACGTCACCAATTTGTGGACACATGAAACATTTTCTCAGTAATTTTATATGTGGATCACTACCTGTGTGGAGTAAATATACCCTTGCTTAGAGCATATAAGGTACACATTTTATCTTCTTGTACTTTAGTTGTTAAATGTTTTATTGTGAAAAAGTACAGAATTAGCTCTATGAAGATATGCAGTGTACTCAAATCAAAGACATTAAAAACGTATGGAAAATTAAATTTAACTATTTAGCAAGGTTTACAAACATTTTTCTGGCAAATCCGAGGAATACATTATGGTCAGTTTTGGGGGATACAAAATTGCATTTTTTTATTCAGTGTGGTTGTAAAAATGATTGTTTGACAAAAGCGTCTTTAGAACAAGAGACAAATTCTGGCATCATATATTTATTGTACTAATATAGCTACCTGAACTAATATGATGATTTACCTAAAATAATTAGCATATAGTTTATTTTTAAAAATGTTGTATTTAATTTAATTTTCTAAAATACATTTATTTTTTAAGTTGTACATTGACTCAAACTCAATTTTTTTAGTTTAAATCTCCATAAATCACCTTTGAAGGTCAGAGCATATACTCTTGAATTGATAATTTACCAAATTTAAAAGTCTATTTTTTACTTTTAAAACGATTCATTAGCTTTAAAAGTTGTTGACTTTAAAAGTTGCTTTTTAGTCAATCTAAAATGGACTTAGCCAAGAAGTATTTGTCTCTGTCTTCCAACTTACAGGAGCATATTTAGAATGAAGCTGGAGACTGCATGATAAAGTTTGCACTGGCCAAAGCTTCAAGATTAATATTCACTATAACAACAGACAACAAGACCAACCTGATCATAACAAGTTCAAAGGAGCAAAAAATATCTTCTTCAGAATATCCATGTTGTTGTCATCCAAACCATGAGGATCTGCCTTGTAATATGTATTTGGATAAGTGGCATAACCTCAAATACAGGTAATAAGAGTGAATTTGTTTATGTGTGGAGCCATCTCTACTAAACACAACCCAACAGCCTCACATTTGTAACATCTGACTCTCTGTCAGAAACCAGGATAGTGTCAGTGTAATTATATGACAATTGAAGAGTTATTCAGACTAGCTTATCCTCTCCTCATAGTCTTCTCCCCTGTGAGATGCTAACATGGAGACAGACTCGTTCTGGTAATTAGACTATCTATATTGCCCTGTTTGGACTAAGAGGTTCAGTGGATACCTACATCAATCTGTTGCTTGACAAATAGCCTCCCGTAAACTGACCCCATAGGCCAAACTGGTCCCCTTAGAATTGAGACCTTGCAAATTCAATTCCTAACTGAAATATACATGTGTTAAGTCCACCATGCTGTAATCTAATCATTTTATCCTTTCCTTAAGCAATAAGAAATACATTTTGATGGTTTTCACAATTTGCTAAATTATATTTAAAGTGCAATTATTTTATTATCAAAGATACTTAGATCCTGTAATTCATTCCGTTTTTACCTCTAAATATGTATGTTAGAATTATTGAAAGCGTTATTACTTTAGCTTAATAAAATTCTGTGTTTTTTTTATTTTGTTTCTTCAGTACTTGTTTTGTGATTATAGCTTGTCTGATATTTTGTGTTTATAACATATTCTCCTAAACAAATATAACAGCCTTTGTACAAAGCATGCAAGACAAACATAAAGGTAAAAATTTGATTATTCTTCAAAGAAATGACTTATGAATTAAACATAAATTGTATTATTATTTTGTAATATTACTTTATAATGTAATGTCACATGCTGAATAAATGAAAAATGATTACTAAGGAGGGACTATTTAACAAGGGTTTTTTTCCTGGGGCCGATTGGACAAGAATATTATTTGCGGGGCTGATATGGTAAATGGCCGATATTGACTATGATTCTTTTTTGCAACATCTAGTGTACTATGATCAGCCTAATACTCTTCGTACTGGAGAAAACTTATTAGAAGACACATCAGTGAGTCTGGATTATTGCCAGAATCTGTGTGAAAATGAATTGGGATGTATAGCAGCCCAGTACGAGTCTGCCACAGGCATTTGCCATGTGAAAGGGCAATGTTTGAGCATGACAACACAACAGGATACCACACTGTATGTCAAGAAAGGTATGGTTTAACACATACTCGCATCTACAAATCTAAGGATGAAACCGATTCAGTAATTTTTTTTAAGTTTCTTTGGTTTTGCAAGTTCGATGATAAACACATGAACAAAAAGATGGCATTCAGACTAACCGCTTCAATAAGAATACAGATATGAAGTATTTCCTGTTATCTGATTTGCTGTTGTTGAAACAGTGGACAATATCTAAAGAATTCTAAGCCTGTTCAAATGTTTATTGTATATTTTCATTGTTTCATAAAATTCTTAAATACATTGCAATTTTACAATTGAAATACATGGAAATACTAATATTTTGTTTAAATTATCAAATTTACAATAATCTTTACTCTTAAAGTTTTGACACTGAAAAAAATATTTTGTTTTGTTGAAAAATATTGAATATATTGCAAATGCTTTGCACAGATCCCACAAAAGGCTACTCAATCTATTCACATTCAAACTGTCCTGGAAACAACCTCATGCTTCCATCCACTAAACCTACTGCCAAGGAGTGCAGTGAAATCTGTGAAGAACTGGTTAGTTGTGTAGGATTTGTGTATGCTCATCAGAACAGCATCTGTTTCATTAAGCTGATTTGTGATATATCCACTCTGCAGAATACAAATAGTGCAAATGTCTACAGAACATACATCAAGACAGGTATGTTTTGTGTTTCATGTAATAAATTTGAATAAGTCAAATACAAGTTCCTTAATTTGTGCTACTTTTAAATATCATTCTGTACGATAGGCATTGTTAAAGCCATATTAACATTCTTGTGGTTCTAAACATTTCTATGTACAATATTCTTTTCTGAAATAATTTGGTTACAGTTTTTTGTGTTCATAGTTTATTGATCTGTTAAGCAACATTTAGTTATAGAATTTATGTGTGATAACAAGAGTTTCTTTTAACTTAAATATGCATGAACTCAGTTATTAGTTATATGTAGGGTTCATATTATACTAAGATACAATTTGATGGATTTGTTCATAATAAAGCTCAAAATCTGTGCATTTTAGATACATTATGTCAGTTAAGGTAATATAGTCATCACGTATGAAGTTTTGTGTGTATTCTTAATATCCCTTTTCCACTGTTATCAGTCTTTCTCTATATTCCCAAGTTTACAATTTAGAGCTAATTGCGGAGGTCTTGTAAGAAATTTGTGTCGGTTGGGAACAAAACTGGGTTGATCATAAGTACTCATTTTGCTTAACACAAGTATGCATAAAATGCTGACTGAGTGAGCACTTCTATCGAGACCATTCTCTAAGGTTAGATTAGGTCTGATTCTGTCATAATAAGGTACTGAGATTCTATTCTGAGATACTATTCTGCCCATCCCATGTACACAAGTACAGCCCAATTTCTCAAGTAACTCTCTGTCTCTTACCCGAAGGACAGAGTCTCATATGACCATTTATCGCTGTCCTGTACATATGCGTTAGCTTATTACTAGGGAGAAGACCCAATGATCACGATAGTGTCACAATATATGTGATTGAATCAATGTCCTGTGTACTTCTGGATGAGTTTTTGTTTACCTACTTAACTACAGTGTTGCTGCATTTCCATTCGAGTGCATTGAGAGTAACAATAAATACACAAACAAAATCTTTGCAGGTAGAGCTGGGTCGTGTTCCATACCCAGGGCAAGGCTTCCATGTCCAGAAACACATGATAACATAACAGAAACTGAATGTTTGGCTTTAAGTACTGAATGCTGTTTTGACACTTCTCAATCTGATGTCCAACAGTGTTTTCTGGACACATTAAAAGGTACGTTCACATTTTAATTGAAGGCAATGTGATGTTTTTTGTGTAAATTACAGTAGCTTCCATAGGCTAAGGACTAAGTAAACCTCTACAATTATTACACATTCAGTAGCAGGGGCGGATCTAGCCTTTAAGTAAAGTGGGGGTTCACATCAGAGTAAGGTGGGGGTTCACATCAGACATACCATAACTAAGGGGGTCGGGGGGCATGCCCCCCAGGAAAAAAAAATTAATTTTTGGTAAAAATATGGTGCATTTCCTGTAAATTTAA
The DNA here is from genome assembly GCA_964017235.1 of Sabellastarte sp. h YS-2021. NCBI lineage: Eukaryota > Metazoa > Annelida > Polychaeta > Sabellida > Sabellidae > Sabellastarte > Sabellastarte sp. h YS-2021. The sequence goes on from OZ024936.1 coordinate 93,280,626, forward strand.
TACCACTCTCAAGAAATAATTTTGTACTTTGGGTTGAACCCCTTTACATTATTTTTCATTATTTCCCTAGTCAGGGGGTTCGAACCCCCCCCCCCATCCGCTAATGAGTAGTATAGTCAAACTGTGCTTCTTCATCATTAAGTGCAAGTGATTAGCAAACACATGATTGATGTCAGCTTCAACTGCCTCTAAAAGGTTGAAATGAGAAAGTTGTAAATTCATCTTATTAACTTAAAATACTTAAACATAAATTTTTAAAATAGTATGAAATTAATAAGTGTGATCGGCCAATTCATGTTTCAAGATTTTTTCCAATTGTAATCTATGAAAGCTGCAATTTATTTTGTATTTGACGTAAATACCTGCACATACATACTAGGTAATATCTTATTTGTATTCACTTATGTCCCATACTATGGATCATTAGTGTTTCCAATGTATTAATATGGGCCCCCTTTTTTAGAAATATTAAAATAATTTCACAACTATTAATGTATGTACTCGCAAAGGTAAATTCACTATATTTTTGATTGTGATTAATATTCACGTTGGTATTTTGACAATCATATGGTTTGTCTCATCAGAGGCAGGAGATTGCATCAAGTCCTACTCCTGAAGTACCTTTTACCAAGAGTAATTGCATTGCTAGTTAGCACAATTTACTGGTGTGCAGTGGTATCTAAACCTTTTGGACCTCCTTTATACCCCTTTCACACTACAGGCAACACGTCCTGTGGTTAATAGTTTTACTCAGTGCAGAACCGCCTCCCAGGTGGCCCCATTTCATAAGAGTTGTACACACTACAAGTGGTGTAATTTGCAGTCCTTCAACTACCGTATAAGATTCATATGCGAGTTTGTGTCACAATGGCGAAACCTCCAATACCTTAACTCACCTTATGTTGCCATATTACACCAAAAGATGACCGAGTCACAACCTTATGTACACCGTGGACCACACCTGCCATTATCATATAGTAAGAAATTCATATGTGCATACACCAAATTGTCACGGAGCATGCTCACGGATAGAAATCGGAGACAAAAATTTTAAACTTTGGAAAACAACCATGGGGCTCGTAAGTTTTTGGACGTTTTGCCACTGTGTTACAAGGTGCCACACAAACCTCGGATGGAAGTTGAAGGACAGGGGCATTTTGCCAAATGACTATAACCTTTGGGGATACTATGTGTAGGGTGAAAGGGGTATTACATTTCCCCTGGTCCCAGGGGAAGGTTACATTAGGTAAGATTGCATAAGGATAGGTAGGCCAGGCTGATCCTGGAATCCCCTCTCTAGTTGACAACCTTCAACTGACTATTAACTTTCGAACAGACTTTTGACTATGACTGACTTTTGACTTAGTGTAATGTGAATGTAGCATTGTAGGATTGTATTTTATATGGTATTACTGTATTATTACCTTTTTGCTAGGCTTTGCCCCTTTTTAGTGAACTGTGCTTTAAAATGTCCCTTTATTTCTTCTTGAAATTTTAAATTTCTACTAACATGTAAATAAAAAAGCCCTCAAACTTGTCTGTAACTGCTTTCTCTTTGTGTCAAATTCTGTAATATTATCAGTTTTATACTGGGCTTCAAACCGGGCTATCATCGTCAGTCACATCTTAACTTCACTACATTTTATAGGTCACATTTGTCCCTCGCACTTCATTACTGCATGATTCACACACTTAGCTGATCTTCAGCTACAAGCCCAGAAACTGCCATTTTAGCAGTCTATTACACTCAGAATGCTATCTCTCTTTTTGATATTTCATTAAATATGTAGGCTAAAAATGTGTTTTGCAACTTTTGCAGACAAGCGGGAGAAACCTAAAATCTAAAATTGAAGTTTTAATATTCACTAGTGCCTGTATATGGACATATTTCACAATTATAACTATGCATATTGTATTGTCTTCTTCGTCCATGATATCTTTTTGATGTTGCTCAATTAAAAAAGTTTTCCTTTTGTATTCAAGTCTGCAACAATTATATCTGATGTAAGTAGAATTACTAGAATCACTTTTTATTTAAAAAAATGGCAAGTTGTTCTGAAATTATGCTGATCCATTCATGAATAAGTGAAACAACAGCTAGGCTACGTTTTACTTTTGATGCACCTAAAGCAAAGAATGAGTTGTCTTGCGAGATTTTGATATTCATACTTCCTGCTCTATTACCCCCTATAGAATGAAACTTGGTACATACTTTCAATTTTATTCTCTCAAGAAGACAAAACACAGAATTTATTTTAGTTGTCTTAGAGATAAAATCTGAAAATATTTGAATTTCAGGTAAATTTGTTATTATGTAATAAAATAAATTGTATATAAAAAATGTATTCAATTTTTTCAGACTTACATCATGGTCATGTTCACACAGTGTTTCGGGTTGCTCAGAATGCCCCCAATGCACCTGTACTGTATGACTTGTGGACAGGAGACTCTATCAGTCCTGAGCTCGAAGCTCCACTCACACCAGACTACTGGAGTCTGGAGGACAGTGAAACCCAGGTGTACAAGTCACCACTGGTTGAATGTTCATGGGATCTTGTAACAACTGTGAGTACAAAAGAAGCCATACCATGTAAATCTGTAAATAATCCTTAATATGAGTATGCATTGAGAGAGTAAGACAATTATAAACAAAAAGGATTTATCATTCAGAGCAACAATAGATTTAGAAGTAAGAGAAGCCATCTTAAAGAGAAATAATACATTTCATTATGTCAAACAACAAGCTAACAAGAAGTTGATGAAAATCCCAGATAATGGGAAAAACCTTTCAGTATTTGTACATTAGACAGATCAACATAAGTTTTATTTGTAAAGTATTATTTGTAGATACTGTTAATATGTACACTCATGGGTGTACATTCAGTGACTTGATGCTCAATCTTGAAGTGGTCTTCCTGATGCAAATATGCTGAATCCACTGAAGCAAATAACCTATATGACATTAATTGTTGAAATTTTAATCCATTTGACAGGGTTGAATTCACAGGGTTGGTCACAGAAACTCTTTTTAACAATGCGTTAACCAGATACTGTTTAGCTTGTAATTTTGTTTTAGTATAATCAATTTCTGTTAAGATAAAATGTTTCAATACAATTATTACTTAAGATGTTTAATGCAAGAGTCCAAGACAAGATGCATTGAATAATATTCACGGTTTTGTTTTATTTAAGGCCTCTGTGGTGCTGTATAGTTCAGGGGAAAAGCAGATGTATGTGGAATTTAATGCCAGCAGTACAGACAAGATGAACTGGTTTGGTCGTGAAAAGACATCAGAATCATCATATGCTGACCTCACAACCACCAGCTCTTACAATTATTTCTCTATAGCTGGGTGAGTATTAAGTCTTTCTGTTTGTGAGATGTTTTTTTAAGATAGAATAAATAAATTGAAAAAGGTTACAAGTAATGAAGTTTCATTTTAATGATAGCATTAGAGCAAATATTAGAATTGTTTCATAGCTTTATATTTTCAGATGAAAACAACATCTAATTCAATGATTAATGTAGGTGCACATTACAATGTGGGTATCTGTTAGAATATACTACAAAAATTCACCATAAAAGCATGTTAATAGATTACAGCCGGAAATATATTAATATATTATCAATAATATCAGACTGGTTACATAATTGAAAGCTATATCAATAAACATGCCAGAATGAATGGAGACATAATGTAACACATACATACCAGATTACAAAATCTTTATAGATTTTGAAAAGGCTTTTCACAACATTAAATTTCAGATATTGACCTAAGTTTTTGAAATGGGTAGAGCTGCCTTTGGTAAATAGTCAGACTCATGTAAGCCACAACAGGTACTTTTCTGGTTATTTTCAATTAACTTAGGGCATGAGGCAGATATCCTACATCTGTACTATTTTATTCTCATTGCTGAAGATATTGGTATTATTTTGAAGAAGGACAACTGCATAACCACTTGAACCACGTGTACAGGCTTGAGTTTGAAGTAGTAAATATAAGATGTTTCATGTATGATGCAAATGAAGGGGTTTGCACTGTCATAGTCAATTACACAAGGGCTATTCTGTACCTGTTAGTGCTTAATCTCTGTCAAGGCAGACTCTAAGGTGCAACACTAGGTACAATTCAGTAATCGTCATTCCAAAGACATTTCCAGTTCAATACCACAGAGATACCAGATAGTTTATAGGCTAAGATGAAAAAAGCCTTATTGAGGAGATAAGAGTTTAGCGTTTTTTGAAACAGGCAAGAGTTTGGGTAGAGCAAACATCATCAGATAAATCATTCAAAAATGTGGGAGCATCAAAAGCAAAACTGTGACCGACATGTTTTTTTTTGTGATTTGTGTATAAATGGGGAGTATTGTGGAACCTCCAGGAACCTTTTATCTGGATGGGTATATGTGTATTTTAAATATTAACTGAAAATGTAAAATGAGCCTGGATTATAGTGCATGAGTTGGTGTTGCCATTTTGCTATTCTGGGAGCACTATTAAGAAATGTAAGGCCATTAAATTTTGGTTTAGTGGCATTACAATAAATATGACTGAAGATCCCTACATTGGGAGTCACTGACTATCAAACATACTAAATATTCTCCAAACTTTGGCTGACTTTCCCCATTATTCTTCATGACAGATGCAATTATTGAAATATCGATCCCTTATTCACAATCAGCATTAGTTGAAGCCAAATAATATGGAACCAAGACCCACTAGTTTGTACCAGTTTTTTTATCAATACATATAGAGTTGCCAAATATTTAGTGTTAAGTATAAACTCTACTTTCCGGAACTACCGGCCCAAAAAAATGTGATATTAAACCAAAAAATCAAATGCTACAACTATAAAATAGAGACTCAAGGTATTGTTTATAATTAATTACTACAAGAACACTTTGGGGTAAACCCGCCTAGAAACCCAAAATAGTTGTAAGTCGGACTGTTAGCATTCACAGTACGATCCTGGGGCCAGTTTTATGAAGCCTCCTTAAGATAAAGGTCACCTTAAGTTCTAGGATTTCCTTGATTTTCTCCCTCCTTTAAAAAATCTCAGTTTCACAAAGCCTCCTTCCTTAAAGATTATCTTGAAAACTCCCTTGAATTTCAAGGAAGCTAAGGACCTACCTTAGATTTAAGGAAGTGTCGTTCAAGGTATGTTTACTAACTTTAATGAACATTTTAAGGCGAGTCCACCTAAATATGTAGAACTTGAAACATTATTGTCAAACCTACATCCACAAACAATGTTTTGCTGTTTATTTCATACAATTTGGTAGTTTAATTCTTGAAAAATTGATGTTCAAACTTTTGAAGTGAGAAACATATTCATGGAGTTTCCTTGGACATAAAGGGCCCCTCCCTTACTTTGGGTAAAAATTGTCATGTGACCTACTGTATTAATTTGCAAAATATAATCACAACCAATCTGCATTTTACAAAATTTATTAAAATATAGTAAAATATAGATTTACTGACTTCACTGATCTTTAACAGTGTTAAAATAATGACATTGCCTCCATAAGTCAATTTAGGTAAAAATAAGTGCACAAGTACACATGTACTTACAGTGAAAGAAAAACATTGGTGTGGTTATAGATTTTAGAAACAACTCCCAAAATAAATAAAAGTGCAAATAATGCATCTGAAAATTAAAATGTACCTAATGTATCAAGATTAAGATATTTAAAATGCTAAAATACAATTTACTCTGTTAATATTTAAAATAAATTGTGTGAAGGTTATATAAGTAATGGAGGAGAAATTCCCAGCAGTGTGGTTATACAGGGAATCGCCCTTCCTTTGTTTTAAGGAAAATCTTTGGTAAGGTGGAATAAAAGAGGCTTTGTGAAACCGGATTTAAGGGAAGCCTTGTCAAAGGTTAGAAATGCCCCTTCCTTTTCTTTAAGGAAGGAAAAAACCAAGGAATCTTCGTGAAACCGGCCCCTGATCTTTCACAAAATTACTTGATTTTATCAGTTATTCCTTTCATAAGGTATTATTTTACAAAGATGTATGCATTATTTTTTGAGTTATCCAAACACAGACAGATATAAAATAGACAAAGAAAGTGAAATTTCAATACATAGTATTCTTGGTGCAAATAATAATAAACAAAATTTTCTATCTTGCACAATAGCGATGGCATGAGAGGGAAAAGACGGTGGTTCATAAACAGGAGCTACGGAGGTTGTGGAATGGACTTTGGCTGGCTTGTGGTACTTGACACAAACGAAAATGCAGGATGTGAATCATACATATATCCAGGGTATCCAGTTTTCCTTTACAGTCAACTGGGCACATATGACAACACTGAAAGTAAGTCTATTCATCTTTTTATATCACACAAAATAAAACAGATAAGGCTTTGGTATCAGCTATAAATTATTGGTTATTATCCACCAGGAACTGTATTTGGCCTAATTACCAGGGAATAAAGACAGGGAAATATTTTTCCTGATTCCATGGTACCCTTTACTGTTGGTACATTTTGCCAATTTTTTTAAGCAAGTGTTTTTGCTGATATAGAATAAAAGAGAATTTATTTATTATAGTAACATGCAAAAACTGACAAGTAAAGAGAAAACAATTTACCCAGCCATTATGGACTTATATGTAACTTTTGTAAAGTAATAGTTAATAATAATGGTTTCTATGAGAATTATAAATGGACAACATCTTACAGTCTTTGACATACTAAAAAGAACAAAATATAGAAAATAATATCTAATTGTTTATAAGAGTTTAACATGTGACATCTACTGGACAAAGAAAGTACAACATGTATATAAGCTTGTATTTCTCAACATAAGAGTGAATAAATAAATATAACCTAAAATGTGATTAGTTGGCAACAACACTTTGTCTGATCTTGCATAAATCAGAAATAAAACTTAATAATGATAAGTTTATCTTCATCAGACTTTTTTTAAATTTGGAAAACTTTTCTCAATTATAAGTCACAAATTAAGCCTTGTGATCTTGTATGCACTGCATTTACATAGAAACTGGGTCTCATTTTCAATATCACCTGTGTTACAAATTAACTATACTAGATATATTAGAAAAACTATGTAAATCACACCCTGGGTAGCAAGACAATGTCGATGCATGCTCTTTCAGTTGCTACCTACCATAATATCTCTGGTATTATTGTCATTCAGCATGGACCTTTGTTCTCTCAATGCAGACCGAGGCTAATCCCATGTGATTTGTAGTTTCGTAAACCTCTGTTTCATTTTGAACTAGGGGTCCAACGGATAGGCATCAAGTAAATAAGATTTTAAGATTTTACACCCTCCAACCCACCTCTGTCACAAGCACAAAGACCTGATTAGTTGTCCCTCTTCACAGCTGACTTCCTTTTGATCTGGAGCCCTGGGGCCTCTCCACCCATAGGGAGTTTGCTTTGACTTGATATGGATCTTAAGGCTTTTGGACTTAGGCTGGCCCAGGCTGTCCTTTGTGTCCCCCTCTTGATTTTGACCACTGGGCTACTTTCAATGCTAACCTTGACCCCTTGGGCCACAGAGTACTGTGCCTCTCAAATGTGACCTTCAGCAATTTTAACCCTGAAGTTCCCAGTAGAACTTTGCTATCATATAAGGGTATCACATTTTTGTTGAATATTGTATGCTAGCAGAGTGGCTGCTTATAGTCATCTGTGATAAGTATTATTTGCACTATCTTGTATATACGCTAACATATCAGTTATGAGGCTAACCATTGTAACTTGTCGACTGTGTGGGTTGCCCTATGTGGTATTTTATTGAGCCTGTGTACACTGTTGGTGTTTTTAAAATTTACTCCATGGGCTCTAAATGTTGTAAATTCTTCCCCTTTTTAATCTAACATGTACATAAAGTATGGCAAACTTGTCTTTTTTCTGTCTTTCATGGATCATTTGGCCCCTTATTAGCAGGGTATGACCTTTCATAGGCTAGAGTGTGCGAGGATTTGACCTTGACTGCGGCCTACACCACTCATGCTAGCTGACTGGGTTTGGGGTTTGAATCCTCTTAGACATGTCATTCGGAAACAATACTTAGCCTCTAGTTACATTTCTTGTTCGACTAATTCCCAGTAGGCTCAACTTCCATTAATTTTACTTTAATTAAAATCCCTGCATAAAGGTGCCAAAATTTCAAGTTAACTTTAGACACTTTAATATTCATTGTTGCCCGTTTCTGTGAGTGAATTCTTTCATTATATATGAAACTGCTTATTTAGATCAGCTTATTAATTTTGGAGTTATGTCAATTAAAGCCATTGAAAATACATTGAAAATGGGACCTCTTAAAATTCTGAAAATAATTTTGATTCCAGAATATTATCTGAATATCCCCCCCCCCAAAAAAAAAATAATCATCTCTTCATTTGGTCAGGTTTTAACAACATAAATATTATAAATAGTCTACCGACTGGAAATGATAAAAATAATCCTATTAGAGATAAAATAGAATTTTGCATATCTTTTGCAGGATTCTTGAAAGCAGAGACATTTTTCACTAAAGTGAGATTAGATGACAGGGATCTGGGAGGTGAGTCATGTATAACAGGAAAATTGTCTTGGTGACATGTATTTTGTAATGTTATTGATATTAATACAGACAACAAAATAATTTCAGTCCTTTGGAATTGTCTTCTAAAGTGATTACATTTAAACAATAAGGATTGAGATTTGTTACTACAACTTTGTTTGCATAGTAAGTAAAGATAATTAACTTTGGTTAAACATATTCTAAGTGAATCTTAATTTTCAATTTAAAACTTATCATTTCAATAATAACATATTAACATGTTATACGTTTTTTGAAATATTTGCAAAAAATCAGCACTTGTGTACATAATTTGTACTGCTATTTATATTGAAATGTGCTGGGAAATAACAAATATTATATTAAGTTTCTGAGATAGCAGGGCTTCTAATAAGGAGAGTCTACCACTTACCACAGAGATTACTATCTCAGTGAAACAGATAAAATAGGCTTGGTAGACTACTAGCATTTATTAGCCTACTAAGCAGATAGTAGTCCTTTGTGAAACTGAGCATTATTTCCTGGTGAAATAAGATGCATGATAACTTACAAATTTGAATAAATAAGGTCATAAATATGTCTTAAGGTTAAAGACAAGCCAGAGGCTAATTGAAAATACAAATTGAAATAAATTAAATCTCTTTGGAGGTGTAAATAGGGTATCAGTGTTTAACCTGTACAAAGTAATGGTGGTTAGCAGTAGGCATTAAATGGTGGTGTAAGTAAGTATATGTTTTCAAAGAATGTATTATAAACACCTCCTCACTAGATTTCAGTTGTCAGTCAAATTTCTTCAAATTAAATTCTGTTACAATTTTATATCTTCTGTTTACAGGATTTTGTGTCTCATCCTGCCTCTATCTCTTAGATGGTTCTTACCAGTCTTGCTTGGGCTGTAATGTCTATGTCAGATGTACCAATCAGGTACTCATGTATTTCAAATGTTGGTGAGTGATTTAAGTTAGTTTGAACTATTCAGCTGAAATACTAAAGGTATAAAATTCATTGCACACAATTGCAGTGCAGATTCTATCCCACTTTTGTGAGTTTTCCTTTTAACTACCAAGATCAGTTTTAATGGACAGTGGATGCAACTTACAGCATTTGTATATGGTCCTTAACAATATTAACCATGTGCAAAAAACTGTACATATGAGTATTTTTGTCTCAAGTACTCCCAACCAATCACTTCACCCCTTCCGTAGATATCACCTATCTTTCATGTGATATGAGCTATGCCAATGATGCTATGATATATGTATCTGGTGATATGACTTATCTTTCATATGATATGAATCATGTTAATGGTGCTATGGTATATGTTTCTTGTGATATGACTTATCTTTCATGTGCTATGAATCATGATAATGGTGCTTTGATATATTTTCTGGTGTTATTACTTATCTTTTTGGTGCTACAACTTATCTTTTCCACTCATCTGTTAATAAAGAGCCGAGTGATTTTATCCAAAGAGGTTAGTTAAAGACAAGTTAACTGTTAACTGCACCTCGGTTTTCAGGACTTTTTGTGGAGTTATAACAGTCCTGAGCAGGTCATAGAGCAGATCTTTGTGGACATAGAACTCCTCACTCTGAAAAAGCTTTTACAAGATTCCACAAAAAAAATAAACAAATAGATATTTCTTGTTCAAATTAATCCTTCAGTAGGGGACCAGAGGTCGCTGGATTTGTTTATTCTTTATTTGGCTTTGTGACAAGTTGAAACAGGTGCTAAGTTACTACTACAAACAGTAAATGTGTCACGTAGACAATTATGAATTGTACCCTGTGTACTTTTCTAGGGAGTCTATGGTATTTGATGCCAATAGCCGGAGGTGTGAGGTGAACTCTACAACCTGTACAGGTTTGTTTCATAATCGTTTAGTTAATGTTAGGCATTTTGAAACAGATTAAAAACAAGAGCACTCAGAGAGTGCAGACCTCCGCCAAGGCAGCTCAGTCCCCCAATGCTGTGTCTACTCCATAAAATAATTCCTGGGCTTTGAAAACCTACCGTTAGAATTGATATTTTATTTTTTTACGCTTTGTTTCTTGCCCCATTTCAGACATTTAATGAAAATTTCATCCAAATCCATCCATAACTTTTGAGTTATCGATGGATTTGCTTTAAATATACTTGAATCCAGAAAATCCAGACAATGATCCAGATGACACCCAAAATCTAACCACTTCTTCCTGGTCCCCTTTTTGACATGTCCTGAAAATTTCATCGGAATCCATCCATAACTTTTCGAATTATCTTCCTTTAAAGAATTCAGGGATCCGGAAGATCCAGACGGTGATCCGGATCACTCCCAAAATCTAATGACTTCTTTCTTTACCAATTTCTCACATATCCTGAAAATTTCATCAAAATCCCTCCTTCTGTTTTTGAGCTATCTTTCTTTAAAAATTAAATTTCATTGATCCAGAAGATCCAGACAGTGATCCGAATCACTCCCAACATCTAATCACTTCTTCCTTTTACCATTTCGGACATATCCTGAAAATTTTGAGTTACAACAATCAGACGGACAGACAAACCCAGGCGAAAACATAACCTCCTTGGCGGAGGTAATGATGATGCATATTTGGAAAATACACTCTATCGAAATGTGTCGCATGATTGCATATGGATTTGCACCAGAGTGCCTTATTAGAATATATGAATGGGGCTATTAATAGGAAGATAAGTGAAATGAATTTTAATGCTTTTATCCAGAGTGGTTATGACAAACAGAAATTCCCAAGACACACGTATAAATCTTGTTTATCTCTTCTGTTGATTATATTTTAGAGTACACTTTACAAGGGGTGTTTTACAATAATTTTCAAGGAACGGTTATTATCTTCTAAGTATTTGCAAAAGTTGAAAAATTCCTATAAAAAGTTGTTGTCTATACTATATCACTGATACTATGACATGTTTTGGAGATTTACACGTGTTAATGTTGTTTAGTATGAAGCCATAACCTCTAACTGCAGAATTTGGAACTGTCTGCCGATAACCTGTGTTCATGATCTGCAGTAACTATTACTGTGCTATATTTATCTTTATAAAATTGACACAGCATAGGAATAGTATCTAATCTATGGTATATTTTTATAGTGCTTAATCCCTATGAATTTGACAGACCCTAAGGCACAAGGTAAATCATCATAAGCCCAATAACATTGCCAGAACATACACAGAAGACACAGGCGTGCCATGGTGGCTATGGCGGATAGGTTTCTGCAAACATGTAAAGTTTTGAACTTTTCCTGAAGTAGGCAATACATATGGCACTGCATACATCATTAGAAAGATCATTCTAAATCTTGGGAGCATCCAAAGAAAAATCTAAGGCCAAAGTGTTTGACTGACCTTGTAGAGTGAGGAGTGGAAAGAAGGAACTGTCAGATACTGACAATCAGGGTGACTACAACTGGTACTGTAGGAACAAATGCTAAGATTTATTTATTTATTTTTATTTATTTATTTGGGGTTTTACGTGGCTGTCAACACTGTACAGGTCATATCATGACGGGTAGTTGGAAGGGCAGAGGAAACCAGTACATAGAGTTCGTCAGGGATCTGTACTGTAAACTGCCGACCAACGGCAAGCAACTACCAGCTTCCCACTTGAGGCCGTTCCGGGGATCAAACCCTGGCCTCAGAGGTGGGAGGCGAGAGTGCTACCACTCTGCCACCGTGGCCCCCTAACAACTGCTAAGAGACAAGGATGGTCCAAAATAGATAGGCGAACCATTGTATGAAAATTTATAATATGCTGCTACGAATTCTATATTGCCCTCTTTATTAGTGATTTTTTTGTATATGTCATTTGAGACGTTTTCCTCTTTCACTCTGACTTGAAAATTTAAAATTTTGGTATCTCCCTTATTCCTGGAAATATTAATATCAAACAACAATCAGGAATGATGTAAAAAGACTCTGTAAAAATGTGTCTAAGAGACAAACAAACTCTCTCCCAGAAGCAGAGCTAAAGGAAAACAGGATAAGTTCCTAATTTTTAATGCAGTTCATGATTACTAATCCCCATCCAGATTTGGATCAACTTTAACAAGGAAAAATTATTGTGACACCACCAACACCCCCACTCCCCCCCCCCCACCCTAACCCCTGCACGAATTTTACCACTATCCAAAGAAAAGTTTTTCAGTCGCGACAAAATGACAAAAATAATTCTGAACACATGATCCTGATATAGGTTCATTGTTAAGGAGGATTTCATCTGAGGGTAAAAATAGTTATGAAAATTTGACAGCTTGAGGTAAAATGCAGGAGTTCCTTTGTACCTATGGCACTATGTAGATATCTTAATAACAATTGACATTTCAATAAAATTTTTGTAGGTCTTTATGATTTTACGATTCCAGCATTTTGAAAACATAAATTGTATCTTTTACAATGTTGAACTGTGGCAGGTTTCATGTTATCTCATCTCCAAGCTGATTTGGAAGAATAAACAAAGAATGTTTAATGAAAACTGAAAAATAGAAAATAAACATAATCAATGGTAATATTAAGGAAAAAAAGATATGAAAAAATACTAGATAAAGTAGTGAGGAAATAAGCAATATGTTGTCTTTTTGTGCAGTAAGTAATAATTACAACTACCTATCTGTAACTATGATGTAGTGGTGTGTTTTTTTTTGTTTATATGTGAAATTGTAACTGGTTAACTGTACCTCGAGTATGAAATAAATAAATGAATTTGGCTCCTCATCAATTTGGCGCTAAACAAATATTCCCATTACCTGTTATTTATCATTAATAGTATTCCTAATGTTTCATGGACAATTAAGAATTACGTATGTGTTGCTGAAAGCATACAACACTCTTTCCATTCAATGAAGTTTTTAGATTGAACATGATGTATAATTTCTTGCTGTAAATGAGCCCCCCATAGCATGGTTTTAACATCAGTGATTGTGATTGGGTAGATACTACACTTTAATTTCATCACCTATTCTTAATTCACATGCCAATTTAAACTATGTGTCAAATTATGTAGCCTATAATCTGCTCCAATTTATACTTTTAGGTTCTTTGGCTTCACAGGCATGCCGTCCTGGAGGTAATGTATCTTTGTCTGTAAATAAGAAACTTGTGTTATAGATAAAACAGTGTAGAATCTTAATTTGACTTGAGTTGTTTGCCAGTGCCTGGTGGTTTTCAGTGCTACATTTGCACTGTGTTCCTCCATTCTTTCAACTACCTCTTGTGATATGACCTACCATGAGAAACCAGTGTTAATGCGAATTCAACAAATCAGTCAGTTGCCAAATCGTTGATAGAATACCAGCGTGAGTTACTTGTTTTACTTGATTTCAGTAAAATTATATGTAACATAGTTAATGTTTAACTTATCTCCTAGTTTATCTTTCATCAGTACTTGCTAAGAGAACTTCAAAGAGCGTAAATCATGTTCCTCTTTTACCCAGAATACCAGATAAAAAGGTTCACTGTAATGCTAAATCCCTTTTCTTTACATAATATTCAGATTTAATTAAAAGGTATTCTATTTAAAAGAATTAAATTAAAAGACACTTCACTGTATATTACCCTTTTGATTTAATGCCTCTGTAGTAACTTTGTACATGCCTTACCTTGGTACAAAAACTACACAGTACACTATCAATGGTAGCATTTTTGGAAATACAATTTCAAAGGTAGGGTTTTACATCCTGTTTAACAACAAATTATGATGTACCAAGTTACACCAGGAAACAGTAATGTACCAAACAAAATACTTACTTAATTTTTATTGCATAATACCATAAACTTTTTTATGTATATTCTAATCTTTCTCTTCAGGTAAGTGAATTATTTTTATTCATTACTAGTTGATTGTTAAAGTGAACAGCCCTTCAAGTAAGAATATTGAAATAAAACAATTGTATTTGGTGGCAAAACGTAAGTTCATGTAATATGGCTATATTTGCACAACCTTTGTCTCAATTTTTTGAAAGAATAGTTCTCATATAAACAAATGAACTTGGTGACACCTAAGTACCATGTAATAATAATACATTTTCACAACATTTTCAAACCTTAATTTTCTTAACCATTGAGTGATTGTCATTTAAACATATTTTGTCAGTTAACAATGTTTTTCTGACAATATATAAAAGAAGAAAGTGATAATACTCTTATGACAAATAACATAATATTCTTATGATATATTTGCACCCGAAATTTTCAAACAATCTTATTGCATTCGTTTTTCCAGGGTTTTCTTCAAGAGTCACTAAAACCCACAAAGGCTGAAAATAAAAATAACTGGTGTCTATATGCAAAATACGAATTGTGAAAAATATCACAGATTTTGTTCATGCAATATCAGTATATTTGGTGACAGTCAATAAAAATCTATTGATATGTGCTCTGTTTATTCTTTGTTCAGTTAGACCCTTCAGGTTTCTGTCCCAGTACTTAAATGCTTCACAAGAATGACATAGAATCAACAGTTCTTTCAACAGTAGTTGGAACAAGCAACACCATGTGACCTTGAACATGACCTTGAACATGACATACACAAACACTGTAGTGGGGGAACGTGAGCAAAATGGAAGCCCAAGTATTGATATCTGACCCTAGCATGTAATTTAAATGAGAGTGACTGATAACACATGTCATGAAACATAATTTGTAAAATTATAAATCAATATTTATTTTATAATAGCATGTATATAGAGTAATTAAACTTAGAAAAATAGTCTCAAAATGTGTCCACATATAATCATAAAAGTAGAATAATAAACAGAATTCGCAAACAGGTTGAATTAGTTGGACAATCAAATTACAGAAGCAAAAGTTTATAAGGCATGTGTAATAATACATTAAATAATGATTCATATGTATATGTAAAAAACCGAATTCTCAGCATTAATACATCAAACAGGGAAACTGAAAGCAATTAAGAGAGTGTCTGAAAATTAAATATTAATTGTACCTTGTGATGTACCAAGTTACACCAGGAAACAGCAATGTGCCAAGCAAAACGTTTACTTATAGAAGAGCCAGAACACAAATATATCACTGACAGATCACTGTATGAAACCGTAATTATCACTTAAATATATTAAAGTCTTGTATAAATAACAAATAGAGAAACAAATTAACCAGACTAAGTCAGAAATTAGCCAGAGTGAAGTCTGAACTTGATCTGTACTAAACAATTTTGACCACACAAGTCAGTCAAACTTCTTTGAGAAATTATTATTTGATCAATAGTAGCAGACAGTTCCCAATTTGGTAGTTACAGGTTGCGTTTTCGTGTGAGTTGGTTTGTGCTTTTGTTTGTGCGTTTGTAAACAAGATAATTCAAAAACTTAAGGATGGATTTTGATGAAATTCTCAGCTACTGTCTGAACAGATAAAAGAAACAAATGTTTAAATTTTCGGAGTAATCCGGATCACCATCTGGATCTTCTCGATCCATGAAATGTAATTTTTAAAGACAGGTAACTCAAAAAATTATGGATGGACTTTGATGAAAATTTTAAGGAAATGTCCTAAATGGGACAAGGAACAAGTGATTTGGGAGTGATGTGGATCACTGTCTGGATCATCTGGTTCCAGGCTTGGTGGAGATCTCTCATTTTATGCTCAAGGATTATTTAATATTATTTTGGTTTAATATTGTTTGATTATCAAATACTTAAATTTTTACATTCCATGAGCAGTAATAATACCACTTTACCAAGTATACTAATTTATAAAATATATGTAAAAATTCAGTTGAGTTAAATATACATCATATTGGCGTTATATGGCTCAAAGATTAACCTAATACTGTCAACAGAAATATAAAACG
Source organism: Sabellastarte sp. h YS-2021 (assembly GCA_964017235.1). Taxonomy (NCBI): domain Eukaryota; kingdom Metazoa; phylum Annelida; class Polychaeta; order Sabellida; family Sabellidae; genus Sabellastarte; species Sabellastarte sp. h YS-2021. The sequence goes on from OZ024936.1 coordinate 93,296,992, forward strand.
TAAGACATGAAATCACATTTTAGCAGTAATGCATAGCTCATTTTGACCACAACTTACCACTTTCAGATCAGTGTGTTTTCTAACCGAAAACCACCAAAAATTGAAGAATTTTGCTGAAAATTATGTTCGCTACTCAAGACCAGCATTCATATATTAATATCTCATCTTTATGGTCCTCAGTCTTCATCTGGCTGCTGACAACATAAATGGCTTCAGTTCTGTTAACCACTGGGCTTCTGGAGATTCCCCTTTATCTCAGCTGATTTTAGGCTGACTATTTTAGACTACAGACTGTTTATTTCTGTGTGTAATCCAAAGTCTGTGGGATCGACTCTCAGCAAAACCAATCAATAATTTCCTTCTAAAGTATATCTCCCTGCTAAAAATATAAAAAGAATATAACCTAAAAATTTTACTGTGAGAAAAGACAAAACTAGAAAGATTTCCTAGAGCACAGACCTTTACCAAGGCAGTTAAATATCCCTATATAAGTGTATTTAAAAAGATCCTTCAAAGGCAGATTTAAAAAGTAGAAGAAGAAACTCTAGGATGAGGTATTGCAGTCTCTCAGGTAACAGTGTGTAGCTAAATACAGCGCATGGACTTCCAATGAGTATACATTTAACAAAGCCTGGTGATCCATTCTGACTGCACAACTACAATCCAAGCTCTCTAGTGACTGTCATTTCCATAACTGAAAAACAGAGGATCGGGAATGATCATTTATCAATGAGGTTAAATGAGGTTCTTTAGCCTGTCACTGGGGATAGAACCCAATTTCATAACATTAACATATTAAATGGTGATCTGAGATACTGTGGATTCAGATGATATCATCCTAGCAGTTATAGGGCATATCCTACACTGGCCACTAAATTGCAGAATTGTTATTGACAACAGTGAAGCCTCCATACCCAATGATTATGACAATGTTGATGATGATGGTAATGATGAAAAACCAAAAAGAAATATCAATTGTCAACTGAGACTAATGTATTAATCGTGCATGCATGCATTGGGTTCACCTGCCATGCTACCATACCCTTATTCCCATTATAAAATAATGGGTAATATAACCCACTGTTAAAGGTGTTACACAAAATACTTGTTTCCTTCAACCACCATCTGAATGTTAAATGTGTTATATAAAATACCTGTGTCCTTCAACTACAATCTGAATGTGACATACATATCTGAATGCCGATAAGACCAACTTCATTATATTTGGCTCCAAGTCTCAACAAGAAAAGTTAAACCCATTCTTTCCAGTAAACATATTGGGTGATTCACTGATACCTTCAGATGCCGTTAAGAATTTGGGTGTCTGGTTTGACTCAGACTTTTCCTTCACCAAACATGTTAAAAGTGTATGTAAACTTTGTTTCATCCAGATGAGGGATCTTAGACAAATTCGACAGTACTTGACTTGTGATGCTGCTCATATGGCTGCAAATGCACTTGTGGGGAGTAGACTTGACTACTGTAACTCCTTGTTAAGGGGTCTATCTGTTTCTAACCTACGCAAGCTACAATGCATTCAAAACAGTCTGGCCAGAATTGTTTGTAGAGCCACATGTCTTTCTCATACCACTCCACTAAGAAAAGCCCTTCATTGGCTACCCATAAGGTGCCGTTGCATCTTCAAGACTGCCTTGCTGGTATACAAATACCTACATACTAACTGTCCAAAATATTTCAGCCCATTTCTCAAAGTTAGACAATATGCCTATAATACTCAGTTGAGTCAATCTGATGGTATAATTCTACATGTTCCTCAATACCAACCATCTATTTACAAATCCACAAAGCAGTTTGGTCTAAGCTTTGCATATGATGCTCCCAAAATATGGAATGAACTCCCGGATGATGTACGATCTGCCACTTCTATTGCTTCCTTCAGAAAAAAACTTATACCTGTTCTGCCAAGCTTATCCTCATTAGTATTTTCCACCTGATATGGCGTTTTCCCCGTGATGTCGACCATTGCTATGGATAAGGACAATGATTTTTGTGACTATGCTTATGAAGTTGCACCTTAGCATCTGTTACTTTGGCAGAGATTAAGCGCTATAAAAGTTGAATTGAAATTGAAATACAGTGTCCCGCGGTGCAGTAAATCTACTCTATCATGGTCCCTTTAAACATGTGTCTCCATGTCAGATATTTTTTTCATATGGTAACTGAAGGTTAAATAAGGTATGCTCATATGGCTACTGATGACACACTGTATGCAACAGCAGGATTACAGCAGCACAAATATCTTCCACTGCGAGACAACCTCCATTTACCTCAACTCAACTTTTGTAGCCATTGGACAAATACCTGATATCAAAACAAGAATGATTCACAACCTTTAAAGGGTGTAGCATCATCAACCTTTACAGTCTATAAACTGCAGATGTCACTGTGACAGTACAGTAGTAACCCTATGGGTACATGGATATACGAAGCATCCTGAGGAGCAGTTCCACCAAGGAATAAAGCTTACAACTACAGGGTAATACCATCTGTAGTGTGAATGGGGTATTAGGTATATTGGGTCTGATGATATATTTTACTGTTCTTCATGTGACGCCAGTGAACAATAAAAATATCTTGGTTCACTGAGTATCTCATTGTACATATTATAACAGAAATGTGTTGCATGATTATATAAATTAAGTGTTTGAATTATTATTAGTTCCAATTTTCAAATTGAAACCCCATTGTATTTCACCTTTTTTAAAATATTGAGTGTGACATAATGAGCTGTCAGTTAAGGTTCTCTAGTAATTACATACCTGCATCAACTAAATGTTTCATGTTTTCTGCATGCTTTATAGCTTCATGCTTTATAGCTTATTATTCATCAATAAGTTTGATATATATATACATATATATATATATATATATATATATATTTTTACACCTGATAATTTTTTGGCCGTTATAAAGCTTTAAGCTCCAGTGGACTCACATGAAATATATTCATAATACAATACACATATACACCTCTTTTGTTTTGTTATGTGCTGTAGCAACTGAAAACAACATTCATTTTAAAAATTTTATCTTGAGACATTAATTCTGGTTTGATTTCAAAACTTCTTTGTACACCAAAAACTATGCACTTTCCTGTTTGCTTTTTGAATTTCAATAAAGAAGTAAGCTAAAGCTCTTTAACTACTATTTAGTCAAGGTATCTGTATATTTCGGCATTCATAACACATTTCTGTTGTTTCAGTCCTTATATTTGAGAGAAACTTTGGCAGTCCATGCGTTTTTTTGGTGGAAAAACTAGACAAAACACTGTCATTGGCTTAAGCTAAGCAAATACTATTAGGTTATATAAATCCAGGAAAAGGTCAAACTCGATCAACCATTGTGCAACAAACAATAAAAAAGTAAACACATGTGTCTTCAGTTTAAAGCTTAAAGTGACCTTTATGGAACAGCTAACACTGAGTAGAATGCAGAATAATTATGACATTCTTAATAATGACTGGCTACAATGGGAACCAATGGTATCAGTTATCCATGTGCTTAATCTCCGAAAATTGTGGATTCTAAGGCACACCATTCAGATCATAATGCATAAATCATTAGTTGTAAACCATAACAGGGTCATCACTAGGGGACCATTGGTGTTCAGTAGTGAAAAAACCTAAGCTGAAACAGATTTGAAACAAGATAGTGTTGGAGCAGTACAAATTTCCAGTGGCAAATCATTCCAGAGTTTTGGAGGGTCATATGAGAAGGACTTATTGAAATGAACTTTAGATTCATGAACTGAGGAACTTCATGAGGGGACTTTAAAGAATATCTTTTTGGGATTACTACATCTTGTCTTAACAGCAAATGTATATAAAGACAAATGTAGGGCAAAGTATTTTGGCTTTCCAGTGGTAAGGAACTTGTATATGAGTTCCAAATGTTTAAATTAAAACATATGTTCCCGAAAATTATATCTCTGTTTTTGTTGTGTATCTCTGTGTGTTCTGCATGTGCATCCTTGATAAAGGTACTGAAATGTGAATATTGCGGAGAGAAAAAAATAAAACTGAAACATATATAAATTTTTCCATTTATTAATTGAAGTATGGTTGTCAATGAGGATAGCAAAATAAGGTAAAAGTATTTATATAATAATCAGTTACAGGAATCCGAATAACTTTGTAATATGAGAAACAATATGAGAAGTATGTCCCAAATGTAGCAGTAAAGAATATTTTTAAGTATCTCTATCATGAGAAAAAATATTAATTGTGTTAAATGCTACACTTAAATCCAGAAGAATGAGAACAACATCTCTATTAGAGTCTAAGTTCATTAATATGACATTATGAAGCTTTGCAATGGCGTCATTGGAGGGGTTCATGCAGGTTACTGCTATTGAAATGCTCAATGAGCCTGTTACATAGAGTCTTCTCCATTTTCTTGGACAGAAATGGCATATTGAACACAGATCTATAGTTTTTCAAACCATGGTGATCAAGACTTGGTTTTTTCATCAAGGTATATTTGAAGAATGAGGGACATTGGCTCAACTGTAGATAGATGACACTGACCATGCTGTACATAATTGGTTTTCTTGAGCTTTTCACAGGGATGGGGTCTATTACATGCTGTCAATGACTATTACTATTACCATTACAGTATAATCTATTACCATTGCTTTTCAATGGCTATGACTATTACATTGTCATCTATTACTTCTATTATAGCCTGTAGATAACTTAGTTTTTTTAGGCTTTTCATGTTACTGTTCATTCTTTGCTCTTATTTTGAAACACTAAGATAATTGTTTTGGGGGGTTTTTGTGTGTTTATTTTGTCGGGGGTGGGGGTTGATGTGTTGAAAATACTACAGACTAGAGAACTACTTTATTTTTTTGTGTATGTATGTTGAAGTGTACAGATTTTGTTAGAGTTTCCTTTTTGTCTTTCTTTCTCTCTATCTTATGGAGCCTCTGTGAGGACTCTGATTTTTATTATAACATCTACCATGGTGTAGGTCCAACTAATTATGTGGTTATTGCCTTGTTGGCACGACATATTTACCACATCAACTGACGCCTACCACAGCATTTCACCATCAACTACAATAAAATTTATTTGGGTTTTAACATCACTTTCAACACCATTTGGTTTGATCACAGTGGATAGTTTTCTGGGCAGAGAAAACCAATGCATAGCAGTTGGTCAAGGATATGTTCTGTAAAGAGCCAATTTTTGGTAACCAGCTCCCAACTTTTCCACATGGAGTCCAGGGTTTGAGTGGCAGACCTTAGAGGTAAGAGGTGAATGTTTTTTTTTCCTCTGTGCCACCTTAGCTCCATTAGAGCATGAGTTCATCTGGTGATTATCACTATTGAAATGACAAAGTATTTTATGAATGTCATGGAAGGGGGCTCCACACTGTGTGAATTTCATGCAGAATTTAATGCTGTGTACATACTGAACTAATTAATATAAACAAAGTTGTGGAACCATTTCATTATGGAATGCATTGTGCTGAGGATGCTTTTACATTATTAACTCTCCATTATACAAAAGTAGTGGAATGCTGACACAGTATAAGGGTCACTGATCTGGATTTGTCTGATAGTAGTACTTATTTTGTTAGAACTGTAAATCTTTTAACTGCACAGGGAAAAGTTTGCTTGCAGTAAGCTGCATAAAAGTCAACATTCTGTTCCTGCCTGAACTGCCATAACTGAATGATATTAAAACACAAGAGAAAATCAAGTATCATGGAATCTGTATTAGATGCAGAAGGGGTGTCATGACCCACTAAGTTGGAAAATGTTCAAGTTTCCATTTGATTGTATCAAGAGATGGGATTGACTAAAGGGTTAAATTGTTGCCAGCTTTTGTTTACTAAATCTCTACTTAATTATTAACTCTGAAAACGAGGTATTAAGTTCATGACTTTATTTTTCTGCATGTCTAGTTGGTTGTATGTTAGTAGGATTATGCAGCATACTACTGATAGGCTCTTCATAAAAAAATTAGAATATGAGACTTTGTTAAAATTAGATCCAATTAAATTTTGAGTGTGATCCGGATCATCTCATGGATAAAAAAATCCAGGTTTTCCCATATACTTATTATTGAGCCATTTGTAAAAAATCAAACATGCCTTGGAGCCAGTGTATATTCTCACATACTTTTGCTATTATATTTTAATGCAGAAAATGCCACCTGGTAATAATAGTAAGAACATCATTCATCACAGGCATGACAAAGGGACTTCACTTGTCAGTGAAGTTAATTATTTTTTCGTGCTGTTAAAACAGTACACCTTACGAAATTATACTATCATACTATTTATTGTCTTTCGAACTGTATGAAATAACTTTTCCATTTCGAAATTGAGAAGTTGATTTGTTAAGTTTTTTAGGATCAATCGACTTTAAAGCTTATTTAGTTACTTTAGAAACATATATCATTGACATCATAAATCTCTTTCTTTTTGTGAAATGTTAATTTATTGAGTTTGGAAGTCAGTTTATCACATTTTTATAATATTATTAACTGCCATCTGATTTCAAAACCACAACTATATTTCATGTCTCTATTGAAGACATGCGTAAGCTATTAAAAACCATGTTTTGTGATCATTAAGGGAATTAAAAACATATTCATAATTAAGCAGATAGAAAAAGGTAACCATTGTCATGTCAGGACTTATTTAATTTAAATCAATTGTAGGTTTTCAATGATTCAAAAATTTATGGTCATCTACTGTTTATCAACCAACTAGGGTAACAACGGAATACAAATTGATTTTGTGACTAAAAATATATAAACTCGAAATAAACTGGGCACAGACAGCTCAAACAGTACAACCATAGGGGACACAGAACATGTTTTCTAAGTTTCCTTTGATGTTATTTTGAATGTGAATTATTCTGAGGGTGGACTCTTATGTATACTCTTGCCAAAAGCATAAGGTATGTATTTGGTATTCTTATTAAGCTAGGTTTTAAGCTGGTTTGCTGTAACAAGTACACCATTACCTTGGATGAAGATATGCCATGTACACCAGAAATCTAAATTTATCAAAATTTAGGCATAAATACTTGCAACGTTCACAAATACATTTCTGCCAAGTCTGAGGATTTTCATAATGGTCAGTGTTTTTCTAACATGAAAGTAATTCGATAATGCTGTAAAGATGACGGTTTAATTGACAAAATTGTGTCCATAAGAAGATAAATTTGGTCCTCACATAATTAATATCCTGATAATTTTAACTTTGTATATAATTATTTAAAAGAACACTATTTTGTAATTATGTCTGTAATTTTCAATTTGTTAGTTCAAATTCTCTTATTTTTGTTGCATGACATACTTTTGCTAAAATTACTTAAACATAATGTGGTGTAATTGAAACAGACAAATGTTGTTTTATATTTTTGAAAAGATTCCAATTTACTTAGAGGAATTGTATGTAATCCAAATAATCAGAATCCATTGGGCATTTACACTTGAATAATCTACATTAAAACTTGCATGATCAATTGATAAATGTACTCAGTGAATGTAGTGATTGAGGTGACTGAATCTAACATGATTCACTAGGTTTAAATATCCATATTTGTACTTTTAAACGCTGATTTATTTTTCAACTAAACGTTTGTTTATTGATGTTAAAAGTTGATTTCATCAGTCTATTTAACAAGTTTAAGGAGACAAGTAGTATTCCTTTTTTTCAGCTTAAAGGTGCATATTTAAACAAAAATATGACAGATTGGACTACATAGTTGGTGTTGGTTCAAGTTTCATGATTTATCTTACCATAACAATGGACACTAAGATAAACGTGCTCATTAAAAATTAGAAGGGAAGAAAGAAATCATATCTGTAGAATATCCATGATACTGTGTCAGCCAAAGATGAAGATCTGCTTTCTGATATGTGTTTGGATAAGTGGAATCACTTCAAATTCAGGTAATGACAGAGATTATCTTTATAGTGGGATTACCTGAAGTAAAACAATGCAAATGCCTGTAACTTATTCAACTCCTTCAAACCATCAGAACCCAGGTTCATTTTAGTCGGTTTTATGTTACATGAGGACTTGCTTATTCGAATTAGCTTATTGTCAATAGTCATTGTTTGACATTATTTTTAATTCTTCAACAAAACATGGACTTTTGGAAAATTAAACGACACCACTCAAATGAAACTTGTCCAGGTTAGATGTCAAATGAATTTAGTTAAGCATCCTAAAAGTACTTTTGATATAAAGGGAAAAGATTTAAGACCCTCAACGCAGCTCATAAAAATCTTGGCGTTCTTTCTTGCATGGCATATCCTACTCATTTGGGTAAATTCCAACTTCATAATTAATTTATAATTGAGGTTGTAGTTTTGCTTACTATTTCTAGTGTACTATGAGCAGCCTACCACCTATTGTGAAGATGCAGAAATCTTATTAGACGACACACGTGTGAGTCTGGATTATTGTCAGAATCTGTGTAAATCTGAATTGGGCTGTATTGCAGTTTGGTATTTGTCTGATACAGAGATGTGCTTTGTCTTAGGAAAATGTGTGAATATGACATCGACTACTCTTGGGTCACTGTATATCAAGAAAGGTTTGCTTTACTTACATATTCCCATATACAAAAGTGAGGATGTGACAATTTCAGAGGAAATTAAGTTATAAACACTCCTATTATATTGTCATCATCCTTCATAACATTGGTTTGTATTTGTCATTCAATATGTTTTCCTATCGTAGCCTCTTACATCTTGGTGGTCTAGTGGTTAGCAAGTTTGGCATCTAATCACAGGCTGTCACAGGCTGTGACAATGCTGAGGACCTGTCCCAATATGACCCTGGCTGTAGAACGGGACTGTAAACTTAACTTTATATGTGTCTCAACTTAGCATTAAATAGAACTGTAGACTGCAGATTTAATATTATGTAAACTTTGCGACACATGTTAAAACCAGGAATAAATCATACCGCATAAAATATGCTGAGCAAATTAAATATATTCAGAAATTTTGGAATACAGATTTCCAGTTATGTGTGCCAGTTTGGGTTGCTTGATTTAGGTACAAATGATATAGGAACCAATCAAAATGAATTATCAAAGGTAAATTTCATTTAATTTGTTATCGGTAGACTATGTTTATAACTTATGCTTGTGTTAGTACACAAGCAGTATTCAAACTTTGTTATAATTTTCTAATTTACATAGAATGTGAATCATAACTTTTACTCTCTACATATTTCTTAAGAAAGTTTTAACAGTAATATTTTTGAATTTTTGGGGGGTACAGAAAATAAATTTAATTATACAAATACTTTGTACAGATCCCACAAAAGGCTACTCAGTCTATTCACACAAAAACTGTCCTGGAAACAACCTCATGCTTCCATCCACCAAACCTAGTGCTGAAGCATGCAGCGAAATGTGTGAAGAACTCGTTAACTGTGAGGGGTTTGTATATGCTAAACATAACAGAAGCTGTTGGATTAAGCATACTTGTGACACCCTCACTCTGGAGATTACAAATAGTGTTGACAAGTACAGAACATACATCAAAACAGGTAAATATACCGTTTTTTCCTGCAATATGACCTGAGCGTTCATTGTTTTCAAATTTCTATTACCCCCAGCATTTGATCGGACCTGGCATTGACTTGAGTAAGGACATTCATTGAAAATCATAAAATAAAAAAAAAATAATGTACCATCTTACTTGTGTTGTATATATCTGTTTTATTCAGGTTTCTTACCAAGAAAAAACTATCCTGAGTTTTACCAGCTTTTCAGCAGATTTTTTTCAGCCATCAATAAGCAAAGATAATGACATTGTGCATCAAAATTATCTTATTTACTTTCACAGGTTTCTTGAAGGTTTCTTTGTGGGAATGCAGGATTTGGGGGAGGGATTTTTATTGGGGTTCAGAACCGTTGTTTAATGTATTCAATTTCATAAATTACAGGCATTAATTGGGACCAAGATATGTTTTTGACCCATGCAAAATAGTAGTTGCACCATGCAATAAATTTGCATCGCTTAAACACAAAACTCTTAAATTGTACTTCTTTTAAATATCATACTGTACATGGTTGATAATAAAGTTGTTTGAGATGCACAATTTTGTTCAAACATTGTTGAATTAGTTAAATAATTTGGTTACAGATTTGTTTTTCACACTCACACTGTGGAATGAATTGCCTGATGACATTTATTCTCCATCTACCTCTGTCACATCATTTACACAGTTACTTAAGTCATTTACACTTAGTTCCAGTATTCAATTTGCTGTCTGAATATCATGGGTACCTGCTGTTGAAAAAATATAAAAATACAGAAAAATATAAAAAATATTACACATAAAAAATATCTCAGAGCCTAGAAGAAGACTACCTAAAACCAAAAGGTGTACAATATTGTACACACATGTTCCTTTGCACAGTGATGAACAGTCATATTTGGCCCTGTTGTTTGGGAAATGTGTACCAAGTCCTTCATCCCTCAAACATAATGGATTCATATTAAAGGTTTCTTTGTTAATGATCTTAAACACTCCTTGTACCACCACTAACCACCCATACTACCCTTGATAGTCACTTCAAGCTCCACCTACATGCCTGTTAATTGATTTCATTGGTAATTCACAAATAGGTCAGTGTACTACCCTGGGTAGGAATGGTTTCAATGCAAAACCTCTATTTAATTTGGAAGCTAAATTGGGGTTTTCAAGACACTCATTCTCTTTTACAAATCTGCTTTGTAAGCTGTGAGCACTTTGGTCCCGAGTTCGCAGGACTGATCATATTATTGCCTGTACAACTACTATCCTAACTGCTTCAATTTATTTATTTGGGGTTTTACGTCGCTTTCAACACTGTATAGGTCATATCACGACGGGTAGTTGGAAGGGTAGAGGAAACCAGTACCTATAGTTTGTTAGGGTTCTGTACTTTAAACTGCCTACCAACGGCAAGCAACTACCAGCTTTCCCACTTGAGTCCGTGGGGGGATTGAACCCCGGCCTCAGAGGTGGGAGACGAGAGTGTTACCACTCTGCCACCGTGGCCCCTCCTAACTGCTTCAAATAATATTGTTTATTTATTTATTTGTTCATGTTAATCATGCTTGGAGCACACACAAAAACTAAATGTAGTAAAATTGACATCTGTTATACAAAATAAATCTTTGATATTTCCAGCTGTTGACCAAGCCTGTTCATTGTGCATAGAACTTACAAATTTATTCAATCGCTGGTTGAAACAAACCATAGTGGCTCTCCTCCTACACATCTGAAATCTTGTTGGATTATATTTAAGTTCTTGCTCACTTAAAAGTACTACCTTTTAATACCTGTGCTATCCACATTCTAAAGAGAGCAAGGGGGCTCGGTGGTGAAGCGGTTAGAGTTCTCGCCTCCAACCTCTGAAGCCGCCAGTTTGAATCTCGGGCCGGGCACTTCATGTTGGAAAGTTGGTAGTTACTTGCCGATGCCCGGTGGTTTACAGGGCAGTATGCACTGGTTTTCTCCACCTGTAAAACTACCCGTCGCAATATGACCCTGGCTGTTGAACGCGACATAAAACAACAAATAAATCTAAAATCTAAAGAGAGCATGGCTATTTTTTCTGAGATTATATATGTATTTATTGAATCTCTTCTGGAGCTGTAAATGTACTGGAATAACAAACCATTGACAAGTATCTGCATCGTGTAGATTCAAAAGACATTACATAAATTTGCACCATTTTACACAAAAGCTTCCCTTACTATATTTAGGCTGATTACATCAATTAGTAGATAATAATGGTTTGACTATGTACTATGCACCACTTTCTTCAGTGTAGTTCCGTATTTGTTTATTTAAGTTAAGCAGAACTACAGGATGATAAGCACTACTTGTTCCATCCCAACTGGAAAAATACAGCTCAAGTAATTGTCTTGTCACTGTTCTACATGTCATTTGTGATATGAAACAGTGACAGACAGCTGCTAATCTAACCTGCCATTTGAGATTTTATATATACCATTATATTACCCTCTCTTTACAGGTAGGGCTGGGTTGTGTTCCATGCCTCGGGAAAGGCTTCCATGTCAAGGGACACATGATAACATCACAGCAACTGAATGTTTGGCTTTAAGCACTGAATGTTGTTTTGACACCTCAGAATCTGAAGTCCACCAGTGTTTTCTGGATACACTTAAAGGTACACTTAAAGAAACACCTTATTTCAATAATGTGGCTATTACATGATTTACTTTTATAGACTGGCATGTGACTGACATAGCCAGTTTATGTCATATGGTTTTAGTAAGTTCAATAGGATTCCAAAACAGTGTTTAATAATTTTCAATTTCAAATGGATGACCAACACTTGATTCAGCTACCCCTTAAAATGTAGAAATTACAAAATCAATGTTTTATTGGTAAATTTTTTTTCACATGAAATATGAATTTGTTTTATTTCTAAAATATTTAAAACATAAAACATTTAGATATATGTAATCAATGTAGAATTAAATGAAATATTGTCATTTGGTAAATCACTTTTGATGAACCTTTCTTAATATAATCAAAACAGGCTCTAATCCACTGACGACAGAGTTCTTAAATTTGTATCTCATACAAGTTGATTTTCAAGAGTCAATCATGTTTTGAAAAAATGCATTTGTTGCCTTACTTGACTACAAATTTATTAGTAACACTGATCCATACATTTTAATATGTATGTTTCTCATTTAAAGGTATATATTCATATTTTAAAGTGGCCTAATTTTGCTTTCCCTGTATTGGCAACTGTAAATAATGAACATATTAATAAACAGTTTGAAAAAACAGCCTGTATTATTATAAAAATGAGATGTTTTGTTTAATTCTTCTCAAAATCCAGGGGAAAAAATGTAGATGGCCTCTATGGTGTTGTCTATTTCGTGTCAAAACAACAGCCAAGAAGTAATTACTTTAGTTTGATCGGCAGGTTTAGTTCATTTACAAGCTTTGTGTGTTGTAATCTTTAGTATTAAGTGAAAGAGGGACGTCACGACAACCATGTGATATTATTGCTGGTAAACCAAAATAAATACATGTGTGGTTTCATTGTCATGTTGTTATTGTCATGTGATACTAGGATAGCTGGAAACCATAATAAACAGGTGTGGTTTTATTTAATAAAATCATTTGTTATAGTATATGGTAAGTCTTTGGAAAATATTGTCAAAACCTTGTTCATGTATAGTACTATCATTCTAAGTAAAATTTGACAAATGACCAAATATTCTGATAATACACTGTTAATCAGTCTGTACAGCAATAGGTAGTGTCAAGAGAGACATTAAATTTCTAGCAATTCTAAAGTTCTGTTCAGATATTCATTTATTAGCAAAGTAATTTAGTTATAATTTCCCTTTTGTGGTACCAACACAAGCAGAATAAGTCACCTGATAAGATTCTGAGAATGCGTGTCTATTTTTCTCATAGAAAAGCTGTTTTCAAGAGGAATTGTTTTCAAATAGAGATAAGTGCTTTAAATGTGGATTAAGATTAATTAAACCAGAAAGCACTTGTAGAGAGCAAACTAAGAAAGTCAATGCCAGGTCCGATCCACTAAAAAGGTTCACTTCCAAAAATTTGGTTGTCATGTTCAAAACCCACACTGTTAATACTAAGATGTAGACATATAACTTTTTATTTTTATCTCGGCAGAAGTGCTGTGGCCATTACTTGCTACAACTTTAACAACTTTAAATTCTAAAGGTCCCCAGCAGGCACAGGTCCAATTCTTGACATCATGTTTTGGTCATGTTAGTATATGGCATCAAGTAACTATCACTCCGACATGATTTAAGGTGGTCACGTCATCTGACACAAATCTGACATCCAGTTTATGTGACATGACATGACTTTATGTCAATAACATACCTACAATATCAACTAGATGACAAAATGATAACCAGACCTAATGTGATTGTATTATCCTATTCAATGACATAAAATTGACACCATCCCAACATGACTTTTTGTAGTCATGTCAAATGATGAAAATATGATGTTCGAATAATATGATGTGACCTGATATTCTACTCGGGCATTGTTTCTGACATCTTAATGATATTAATATGATGTCACTTTGTTAAAACATTTCAAGTGGAGTATCATCATATCATTTGAGATCGGATTAACATCAGTATTCTATAAAATTATATCATTTTTAGGAATATTACAAATGTAATATCATCCTGTACACCAGCCAGGGTCATATTAGGACAGGCCCTCAGCTTTTTCACATGAGTAGGGTCAAACCTAGGCAGAGGTGACAACCTTTGATTAGATGCTGAACCTACTAACTTGGCCTCTAGTCTCTGTGATGTTGCTTTGACAAAAATAATTAAGTTTTGGTACAGACAAAACAATTATGTTTAAAACTGTAACTAAAATGCTGTGTGACACCAAAAATTTACAAGAAATATGTTGTTTTGTAAACAAATGTATACTTTAGTGTTTGCAACCAAGCCAAAGATTGAATAAATAAAGATAAAAGTTCAGAAAAAGGGCTTCTAATATTCAAACTTTTGTACCCATAATTTGTATCTTTACAAATGGTATAAATTTTTGAACCGGTTCCCACTGAACATTAATTATTTTCTCCCATGGAATAATCTTTATAGTACATGGAAATCACTTGAGGCTGTGTCAGGTAAGTGTACACAAATGGTAGTTAAAGCAATGTAATGTGATATTAACTGTGAAAACAAAATGTTATTAACCAATATTTTTATTACTGAAAATTAGTGTCAGCACTTGTGAAATGATGTCAATCAGATTTTTATATCAGTACATCAAATTGATGTCAGTTTCTGATGTCATATAGACATGAAGTCAGTCCAAATTGGGCGATCATACTGATGTCTTATGCCGATATCAAATTTATATCGGCTACTAGATGTCATTTTTATGGCTTTTGGAGATGTCAAATAGACTAGGCTACTAAAGATCTGTTTGACATTTAACATATGATGTCATTTCGAATTTCAAATAAGCATCAGTTTCTGATGTCTTGCCCAGTGTCTTTTTGATTTCTTTTTGATATCCTATTGCCTGATCTGGTCCATATGGGAGGGTAAATATAGACTTAAATAAGTCCTGGCTTCACAATCAAGAATTTCTTGGAAGTAAGTCAGAATTTACTATAAAAGTGGGAAAAACAAAATAATCTTAACTCTCATGGTCAGACTATAAACAGCCCAAGGAACTCATCCTAACCACTCCTAAATTTAAAAGCCCATTACTTTTGATATCTACCCATGGAACTTCAACATGATGAGACATATTTGTGATGGGCTGTGACAGGTTCATAGCCCCAAAGGAACTACTGGGGTTTTTTCCTGGCATCACATGTGATTCATATTGTATTCTTCATTGATTTGGACAACATGTAAAGAGTATCTGTAAAATGTATCAATAGCTACAGGCACCAGTCAATATAAAAGCTTTCCTACCAAAGGCAGGTAATTTTCCTATCATATGTAAATTTATTCAAATTCTTTCAGACTTACAACATAGTCATATACATACAGTGTTTCGGGCAGCTCAGAATGTACCCGACTCTCCTGAACTGTATGACCTGTGGGCAGGAAACTCTATCATGCCTGGACTTGAAGCTCAGCTCACTCCAGACTACTTGAGTGTGGAGGACAGTGAAACCCAGGTGTACAAGTCACCACTTGTTGAATGTGCATGGCATCTTGTCACCACAGTGAGTAATTAACTAAAGAAGTAAAATTGGTGAATAATCCATGATGCAAATATATAGGGAGAGTAGAGACTGTTTCAAACTAGAAAGCACTTGTAGAGCACAGACTTCTACCTGGACCTAATTTAGAAATTTCAGAATATTTTAATTGTGAACATCATCCGTATCTTTTCCAAAGTTGGGCCAAAGTTGGGGTTTTACGTCCCGTTCAACAGCCAGGGTCATATTGGGACAGGTCCTCAGAATTGCCACTTGTGGGACTCGAACCCACAGAGGTGACAGCCTATGATTAGATGCCAAACTTGCTAACCACTAGGCCACTGAGGACCTCGTATCTTTTCCAAAATACAACTGCTTATTCCTTTGATAATATTCATCATAAACATCCATTCATCACTTTTGGATTTATCACAAACACAGACAAACACAGATAAACAGAAAGATGGATATACAAATGAATACAGCATGAACATATCCTCTGGTGATAACATAATATCTGTTTATTACTTATTGAGTAATCGCATACACAGACCAAGAAATAAACAAATGCACCCAAGACATAATCTTTTGGTCAGGATAATTAATGTCTCAATCATACTAAAGGGGGTACTTTCACTCTTGACAGCAGGAAAATCAAAGGGGGTATACTGTACCTCTTGAAGAGAATCAGAACTAGGCAATATAATGGACAGAGTTTGTTACAGATCAAGTAAATATGTTTGAGTTCAAATGCTTGAATAGAAACGTTTTGAAGGTTAAAAAAATGATTGGTATGAAAACCATTTATAATAGAATGTTTTCAAAACATCTTACCTAAAGCATTTATTAAACGTTTAATGATAAATGTTAGAAAACAAAAAAAAATTAATATCTTTTAAGTTGCTCACTACTGAAGATGTTACTTTTTATGTCTAAAATTGTAAGATAATGGCTTAAAAATTGTACCCCAATTCAACTCTTGCTGTTAGGGATTGCATGTGGGGTAATTTTTGACACAGTCCTCTAAAATCTTATTGCTCACTGTCATCTTTATTTGGAAATATTTGAACATAAACATTAAATAAGCATTCTGAAAATATGGGTTTAAAAACATCTGTGATTAAGTGTTTTCAAAACATTTGACAGAAAACACTTCAAAAAAGTTTTACAAATGATGCAAACCAGTTGCTATTAAGCGTTTGTAAAACATTTTCAGAGCAAATATTTTTAAAACATTGTCAGCAAATCTTTTTAAACAATTTATGAGTACTGTTTGTCAACATTTTATGATGTCTGTTTGAAAAACATTTCCAGCACAACTTCATTTCTTCAGGAAATTTATAAATGTCTGAAAATTTTTTCCAGTTAATCCTAGCTTCTTGAGTTATTTTTATAAACATTTAATAATTGTTCTCAGCAAAAATATTTGTATAGGGCATGTTTATAAAAAAGTTTTAAACATTGCATTGTAAACTGCTTACCCGGAAACATTTAGTAAACAATAAGATAGGGTTTAATAGGTTTTTAAAACATTTTGTAAACGTTTACAACAAATTTAAAACATTTTATTTTTTACTTGGGAGAGGTAAAGAGAAAATGCTTTAAAATACTGTTAATGTACATATGACAAACATGCAACTTATTGGGGGAAATACAGAGAATATTTATGGAACGGCAGCAGAAGATCTACAGATATAATACCTGTTATGTGACCAATGGAAATAGAGAACATGCAAGTTTACCAACAGAATTCTTAAAGTAGTTGGAGGGTTCAGGTATTATATGCATGCCTATAAAATTTAGGGAATATAGCATGCGGTGTGATCTAGTTACATTCCTCATTCAACGCAAATAACTATGCGAATGTGAAAGAGAAAATAATACATCTTAAAGGTAGGGGTGGCATTTTCGAATTAGGTTAGTGTTCATGTTACAGGAGATATTTGATATTGTGCACTACGACAGTATTATATAGGAGTTTGTACAGATTTAGGCCAAAGGTAAATATATGTATGTTTGATGTGCACTCACAAGCTATTTAAACCCGCCAACACAATGATATATTGTACAAATAAATTTTGTTTCGGGCAAAAAGAGGTCAGGACACATTATTTGATTTTTAAAATAAACGCCAGCATGAAATAACGTGAAACAAATTATGTGCTGTAAACAACAGTGTTTAACAGTGAATTAAATGGGTTTGGCCTTAAATATCATAGCAGAAGGACTTCTCCAGGAAATGGTTGGTTGTGAAAATTTGTCCCTTTACTGGCCATTTTACATTTGCATAGACACATTGAGTGTTGTAAATATTATATATTCACCAAATTTCAAAATGTAGTAGTTCAGTCTGGACATGACGTTTCACACAATAATCTATGACGTCACACAGTCTTTTTTAACGTGAGCGGAGGTGAAAATTGTAGTGCCCAACCACTCTGAATTATTCACAATGCAATGTATTTCGGTACACATACAGAGTGGGCAATAATTTTATTTGGATTTCAAAGGCGCATTCATTATGGCTATGTTTTGTGACTTTGATTAAACACATAAGAATTTTTCATAAATATTTCCATAAGTGTGTAACCTACAAGTACACATTATATACATCTTTAAAGGAGGTGTTTTCTTCACAATTTTTCTTACAACAAAATCCACACAGAAAAAATGGAAAAATCTTAAGTTACCATGGGTACATTCCATAGTTGAACTCGAGAATACAAAATTCATACTCCCAGTCTTAGAGATTAATATTGTGTATATTTGTCTACTCTGGAAATAAAATTTAGTATGAAAAGAACTATCCACTATCCACTGAGCCACCAATTATCCCAATTTGATCTCTGAGGAGATATTATATTCTAAAATTGTTTTTCACAATATTTCCAATTAACATGTGCATCAAGTTGGATCTGACTTAAAATAGGTTATATACAATGTATTGCAATTATAAACTTTTACTTTTTATACAGAATTACACTGCATTGGTATTACTTCAAGAACCCGGATGTATTGTATATCCTTTCAGCAGTGCCAGTTATCTTTCAATTCTTCTGTTCGGTACCACGTCAAAAGTGACCTACTCCAAAGTAGGTCAAATTTTTAAAGAAAAACAAAATAAAATTATTTATTTCCCTATTTACAATAATAATTCTTACAAAAAATATACGGTACTTGCATGAATTAATTTTCATAATTTCCTAATTTGTCTGTAACAGAAATGGTTGAAATTGGGTTTTTTTCAGCTACTTTGGAAAGGTCCCAGATTTGCCGGACTGAAGAATAACTGACAGAAAATTTTAAACAAACCTTCAAAGTTCAATTCAAGCAATTTAGATTCAATTTACCTTCATATCCAACATATGATTGATAAATTTCCAAATAGTATAATGTAAAATTCCTGTCACGTGGGACTTGCGACAGTAGTGTGCAAATACACATACAAATTTTAATAAGAAACAATTTGCAAAATTTAGAGATCTTATATTTTAAGCCAGTTTTAGAAACAAGTCCGAAAGGTTCAAAAGCAAGTCAGAATCTCCTTGTTTAAACTTCTGTGTGGAAGCAAAACTAGGCTCTCCAGATATTTTCATTCATTCTTGGGCATAGCGACTTGTGGGGTGTAGCTGCTAATCATTGTCATTGTCAAAAACCAGCACGTGATACACCATGTCTGATAGCAAGATTTCCAGGGTTTTTTTTGTTAACCATTCTTGTGGCTCATGGGGTTAACCATCACAATTGTAGTTAATTCACTGTAATGAAACAATTGCACTACATCACGGGTGAAAAGTGTTGTGTAAATTTTGTATATTATCACCCCCAAACCAAAAACTATATCACTGCAATAGGAAAACGTATATATCATGAATGAAGATAACAATGTTATACAAGTGTGTAGCAGGAGTATTATATTGTCAATCTTCATGAGAGATATATTTTTTCTGTATCCACTATGCCATCCGCTAAAGGCAGATGAGGACTGCCTGCCTTTTGTCATCTTAGACGAGCCCCAAGCTACAGATTCGGGTTCAGTAGGCTGCTGTTCTTTTCTTAGTTTGTTTTTCTAGTTGTTGGGAGGAGACGCCATCTTCTTCTTCATCTTCTTTCTTTCACCACAGGAGTTCACGGGAATTGCCACTACGATAGCCCTTAGAAGGGCTGTGAAACCACAAGGTTTGAAATTGTTTCCTCTTTTCATTGCCACCTGAGGTAGGTAATTACTCTTTTCAACAAAAAAAAATGATTAACACAACTTCCCAACTTACACCAACTTACCGTATTATAACATTTTTTGGTAACTTTTTATTTTTTGCCAACTTACCACAGAACAGTTTTTTTTAATTTCCTACATTATGAACACAATACTACATATAATATAATACTACTACAATACAGGTGGTTTTTTTAGTGGGGTTATTTTTCTTTCGGGAATGGTGTTGTTTTTCTTTTATCATTGAGTTAGTTCCACAAATTGTAGAATTTCTGCCAGATCATTTTATCTATGGCATGTTTCCATTTCCTTGGGAGGTATCCTAGTCTAAGGCACTGGCTGAACATCTTGGTTAGTCTTTCTAACAAAGGTGCAGGAAGGTGCAATGTTTTCAGTGCAATGTTGAGGATGGTATTTTCACCAGGGCTGGTCTTGTTCCCAAGGGTTTTTCAGGCATTGATGGTGGCTTCATATGGTGACGATCCTGGAGTATTTGTTTGATGGGCTGCATAGGTAGTGCAGTTAGATAATTTTTCACTGTGTAGGTCCATAAATCAACTTGAACTTTGTGTTCATGGTTTAAGTTGATGTCTGAGTGTGATCTGTGGTCATTTTCTAGTTGACTGACGAAGGTGGCGGTTCCTTGTCTGAGTTGGTTCTGAGTT
Organism: Sabellastarte sp. h YS-2021; assembly: GCA_964017235.1. Lineage (NCBI taxonomy): Eukaryota > Metazoa > Annelida > Polychaeta > Sabellida > Sabellidae > Sabellastarte > Sabellastarte sp. h YS-2021. Next base: position 93,317,582 of record OZ024936.1, read on the forward strand.
GGTTATGGTTAGTTGGCAGGTTTATGAGTTTGATGGGTTTCTTCACAGTTGTTGTCTGCCCAGTGAGTAATGTTGATCGTTTTTCAGTATTGCTGGCTGTCTTTGGGATTTATTGATTCAATTTCTCTAAAACTGATTGCCCTTCTCTCCTCTTATGGTTTGGTTTTGATTGCTTTGGTGATGTTGCAACATGCCAATTTCAATGGTTTGTAGTCAGGGAATTGCTGATTTCTCCCTGGATATCCTGTTTAAGTTTTATCTTATCTAAGAGGCCTTTGCTGATTTGGATGATCCCTTGTCTGGATTTGATGGCAGGTCAGCTGTCATGGAGAGTACAGGCAATTACTTTGGTGATTTTTCTATGTGTTGGTCAATGGATGGAAAGTTGGAATTTATTGACACTAGTTATCAATGGTGTGGAGGTGCTGATGTATACAAATAAAATATGTCCTGCTCCGTATATCCCTCTATAGAGGTCAAATATGGCGCGCGGTGGATAATAAAATTTTTTAGTACTTGTTACCAAACAATTTAATTAATATGAGGCTGACATTGCTTTAAAGAATAAACATTAATTTCAAAAGATCTTCATTCCAGGCCTCCATACTGCTTTACAGTTCAGGAGAAAAGCAGATGTTTATTGACTTTAATGCCAGCAATACAGACAAGATGAGCTGGTTTGGTCCTGGCAAGCACACAGATTCATCATACACTGATCTCCCTACACCGGCCAGCTCTTATAATTACTTCTCCATAGCCGGGTGAGTATCAGTTATTTCTGTTTATGAGAAGCCTTTGAAAGTAGGATATACATATTGAGAGAGCAGATTTCTTTATAATATAATATTTTTCTGGTGCTTGTTGTTGTTTCTTTGATTGCTGTAATTGCTGTACTAAAAAATATTGCATTGTATTGTGTATTTATAATCAGTGCAATATCTCCATATATTACAGGACTCACAGCACTATTTAACTCACCCCACTATATAAGTACAGCCCCAAATCACAAGTAACTGACATTCCCCTAACTGAAAGATAGAGGCTCAAGGATGACCATTTATCAATATTCTTGAGGTTCTTTAGCCTGGCACTGGGGACTGGACCCAATGACAGAGGACCGCTATTTTAAGTGGTCATCCAAACCACTATGTATCTGCATGTAACTGGGTTTGAACCTACGTCCTTTTAGTTCCTAGGCAAGTGTGTTACCTGCTAGGTCACAGTGGCTCATATGCCATTCATCGATCATTGTAGAGTTTTACTGAGTCTAATACTCGGGACTTCATAAAGATGAATGCTACTAACAAAAGATCTAAGGATATTCGCTATGACAGTGTGTCTATTTGTATGTAGGGTAAGAAGACTACAAAGACTGTATTATTTGATCTGAAATGACAGAGTTTCGCTATTGATAGTTATAGCACGGCAGTAAAATCAGTGTTTTCGTAATTTAAAAACTTTGTTAGACAATTGTTGGTCCTTGCGATGAAGATTCCAGTTGCTAAGACATAATTTTCTTCATTAAAGTGCAGACTCAATTCAATCATAAATTTAATGTAACTGTGAGTGTTAGCTTCCATTAACCAAATCTAAACTTAGGAAGGAGAAAACATTTAGCCCGTCTGTTCTGCATTGTAAACAGATAATAAAAGTCATTAACTGACAGTAATTTTCTACTAGGAAGCTTTTTGCCATACAATGATACAAGAAGCATTAGAGAAGTTTTTTATTTATTTATTTGGGGTTTTACGTCACTTTCAACACTGTACAGATCGTGTCACAACAGGTAGTTTTGTGGGCAGAGGAAACCAGTACATACAGTTGGTCAAGGTTCAGTGCTGTAAACTGCCTAACAATCATAATCAACGGCCAACTTTCCCACATAAGGTCCGGGCTTAGAAACACCGACCACGGAGATGGGAGGTGAGTGTGTTACCAAGCCACAACAATGGCCCCTAATCATTCAGTGAGAACTACTGCTATGACCGAGGTGCTGGGTACTTAAAAGCAGGTTACATGAGCAAACTAACAAACTAAGAAATTAATTAGAAAAAATTCAGTTGAAGAGAAAAGTCAGCAACTACCAGCTTGCCCTGTGTCTGTACTGTAAACTGCTGACCAACGGAAAGCTGGTAGTTGCTTGCCGTTGGTCAGCAGTTTACAGTACAGAACCCTGATGAACTGTATATACTGGTTTCCTCTGCCCTTCCAACTACCCATCATAATATGACCTGTACAGTGTTGAAAGTGATGAAAAACTGCAAATAAATAAAGAAAAAGTCTTAACATGCTTCTTAAGGATTTTAGTGATTCATATATAAAGGGGAAGAGGTTCCATAAGTTGGTACACAATGATTAAATGACTCGGGTAAGTGTTTGTGGGATTTATGGACGTCATAGTCTGATTTAGGGGACCTTAAATTTTGGACAACTGTGTATGGTATTTCTAGACAAAGTGCATGAATGCAGGTACACTGGTTAGAAACGTTTTACACATTTTATGTGATGAACACTATTTTGAAATGTATATTTTATTTTTCGGGGAGATATGGAGGTATTTTAATTGTGGGTTGATGTGAGAAAACCTGGAGGATTCAGTGACTGCCCCGCATGGTAAATTTTGAACATGCTAGAGTCCTGTGATCATCAAAGTCTGTAAGACAAACAGAAAATTACAGTAGTCCAATCCTCTGCTTACTCAAGCAGTCTTGCCAAGGAACAAACAAAAGAACGATATATGCTTAAAGGTAACTTATAAAGTCAATATAACTGTATCTTGCACACTCTGATTTTGCAAGAGTTGAGGAACCAGTTGTGGGTTTATCTAAAATATTTGACATATGACAATATTTTTTTAACATTTTGGTGTATTTACGCATTGTTTATCAGTTTGTCTCACTATGTGTGTTTAGTATTTGGGAGTATGCTAGGTGAATCATCGATTTCACAAAAAAATTGACAATTTGATATTCTTCTGTCTTTTGCAATTGTTGATCCCAACAAATATGATTGCTAGTAGTTTCGTGCCTTGAAACATATATCATGTTATGCCCGATAAAATGTGTTCAAAGTGACACAGAATTTACAGAACCCAAATGAAAAATCCAATCCTACAATCAAAGAGTCAGTAAATAATCAAACAATGATAAGATTTTTATCTTTCACACGTTCTAATTTTCCATTACTGAAATCCGATCATGAACGTACTTTCCAATTGGAATAAAAATTGAAATTTTCAAGCTCCATGGGTGTATCTTGAGACACACTTAAGATTGGATTAAGATCTGTTACTCTGAAGCTTTCCAATGGCCGCTGTGATTGCTTTAAGAAGTCTTCCAATGGGTTCCCAATAAATTTTTGATAGTTTACTAATCTATCCAATTATTTAACCAATCTTTAAGATTGACTTAAGATGAAAAAGATCGGTTTAACACTGCTGTAAGATCAAAAACTTACCTTTTAGTAGTGAGATAGGTTTAAGATGGGCTTAAGGCTTTAATAAGACTCAATAAGTTTAACATTGTTGTAAGCGCTTCCCAAAGGACTAAAATTGCATCAAATCAAACAACAGTGAGAAGTACCAGAACTTCAGTATACATTTATTCCAATTGTAGCTTTTAATGGGTTTAAGATAATTGTAAGTGACAAGATCGACCACCCAAACTGTAAAAATGAGGGATCGTCTTCCAACTAGGGATACGATCACAAGAGTAGAACAGCCCTATTAAAATCTAAAAGAGCCATTGACACTGATTTGCATTCCTAAAACCATGCTGTGATTTAGTTATGATATGATATTTCTCTATAAATTACATTAGCCTTTTTTAGTATTTTAATTACTTTGGAGACCAATTGCAACAGAGATAATTGTCTATTATAATTTAATATTAAATCACAACCTGACTTAAGTAAAACAGAATTGCTTGAATATCACCTTTGAAAAATAGACTTATTCAAGTCATCCCCGGTAAAAGCTACATCTCATCAGAAGAATTCACCGAAGTAATAAATAAACATTTTTTTCTTCTTTATCATGCAACAGTCATCTCCAATATGGCAAAAGACGATGGTTCATAAACAGGAGCTACGGCGGTTGTGGAAAGGACTTCGGCTGGCTAATGGTACTTGAGAAAGGCCAATACGAAGGATGCACAACTCATCCTTCTCTAAAGTATCCACTATTCAAATACAGTCAACTTAGCACATATGATAACACTACAAGTAAGCCATTTCATCTTTCTGTATCATACAAATGCCACTGTTCATGTTTTATTGTTAACTATGATTTCTCAGTTAAAAGTTTGTACTATATTATCCATCACAAATATAATTCTTCACCCCTTTATACTATTTTAAAACTACTGGGTTAGAAGAAAATGTCGCAAATGATAGACGATTTTCCTTCTCTGTTGGAAACACTCTTTTCAACGAAATATCTGCAATGAAATAATGTCTTTCATATTTAGTGGGATTAATCTGTTATACAAGCGAATGTTTACTATCCAACTCATAAAGTGATCTGCTTAGCACATGGCTTATGAAGAAGAATTTTTTTAACAAAAGTCCAAAGCATTTATTTTCAATAAAAAGAGTCATTCCAAATCTTTTGCAAATAATAGTCAGAAAGCAGTCTCACAGAGCTGACCTGAACTACGGGACAATTCCCAAGGATCAAAATTTCTTTGTATCCAGAATATTCTCTGGATCCTTTCCAAAATAGATTCATTTCTTTATATTGTCAGACGCCGTCCACATATAAAAATTCATAAAATTCTGCCCATTATTTTTAGAATAATGTCATCTAGGAAGTCGAAGTCATTGTAAATACATTGAAAATGAGATCATTGAATATTTGTGACTTTTTCCCCTTTGCAGAATACGATGTGGATCTTTCCCCAAGTTTAATCACGTGTTCCTTTCATAAGGCCCTAACTAAATGAAAAAAAATGCTAAAAAAATGTTTATTGATTATTGTGAACACTGAGAAATAAACAAACAGACACGCAAACAAATACACCCCAGAAAATAACCTGCTAGTCAAAGCATAGACTAAAATGAAAAACTGAAACTCTGGACATGGTAAAATCGATCCAATTTGAGACACAATTGAGTGTTACGTATGTTTTACAGAACACCTGAACGCAGAGACATTTTTCACTAAAGTGAGATTAGATGACAAGAATTTGGGAGGTGAGTTTCTGGAGTGACATGGATTATAGATTTTATAACGAGTAAGAACAACAGATAATGTTGAAGTTTGTAAGAGTTGTGTATTTTGTCTTGGGTGATAAAATTTAAAAATATATATATTCAATTGCACGGGTTATTATACATTGCTTATCAACCACTTTGCGTGAATAGTAAGTTTAAGAAATCCTCATTTATCTAAAGGATAAATTAAGTGGAAAAGGATAGCAAGGAATATGTATTCTAAATTTTTCACTTTAGATGTCTGTGCCATTTCTGCTTGGACTTTAATAACGTTGGAAAAGAAAAACAGAAATACATAGATTATATAATTTATTAAAACATGGCACTTTATTGAAACAAGGCACTTCCATTCATACCACACTAAATAAAGCTCAGACAATGACAGAAGAAGTAACAATGAAAGTATATGTCTTTTGAGGGTGTATCTTAAAATCTGTGATGAATTTGTACCAATTAACAGTCATTGAGCATATTTTATTTTCCAATAATATATTTATATATACCCCCAAACTGGATGTCAGTAGTCAACCCACTTACTTTACATTAATTACTATTATAATTATATTTCTTCTGTTAACAGGATCCTGTGTCTCATCCTGCCTCTACCTCTCAGATGGTTCTTACCAGTCTTGTTTGGGCTGTAATGCCTTTGTTAGATGTACAAATCAAGTACTTATGCATCACAAATGCCGGTGAGTAATTTAGACTGGCCTAAACTACTCAGCTAAGATATTATGGCAGTAATAATCATTTCATGCAGTTGCAGTGTCAGTGACATCTCTGTTTCATGTTTTACACGTTTGAGTATTGCCTGCAATAATAATGTGGTAATAATTACTTGTACAGAAGAGCACTGTAATTACATAGTTTTACAAACCCGTTCCCAATATTTAATATAATTAAAAATCTTTGATTGTGATCATTTCTGTCTTAATTATTTATTTCCAATGTGTTTTGTTCTTAAAGTAGTTATAACTTATATTTAAGCTGCTGTGATTCATGTTTATGTTGCTGTGAATTATTTATCTTTATGGTGCTGTGATTTATTTTTATGGCATGACTATAATTATTGATCATAATATGCATTCATACAAGTTATAAATCTACTTTACCAGCTAAAATTCCAATAACTTGTGCTTTAATTAAGGGACAATGATTAAGGGACAGCGATTTCATTTAACCTAAAATCATTGCTCCAACTTGGCGCAAAGCACAAAAACCTGTACTTAAAACTTCATTGGTATTTTTGGTCCCATTGTCATTCAGCTACCTTTGCTTCAACCCAATCTGGCACTCATTAATGATACCATTTGACTATGCAAAGCATATTGCCTCTGGAAAAAAATATTATTACCAAATATTACTGTGTCCACTTTCACTTTAGTGGAAAGGGCAAAATTAGTTCTCATTAATTTGTCTATCCATCTGTCTGTTCACCGTCTATCTGAGTTAATGACATGTTTTAATTGGAACTGATGAGTGACAACTGGGCACTCTGTAATACTGTGATTGGGCAATGGTCACTGCTTTTCAACGGCTTTTATTATGTCTAAATGATTATCAATCGCTTTTGAAAAAGTTCCCAATAACACTGGACTAACAATTTGTCCATTAAGTGTGTCCTAAATAATATGTGACCAACAGAGTTTGTCCAAGTGTGTTATTATAGCAAAGACAGTGTACCATATATTTTTGTATCAGGTCAAACACAGAGTGATAATCCAATTCTTCGCAACACCATTGGAAAAAGTACTAAACAGTGATTGTCCAAATGTGTTTCCAGCATTGGAAAATGTACCTAATAGTGACTGTCCAACAGTGTGTAATTTGGTGATAATCCAGTTGTTTCCAACATTGTTTGTGCAAATGTGATTCAATGTGGACACTGACAATGGGGACCTTTAAGAAATGCTTATAAATCCAAATGTGTTTCCAATAAGCGATTGACAATGAACAAACAATAACATCGTGCTAAGTAGATATACAGAACAAGGTGAAATCTCTGACCGGAATTTGTCTAGCAGGATAACGTAGTTCTCTGAATTTTCTTGTTATTCTTTATTTTGTTTTGTGCCAAGTTGAGCCAGCAGACATATTACCACCTGAAGCGGAAAATGTGGCAAAATCTATTATTAATTGTACATATCCTGTGTACTTCTGTAGGGGGTCTCTGGTATTTGATGCCAATAACAAGAAGTGTGAGGTGAACTCTACAACTTGTACAGGTTTGTTTCACAAGCTTTTAATTGATGATTAGGCATTTGAACAATCTTATAAATGATAGTGCATCTTTCCTTATGGAATAATGTCATTTGATGGCAAGAGGATTTACAAGTAAAAAGTGTAAAAGTGAGGATTTACAAGTAAAAAGTGTAAAGGAGGAATTTAATAGAAGAATAGTTGTGAGTTATTTTAACATTCTAGCAACAGTAACGGCAATGAATTAACATATGGGTCCATAGCATAGGGATGTTATTACTCTTTTTTTGTGCATGCGATTATGGATTTTTGCAACAGTTGATATTAGGCACAAAAGGAAAATACGTCAAGAAAATTCAGATGGAAAAATCCTTATTAAATAATCTAGACATTTACATGCACAAAAAAATTAACTTATTTTGCTATGGATCAAGCAAGGTAACTTACTATATCACTGATGTTAAAATAGAGGAAGTTTTACAAGATAATATTTTTGGAGTTTATATTTATTAATATATACTATATTCAGTGTCACAAGTGTTCAGTGTATATAAGTGTATAAGTGTCACAAAGTACCTAACAATAAACAATAAAACAATAAAAGTTACATATATATATGCCAAAAATCAAAATAAATTCTGAACCTTCAATCAAAATCCGGTGTATGAACATCGAGTCGGATTTATATCTGGATTAAATTTAACAAAATAAAAAGGCAATGGTAGAGCCCACATTTTAGGCAAATATAACCATATAAAGCCTTCAAGTTGTGTATGCTAATATGAGCAATTAATCATAAAAAATCTATATTCACTTTCCTGATAATTATCATCTTTAAGAAGGATCAACTTGTGGGTAAACCCTGACTGTGTAAAAGTATGTCCCAGATCCGATTGAAACATTTCAAGGTATGAATATGGTTATGGTCAAAAAATCACTGGACCTATGATTCAGATTAGTTTTCAAGAAAGGCCCATGAATGGACATTATGCTACTTTATCTCTGTAACAAGTAAAATTGTAGAAACAAAAATTAATTTTCACCTTAGGAATATATTTATATGACTTATCTGTTAGTTATACTCCTAACATCACTTGTAGGTTTTTAGGGGTACTTAGTTAATTATTAAAGGCATGCCTAATGCCTTTTTGATGTTCTGGTAAAAATCAACCATAAAATCAGTTCATTGCAGTTGTCACAATGCATTATTATTTCAGTGATTCTGACTGCCTAGACAACACACCTTGACTTTAAGACTAAATTTATGTTTGTACCAATTTAAGCTGTTTGCTAAATTATGTAGCCTACAGTTGTCTCTAAATAATATTTTTTTAGGTTCACTGGCTTCCGAAGCATGCCGTCCTGAAGGTAATTTTTTTCTGTGTAGATAAGAAACATATTTTTATGGTTAAAACAGTATAGAATCTTAAAATGGGAAAATTGGAAGCTGATTACCAGTGCCCAATGGTTTTCAGAGCTTGTATGCATTGGCATCCTCCACCCCTTCAACTACCTGTTTTGATAAGATCCACACTATCTGTATAAGCTGATGTTAATCATAATGCAATAAATTTAGAACAAAATTTCTCAGAATTTTTGTCACTTGTTACTTAATTTAGCTGATTATAATAAAATTAAATGTTAAATTGTGTATGTTATTTTATGTTATTTTATTGTCTGTTATTTTAAACTGTACTTGAACTGGCCATGTAGAAGCAGTTCTTAAAAGAGTTATATTAAAAGCAATTTCACTGTATGTTACAGTGTAGATATTAGGTCTTGGTGTCATAACTTTGTACATGACTCAGGTTGATACAAACTTCGTACTGATCAACAGTTCACTATAAATAGCAACAGTTCTTTAAATGCCAAGTCAAATTTAAGGTTTTCTGTTCCATTCAACAACCAAGGTTATATTGGGTCAGGTGCTAAGGTTTGCCACTTTTGGGAGTCGAACCCACACAGAGGTGACAGCCTGTGATTGGATATTTAGTGCTAATCCGCTAGGCCAACTAAGGCCTAAGGTTGTGTAACATGGCAATGTAACATACATTACAAGGGTGAGGAAGATGCTGACCGAGGGTGTTTAAAGTAAAGTCAATTTATATAAGACTTTGTGAATGCAGATTTCAAAGTTTGTTTTTTTATAATTCGGGGTGCTGATTAAAAAGCACAGGTGAAGGTTAATTTAACTGTATTTGTATGGATAATCTTTGTGTATAATGTGGCTTATTTTTTTATTAAATATTTTAAACAAAGAATTTGTGATGTTGTCTATAAACCTAGTATAAACACAGTATGTATTTGCAGTGTTCAAAGTTATGATATGAAGCAGTAATGCAGGTTATATTCATGAAGGATATACTAAACAAAATGTCTGTTTTTTACACAATGTTTTTCTGTTACAAAAAAACGATGCAAACTTTCTGACACATTTTCTATTCTTTCTCTGGAGGTAAGTCAATTATTTTTCTTCATTACTGGCAAGTTATCAAACTTTACAGCACTCCAAGGGAGTTAGTTAATATAGAATAATTGAAGTTTGCTGCAACTTTATTGTATATCATAAAACCAATATTTAGAACTTTTGTTAACCTTATATATTTTTACTTTCAGATAAGAATGGGCCCTTGGCTTCTTGTATAATGTCATTAGTGGCTTCACTTGATCCTTTGTATATGACCAGGCTGCTGGCTTATAATTTGTTATTTAATATCACTTATTTGGAATGCCATGAATATGCTTTGAAATCATTGTGTAATGTACTCACACAATGAGTAGTGATATAAAGAATATTAAATGTTTTTTTTAACTATTAAACCTAAGCTTGCTTGGTTAATATCTTGGTGGATTCCACTGGGGAATGTACATGGCGCCATATGGTGCAACCAAGGTAATTTCTTTTGGGCAACCTTAAAAGTCTCATGTGATTTGCTCCAACACAGATATGTTGACTTATTCATCATTGTAAGCCTAACTTTAATTGGATAGTAAGTGCCATTTGCCCATCAGATCTCACAAGGATAACACCAGTCAATTCTACTCTGTTATTATTAGTAATGGGTATATATTTGTATTTATCTGTCACTCACTGCTAGTATTAGGTGATACTGACGGTTGTTGTGACCAAAAGCCTTTTGTGTTAGAGGATTATTTCATCTGTGATATCATGTTTGAGGAGTATTTCACCATGATGGTGGCCTTCTTACAGTATGCTATGTTAGACGATAAGCCAGCAGTATATCATGTTTGAGTAGTATTTCATCTGTATCATCATGTTTGAGGAGTATTTGTGCTACTATATGCTTACCAACTATGATGCTCCAGTTTCTCCTGATGCCGCACTGCTGTACCAGGTGTTCAGTTATTCCCCGTTGTGTTTTAGGCCTACTCGTCACTTGTGGGGGCTTTACACAGGCCTAGACATTGTTTTCAGTATATGGAACGATAGTCTGAGCCATTTTTATTGAAAGAGATGTTAATGTGTCATTGAGTTACACTATTCTATGTTTTATTTGTTGCATTGACTTAATGTGGTATTGTCTTTTGTTACACTAACATAGTAGAGCATACTGTTTCTTGCATCTGAAGTTGTCAATTGACGTTATTCTGTCAGTAAATGTACCATTTTATCTATTTTTATAAGCATCTTTAATGATCTTATCTTGGATAACCTTTTAAATGTCATCATCATCACCTACAATACCTTTTGAATTCAGAATTACTAGACAATAACACCCCAGGCCTATCAGTTGCCCTTATTTTTCCTGCATTTAGTAAATTTGACCTCCTGTGTTTTGTCAGTTACTATTTCCCCCATAATAAAATTAGTAAACAGCAAATCACTAAATGTTTTAGTTACGAATCAGAGCGCAAGGAATCAAATTGAAAGATGTAGAAATATCAAAAGTTTAACCAAGAATGGTTGGCAACTGAGAGTCTGATGACAGCGTGCCAGATTGCCAGTGGGAAATAAAATTCTGTGAATAATTTTAAAGCGCAGTCACTTATCTCCTTGCGGAAATGAACTGACCCTTAGCTTCTCAATATAATTAGTGGCTTTACTTAATCTGTCGCCCAGCTTGGTAAAATCCTTTGGGTATGACTTTTCTGTTGGTTTTAGTATTACATATCAGTTATTCAGAATGTGATTGTATAATGTACTCGTACATGGAGTCTAATAATCTAAAGAACATTCAATGTTTTGAAAGAAAGTGTTAAAGTCAAGTTTGATTGCTTATTGTGTTAGGGTTGCCCTTGGGAAAGACAAATAAACTTACTCAATTAATTTTAATATCATGTTATTGTAATTGTTTCTCTGTATTTTAGTTTAGGCTTCTAAAACCAGTGAATATAAAAGATGAAAAGTATATTAAATGTTGTTGTATTGATTACAAGTTCAAATCAAATGTGAAAAATATGGTTTTCCCTGTGTTACAGCAGCCACATTGACAGTTAATAAAAGTGTATTGATTTTGCAAATACTTTCTTGGTTCCTGATTAATGTTTATGCCAATCTCCAACATAAATAAACATATTACACTCGCATTTATAACACTCAGTGACCAAGCGCTCAACAAGACTAGTATTCAGTCACTTATCTCTCACTTTTATGGGTGCTTGGTTTAAATCAAGTTCCAGCTGCTTTAATTGTAGATCAAATAAGAAAATTGTCCAGTGTTTGTATAATTACAATCTTATCTAGACGAAAATATCACTAAATCTTTGTTTTTCAGAGGTTTACTAAATCTCTAGAATTAACATTCACATATGCCTAGTTTCTACTTAAAAATTAATACAGATTTAATATATTAACCGGGATTTATTATTTAACAATCCAAGCTCAGGGAATTTGCCTACAGTCTCAGGAAGAAAAAAAGGTACACTAGTCCAGCTGGCCCTCAGAAAATTACAATGCTTTTCAATACTGACTGTAAATGAACCGGATTAATAATAATATCACTTATTTCTTCAGTCTATATCACACAATATACATTTTTAGTCATGATTTCCAGTGTTTTTAATTCAATAACTACCTCTCCCAATGGCGTATTCAATTCACAACCGTTTGTTTGTTTGTTGTTTGTTTGTCTGTGTATTCTGTGTATTGCTCTTCGTTTATTTCCAGGATTATACATTACAGTTTGGATGTTCATGAAAAAGAGAAGGTTCTGGTTAATCTTAGATCCCGTTGAATTTTAACACTAATCTGAATCACCTTCTGGAAAAAAAGATCCAGATTTTCCGATTTACTGAGTGCTACAGGCTGTGGCAGATATGCATTCAATGTTAAAAGTTGTGCAAGTTTCATACTTTTGTTAAGTTTTCATTATAACTTAGTAAGAATTAAATCCATGCTTAGATAATGGTTATCCTTCAAAATGTAAACACTTTTGATTTTTCTTTGACGTCCATGCAGGAGAATACATAAAACATATATATATGTCAACTTATAGCCATCAACAGAGGCCATTGCTTTAAACTACTTGCAATTTTAACACTTCGATTATAAATTCTAAATATCTCAATGGGGGCAAACACAGGACAAAATAAATTGATTACTGCACCCAAATATATGTTGATTACATTTGATTATATATGTTTGCTAAATTTCACACAGAAAATTGTTTCACCATATAGTTTTTAATCAGATTACAATAAGGCGATGTAGTTTTGTTATAAAAGCCTGTAATTTGTCTAGGGAATCATTCAACTCCTGAGTTAAGGAGAATCACAAGGACCCACTTTATTCCCAGTAAATCCTTGGTCACACTTCTATGGCAGGGCCCAGTTAAACCAACAACCAGTACCCCAGGTCCTCCCAATGCAGCATCAGGCTCAGATTCACACTCAGTCACCAGCTCCATTACACACCACACGCTGCCTTCAGCCCCAAGCTCCTAGCTCCCAAGCATTAGCACAAACAGCAGAACCGTCTTTCCATAAATCAGGCAACATAGCGGGGAGCTACCAGGCACCCATCTTGACTAGTGACAGTCGTCGAGACGACATTGTGCCTGATATAAACACCCTCAGGTGTATTCTTGCTATGGCAGAATCGGAAGAGCAGGCATGTTAGAGAACTATGAGGCCCAAGCTAGGAATCTCACCGTCCAAGATAAGCCAGCCACTATACACAAATAAGGGCGGTATAACATGGTAGATACTATCACTGCTGAAGCAGCCATGCATTGACCCAACAAGGGCTTCCATGGGGCCAATTACATATGATGAACTGTCATTGCCCAAGTGGATAGCTAGGCAGTTGCTTAAAATTGATCATATTAAGGACCATGAGGCAGCCCGACATGCCCTGGTACAGACGATCCAATCAATGTGGGATGCCACTTCAATGCCTTGGGAAAAAGATAAGAGTGATAAAAACATGTTCAAAATTGACATAGCTCCTGCCCTCCCGCACCTTAGGGTGGACCCAGCTGACGCTTTCAAATTGTACTTCTGTAGGCAGCCTATGATATAATGCTAATAGCCGGGAGTATTAGATAAACTCTACACCTTGTACAGGTTTGTTTTACAATATTTTATTGATGTTTAGCATTTTTAAACAGTTTAAAAATGATTATGCATCTGAAGATACACTCTAAAAATAATGTGATATAATAACTTATGCCCATGAACACTACAGGTGGTACATCCCGTGGTTAGATACCTTCCCAGATACCTTCCCAGACTTGGTGCATCATTTACACTACAGGCGATACAATCCATGGTTATAGGAGTTGGGCAAAACACCCCTATCCATAAACTACCATCAGTCATTCATATGCGACCTTGTGACACAGTGGCAAAACATCCCTTTACCTCCACTGGCCTCATGTCACTGTGTTACACAAAAAAACAACCCAGTGACAATATTATATACATCGTGGACTACACCTTCAGCTATCATAGCAAGAAATTAATCTGCACATGCTTGCATTTATCTGTGTATGCTCACGGTACCAAATTCAGAAGCGGAAATTTTACACATTTTAAAACTTCCATAGAACATCCAAGGTAATGGACATTTTGCCACTGTATCACAAAGTCACATACGACTGGAACTGCCCTAAGATGGTTTACAACATATCTCCTGGATCGTACTCTCCCCCCCCCCCCCTCAGTCAGGTAATTGCAGAATATATGGATGTGAAGTACCATTTTTAAGCGGATGACTACCAGTTGTTCATCCATCTATGAACTGGAAATTGTGCCAACTCATTTCACCAGCTCAAGGCCTGTTTGAGTGACATCCATACCTGGATGTTTGAAAATAAAATTAGATTAAATCCTGGAATCACTTTTTCTCATATGACATCTCAGTTATGGTAGCAAATGCATTGGGTAGTAGTCGTCTGGATTATTGCAGTTCTCTGTTTCACAGTTTTTCCTCAAAGAATATTACACAACTTCAAAACATCCAAAATTGCTTGGCAGGCTTATGGGTTTTCTCATATTATTCCAGTTGCTCTTGTGCTTCTAGATTTTCTCATGTCACTCCAATCTTAAAGTCTCTGAACTTAGTTCCTGTTAAACAACAAATCACTTTCAAAACCATGGTACTCATATATACCTTACCACTGTCAAGCCAAAATACTTTGCCCCATATTTGTCTCAGAAGTTTCAGAAGTCTTTCCGTCCTTAGATTATCTCACTACCGAACACTGATGATCCCCTGATGATGACCCTATTATGTTTCACGACTTCCGATTTATATATTGCAATTTAGATGGCGTTCCTTAGTTATTAAAGTAAAAAAACTTCGTATAAAAAGTGTAAACTTTTAGTGAAATTTATCATACAGTCCATAGATTTTATTATGGTTTAAAACGGTCGATATAAAGTATAATAGGTGAATATTTATTCAAAGTAAAAAACCTTTAATTACAAAAGATTAAATGATCTGTATATTAATCTTCATGAAATATCTGACTTTTTGCCATAGATAGAACCCTATGAGCTATATTATATCTTTGATAACTACTATGGCATGCTTTTTGGAATTGGCATTTGTTAATATTGTTCAGTATTTCTCTAAATGCATAATTGGGAACTGTCTGGTAACAAGTGATCGTAACCAGCAATAACTATCACTTTTTATCTTTATAAAAGTGACATAAGATAGGAAAAATTTCCAAGTACCAAGGATCTGTTTATTAGTGTACCAACTACTTTTGAAAACTACACTATGACCCATTTAATCTCTGCTTTTGCTTGTGTTAGAGATAAGGTATCACTTTTTAAATTTAATTCGAACATGACGACCTGCACAGAAACGAGTTTTGGGTTCTATGCGCACACAATTATCTCGCAACAATCGCATTGCCCTTCCATCCGCCCTACATATTTTGTGGTTGGGTTTTAGAAGTAATGTTGTTATGTTGTTTTTATTTATATTTCATTGAATATGAAATATTTATTGAATATTAAATATTGTATATTATATTTATATAAAATAATCCTGCATCATAACATTGTAAATATGCGGTTGTAAAGTACAATGGGTGGAAGAGCCGGTTGCTAAGGGCACCACAATGTAAACAAACGTACGTAAAACAATTTATTCCTTGTAAAAATGAAAAATAAATGAAAAAAATCCCTTAAATAATCTTAGATGTCATGTTAGAATAGAAATAATCCACTCGTGCTCATGGTTTGTATACGGCATTTAACCATGTCACTTCCGGATAATTTTACTCAGCCTTCAGCTTCGTAAAATTATTACCGGAAGTGCCATGGTTAAATGCCGTATACAAACCATGATCACTCATGGATTATCTACAGTGTTTGATACTTTGCCGTTTGACACACACCTCAAGTCACCTGAAAGTGAAATAAAACAAATGCTAATCAATCAGATTACTTGCATAAAATAAGTGGTATTATAATAATAAATAATAATATTAATAATTATTATTATTATATTACAAATTTTGTTAACAATTCATTAATCAGGTAACCTAAAATATTTTAAATACACATTGTCAGAAATGCACCTTTTTTGAACTTCTGCAAATTTGCATGGAAATTAATTTACAAATAGTTGATAAATCTTAGGTTAATATCAATATCTTTCACATGGTTACACCTCCATATACACGTTTTTTGCATTATTCTTACATATGGATTATTTTACTTACTATTTAAACAAAATTATGTATGCACAATATAGAGCTAGTGCTACACACTTGTATAATGTTGTAGTCTTCATTGGTGATAATTTTTCTATCTGTCATTAGAGAAGTCTTTACCTTTAACTCTTACTAGAAAGTGTGAAGTTTAGGTATCTGCTTATTACTGGAAATATTATGATCAAACTAAAAAATAGGAGTGGTATAAAAATATAAAGAAGAAGGAGGATGATTACTGAGTGCATTATAATATTTGTTTTATATATCTCTATTTTAGTACGCACCGCGGAGACGTCTTTTTTTTGTAAATGATAGTATAAACCCTGTTTGGTACATAAGTCTAGGCGAATATAAGGAGTTTTCAATATATATTGCAAGGAAACTAAATAACATCCACAACATGTGTAATCTGTTTTCCTATTACCAATGTTGTAGCTTGTATTTGCATGCTTATTGATAGTACGGGTATTATCGCCCATTTAGCGGGAATTATCGGCCCAGGTTTATTGTGAGTTATTTCTATTTTATTGATATTTTAGTCCATTGTTGTTTTTTACTGTAGTGGCTGTCAATATCCCCTGAATATCATTATCATTCTGCAGTTTCTGGTCACTCCAATTGTTGTTTTTTCACTGTTGTGACTGTCAATATCTACTGAATACCATTGACTATTTTGTACCTTTTAGTCACTCCAATACTTTCTTTTAGCTTAAGGCCATCCCCTCTTTGATTCACTTTAGGGAAATTGTTTATTCTAGAGGCTCAGTGAGGAGTGTAGGGTGCCCGTGAGTCGCCCACGGGACGGAATTTAGAGTGGACAAACTGTGTCACATAGTAACTAACTTAGAATTAAGGCATACTGGTGTTACTGCTCACGGTCCTGTTCTTAGTTTAGGGAACTGGAGTGCAATGAGTACCATCCACTGGTTGTTTCTCTTACTGTTGTTTTGGAGAAAGTCAGTATGCAGTGATCCCAATGTGTTTATTCCGTTGTCTGCTCATGGTCTTACTTCATTACCATGTCCCTACAGACTCCACAGCTATGTCCTGAATACACATCATTTCCCTTGTGTGGCTAAGCATCATGGCCTTGCGACCTTATTGTTGCTTTGTGGTGACATCTCCCTTAATCCTGGACCAATCTCGTTTGGGGTGGTAAATTGCCGATCTGTAAGAAACAAGGGACCCTACATCAATGATACTGTAACAGTACATTCTGTCGATATTCTTGCTGTCACTGAAACACATATTCACACAGCCTTCTACATTCCATCACTCCGACAGGTTTCAAATTCTGCCACAAACCCCGTATTCATGGCCGTGGTGGTGGTGTTGGATTTTTTATCAACAAAGCTATATAGTTTAGATCTGTGGATACACCTACTTTCAGTTCCTTTGAAAATATTAGCATTGCAATTGGGTCTGCGGTTCAACCGCTTGTGTTGACTTGTGTTTATCGTCCACCTGGCTCATGCTCTGAAAGTTTCCTGGACCAGCTGCAGCTTGCAGGTGATGGGATGTTTTTGTCTCAGACTTTGGGGAGCAGCCATCTGGAACCCGGGCAAATAGCCATTTTTCAGTCAGATAGTGCCAGTAAGTCAGATTCGGAAAATAGTATTGTCAATGAGTTAGTAAAAGGAAACAGTTCCCCTGTCAAAATTTCCGGATCCTAGAATTTGGCCCCTGATGGTCAGTCAGCTGGTGGGAGTTCAGAACATTGCCCACAATCTATTGGTCAAGATGAGATAAATAATGAAATTCTGAAACAACTGTCTCATTTGAGCGACAGGCTTGCCACCATTGAATAAAGAGATAAGAAAAGTAAAAATAAATCATTGGATAAAAGTAAGATAAAAAATTCTAAAACATCTCAAACAAAGAGTGCTGCAGATACACATGGCGGGTTTGTTCCCCAAGGCTTGGGTTGCATATATGGTGCGACACATCCTATCATTCCCCCACAAGCTCAGTTCAGACATGATAGTCAAATACAACAACAAGTCCAAGAGAGGCTTAGGCATTTGGCGGACAATCCTGAATTTGTCCTGGTGGGTACAAGTAAGGAAAGGGTCACTTATGACCAGCTGTCCACAGTTCATTGGATGGCAGGATTCTGTAGGATCAAAATTATGTGAAAATTCGTGAATTCATGCTAGATTATCTCATAAATTTCTGGAAGATACAAATGATTTTTTCGTGGGCTTCAGCCAAGGCTAGCCATGCAGTTCTTTTATGCTGTATGGAGCAAGGGGGAGTCAAAAGCTGGTCGAAGGTCAAGAAAATTGACTGTATTCATAGGGTTCATGCTCAAAGGCAAGTCAGTGTAAATAATGATCAAGGTCAAAACCTTCTGATAAAGGTCGAAATAGTGGGAAAGTATTTCCCTTTGTGTATTTCAACAAAAATGCATGCCTTCATAAAACTTCACACAAAACAAGAGGAGTTATTTATAAACATATTTTCCAAAAAAGGCAAAGCTTTTGTTCATTTGCAGATGGATTGTGTGAAGTCAAAAGCAAAAAAAACGAGTAGCTAACGAGTAGCTTTGGGCATGTCATCCAGCTGATTTGCCAGAGAGTGAAGATGTACAACTACAATCATGTTGTGACCAGGTTGCTGGTTATGCTGGTGGTACAAAGGCAACGTGTCTGAATGCATTCACCAACGCAATCCTGAACGCACTTGAACTACTTCTGCACTGGAAACCTCTGATGGGGGATTCTTTGTGTTGAATATCATAACTGTAAAGCACAAAACGGAGTTGAGTTTGGTTGTGTACCTCTCTCACCTCTGCATTTGTTTACAAGTGAGCCAACATATTGGGAGGAAAAAACAGATATTATTTCAGCACAATAAGTTGATCAGAGAGAGTGGGATACCCAATTTTGGGGGTCTTAGAAACCCAGTACATACTCAACTCAATGTTAAAGCTTGGAGGTTCCACCTTAGGGATTATTGGGACCAACAGTTGGTGGATCTCATTGAATATGGGTTTCCCCTAGATTTTGATAGGGATTGTCAGTAACATTTCATATATATGGTGATGAAAATACAGTAGCAGACTTCCTTTCCAGGAGGCATAGTGCAGCTGATAATATTCAAAAGTTACATAACTTTATTGCACACCCTATATGGGTTCATACTCATCTGGATTTTACTTTGTTGGACTACAGTATATATTTGTTTATTTATCAGCGCCTGGGGCAGCTACACCATCCCTTGCCACTTATGCTTCAGCTCTTCTGTTTCAGGGTTACAGACCATGCTTGCATATTCTAGGTATTTCAAAGACTTCTTACCTTTCCTGGTTGTGGCAGGCCTGTCGCTGCCCCAGGTCTCTGCCATAGGCATACTGGCTTATATGGAATATCTGCACAGAAATGGTATGTCACTTTCAAATATCACAATTATATTACTGGAATCAGGCCTTTATTTTATATGGCCTGAATGTGCAACAATTTAGAGACCAGAAAATTTATTTGTCCATTAAAGCTTTGCAGATAAACAAACCTCTTAACTGTACCATTGTGTTGTCACACTGGATGTAAATTTACTGGAGCAAATTTTGCACTGCTGGTTGATCTTCCAGTTTCCTTTTGTCTTCAGAGTTTTGCACCTTTGCACCTTGTTTTTTTCTCAATTCTTAGACTCTCTAATATTTTGCCGCATTCTGCCCTTTCTTTTGATAATTCTAGGCATTTGTGTAGAAGTGATATCATTTTGGGTCAGTCAAATGCAGTTATAATCATTAAATGGTCTAAGACTTTACAGAACAGGTGCACCACTGCTACTGTGTCACTTCCTGCATTGCCAAATTCACCTTTATGGGCTTTTTATTTACATTACTATTACTGGTCTTCTTTTTCTGGGCTGGTTTTCTCATTTCCGTCTTATTTCTCCATCTTCTGCGCCAGTTTTCCTGTTCATCTCTTCATTTTGATCAACATTTTAGCCATTTCGGTTTTCTGTTGAACAGGACTGACTAATTTAAACCGGTGGTAACCTTTCAGTATCCACATATTTTTCTTTAGATACAAGGTACACTCTATATCACTCAGTTGGTAAGGTTTTAAGTTTTTATCGAGAATACTCAATGTTATACTCCACACCTCGGCTTTGTTTGTGTCTACGAAATAGGGGAGCGTATATTGAGCCTCTTTTCCATGCACTCCCTGTAACATCGATTACTGACTTCCTTTTAAAAAGCTCTCTTCGCAAAAGTCCGCTAATAAGTAAAACGTAGATTTCTTCAGGGACTTTAATATCCGTCAAGGCTACCTCCCACTTTCCTTCTAAAAGCAAACTTTTCGTTCACTCTGTTGAAAGGGTGAAGCTCTAAAAGAATCCTGCCATCCTACGTAGAGAAACATCTTTTATAAGCTTTTCATATCTTCATCGGCCACCCAAGAATCGAATTTTTTGGGCAAATGCAACCACCTCACCCAATGTTCTTTGCGACCTTTAGTTTTACGCGTTTTTAGCGCTATGCTAACTTTCCACCTTCTATTATGATTATTTTGTTCCACTTTCTGCAATTCGGCTTCGTTAAAGCTCCCTTTTATATCTTCATCTAGAAAGTCTTTTAGACGATATATATTGATTCCATCCCTCTTATAAGGGGCCCTTACTTTAAATATCTCACCCGACCATTCGAAATCATACTCCCTGTCGAATATTCCTTTTGAGTAAGTGACTCTTACGGTATCACCTACTTTAAACTTATAAGGTTTCAGATAGAAATTTTCACCATTTTTGGCCAATAGGCATACCACCAGACTGATCTTTCATTACCTTTACCCACCTTTGTTGGGGGTATACCAATGTTTGTATGATAGCTGTAGTAATAAGATTGTACAAATTCTTCTAAATCGTCTATATATTTTTGTCGTCGTAATGAGTGATGTATCTGTATCATTTTTTCAGGGTTTTAATTACCCTTTCCGCCAAATTTGATTTGGTCTCATTTTGACCCATATAAAATTCGATTTTCTAATCTTTTAAAAGCCCTTGTACTTGCTTATTAGAAAATTCCTTTCCTTGGTCGAAACGGCACTTTTTATGTTTGCGACTATTTCGAAAAATATCTTCTAATGCGGCTTTGACCTTTTTACCAATTTTGGTCTTTAAAGGTCTGACAAAAAGATATTTTGAGAAAACGTCGATGGCAACTAACAGGAACTTTACTCTGTCGTTCTTTTTGCCCAATCTTATAACATTTGCCAGGTACTGACCGGCCTTTTTTCTCATCTTGGATATGGGTTTCTTCTACGACTTACAATAGGGGCATTGACCTCGCTTAGGATTTTTAAAAAGGTCCCGTAATGGGGAGGGGGAAATTCACTGTATTCTTGTAGACTATAATGTACTAGGTTTGTGATATGACTACCCTCTAGGCATTTATCATCGTAAACCATTTTACCATTATTTATCCACTTGATATTACCCTCTGTGTAACTAAGTAATGAATCCGATTTACACTTTCTCCACGATACACGATTTCAAATCTTTCTCCAAACCTTTATTTTGGGGTTTGTCTAATCCCGCATCATAAGGGACCAGCATCATTTTACGTACGTTTTTCACAGTTGCTTTAATATGGGGACTGCTATACTTAATTTAATAACTTTATTCCTCCTTTTTACATCACTTTTACTTCCCTTATTGGCAAACTCCCTTAGAAAATTCTTGTATTTCTTCAAAGCCTTTTTTCTTCTTACATACTTGACAAATTTCCCAATAGTAAGTTAAACACTGTTTCCTTCAGAACTGATTTTTGTAATCTATCCACTATCTTCAAAAAATGACGATAGCTGTTTATCAATCACCTCCAATAAATAGAGTAACAGACTCTTCGTGTTCGTCGTGTCCATGATATGCCATCAAACTTTTACTCAGTCCTTTTTATAGTTTATCAGTATATAGACCAAAGGATCTTCTCCCAGAAATATTCTGGTTTTCAACTTGTACGCATCATTGCCATTGGCTGTGGAATTGATCACCAAATAACCGTATTTACATGAAGTAGCGCCCTTGTACACCTCCACTAATGCTTTATTATTGCCCGGAAAATTTTGTCTTCCTAAAGCACACATTCTAATTCTAATAGTACTTTTATAGCGCTCAATCTTTATCTATTGACAGACTCTAAGACGCATAAAACCAAAAATCAGAGATCGTAATCATTGCCCATATCTTATATTTCTAAACAACACCCTGTAATGGGTATTTAAGGCAATCGTTCTTGCGTATTTGCCTTGTCTGAAACAATTGTGACTAAGGAAGAACATGCCAAGATTCAAATGGTGCGCTCCCTGTACGAACAACCTTTCCATGTCCGGGTCCATCTGAGAGATCATCCAAAATCATGAGATTATGCATTCCGTCCACAAAATTTTTTACCTCGGCCTGACTCGGTATACCTTCTAGAAATTCTATGCTCTCCACTTCCCTTTTCACGCTGTCGAAAGTATCTTGGTAGATACCGTAACAATACAATATTTTGTTTACTGGTCCCGAAAACATTACATTCTTGTTCCTAAGTAAGCAAAACAGACAAGTAGTTTTTCCGCTTTTGGTTGCTCCGGATATGCAGGCTGTGGATGCCGCTTCGGAAGGTAAGGATACAGCTTCCTTTCCAAAATGAATATTGTCAAACCTCTGAATATGTGGCTAGTAATTATAGCTTTTAGAAAAGCTTTTGTCACATACACAATTTTCATGATGATCATTTATAAGGACAGAACTTTTTAGCATTTATAAGGTTCTTAGGGTTTTAGGGCATAGGGTATTTAGATTTAGGGCCTTAGGGTTTAGGGAACTTAGAACTAGAGTTTAAGGGCATTTAGGGCCCTAGGGATAATAGATTTAGGGTTTTAGGTACTAGGTTTTCAGGGCTAAGAATTACAAATTACTCTTGCAGGATCCGGATAGCTCCAAAATGGCTTTTGGCTCCAGGTGGCCTCTAAATGGTTCCGGGTGGCTCCTAAATGGTTCCAGAGGGGCTCCAGATGGCCCCTAAATGACTGTGGAGGGGCTCCGGATGGTTCTTAAATGGCTCCATAGATTCTCTGGATACTTCCTAAATGGCTCCGTCGAGGCCCCAGATGGCTCCTAAATGCCTCCGGATGGCTTACAAAAGAATGTTAAATAGGTTTCATTATTTTTTTACAACTGGAGCAATGACAAAGAATTAGAGACATAAATAACCTACTTCATTTTATGGAAAAAATATATATAAAGAATACATTATTAACAATAAACGATGGAAAATTATGTACAAACCAAATACACCTAGACTTTGTTTCTTGGCATCCCTACAGATTTGACATATCCCATATCTGTTGCCCATATCTTATATTTCTAAACAACACCCTGTAATGGGTATTTAAAGGCGATCGTTCTTGCGTATTTGCCTTGTCTGAAACAATTGTGACTAAGGAAGAACATGCCAAGATTCAAATGGTGCACTCCCTGTACGAACAACCTTTCCATGTCCGGGTCCTTAACCACACCTTCTGAGAGATCATCCAAAATCACGAGATTATGCATTCCGTCCACAAAATTTTTTACCTTGACCTGACTTGGTATACCTTCTAGAAATTCTATACCCTCCACTTCCCTTTTTATGCTGTCGAAAGTATCTTGGTAGATACTGTAACAATACAATATTTTGTTTACCGGTCCCGAAAACATTACATTCTTGTTCCTAAGTAAGCAAAACAGCCAAGTAGTTTTTCCGCTTTTGGTTGCTCCTGATATGCAGGCTGTGGATACCGCTTCGAAAGGTAAGGATACAGCTTCCTTTCCAAAATGAATATTGTGAAACCACTGAATATGTGGCTAGTAATTATAGCTATTAAAAAAGCTTTTGTCACATACACAATTTCCATGATGATCATTTTTAAGGACAAAACTTTTTTTACCATTTATAAGGTTCTTAGGGTTTTAGGGCTTAGGGTATTTAGATTTAGGGCCTTAGGGTTTAGGAAACTTAGGACTAGAGTTTAAGGGCATTTAGGGGCCTAGGGATAATAAATTTAGGGTTTTAGGTACTAGGTTTTCAGGGCTAAGAATTACAAATTACTCTTGCAGGCTCCGGATGGCTCCTAAATGGCTTTGGAGGGGCTCTTAAATGGCTCCAGATGGCTCCTAAATGGCTCTGGAGCTGCTAAATGGCCACGGATACCTCCTAAATGGCTCTGGAGGGGCACCAAATGGCTCCTAAATGACTCTGGAGGAGCTCCGGATACCTCCTGAATGGCTGGTCTGGATGGCTCCTCAATGGCTCCGGAGGGACTCCGAATACCTCCTAAATGGTTCTGGAGGGGATCCGGATACTTCCTAAATGGCTCCAGATAGGCTCCTAAATGGTGGGGCTCCAGATACCTCCTAAATTGCTCCGAAGGGCTCCTAAATGGCTCTGGATGGCCCCTATATGGCTCTGGAGGGCTCCGGATGGCTCCTAAATGGCTCTGGAGGGGCCCCGGATTACCCCTAAATGGCTCCGGAGTGGCCCCGGATTGCCCTTAAATGGCTCCGGAGCTGCTCCGGATACCTCCTAAATGGCTAAGGATGGCTTCTAAATGGCTTCGGAAGGGCCCCAGATGGCCTCTAAATGGTTCCGGATGGCTCCTAAATGGCTCCAGAGGGGCTCCAGATGGCCCCTAAATGACTGTGGAGGGGCTCCGGATGGTTCTTAAATGGCTCCATAGATTCTCTGGATACCTCCTAAATGGCTCCGTAGAGGCCCCAGATGGCTCCTAAATGCCTCCGGATGGCTTATCAAAGAATGTTAAATAGATTTCATTATTTTTTTACAACTGGAGCAATGACAAAGAATTAGAGACATAAATAACCTACTTCATTTTATGGAAAAACTATACATAAAGAATACATTATTAACGATAAACAATGGAAAATTATGTACAAACCAAATACACCTAGACTCTTTGTTTCTTGGCATCCCTACATATTTGACGAGGATTCTCTAATCTGGTTCCCATCGTAGCTCTGTGAAAATGCCAAAGCAATACCTCGGAACACATGGTTCAGATTTTTATTTCTTTGCGTTTTTGGATTGAGGGTAAAACCCTTTAATTCACACTGTGTGTCTATGTTGTTCAAAAGGTAAGCATAGTTTTTGGGACCGGCTGAGACAAACTCTATGTTATGTTTGTTGTGTGGAGCTCATAGCTCAAATCTCCCAAAAAGTTACCTACTGGGGGTTCGTCTTCTCCATCTTTCAGGACGTAAACCACAGAACCTGTATCAAAATACAGAACTTTCTCTCCGAGCCTGTTCAAGACATTATACAGCCCAAGGAGATTCCTTCTCTGGTTTCATAGGATGACAAGTAGTTATCTCTGACCTCCTCTATCTTGCACCATTCGGGCCATCCCGAAGACCCTTGTTTCACCTTCAAAAAGGCGTTGACATATTGGGAAAAGAGCCCGCCTTTTTCAGTCTGTGGGTCATACTGCATCGTTTTGGGCCAGTGGTAACCCTCGCTTTTCTGCCCACTTTGTAGCCCTTATCCAAAGCCCTGACAATCTCCGGAGTTGTCCAGGTACCAAATAAGACCCGCTGCTCATTGGAACAGAAACAGCTGTCCTGATTTTTCGTTTCTGCACAGGTTCTACATAGGGGAAACAGCATGTATCCATGACACCTGACCAGGAGTACCGGATGGTTCACATCTCTGGGAGGCAGAATCTTTACTTTTGTGATCCAAAAGTACTTGCAGATATTGGCAAAGTCGGAGACTGCAATGATCAGATGACCAAGTGGGTAGCGGTCATATTTGTTGACCGTGGGATACAGAGACGTAAAGTCTACGTACTTTATTTTTTCACCCTCTTCGGCATTCTGGTACAATTTGATGGCATTCATGCAGCCTCTGAAAAAGGCATGCCTCGGCTCTAGGCATTCTTCTAAGTATAATGCGTCAACATATGCGGACAGCGCGGGATCATTTTTCAATTCGCGTCCAATTGTGGTCCCATTTAGTCAGCACCTTAATTCCCACATCCTCCAGGACCCTAAGCATTTCAACCGTTTGCAGGTACTGTTGAGCCATGGTTTGTTTGTTGTAGGGATCCAATGATTCCCTGTCTTGACAAAGACAGCTATGGTGAACGCATGAATTGTATTCCAGACAAATGTTTTCTCCGGTTAGAGGATCTATGTAAAATCCATCCAGTTTATAGTATCTGCCACTGGGAGCCAGAAATCTGACCTCACCCTCGGTCAAGGCGTGCCTGATCCAGATACCTGTCTTGTGAGACTCCCATTCTATCCATTGAATAGAAATTTTGCTGTATTGGTCACGCGCCGAGTAACCTACTGCGGGAATCATGGCGAGAGGGGAGATCAGGAAAGTCGTTTCTGCCACATACACGGGTTGGTCTTGCTGAAAAAAGCTCTTTCCTTTTTCAACAGCCTCCATTTTTTCTACCGGTCCTCCGTGTCGGGTTGCCTCTTCTTTTGCAGTGATGGTCTCTATTTCATGCATTTCCGTCAGAAATTTACTTCTAAACATATTCATGCAAACCAAGGCAATTGTGATGTATGCCAAGGGGTCCACTCCATTTCCTATGCCAGGTTTGACCTCCAAATTTATGGATGCGTTCCACTGTTTCTCCGGTGATGGCAAGCAGTAACTGATAGAATTTCATACAGGCTTCTCTAAGTAGCTGGACGTCGTTCCTGCAGTACAAGAGCATCTGTTTTTGAAAATCAAATTCGTCCTAACAAATTTTTTTGCAATTTGGAAAAGCGCTATTATATATTATATAACTTAATGTTAATTGGCAAATAATTACTTCCCAGAAAGATATACTAGTAGAACAGAAACAGTTCTACAAAACAGTATACAGTTCAAGGGCTTCCTGGTCTGAAGTTAATTGCAAAAGATTTTTAGAAAATAATACTAACATCACACCTTTAAGTGATAATGATCAATTTTATTGTAAAGGACCAGTTACCGAACAAGAAGCACAAAATGTTATTAAAAATATGAAAAATCATAAAAGTCCTGGTACAGATGGATTTCCAGTCGAATTTTACAAATTCTTTTGGGTAGACATAGGAAAATTCTTAATAAACAGTTTTCAATGAATCTTTTAACATTGGCCATCTTTCCTTCACTCAGAAACAAACTATAGTTACTTGTATACCAAAGGGTAACAAACCCAGAGAGTTCATGAACAATAAAAGACCTATTTCACTCATGAACATTGATTGTAAAATTTTGTCTGGGATTCTTGCTAACAGATTGAAAACTATACTTCCAAAAATTATCGGCGACACACAAAAAGACTTTTTGAAAAATAGATATATTGGAGAAAACATAGGCCTTGTGTACAACATTATATCAGAATTAAATATCCAACAAAGTAAAGGTCTTATACTTTTGCTGGATTTTGAAAAGGCCTTTGATTCTTTAGAATGGCATTATATTAAAAAAGTATTGCATCAGATTGAAATTCAAGATTCTTGAATCATTTAATAAACATGATCAAAACCTACATGTATTCAACTGCATGTTTGGGGCGGAAATTGTCAATTCCAGGCATTATTGGAAAGATAAGGAACACTTACAGAATAGAATAAAAAAATGTCATCCAATTTGAAAAAGGAGGGAAATAATGGAATGGAAACAAATGATACCACTATTGGAGCAAATTTCAATATCTAAAATAGCTGGAATTTTCACTATGCAACACTGCTCTGTTTTCCCCTTTTTTTCTTCTTTTCTTTGTTTTTCAGAACAACTCGCACATTCAGTATCCTTCATTTTTTTGTTATTCTATGTTATTCTATAAAAATGCAGTAATCAATTGAAAAGAACTTATTAATTACAGTCTATCTTGTGTAATATATTAAAAAAATGATAGTTTTTGAGCTTTATTTTCTTTTATTTACATTGTATGCTGTGCTTTTTGGTATTTTTGTCAATTTGTAGAAAAATCATACTGCGTTATGATTGAGGTTGATATTGTAAGACTATAATCCTGATGGGGGGTTTGCCACCCTCACCCCTCCAGGAGAGGAGTTTTGGTTTTGTTTAAAAAGGGTGAATAAAACTTCTTAAAACTGAAAAAAACTTATAAGGAATAAATTCTATTCAGTTACTACCCCATTTTCAGTTACTGCTTAGAAAATAAATATATGTTTTCTGGAAAAGTATGGTTATAGATGTAAATTAGAAAATGCAAATGATTTCAATTAAAATTATGCATAATGCTTTTTATAATTGAATTATTAAAAGAGTGGGTCATGAACCAGAAATTTTTTCTTATGTATGTATATGTATGTATATTAGTGCATTACGGTTTTAAGACTGAGGTGTAATTGATGTGTACGGTTTGATTTTATTTGACCAAAAATATACGACTACATTATAAATTCATTAAGTACATTTTGGGGGGTTATTTTTCTTTATGCGTCTTTTTAGGGATTGGGGTACATTATTAATCTAAATTTTTTTTAATTATATATGCACATTACACTATTGGTAATGCATTAAAGTCTAATTACTTCTTTCATAAAATTTAATGATAAATACCTGGAACAATGTACTTAGTTATCCAAAAAAGTATGCTTTACAGGTTTTGTAGAGCTAAATCCTTGAGGAAAAAGTGACAAAATTGTCCAGATTAATATACAGATTTGAAATTCCTGCTTTTATAGCATTTTGGGGGGACTAAGCACCACCAATGGAATACCTGAGATCCTCACTTTGATATTAAGAGGTTTGGATAATAAGACTGCCCAAAGTCTGTTGGAGGAG
This sequence comes from Sabellastarte sp. h YS-2021, assembly GCA_964017235.1. Taxonomy (NCBI): domain Eukaryota; kingdom Metazoa; phylum Annelida; class Polychaeta; order Sabellida; family Sabellidae; genus Sabellastarte; species Sabellastarte sp. h YS-2021. The sequence continues at coordinate 93,346,913 of OZ024936.1, forward strand.
ATGGAGCAGGCATTACTGCTGACATATCAACTCTTGGATGAGCCTGTAAAAAGGAAACTATTTGTAAGTATCTTGATTTTATAATGTATTAACTATAATGTATTCAAATACAGATGATATCCTATAGTAAATAGAGAGAACTGGAGATTACAATTTGAATATATATATTAACTATATGTTATGAAGTTGTTGTTTTTTCTTCTTTTTTCAGCTAGACAAGACCATTGAATGGGAATGTCTGAAGAGCCTGAGGAGAGCCGAGAGTAGGCAAATGGAATGTGAAGGGAAAAAAATAAAACATTTTGCTTTCAAAATTGGGAAAAACATTTGGATTCAAAATTATGGAAGCTGAAACAGCTAACCTCCTCATGGTAGCTTCTGGAAATTTCCACTTTGTGGAAAGCTAATAGCTGTTTTTCCCTCCACAAAAGTGTGACCAAATGAGTCATAAACCCCAAAGTCAAAACTTCTACAACATACCATACTGCTTTTGCAACCGAATGAGTCATAAACCCCAAAGTCACAACCCCTACAATGTACCATATTACCTTTGCAACCGATTGAATCACAAACCCCAAAGTCAAAACCCCTACAATGTACCATATTACCTTTGTGACCGAATGAGTCATAAAACCCAAAGTAAAAACCCCTACAATGTACAAGATTACCTTTGCGACTGAATGAGTCATAAACTCCAAAGTCTCAAAGCCCAGTCATAGTATAAATAAAGAAATATTTGCAATTTTTTTTTAAAAATTGTAAAGAATCCTAAAATTAGTGCTGAGATATACTGAATATGTAGCAGAAAATGGACATCTTTATCACATAAACCTTTATCTCAAATAAATGACACATAAAATTACATTTAAAATACAAGTTACAAAATTATGTATTGTTCCATTAATATCTATATCAGATAAAACTTTGGTGAGATTAATACAAAGAAGAAATGATAGTTCAAATGTGCTATTGAGTGTCCTTAATATATATATATACAGTACAGTGTGAGAACTTGTGTGAGAGTTATGCCCTTTTAATCCAAATGATCATAACAAATATTTATAAAATGATAAAAAAGTGTCTTCAGTTTATGTAACGGTATTGATGCTGCCTCTGAGTTTTCTGTCTGAGGTTATACACTCTTCTTTCCTGTCTAGGTGGTCCTCTATCCTCTCCGACTGGTGGCCTATCTCATCTAGCGGCTGGTCTATCCTGTCCGACCGGTGGTCTATCCTGTTTTGCTGTTGGTCTTTCCGGAAGCGGTTGATCGATAAAGTGCCGTCAATAGGTCCTTTCTAATGTTCTCACCATCATCCCTGAAGATAAGTATAGAATATGTGATATATCTTAGAATAATAAGATTTTTATTATAAAAATTATACCTTTATAATTTAGCGGAATAATACAGTTATTTTACATTGTTTCTGGTGTGGTATAATATAAAATGGAATGGAATTATGTCAATAATTTAAATAATATCCCATTATGGGAGGTGTATTAATGGTATTTCTTACCTATAGCAAGGTTCAAGATGGTAAGTACTTTGTACATAAAATTCACAGTTTTGTGATACCCTCTATGGTCCTTATACACATTTGAACCCATATATGAATTAAATGCATGTGTTGAATTACATTGCAAATTTTCCTGTTGATGGTCCTGTAGAAAGGCTATGAGAAAAATTGGAAGCAATAAAGTGTAGAATAGGAATGATGTTTCTTTCTCAATATCTATTGACTGTTTTTTCTCAGTTTCATAGGTTATTAATTTTGATTTCATCAGTGTTATCTCTTGTAGATTGGGAAAGACCTTTTGAATTTTGTCCAGTTGAAATGCATTGTCCCTTAAGACCAATTTCTGCATCTGTTTACTTTCATCTACGCTTAGGTTTAACTGATCAGATGTTTCCAATTGTAGACATGATATCTGGTCTTTTCCACAAACACATTTCTCAGGGCACATACAGTACACTGAGATGTAACATAAAAAACATAATGATAGCAATTTCAAATCAAATAAATATCCTGCATGAAATTAGATCTTAATATATGGCAGTATGGATAGAGTTAAGACAATGCTGATAATCTGGGAGACAATGGGACAATGAATACAAAAGAATAATGGTAAAGTTAAATATTTGGTTTGTAGGTATTGAATATGTGTTGCAAGGATCAATTAGGATTAAGATTCGTATTCACAGAGAAGCTAAGCTAATTTTTGGATTAACTTTAATCCACCCAAAAAATGGTTTAACTTTTGAATTAAATATAGCTTAATTTGCTGCACTTAATGAAAAAAATTAGCTCTTTAAATACCGTTTTAATCCAAACATTAGCTGAGCCAATTTCTATGAAAGTTAAGTTAATTTTTGTCTAACCTAATTCTCTTTGTGAAAACAGGATTATGCATATAGAAATGTAGCCTTGCTGAAGTCTCAAGTTTCTTTGCAGTTAGGGAAAGTTTTCAGTTCAGATAATGGGGTTTCAGTTTCTATAATGTACTCATACATGTACTGACTTTTAAAGCAGCAAACAGCTAAGAGAAAGAGCCTTGTAAACTTTGCTTGAAGTCAAATCCCTCCTAGCTCCACCTCTCTACATGCATTCTGTTTTAACTAAGGAAAAGGTCTGCTTCCTGCTTATGCAAAGACTGAAGGATGATAAGCTTTGTTTATCTGCCTTATATAATTTACCTTGTGTAAATTGTATTTCGACTGGTATAAATATTCTCAGTCTCATCAGAGGCTATGGGATTTTCAGGTTTGTGGTCCCTAAGGTACTTTTTGCTTCAACAGGGGGAGCCCCCGGTTCAGAGCCGGTTCAGAACCGGTTCAGGAGCCTGGTTGCAGGCTCCAGGTTGTATAGGGAAGTCCTGAAGTGTGAAGTGAAGATAACTCAATTATCATAATTTTTTGTGGATTTTGATAATTTCACTTTGAGGTAGGTACTATAAACATACAACTGTGTTGTCCTCATTTGGAAGTTGGTGGTGAGTATGGGTATCTCATTTCCAGGCTTTTGTTAAGTCTCTATTTATAGGTTCCACCAGAATGAGTGTAGTTGTTAGCTTCATTAGAATTTTATTATTATGCTTCCATATGTAATTATATTCAGTTATGAATATAATTCATATTATAAGTCATACAGAGACCAATCTGAGTCGTATAAATATTTATTCTAATAAGCTTCATTTACCATACTACTTTATTAATAATAGGCAGTCATATTATTTATAATTTATGAAAATAATAATAACTTTGTATACATTATATGTAATGGTCTGCGTACCTTGTTTTTAACATTATACTAATTATGTTCAGATAAATATTAAAAAAAAAAATTGTTTTTTAATATACCAAGTATTTAAATATATTGTTTTATTACATATATTTATTATATTTTCCGTATAATAAAATCAGTCTAAAAATAATAAAACGTGTTTTATTATTGTTGTGTTTTAATACAGTGTTTATTATATTAAAATCTAGTGGTGGTGTATGACCAGCTCCCATCTTGTGGTGGTGGTGGTAATACTAGTTTCCTTGGTGAGGTGACCAGGGTGGGGCGTGTAGGTTTTCTACTACAAATGGCCTCATAAGTTGGGTTGTCAATGGTCAGTGTACTTGGTTTTCTCACTTTGCTGTGTGTTGTCTCAGCTTGTTTACTGGTGATCTTTATCTCACTCTTGGTATGGGTTCGAGGTGTGGCAGCTTTAGGGAACTCTTTTGGTGTCCTGGGGATTAGACTTGGTCTCAATCTGGAGAACCATTTCCAATATCTAGCTGTACATGGGAGTGGCATGTTATGCCTGTCCTCCCTGGAGGTAACAGGTTCTACATGATTTAACTGGGTGTTGCGAACAGCATCATCGATTATATACTGTTGTCGCTCAACTATAAGGTGTTCATTATAGTCACAAGACTGGCACTTCTGGTTGTCAGTTTGGGCTGATTTATCCTTTAGAAATGTGACAGGTACACATCCTATCTGAGTGGTGGCTTTCTTTGACACTTTTAAAGTGGTCTTGGCTTCCTCTGGTAAATTATGTGTTGAGAGGAGCGCTGATACTGTGGGAGTTAAGTTATAAATCCCCAGTGGTGATGTGTTCATACTTTTGTTTTCTTCAGTGGGAAAACTCTTATCTGTGTTCACTCCCATACAGATTCTAAGTAGTACCAGGGGAGCAGGCTGTGACTCATCATCGCTTAACGCAAGGGCCTTGGTTAAGATTGTTTCCCAGTCAGTGACCCCTGTTATGGCATTAGTGGTGGCTTCTAAAGTATGGTTATTGCTTGTAGTGGCCTGGGGTTGATGGGTAGTGGTATTGGCTTCCATCATTGTAGAGGTGTTTGATTTACCATAAGTGACATTTTCTGACCCTTGTTTCATTATTAGAGGTGGATGGGTTTTGCTTATGTGGCCTATATAGTCCACATTTCTGGTGTATTTCTTATTGCAGATTCCACATATGAATCTCTTTTCATTGTGAATAGTATTAATATGGCGTCTTAAGCTTGATTTGTGCTTAAAACTTTGGTTACAATGTCCACATAAGTATTTATTTCTATCCATAATGACACTATGTGATTTTTCCATCCAAGTGCTAAAAATGACTTAGTGACTGATTTTGTGATGTCATTTGATTGTATGACGTTTTTGTGCCATGACGTAATTATTAAGATTACGTCATAGCTATAAATCACTTTTTACATAATATTCAGGTTATTTTATTTTTAAATAATTTTTTATTTTATTTAAAAATATTTTATTATTTTTAATTTTATTTGAAGTGATATATATTGTTAAATCTCATGCTCTGGAATATATAAACATGCTTATTTTATTGAAAATAATCTTAATTACGATTATAAACACCAATTTTGCGATGTTTATAAATTGTCTATTTAATGGCTTATTTTTAATAGTGATTATTTTTAAACTATGTTGGGTTGTTTTTAGGTGAATTCTGGTGATCTTCATGGCTATATAAAACACAGAAGAGAGAAGGGGTGATTACTGAGTGCATTGTAATCAAGATAATAACCAAGAAGATTCACACAAATTGGTTAATGCCAATAGGAGCCAGAGAGTGCAATTTAAATATCCAAGACAACTCAATACGCCTACGCTTGGAAGTGTTGGATGCTTCAAATTTAGGTGTGCACCACTCTAGCACAGAGAATTGCATGTTCTTGTGGTTATGTCCATCACTTGTGAAGTGACGTGAGACAGGAGTGTCTATTGTATCTGCCTTTTGTACAGAATGTCTGTGTTCATACATTCTTTGTCTAAATGCACGTGAGGTTTCCCCCACATAGCGTTTATTGCATTTGGAACAGGTAATCAGGTATATGACATTATTAATTTCACATGAGAAATTCTTGGGTAAGTTTTGTGTGTTGAGTAACTTGTGTGTAAAGTTACATTTTACCGATCCCTTCTTTTTGATTAGGGGGCAGTAAGTGCATTTACCGAGTCTGGTGCATACAGGTAAGTATGGTTTTGTCTCTATGTCAGCAGTAGGAGGGTAAATGAGAGTGGCATTTGTTAATTTGTCTCTCAAGTTTGGTAGTCTCCTAAAACCTACCAAAGGTTTTTCTTTAAAGATTGGTCCACAGTCCTGGCTATTTGTTATAATATTCCAGTTTTTGTGGATCAGTTCCTTAATGTTGGGGTTACCTGGGTTATAATTGGTTACCATTACTGGTGTCTTGACAGGTTCTTTCCTTGTCACTTCTAGTAATTCATCTTGTGTCAATTTTGAGGCTCTATTGTAATGTTTGCATAGGGCCTTTTCTGGATATCCTCTTTTTAAGTAATAGCCAATGAGTTTATCAGCATTCATATTAAAGTCATTGTCATATGTACAAATTCTTCTGAGTCTTAAGAATTGGCCATATGGTCCCTTTGTCTTACTTGGTGCGTGGTGTGCAGATGTATAGTGTAGGTACAGATGGGTGTCTGTGGGTTTTTCATATAGGGTTGTGTATAGTTCCCTATCTTGGTTAATCTTTACTGTGGTATCAAGAACGTTAATGTGTGTTAGGCTGCTTTCATGAGTGAACTTAATAGTAGGGTGTATACTATTGAGATATGTGATGAACTCATTGAGCTGATCTTCTCCATGTGTCCACACCATCCAGATGTCGTCGATGAACCGAAGCCATAATAGAGGTTTCAATGGCCAATTTGCTAGTGCTTTAGTCTCAAATCTGTCCATGAATAGGTTTGCATAGTTCGGTGCTGTTGCCGTACCCATTGCTGTGCCTCCTATTTGGAGATAATGGTCTCCATTGACTTTAATATGAATGCTGATAAACTCATTGGCTATTACTTAAAAAGAGGATATCCAGAAAAGGCCCTACGCAAACATTACAATAGAGCCTCAAAATTCACACAAGATGAATTACTAGAAGTGACAAGGAAAGAACCTGTCAAGACACCAGTAATGGTAACCAATTATAACCCAGGTAACCCCAACATTAAGGAACTGATCCACAAAAACTGGAATATTATAACAAATAGCCAGGACTGTGGACCAATCTTTAAAGAAAAACCTTTGGTAGGTTTTAGGAGACTACCAAACTTGAGAGACAAATTAACAAATGCCACTCTCATTTACCCTCCTACTGCTGACATAGAGACAAAACCATACTTACCTGTATGCACCAGACTCGGTAAATGCACTTACTGCCCCCTAATCAAAAAGAAGGGATCGGTAAAATGTAACTTTACACACAAGTTACTCAACACACAAAACTTACCCAAGAATTTCTCATGTGAAATTAATAATGTCATATACCTGATTACCTGTTCCAAATGCAATAAACACTATGTGGGGGAAACCTCACGTGCATTTAGACAAAGAATGTATGAACACAGACATTCTGTACAAAAGGCAGATACAATAGACACTCCTGTCTCACGTCACTTCACAAGTGATGGACATAACCACAAGAACATGCAATTCTCTGTGCTAGAGTGGTGCACACCTAAATTTGAAGCATCCAACACTTCCAAGCGTAGGCGTATTGAGTTGTCTTGGATATTTAAATTGCACTCTCTGGCTCCTATTGGCATTAACCAATTTGTGTGAATCTTCTTGGTTATTCTCTTCTGTGCATTCTGTTTTATTTATATCCACAAGGGCCTAGCATAAAAAACCATAGTGAGTTTATGTGGCCTTTTATCTCCACAGACCCAGATCACAGCAAAAGTGTAACACAACACCTTGTAAACTGTACCTGTTTTCACAGTACTGCAATAAAACTAATGCTGCTTTTTTGTGGTATATAAATTCTTTATAAACTTATTCTGCTTTTCTGTAGTCTAAATTCTTTCAAAAACTTTGTAAAATGTTTACTCTGAAAGATTTTCTTTTAAGAAAATAAAAATGAAATACCCATTGAATCCTATGAATACTATTGCAAAAAAAGATCTTATAAGTTTGTGTCACACCAACAACCAACTTTTCCAAAGTTGTATTATACAGAAGAATTAAGGATTTAATTTGTTTGGTAACTTATTTTCACTCTTCATTTTCATCTGCAGATAGCTGATAGAAATCTAATTCATCGCATTGCAACCAAATTTTAAATTTAAATTTTATGTAAATAATCAAGAAAAAGGGTATTATAATAATCTGAAGGCCAAGGATAAATAAAAAAAAATAAACTAGAAAGTACTCATGGAGTGCAGAGCTCCACCAATAGTGTTTTTCTTTCCCAAATGTAATAACTACATGTCCATATAAAATGCAGAAAGATCTATTCATTGTATCCCTGAAAATCGGGGATACTATGGATCATGCACGGTCATCATACGTGTACATGTTCATATATGAGTCCGCGTCCACAGAGATTTCTTGTGTTCAACCTACAAACCACATTTCTTTTGGGATTCCTTTAAAACTTTGCAAGTGGCTTGCTACGGCAGAGATCTGGCAACCCTTTTCTTATCCCAGGAGTCAAAATTAGCCTCAGAAGCCACAAATATTCCCTGCAAATTTGGTGAAAATATCTTTATAAATGAATGACATGTTAGGTTTATATAAAAACATGACAGACAGACCAATAGATGACACGAATGGATGCACATATAGAAGGCGTTATACAATCTCTTGACCATGGCATTCCCTTTTCATTGACTGTCTTTACATTCTGAAGCCATAGCACTACTAATAAGGGACAAATTAGGACATTTTAGTGTGACGACCATATTTAACCTTGTACCAGGGGTCAAAGGTCAAATTCAATACCTGGAAAAGATTCCCAGGCCATGACTTCCTGCAAGTTGTTTCACATTCTAAACCTCTAGGAGCAATATTAAGGGAGATATAAGGCCATTTTAATAGGATAGCCCTTTTTGACATTAAACATGTAATACGGCAGCCATTTTGTTTTTTGAAATAGGCCAAAATTACTATCAGGCTAGGTTTTCTAGCCATATAACTTTTGTGTGAATTTGATGAAGCTACCTGGAATATTTCAAGATTCAGAACACCATGATTTTCAAACAATTAACCATAGTGGCCATTTTGTTTTTCAAAATGAGGCCAAAATTTTGCACAGACAGGTTATCATAGCCATAAACATTCCCTGCAAATTTGGTGAAGATATCTTAATAAATAAATGAGATATTAAGGTTTATGCAAAAACGTGACGAACAGACACACAGACAGACCCATGTACGGAGGGTATTTAACAACAAGCTAGTTTCATTATAGGATAAGACTTGAATTGATAAGGAGAAGACTGGAATTGATAAGAAAAAGACTGGAAGTAATAAGACAAGACTGGAAGTGACTAAGACAAGAGTGAAAATGACTTTGACAAGCTGGTTTCCAGGTGGGCGGAGGGTTGGTGAAATATTAAACATGGCAAGCCAGGAAACTAAAACTGACCCTAACCGAGTCTGTAAACATTGCTCTTGACCCTCAAAAAATTCTTAGTTACCAACAAGATGGTCCCAGTGGAACACCCCTATAACTGACAGACAGACAAACATAACCTCCTAATGCAAGCAAATATACACAAATGTCCTTATAAAATATGAAGTAAATATCATTAAGCAATCTAGTGTCATTCTTAATTACCCATTCTGTTTTACAAACTTTCTGTCATCCAAACAAAATCTAACTCTCACCACATGATTGGATAACAGAGGCTCAACTTTAAATTTAGTTGCAAATTTCATATTTTGACACATTTTGTTGTTTCTAAAGCAATCTGTTTTTAGATCCTGTTTCAGCCACTGTCAGTGTAAATTGGTCTTAGGTAAAGATTTTGCTTATGTTAAGTATGTTTGAAAAAAGATTAAGTGTGTGTGTTTGAAATTGGCCTCCTCTCAGGTTAAATAATTTATCACAATGAAATAAGTTTCAAAAGTAAAGTAAGCAGGTTACAGAAAGAAAAGTATCTGAAATAATGAAATACTTTTTGCTTTTGAAAATACATATGACTTGAGAGAGCAAGATCATTTGTGTAATATCCTCACATATATCAGTTCTATTAATACCTGGCCTTCCGGGGATTCCCCTTTAGCTCAGCTAGTTAAAGAGCTAGACTTGTGTTTATTTCTGTGTGTAATGAGAAGGCTGTGAGTTCGAGACACAGCAGAACCAATCAATAATTTCTCCCTTCCCACTACATGGTGGAGATGCCTAAAGATCCTTCCCTCTCACAGCCAAGCGAGTTAAGTGTAATAATGTAGTCATGTAAGACCTGAGGACAGGTCTTTCCTTGGAAGGGTGGTATGTAATATCCTCACGTATATCAGTTCTATTAATACCGGGGCTTCTGGGGATTCCCCTTTAGGTCAGCTGGTTAAAGAGCTAGACTTGTGTTTATATCTGTGTGTAATCAGAAGGCTGTAAGTTCGAAACACAGCAGAACCAATCAATATAATCTCCCTTCCCACTACATTTGAAAAGTTTTTGTCTGTGATTGGTACTTCAAGTGAGTTAACCACAGCAGTATGCATTACACAGATGGCTTGCTGTGTGTGTCATAAAACACACATATGGTTTCAGTCAACGTTTGGGGGAATACTTCCCTCAGAAGACAGCCTGTCAATCACTTTTTTTAATTTATTTTCTTTTTCAAACATAAGGACATACAATGATGATAAGAAAAACATATTACAACAGAGAATATATAGCTTCAGTACTTGTCACATCATTACACTAGCATGATAAATATATATTTTTTTCTTGATATGACCAAGTAAAAGTACTTAACCACTGAATATTTTTTTTTATTTGGGGTTTTACGTCGCTTTCAACACTGTACAGGTCATATCATGACAGGTAGTTGGAAGGGCAGAGGAAACCAGTACATATAGTTCGCTAGGGTTCTGTACTGTAAACTGCCGACCAACGGCAAGCAACTACCAGCTTTCCCACTTACGGCCATGACGGGGATCGAACCCCGGCCACAGAGGTGGGAGGTGAGAGTGTTACCACTGTGCCACCGTGGCCCCTTTAACCACTGAATAATACTCATTTTTGATGCAACTAACATTATGCATTTGTACTGCAAAGGATTGGGATACTTTGGCGCATTTATCTAAAGAACACAGAATCAAGAGTTAAAATTCTAGCCAACAGTGTTCCACTTAGAAATGTCAGTGTGAATGTGTTTTCTAATAACCCACTCAGAGCAAGGCTAGCTGAAGGGGAGATTGACCAAAACATAATCAAAGTCACAATTAAGGACTTTCCATTGTTAAAAGCAAATAGTGCTATTGAAAGCTACCTAATTAACCAAGGGATTAAGCTCAAAACAAAACCTGAATATGCCAAGGCAAGGAATAAACTAAATGAACTTACAGAATGGTTAAATGGTGACAGAATTATATTTGTAGAAAATTTTGATGAACCATTGCCCCGAAAAACCTAGATTAGTGGAAGCTCTGTAAGGATATTCCATAGGGACCAGCCAAGCAATACTAAAAGAGTCTGCTCCAACTGCCATCAAGAGGGGCACTTTAAACAACAGTGTACTAGTGATCCCTGTTGTGTTGTGTGCAAAGAAAAAAATCATTCACCAGGAGACAAGGAATGCCCAGGCACCGCAAGGAACCCCCGTAACAGTGTAACCACTTTTGCTGGTAAAAACGATGTTCTCAGTAACTTTTACCCCTGTGATGTCAAGGTTTTTGGCTTCATACACAAGTCATCATAGCATGCTTTTTGTTATGCTCATGAAAAAGATAAGGTTGCTGAGATGCTGAGAGGATATTGCAAGCTGAATCTGCATTCCAGGCAAAGATTGAAGCCTCTACATTACCATACAGCCCAGCATGGGAAGAAAAGAAAGAAGATGTGATGCAGCAGATTCTCCTAGCCAAGGCAAAGTGCTGTCAAGAATTTCATGATAAACTGATGAACACTGAAGGAATATTTGCAGAAGCTGTACCCAATGATCTTTTTTGGTCAACTGGACTGAGTAAAGAAGTGACTATGGTTGTGAAGAAAAGCTCATGGCCTGGCAAAAACAGAATGGGGAAGCTGCTCAGTACAGTGAATGAAGCCATTATTGACAGCAACAGTGATGGATAATTTATCAATATTTAGCTACAATTGTCATGGCTTAAATGACAAAGACAAAAGAACTAAACTTTTCCTTTTTGGATTGATAACCAGGATTATGATATTGTGTTATTGCAAGAAACTTTTTTGATAAATGAAACTGAAGCATATGTGAAAAGCAGCTGGAAAAGTATTTCATTTTTTGCAAACAGTGATTCTAAACATAGTAGAGGTGTAGCAGTACTTCTTCAAGAAAATTTTGATGGTAAAGTTGTAAATAGTTATTCCAGTAAAGATGGAAGAATTTTACTGATAAATATTGAGATTAATGAAAATGTTTTCACTATGTCTCAGTGTATGCTCCAAATACAGTAAAAGAGCATGTCATGTTCTTTGACAAATTAAAACAATGGATCATACAATTTTCAGAAATAAAGATAACTTAATAATTACAGGTGATTTCAACTGTAACGTAATTGAAGATAATACTAATAACTCAAATGTACATACAATCAGAACAGATAACCTCAAAATGCTACTTGAGAGCTGTAAATTAAGAAATGCATGGCAAATTTGTAACCCATGTAAATCTTGTTTAGCATATTATGATAAAAAAACAAAAAATACAGTACTTTAGACTATATCTTTGTTTCTTGTGATTTCAAATGGACAGTAAAAAATATTCAGATATCATAACCAGTAAAAAATCAAGGTGTAATTGATTATTCTGTCCTAAAAGCAACATTTCAATTAAATACAATGCAAAGAGGTCCAGGAATTTGGAAATTGAATAACAGTATTCTACATCAACAAAAATATATTGATTTAGTAAAAAAAACAATTAATAATACATTACAAAATAACACAAATATAAAATCATGGCAGGTAATTTGGGAAATGATTAAAATCAATATAAAAGAAGCATCTATAGAATATTGTGTAAATGAGTCTATAACAAAAACAAAGGCACAGCAAGAGATTCAAAAACAGCTAGATTCCATCAATGAAAGTATCATTGATCTTGAAGGATGCAGCAATCTGCTAGATCCATCTCTAGCACAGCTACAAAGATATAAAGAACATAAATCTGAACTTGAAAGCAAACAGCAAAGATTTTACCATGAAAAAGCAAAAGGATATGCTGTAAGAGCAAGAGTAAAATGGGTGAGAGAAGGTGACATACCATCAAAATATTTCTTATCTTTAGATAAAGCAAGACAGGCTAACAATGTTATTAGAAATGTCAGAGTTGGAAAAACTAATTACACTGGAACTCAAGCTATATCTGAACAAATTATGAAATTTTACTCAAAACTTTGTCAGAAATCTGATATACCAATCAATTTGATAAATAAATATTTGAATGATGTAAATTTACCAAACTATTTGATGACAGCTGATTGTAAAATGTGTGATTTAGATATTACTACTGAAGAAATATGAAAAACAGTTAACAGATTGAAACGAAATAAGTCACCAGGCATGGATGGCCTCACTTACGAATTTTATCAAACATTCTGGGATCAATTGGAAGCTACATATATGAATATGATAAAAGAATCTTTTGAAAAGAAAATTCTTCCAGAGTGTACCAAAACGGCTATTCTAACCTTACTATATAAACAAGGCAATAATTCAATTTTGACAAATTATAGGCCTTTAAGTATAACCAATTGTGATTACAAGATACTGACTTCTGTATTAGCAAACAGATTACAGAAAGTTATTGAGAAACTTATTTCAAAGGATCAAAGTGGTTATATTAAAAAGAGATATATAGGCAACAGTACTAGACTGATTAATGATATACTAGAATACTGTGAGAATTGTAACCAACCAGGAGCAGTTATATGCCTTGATTTTCAAAAAGCATTCAATACTCTTGATTGGAATTTTATGTTTGGCTGTTGTTTGAAGTATCACATCTTATTCAATATGCAGATGATACAACTTTAGCAGATGAGCAATCTATAACAAATGCTATGAAGCTTTTAAATGAATACTCAAAAATATCAGGTCTAAATTTGACAAAAGTTGAGAAACATATCAATGTGAGAAAATCGTAGTTGCCAGGTTTTTTCTAAAAAGTATGTTTTTTTTCATTCAATTTGGCTGTAATGATGGTGGTTTATTTGACAAGGTTATGTCAATAATCATTTATTTATTTATTTGGGGTTTTACATGGTTTTCAACACTGCATAGGTCATATCACAATGGGTAGTTTTGTGGGCAGAGGAAACCAGTACATACAGTTGGTGTAAAGGTTCTGTACAGTAAACTACTGACCATCGGTAAGCAATTACCAACTTTCCAACATAAGGTCCGGGGATTGAACCATCAACCTCAGAGGTGGGGGCGACTGTGTTACTGCTATTCCACCGTGGCCCCTCTCTATAATCATATAATGAATGTATTGATAATTTTAACTTAGTAAATAATTTATTTAAACGAACACTGCTTTGTTAAAAAAATATACATTATTTATATAATTTTCAATTTGTTAGTTTAAATTCTCTTATTTTTGGTTGCATGACATACTTTTGTTACTGAAAGAAAATATGGTGCATTTGAAACATACAAAAGTTTTTTTAAATTTTTGGAAGGATTCCAATTTACTTCAAGGAATTGTATGGAATTCCAACTAACTGGAATCCATTAGGTATTTAAACTTGTATAATCTACTTTGACACTAACATTATATATTGAGTTTTAGACTCAATAAGTCAACTATGAAAGTCAGTAAACGTAGTGACTGAATTAACTGAGTCTATACATGATTTACTAGGTTTAAAAATCCATATTTTTACTTAAAAGTTGATTTAGTTTGGAACCAACAGTTTCTTTATTGCCTTTCATAGTTGGTTTTATTTGTCTATTTAACAAATTTATGGTGGTAAGTAGTATTTCATTCTTCCAACTTACTGGTGCATATTTAGAAAAAATCTACAGATTGGACTGCAAAGTTGGTGTTGGTACAAGCTTCATGATTTATCTTACTATAACAATGGACACTAAGATCAACCTACTCATTAAAAATTAGAAGGGAAGAAGTCATACATCTGTTGAATATCCATGATAGTGTGTCAGCCAACCATGAAGATCTGCTTTCTGATATGTGTTTGGATAAGTGGCATCACTTCAAATTCGGGTAATGACAGAGATTGTCTTTATAGTTGGGTTACCTGAAGTAAAACAATGCAAATGCCTGTAACTTATTCAACAAACTCCTTCAAACCATCAGAACCCAGGTTCAATTCACTCAGTTTTATGTTACATGAAGACTTGCTTATTCGAATTAGCTTATTCTTAATAGTCATTGTTTGACATTGTTTTTTTAATTCTTCAACAAAACATGGACTTTTTGAAATTTAAACGATACCACTCAAATAAAATTTTTCCAGGTTAGATGTCAAATGAATTTAGTTAAGCATCCTAAAAATACTTTTGATATAAAGGGAAAAAATTGAAGACCCTCAACACAACTCATAAAAATCTTGGTGTTCTTTCTTGCATGGCATATGCTACTCATTTGGGTAAATTCCAACTTAACTGCATAATTAATTTATAAATGAGGTTGTAGTTTTGCTTACTATTTCTAGTGTACTATGAGCAGCCTACCACTTATTGTAAAGATGCAGAAACCTTATTAGAAGACACACCTGTGAGTCTGGATTATTGCCAGAATCTGTGTGAATCTGAATTGGGATGTATAGCAGTTGGGTACTTGCTTGATATAGGGATGTGCGTTGTCTTAGGAAAATGTTTAAATATGACATTGAGTCATCTTCTCATTGAGTCACAGTATATCAAGAAAGGTTTGCTCTACTTACATACTCCCATATACAAAAGTAAGGATGTGACAATTTCAGAGAAAATTAAGTGCTAAATACTCATGTTATATTGCTGTCTTCCTTCATAACAATTGTTTGTATTTATCATTCAATATGTTTTCCTATTGTATCCTCTTATGTCTTGGTTTGGCATCTAATCACAGGCTGTCACAGGCTGTGGCAATGCTGAAGACCTGTCCCAATATGACCCTGGTTGTAGAACGGGACTGTAAACATTGGAGTCAAAACTTTATATGTGTCTCAACTTAGCATTAAACAGAACTGTAGACTGCAGATTTAATATTAGTTACCCTTGCCAAAACTTGTAAAGAACACAGGAATGTATCATACTGCATAAAATATTCTGAACAAATTTAATATATTCAGAAATTTCTGAATGCAGATTCCCAGTTATGTGTACCAGTTTGGGTTGCTTGATTTAGGTACAAATGATATAGGAATCAATCAAAAAGAATTATAAAAGGTAAATTTCATTTAATTTTTTATTGGTAGACTACTTTATAACTTATGCTAGTGTTAGTACATAAGCAGTATTCATATTTTGTTATAATTTTCTAATTTACATAAAATGTGAGTCATAAATTTTACTCTCTGCATATTTCTTAAGAAAGTTTAAACAATAATATTTTGGAATTTTGGGGGACAGAAAATTAATTTAATTATACAAATACTTTGTACAGACCCCACAAAAGGTTACTCAGTTTACTCACACAAAAACTGTCCTAGAAACAACCTCATGCCTCCATCCACCGAACCTAGTGCTGAAGCATGCAGTGAAATGTGTGAAGAACTGGTCACCTGTGAGGGATTTGTATATGCTCAACATAGCAGAAGCTGTTGGATTAAGCATACTTGTGACACTCTCACTCTGGAGATTACAAATAGTGTGGATAAATATAGAACATACATCAAAACAGGTAAATATGCGGGGGGTTTCCTGTAATATCGCCTGGGCGTTCATTGTTTTCAAATTTCTATTATCCCCAGCATTAGATCAAACCGAGCATTATTCAATTTTCAACCATACAGTCTTTTTTAATCTAAACAAATTACTTTTACTAGAATTTCGCTGGTTTCATGAAGCCTCCTTAAGATAAAGGTCACCTTAAATTCTAGGATTTCCTTGATTTTCTCCCTCCTTTAAAAGGCTCAGTTTCACAAAGCCTCCTTCCTTAAAGGAAACCTTGAAAACTCCCTTGAATTTCAAGGAAGCTAAGGACCTACCTTAGATTTAAGGAAGTGTCCCTCAGGGAATGTTTATTAACTTTAATAAACATTTTAAGGTGAATCCACATAAATATATAAAAATTGAGACATTATTGTCAAACCTACATCCACAAACAATGTTTTGCTGTCTATTTTATACAATTTGGTTGTTTAATTCTTGAAAAATTGATGTTTAAACTTTTGAAGTGAGAAATATATTCATGGAGTTTCCTTAAACATAAAGGGCCCCTCCCTTACTTTGGGTAAAAAATTGTCATGTGACCTACTTTATTAATTTGCAAAATATAATCACAACCAATCTGCATTTTACAAAATTTATTCAAATATAGTCAAATATAGATTTACTGACTTTACTAATCTTTAAGTGTTACAATAAGGACATTGCCTCCATAAGGTAATTTATGTACAAAATAAGTGCACAAGTACACATGTACTTACAGTGAGAGAAAAATATTGGTATGGTTATAGGTTTTGGAAGCAACTCCCAAAAGAAATAAAAATGAAATAATGTATCTGAAACTTAAAGTGTACCTAACATATGAAGTTTAAAATAGTTAAAATGCTAAAATGCAATTTACTCTCTTAATATTTAAAATAAATTGTGTGAAGGTTATATAAGTAATGGAGGGGAAATTCCAACCAGTGTGGTTATACAGGGAATTGTCCTTCCTTTGTTTTAAGGAAAATCTTTGGTAAGGTGGAATAAAGGAGGCTTTGTGAAACAGGATTTAAGGAAAGCCTTGCCAAAGGTTAGAAATCCCCCTTGCTTTAAGGAAGGAAAAAACAAAGGAGGCTTCGTGAAACCAGCCCCTGATATTTTTATCAGGAACTGAAGTTTTTGTGGGTATACTTTATTTTTGCAATAGGCAGTAATAGTTAGTCAGCATTAGACTTTATGTATATCAACATAAATTTATCTTTATTAAAATTTCCATGGACTCAATTTAGAAGGCTCACATAAGAAGCTTGTTATATGTCCTTGGTATAACTTCTGAGTAAAATCAGTGACTTAAATTCGTACATGACCAGTCAATATACAAACTGTAAAGCTATATTTCTACTATTGATCCTAATATGCCTAAATGTTGAATTTATTGTTTCTATTATTTTTGATGTTTTTTTTTCAAAGCCAAGCTCAGCATAATCCTGTTTACAACTTTTTGTCATATGCTGTCACAGCACATTATTTTTAAAACAAATTCTAAAAGTATGAATATGTCCAAAATGAAGCTGAGAAGTTGGGCTTCATTTTTAGGTTTCTTGTGATAATTTTAATATCAACAAAATTGACATGACACCAAACTGAAGTGAGACAGTTTTTTTGTTGTTTTTTTTTGCTCAGTGAAGGTCATATAATCAGCACCTGCTGTAATTTTTACATTTAACTACATATATTAAATATCTTCCAGTTCCATTGTCACTAATTTTCCTCCCACTCCCAAGTCTACAGTGTAATGCCAATTGTGGGGTATTATGACTGTTTTAATTAGGTTGGAAGCCAAATTGCAATGATCAAGACACTCATTCTATTTAACACATATGCTTTAAAAGATATGAGCACTTCAGTCCAGAATTATCAGGACAAATCTCCTAGATCATATTATTGCCCATTAAAATCCTATCCCAAATGCTTCCAATATTCTTTTTTGATTATTAATTCATATTAACCATGCTCAGAGCACACACAAAAACTTTGATATTTCCTGCAATGGACCAATCTTATTTATTGTGGACAGACATGTTCAATAGCTGGTTAAGATAAACATAGTGATTCTCCTTCATATTTAATATATTGTTGGGTTATATTTAAGTTCTTACATTAAAAGTGCTATCTTTTAATATCTGTGCTAAACACATTCTAAAGAGAGCATTACTGTAATGGTGAAGAATTTAAATGAAAATGTTGAATTATTAATAATCTTTAAATTCCATAAAACACAGGTAAAGTGCCTCAGTAAATTAACTCTCTTTGGACTTAGTAGAAATCAATAGTCACATAGCACACCGCCTTTAATAATAGCCTCAGCCAATCCCCGTTTCTATGAGATAGATCCCTTAGAAATGAACCCAGTAATTGGTGAAAAGTAATATGTGTTAGTGTACAGTGTCTAGTATAAGAACTTCAGCCTTGAGCTGAGGAGAGAGAGATCAGGACAATAACAAGTGAAAGAACATAAAATAGTATGCAGAGGGGGAGAGCTTAGGTTGCTCTCTCACTCGTGAGAAAGTGTTGAACCACGATTGGGACTTGTGTTTATTGAACTAGAATAAATTGTGAAAGAGTTATCAAGTGTTTCGCTTCTGTCTTTGTGGCGATCCTAGACCTCTCAATAGTTGCTACCAAGGAAGTACAGACAGAAGTGGACATAGTGGAGATCTGGTGCCCCAAGGGACTGCTGGAGTCCACCTCAAACTTCCCCCCAACTTAACATTTGGACAATTACTAATTTTTCTGAGGTTATATATGTATTTATTAAAACTCTTCTGGAGCTGTAAGTGTACAGGAATATCTTCACAAACCAGTGACAGGTATTTGCATTGTGTAGATTCAAAAGACATTAGATGCACCATGTTACATAAAACTTACCTTACTCTTTTTAGGTTGAGTACATCATTTGGTAGATATTAGTACTATGCACTGCTTCCTTCCATGTGGTTTTGTGTTTGTTTATTTAAATTAAGCACAATATTTCCTTAACTACAGGACTATAAGCACTACTTGATCCATCCTAAAATACAGCCCAAGCTCTCAAGTAACTCACTTTCTCATAACCAAAGATAGAGTCTCACAGATGACTAGTTATCACTGTGCTGTATGTTTTAGTATGCCATTTGTGATATGAAACAGTGATAAACAGCAGCTAATTTAACTTTCCATTTAAGAAACTATATACATATCTGTTTATATTTGTTCTTATTAAATCAAGGTCCTCTGTGTTCCTAGATCATTATTTTTCCCACTCTTTACAGGTAGAGCTGGGCCATGCTCCATTCCGAGGGCAAGGCTTCCATGTCCAGGCACCTATGATAGCATTACAGAAGCTGAATGTTTGGCTTTAAGTACTGAATGCTGTTTTGACAGTTCACAATCTGTCCCCTACTGTTTTCTGGACACGCTTAAAGGTAGGCCACACCATATTTGAACAATTGTGGTGGTTATAATATAGGATTGCATAGCGTGAAATGCGATGATTGATGGAGTCAATTTTTGCCAAGTGTTTCCAATAAATTCTATTGGATGGTGAAACAGTGATTAGTCATTTTGAATTACAAATAGAAAAACAACACATGATCGATGTCGGCTTCAGCTACCACTTTAAATGCTGAAACTTCAAAAGCATGCAAAATTATTGACTCAAAATACTTACATAGATGTCATCCACATATGATTAAATAAATTAATGTTCTTAGCCACGCCAATTTTTGATACCTCATTCAAAATCTAATCAAAATGCAATGTGTTTAAGAGTGCTCTCAAATTTGAATCTGGAATCATATTCCCAAGAGTCGTTTCCTGTTCTGTTTTACTTCCCTGCAAATTTCAAATCAGAACATTTTAACAAATTTCTTTCTCCTTCTGTCAGTTTATACAATACTAGGTGTTGTCAAGATTACAGTACATTTCTAGCAATTCCACAGCTTTAATCATGGATTCATAAATTGGTTAGATATTTGGTTGTGGTTTTCCTTTTGGTGCACTCAGCGCAGAATGAGTCACCTGAAAGAGAAACTAAAGACTTACCTTTTTCAGACTCTTGTCTCTGGGGAGTTCTGAAAGCACAGAATATTGTAGATTTTCCATCCAGATCTGGATAGGGTAATAAGGATCTCCTCAGATTGTGTTAAAGTATAATCCCGATCTGATGAATAATTATGCATGCAGATATTGCCAAAAAAGTCACACAAAAAAAATTTAGATTCTTTATCCGGTTGGTTTTTAGGAAGAATGAACCATGGATAGATACTCACCTTATGTGTAAATATGACCCTGATATGAAGAATAGATTTCCAGTTATAGGTGCAAACAAATTAACAGTCAAAACAGACAGAATTATAATACCTTCACCCCAACCCTTCAGTGGGCGAAGGTAAATATGCATGTAAAATTATTCAGTTTTTTTCAGATTTACATCATAGTCATGTGCACACAGTGTTTCGGGCTGCCCAGAAAGTTCCCAATGCACCTGTACTCTATGACTTGTGGGCAGGAGACTCTTACAGTCCTGAGCTTGACAATTATGTTACTCCAGACTACTGTGTGGAGGACAGTCTCTGGGAGACAGAATGAATTTTATTCTGTCAAATAATCAGCTAGAAAAGGCCATCACTTTAAGCTGGTTCCAAAAAAAAATTGGAAAAAACAACTCTGAGTATAAACCTGACCCTTTAAACTATATACCTTTAGTAAAGTATTTGTAGAAACTGAAACGTGTACACGATGGGTTTGTTGACTTGAGTCTCCTTTATAAGGTTATCTTCCTAATGGCAACATTTGGAATCACTGAGGCACAGTAACGTATATGAACTTAACTGTAGAAATGAACTTCAAATTCCAAATCTGAATTTATAGGTTTGGTCCCAAAAACTTTATGGAACATTGTGTGAACCAGATACTTCAAAGCAGATAATTATATTTTAGCATAAATTTATTTCTGTTGGGATGTTATGTTTTAAAACATAGGCTACTTGCAGTAACATTTCATAAACAATCCAGGCTGACATACATAGAAAAGCATTTACTTAAAGAAATTTTCATTTCAGGCCTCAGTGATGCTGTATAGTTCAGGAGAAAAGCAGATGTATGTTGAATTTAATGCCAGCAATACAGACAAAATGAATTGGTTTGGTCATGAAAAGACAACAGAATCTTCATACACTGATCTTACACCGAACAGAACTTACAAATACTTCTCCATAACTGGGTGAGTTTCAAATGTTTCTCTTTCTGAGATGCCACGTGCAATAGAATAAATACCTTCAAACAGTTAGTATTTATTTTAATGTTGGCATCACAGCGAATTTGTATACTTTTTCTAGCCAGTATTAGCATTGTTTGATAGCTTTACATTCTCTACTAAAAAAATAATATTAATATTATTCAATCTAATTCAATGATCAATGTAGAGGCACATTGAGTCTGACACCTGAACCATGTAAAACTGTACTCTCTTTAAAAATGGGGACCTGTTGTAATTTTATAAAGACAACAAACTGTCAACAGAAGGGCCTGTCAATAGATTTTAAGTAAAAAGCATCGCAAAAGGTGGAGGCCAGTGATAGGCCTAAACAGGCTCAACAACTTTCTATTAATAGAAAGGTTCAAATGGAAACACCAGAGTCCATCAATGCCCCCCTTATCCCAGGAGAGTGGATGTCGTCTATAGACCTGTCAGACACCTACCTTCATTTCCTCATCCACCCAACCTCAGGAAGTACCTAAGGTTTTTCCAGGGTTCTCAGGTGTTCCAGTTCACCTCCCTCCCTTTTGGCCTAGCCACGGCCCCACACATTTTTACAATGAAATATTTTAAGAAATCATTCAGAATAATTCGTTCCTGCTGAAACATATCAGAATAGACAGGTCCTTTTAGGGTGACCTCATTTCCTGCTGCTGTGTACTGGTATCTGCTAATCAAACCCCAGTTGCCTCCTGGAGGAGTGGCATCCATTACACCAACATCTTTGTAGTACAGTTCACTCTGCAAGGGTCCTTCTTTGACTTCATGATTATATTTGAGTAGGGTGTCCAGCATGGCTTTGTAAGGGTAGCATATATTGGTGCCCGAGCCCACCAACTTTTCTTGCATCTGAACATCGCCTTGACGGAAAATAGATGACAAACTGAGGTTGACCAGTGCCACTTGATTTTCTGCTTTAATAGGATTTCCATCGCTGTTCACTATTCTGGTTTTTACCTTTAACTTGGAACAGCTCAAGTAAATATATTCAGCACTAGTTCCAGGAATTTGAAACTCGATCACTGAACCTTTGGAGATAGTAGATGATGGCAGAAATTCAATATACTGAACTTGTTCAACAGTCATTTTGACTGCAGGTGGTTGAAAAAGTGCCAACTTGGATGAATATGTTTCTTCTGTGTCCACCATTTTGTTGTTGTTTATTTCTTCTTCTTGCCTGTCTTTTAATCTGTGACTTTACCTTCTTCTTATTTTGTACTGGCTTTTTCTTCTTCTTGGTCTGATGTTTGTTCTTCACTTTTTTAAACTTTTTTAGTAGATTTCTTAGTTGAAGATTTCTTTTTTCTGCTCTTTCTCTTTCTACCTCCGGAACCAGACTGAGCACTCTGATGCACTTGGGCTTTTGTACTATGGCCGCGTCTGCCAATTTATGCTTCATGTCCATTTTTGCTCCCTCCACAACAGCCTGTGTAGGTGTCACCATTTGCACATCGCCATTCCCAGTTTGTACCGTCACCTTGTAAAGTCTTTTTTTTGATAGGGTATTAGTCCTCATGCCATGTCCACGAAATGCTGAGTCCACATTGAACCACTGGCTGCCGTGTCTCATTTTACGAAAACCCAGTGCAGCCTTTGTTGTGAGTAGCAAGGTCTGAGACATCTTCACCGGTGCAAGGCATCATCTGATATGGGCCTCTCATCTGATTCTGCTTCACTGATATATCACCATGGGTAACTCATCAGGAAAAACATTTGTCCTCAAACGGTAACTTTCATTGCCTTTAGGGGAGAGATCCATGACAAGGTAACCAAAGAGTAGGGAAGTTGCATCACAATAGGCTTCCTTTAACAGTTTTCCCATACCTAACTGGCGACCCAACAAAGCTACCTGTTGAATATTTCTCGGGTTTTTCAGTAAAACAGTGTATGTAGTGTTCAGGTTTAAGGTGCATGCACATTTACCCTGAAAGTAGAAGTTTTGATTTAGATAGATCACACTCAAGTTATTGTGGTGACTGAGCTGAGTTAACAGTTTTTCAGCCTCTTTGCTATTGGCCACTTCACATTGTAAGTCATTTAGGCATACCAAGTGATGTTTGCCATCAAATATATCCTTGAGTTTTTCACTAGTGAGCATACCCTGAACAAATTCCACATTAAAATTTTTCTCCATATCATCAAACAGTTTTGTCCACACAGAATAACAGTACATAACTCTCCAAGGAGGTTCTTCAAACATACTATTTTTATGTGTCAAAAGTTTATACAGCCAAGTCGTTTTTCCAGAGCCAGTTATTCCAGAGATGATCCAAGTCGAAGGTGATTCAAATTTTACCAAAGCCATGCCAAGACCAGACGAAAGCAAATAACAAAATGAAGATGGACTTGCAAAAGCAAACAACTTTATTGAGCAAGCATGACACTGGAATGTGGAAATCATCGACCTCATCTGCTGGAACTGTTCTAAGACTGGATCTGCAGATGTGGTGGCAGTTGTGACTGGAGGCTGTTGTCGCTTGGGACTGGTGCTTGAAGGCTGATGAGTAACATCTGATGCAATGCTGATTTCTGAGGCTGTGGCTGCAGAAGGCCTCTGGGGTGACTTGAATGCAGAAGACTTGGAAACTCCCTTCCTTCTGATGTGACCTGGTAGAAAACTGAAACTGTCCTTCAGCCAGGTCTGATGTTCTGTGCTCTTCTCAGCTGCTTGTCCTGACTTCGTCTGAGTGAGCTTGCCATATCTGGTACGTTGCATGTCAAACCACTTCTTCACAGTCTTGACAGGCAAGTTTCTGCTAGCTGCTAGCTGCTCCCAAAGTCCTTCCTTCTTCTGCTTGTCTTTGAAACTGTTGTTGGTCTTGTCATAAAGTTCCTCATGCTGTTTAACGAACTCCGCGATGGCTTCTTCGTCTGAATCACTCAGGAAAATGGACTTCATCTGGCCCTTCTTCTGTCTGGAGTAAGTTGATTCTACACCAGTATCCATATCAGTTTGCACTCTCTTCCCTCCTCTTTCCTGGTTCTCTTCCCTCCTCTCTCTGTCCCTCTCCTCCTGTTCAATCGTATCTCTTTCATCCCTCTCCTCTTTCTCCCTCCTCCTTATCTCTATATCCTCAGCTGTATCTGCTAACTGAAACTGTGGTTGAGTGTCAGTTGGTACTTCAATCTTTCTCCTTCTGCCCATTGGCATGATGATCAATCAATCAATTGTACAGCTTGTTTTAAAAAACAAAGACTTAAAATAAAAGTGAAACGTCACAGAACAGATTTCACTCGCAACCAGTCCAGCCTAGCTCAGTACTTAAGCTAATTTCCAAAAAATAAAAAACCTAAAATGAAAGCTGCACACCACATTGTCTCTCGACAAGTCAAAGCTCAAATATACGCAGAGTGTCTACCAACTCGCCTTTTTATACCCACATATTTTGAAACCGACAGGCCGTAAGACGCAAAAATACAGTTCCCGGCTTGTCTGTTAGTGTTACAGGCCTTCGGTTGTTGTTTACAGCTTGTCTGTTTCTGTAACGGTGAAGAATTTAGATGAAAATGTTTAATTATTAATAATCCTTAAGTTCCATAAAACACGGGCAAAGTGCCCCAGTAAATAACACATAGCACACCGCCTCTAATAATAACCTCAACCAATTTCCGCTTCTGTGAGATGTACCTCTTAGAAATAAACCCAGTAATTGGTGACAAGTAATATGTGTTAGTGTACAGTGACTAGTATAAGATTCTCAGCCTTGTGCTGACGAGAGAGACACCAGAACAACAACAAGTGAAAGAACATGAAATAGTATGCAGAGGGGGAGAGCTTAGTTGGTTCTCTCACTCGAGAGATTGTGTTGAATTGTATTTGGGACTTGTGTTTATTGAACTAGAATAAACTGTGAAAAAGTTATCAAGTGTTTCGCTTCTGTCTTTGTGGTGATCCTAGACCTCTCAATAGTTGCTGCCAAGCGAGTATAGACAGAAGTGGACATAGTGGAGATCTGGGAACTTCCTCCCAAAATAACATTTGGACAGTTTCAGTTTACAGCCTGTCAGTTACAAATTTTCCCAACTCTAGGACCCAGTCTGTAAAAGTTACCGACTGGCCTGTAAACTTTACAGGCCAGTCGGGAACAGTTACAGACAGACTGGTTAAAGTTACTGACTGTACTGTAACACTTCCCGCATGGTCGGTGAGTCATCACATACAGTCTGGAAGTCCATATTTTGGACAAGCCAGATTCTTGTTACAGACAGGCCTGTTTCATCAACCGACAAGCCGGGAAGTGTAACTGACAGGCCATTAAGTCAACCGACAGGCCTGTTGCTAGAGGGCTGAAATTAGGGTCGGATACAAGAATCGGATACAAGGGTCAGCAACGGTTGTAGAAATATCAAACATGTTTCTCACTATCAAATATCTTTGATATTTCACCGACTCTCCCCAACAGGCCGGGAACTTGACACCGACCCTAACCGACCATGTGAACATTGGTCCCGACTCAACTCAGAATTCAACATTTATAATACCTAGTTCACACTGATACATGCTGGCCTCACCAGATACAAAACCTCAACATATTGTTTGTTGTTTGACACATTTCTCATTTGCTAGAGTAAAATGTAAACATCAGAAAAATCTATCAACAGAACAATAAGGGCAAGGTTACGGACCAAAATTCAAATATGTACTGATGCAATGGCACAGAGTACTGTGACCAGACTTAACAAGATGGAGCAATTCAGAGATGTATGAAAGCCACATTTAGTTTTAGATATATGTTTTGTTACCTAACACCAATTTAAAGTAAACCCATCGATGGATCAGAATTTTTGACTATTGAACAAAATGTCAGTGTTTACATGAGCGAATCTTTTGGAAATATTTTGACTAAAGCTTTGCAATGATGAGTAATTACTTTGACATTGGACAGTATGGTGATGTTGTTACAGTAACCTTCTTAGACAACAGAAACCATATGATCTTATGTGATTGATATGTGACAGTTTTCTTGTGTGGTTTGTCAGTTGGGATATCTTCCTGTTGGGTTGTGGTCACATTATTTTGGGGATAATGTTTGATCACTGGTTGCGTAGAATTAACTACAGGGCTACAGGTTTTATGTGGAAAGATTTGTCACTTTTGCTCCAGTGCAGAAAGTCAAACATTGTGTGAAAAAGTGTGTATATAAATAAATAGTGGTGGTTTGAAGTGTGTTTAGGATATGAGTACATTAAGCATGTTGCATAACTGGAGATCTATTCATTGAGATCCAAGTCCTTCAGATCAGTTAAACCTGTGAAATGCAAAATAACTTACATGTTGACCCAAGATGGAACTAAAATAGCATGTTTCATATCTTTGGCATCACTTTTTGGAAATCATGTTTAAAGGAAAGCAAACATGTTGTGAAAATTATTGTACCTTTTGTATGTTTATATCAGAACAGGTCTTTCAGTGGTTCTTAAAGAAACATTGTAGGAATGACCTCTCCCATCACCACACTAATCATGACCGTTCTTTTACCCCATGACTATGACTTAGACATATATTTCTTAATTGTTAGTACACTTAGTTCTCTTTTTAATGACCGAAGACAGTTCATTTAGACTGTTAATCACCACTTAATTATTACTGTGTATATGTATATTTTAACTGTTGCAATATCAACAGAAGCTACCACGAGTTTCATGCCATATTTGCTAGGGATTGTGGGTAATAGGTGAGACCTGAATCCGTTGATCCAACCCTTGAGTTGGATCAGAGAGATAGTGATCTAGATAATGATTTGTCATTCTTTATATAAGAATCCATTGATCTTGTGATAAGCATCACAAAGATCACGCTGTGAAACATGCCTACTGTTAAACTTAAAGCTGTTCACAATTAGTTTTATTCTGATTAAGGTGCCAAGTGAGATCAGAACTGAAATAGCATTCTTAGTTTCAATCTGTTCAAACGGGTCTTTTAACCACCTCAGCCTACATTTTACATTTTATTGATGACACATTTCTTTCTTTCATTAATCCATCAGACACCTACTGCCCTAGAGGATCTATGCCAAGTTTTTTTAATGTATTATTATTTGTGTAACCCATTCCTCCATAAACTGTCATACGTGTGTTAGCAAACTTGGCATATTGTAGCATTCCATAGTGTTTCTGTAGTTCTTCTGCTTCATTTTCACCACATTCTGTGTCATTCTGTATCTGTGTCCAGTCAAGTGGTTAAAATCAAGGTTGGTGTTTCATATCATGTTCAGCAGTCAGGGTCATGTTGTGACAAGCACTCAGCAGTTTCACTTACGGGAGTCTAACCCACATCGAGGTGACAGATGCCACCAGTCAATTGGTATGTGGGCTGTAATGTTACTGTAATTGTACTGTATCTTTCCTATATCTTTTCTGTGCCAAACTGTGACCACTGCCCTTCCAGATTCCCATTCTCTTCTGTTACAAAGCCATTGTTAGAGATGTGTATATGAGTTTCACAGACAGTACAGCATTCCATCCATAATCACCATTGTGCTGTTGTGAGCCTAACTTGCAAAGATTTGTCCGGGCTATATCTCGGAAACTGTATATTATAAGAAGTTGCTACTTGATAGAAATATTGGTTGGGGATATAGGTGAGCAAAGTTATGGTGTGACCTTTGACCTTGTCAGAGACACCCTGACTTTTGACATCTTGTCAGGGTTATGTTTGAGAAACCATGAGAAGTAGGAAGTTGATAAATAGTAGGGACATTAATTAGGGTTCTAGGTTTGCAACGTCATGGTTTGACCTCATATTTGACCTTGCTGTTATGACCTTGCTTTCTAAAATCATGCCTAGGTTATGTCTCTATAATTTGTAAGAAGTTGATGCATGGAAGGTATATTGCTAGGATAGTGCAAAGCCGCAGTATGACCTTGATTTGACCATTGACCTTGTGTAATGACCTTGACCTTTAAAATCATGTCTTGGTCATATCTCGAAAATGGTAAGGTGTAAGTTGATACACCACAGGGAAATAAGTTGGGGCTGAAAGATGAAATAAATCACCAAAAGTTTGATGAGTCATTTCTACAGATATTCATAAACTAAGAATATTGCATGTTGTGTTTACAGCTGTAAATCTTCACACTTGTCAGAGCACGAGTTTTTATGAACAGACTTTGCATTCAAAATGTTATTGTTTTGTAATTTTCTTCAAAACATTGGAGTGTGGTAGTTCAGCAGAAGCCACAAATCAGCGAGTACACAAACAACTAAATAGACATACTGGAGGCAGTTGACTTATTAGAATGTCAAGAAACTTTTGGCAGATTATTTAACATTTTTCCATGAATATATCTGGGAAGATTAATGATAAGTTTGTACTAGAAACAGAGAATCAAAGAAATCCAGATGTGATCCAAATAACGTGATCATAATGCGAATATAAATCACTTGAGATTGTTGTCACATTTACAGTTTTGAAAGCACAAAAAACAATCATTTCCATCTAACCAGAATGACTACCATAACATGCATTCCTTCCTTGTAAGCTGTTTCCTGATTGGTCACGTGTCTATTTGAGCTACTCATTTCAAATTGTAACATCATCATTTATATAATACTATAAAACCTTTACTGGCACGATATTTTGATTTAATCAAACAATTCAAAGCTTTGTCGTGTGTGACTTTGGCATCCTGTTGAATAAATAAGGCAGATTCTTCAAACACATTTACAAAATATGTGCACAGCAAAATGAATTCAAACATGTAAACAAACGTTGTGCATTTTTGTGCATTGAACATGCATGATTAAGTTGTACTTAAATCTATTTCAGTAAAACTGTGCGGACGTAATCAAGGTCAAATCTAATGCGGTTGTTCCACTGGAGCCGACCAGTCAGTAACTAGGTTTTTTTTCAGGGTCGGGACCAATGTTTACATGGTCGGTTACTGTCGGTTGCACTTTCCTGACCTGTCGGCAAGAGTCGGTGAAATATCATAACATGTTTGATATTTCTACAACTGTTTCCGACCCATGTTACAGACCCTAATTTCATGTACCTAGCAACAGGCCTGTCGGTTAACTTAACGGCCTGTAGGTTACACTTCCCGGCTTGTCGGTTAATGAAACAGGCCTGTCTGTATCAAGTATCCGGCTTGTCCCAAATATGGTGATCCTGACTGTACTTGATGGCAAACAGACTGGCCGTGAAAACAGTACGGTCGGTAACTTTAACTGGCCTGTCTGTAACTTTCCAAGGCCGGTCAGGAAGTTTTCATGCCTGGATCCTAGAGTCAGGAAAATTTATAACCGACAGGCCTGGAAGTGAAACAGACAAGCCATAAACAGAAACCAACAGGCCTGTTACACTAACAGACAAGCCGGGAACTGTAACTGACAAGCCCACAATATTTTACCCCTTTACCCCTGTCAGTTTCAAGATCTGGAATCTATAAAAAGGCGGGTCGGCAGACGCACTTTGTTTAATTTGGGCTTGACTTGTCAAGAGACAACTCTTGTACAGCTTTTGAGTTTTAAGTTTTTATTATTTTATTAGCTTAGATTTGAGCTAGGCTGGACTGGTTGGGAGTGAAATCTGTTCTATGAGGTTTCACTTTTGAGTTTTAAGTTTTGTTTTTTTACAAGCTGTATATATATTGATCAGCATGCCAAGGCATAGAAGGAGAAAGATTGAGGTGCCTACTGATACTCAACCACAGTTTGAGTTAGGAGATACTGCTGAGGATATCGAGAGAAGAATAAAGGAGAGAGGGGAGAGAGAGCAGGGGAAGAGGCAAGAGCAGGAGGAGGAGAGAGAGAGAGCAGAGAGAGAGGAGAGAGTGGAGACGGAGACGCTTGAGCAGAGGAAACAGAGGAGACAGAGGAAAGAGGGGAAAAGACCAGGGTTAGACCAGTTCCAACAGATGAGGACTATGCTGTCAACTTTTCTGGGTGCACGTCCAGACCCCACTCCAGGACCAAGACAGTCTTTCTGCAATTATCTCCACTCTGAGATTGAACACCTTGATGAGAGAGACTTTTTAACCTTTAGAAATGAGACAGTGAAGCTTTTGAATAAAATACAGTAAAAGGCCAAGGAATGCAAGTTATAGGTCACCACACCACTTTTCAAGTTCCAGAAGCAACACAGGCCACAGCAGGACGAGAATACATACTAACCATACCGGATACTCAGACAGTCTCCATACCAGTTGTGCAGCCTTCTCAGATAGCCACAACGCAGCCTGCTACAGTGATTGCCAAAGTACAGCAACCACCACGGCCCACATCAGCATCAGCACAACCAGCCTCTTACGCAGTTGTGGATGACTAACAACCTGGGACTTCCAGACAGCTGATGTTCACTTTGAGTCCGACAAAGCCAGCTAACCTGCCTTCCATTGCATCAGGACAACAGGAAGTCAACATAACACTTCTGGATTGTCGAGCCTCTTTGGTGGGATCCCAAGTGTACTACAATACCAGTAGATCGACACACCACAAGCATTTTCACCATCTCAACTTCAACCAGCACCGTCACAGGTGCCATCTTCCACTCAGCAAGAACAGTCACGACCTTCCAGCCAGCAGAGTCAGCCCAAATAGCAGATGAGCCTGCATTAAGTTGCACCAAACGGCCCTTTTCAGGGCCACCCAATCGTCCAAAATCAGTTAACAAGCTACATGTTATTCCCCAAAAACAAAAAAGCACACTGTCCAACACTTACATTTCCCCACAGTAAACAAAAAAATGTGTGAATGAGCCCCAAACCCCCTAAAAATGTCACTAAGACAAAGTCTTAAAAATCTGAAAGTGTCACTTCCACAAGAAAAATTTTTGAGACAAACAGACAAAAAAACAATGTCAAACATAACATCACAAGCCATAAAAGGGGGTGTGAGTGTTTGTGTGGACTGACAGATGAACAAATGATGTTGTCAGGCAATACCAGTCAACTGACTTACATATTATATCATTTTTGAAAATAACAAGAAATTTAGATTTTTTTGGCCGAAGTTTTATCAAAATTTTGTTATTTGGACTTGGAAATTTAAAAATAAATGTTTTTGTGAGAATTAATCGAGGTGTTTGGCAAATGATAATGTTTTTGTAGAAAGAAAAACGGGGTATTTGGCCACTATATACCATTGAGAGGTAATTAATCATACACATTGATTGATGCCAATTGGTGGGATGGTTGGGACATCTCAGATATACTTGAGTTCTTGTCTCCTGTGACTTCTCATGCAATCTGGTCCTGTGTGGTTTCCCTACCACTCAATTACACTGAATCTCATATGTTGATATGAGTGTGAGTCAGTGGAAAAGTGTTTGATTAGGTTCAAGTCTCCGCCTTTTATTGGGCTGAGCAGTAATAGAATCTGTTGGTTTAAGAGCTGTTGCAGTCCTATTAAGTAGCTGCAGAGTTTCATCACTGACATCGGCCATAGGGGGAGGTGTGTCCCTACCAGATATAATGTTGGTGGCAGATTTTACAACTATAGTGCCAAAGACAGTCACAAATGTTTCCTGACTAGCACTTGTCAACAAGGGTGTGGCCATGGTAATAAGAAAAGACGTGTTGGGTGCTAGTTGTAGGTAAATGTGTGCCTGATATATTGCCCTAGGTGATTGGCATATATTTCAACTTCCTATCTAGGAATTAGTCTCATCAGAGGCTTAGTGTTATTTTATAGATTTGAGCTCCTGAAGTACTCTTTCTAGCCCCGGCAAGCAGCCTAATTCTGTGAGTTGCCCCGAATTTGAACTTATGTTATTTCAAGGATAAAATGTCCAATGGATGGTTGTTACTGATATGCAACTTGTAAGAGTAGTATAATTGGTTAATATTCCAATTTTTCAGGTGACTGCCATGGTAACTGTGGCATTAGCTCTGCCCCATTGCCCCTTACTGCCTTCAGGATAATGTTTTTGTGTTTGATTTTTTTTAAGTGCGGCTTTACTTAGAATTTGTACAGCATAGGTTTGAATCTTGGTTGGCAATTTGCCCATTTCCATTATTAAGTATGTTTTTGAATGGGATTGAATTTTTCAAGTACAATAGCCACTGATTTCTTTTATTTATTTTTTAAGCAACACTAGCTCATTAATTGTTCTTGGAATATTTGGGTAGTCTTTGAAAGGACTGATTGTTAAATGATGGCAGCTTCTTCTTCTCCCCTCAGTCTTATTAAATTCTGTCCTCTGGCCCAGCCAGTGCCCCAAGGTTGTTGAAATAGTCTTTGAGTAAAGTCTCTTTGTTGTTTTGCCTCCCTGGATGGATTTCGGACATTTTCATCTATTCCCTGCTACCCTGGTCATTCTGTTGTGGTTATATGTCGTCTGCTGGAGTTGTTGGTCTCTCGCCTCCCTCCTGATGGCTTCTCAGCATGTTGTGTAACACAATACATGTTAACACAATGTCTCTCACCACCTTTGGCCGTTCAGGTTCTGTTGGACAAATCAAATATTCTTTCTGCAATTCGCATAAGATGGTTTTGTAGAACTTGGGTACAAATTTAACGATGGTAGTTCTACCAACCCTCCAGTTGTACTGCAGTGAACTGTAGCTTTCTCCCGTGGCTAAGTGTCTCAATGTAACACCTAGTTTCAGTCCCACTTCCAATGGCTTCCTGAAGGTGGTTTCTGACTTCCTTGGGGTGGGGGGGTAATTATTTCCTCTATCAAATCAAAGAAGGCTGGTTCCATCCTGGTAAAATTCCTGTAGCCTGGTATGTCAGTTGTGATTTGTTCGTCCAAGAGTGTTCTGTAGCATCCTCTTTCCTTCCTCTGCAGTAGCCAGGGCATAACCCATGGATTCTGTGGTTTCCTCCTCCTTCTGTGTGGTTCTGGCTGTGGTTGTGGTGGTGGTTCTGGCTGGGCAGGTGCTGGGTTCTGCTGTCTTCTGTGTCTTGAAATGATGAAATATAATAATATATTCAACTCAATAAAAATTCAAAGCACCCTCAACTTGTCAAAGAATTCCTCTTGATGTGGTCCTGTCATCATTGAAGCGTGAAATGAGTGACACATACCTGGTTACAGAGGTTTATATAGTGTGCCAGAGATCCCAATTCTGGGTCTCGACTTTAGTTACTGACCCACAAAATCAATCAGTCCTGTCGGGAAGGGTCGGGAACATGTTCCCGGCCTGTCTGTTTGTCTTTACGGCTTGTCAGTTTGCTTTGCGGATTGTCGGTTAGGGATTTAGGGTTTGTCGCACTTCTACTACTGGTCATAGAAAAAATGTCCCCAACCCTACGTCTTGTCTGTAACCATACCGTCCTGTCGGGGAATTGTAAACCAACTCAGCATTTTTGTGCCTTATTTTCTACAACCCCACGACTTTCACAACCAACCCTTGAGTCATAGGGTCAGTTACGGG
Source organism: Sabellastarte sp. h YS-2021 (assembly GCA_964017235.1). NCBI lineage: Eukaryota > Metazoa > Annelida > Polychaeta > Sabellida > Sabellidae > Sabellastarte > Sabellastarte sp. h YS-2021. Next base: position 93,380,799 of record OZ024936.1, read on the forward strand.
GATTCAGATTCAGTGGAACAACTGCCTTACGTTAAAACATTCTTGTAGAAGTAAGAATAGAGAAGTTTAATACAATGTTTTAAAGATTCAGTGGAACAACTGCCTTACGTTAAAACATTCTTGTAGAAGTAAGAATAGAGAAGTTTAATACAATGTTTTAAAGGCACATAACGTTAAATAATTTTCACAAGAGATACGTTACGTTTGAAGTGCTTGCGTTTGCCATGTTAGGGTTTAGAAATACGTCCATTTCAATGAATGCAAGTCAAATTAGTTTCTTTGATATGATACCAAACCAGCATGCTTTGTTAACAGACCGCTGGTACTTATATGGGAAAATATTCTAAACTAAAACTGAGCCTGTATGTGTGGTACCTATTCATCTGCATATAATAATAATAATATTTTTATTTCCATTCTGTAAGTGTATGTACAATTTAGACAGAAATAGTTACATAAATCAGGACACTTTACATATGTACACTAACAGAACTTAGAAATGGAAATAGCAGAAGCTTTGGCTTTAACTAATATGAACATAAATTGTAATGCAGTAACTAATACAATCATAAATTATATTTCAGTTGAGAGAATTATAACCCAATCTCTGTACATAAGGTGAGTTAATAATAAATACAACCATAAGAGAAAAATACATCTTGATATTTGTTCAGGTAAGTTGTTTTTGACATTTTTTTTCAAATTTAGCAATGAGCGACAGGTTTTCATATTATCCCCTAGTTTGTTGCACAATCTAACACCAATAATTGACAAACAATTAGATTTAATTTTTGATTTAGAGAATTTAACTTTAAAGTTACAGAGCTGCCTAGTATAATGTTTTTTTTTCATTATTACTTTGAAACCGACATTGCAAGTTTTCTGGTAGTTTAGTATTCCATGCTTTGTAAATGGATACATTTATTTTGTATTCTACTAAGTCTGGGAACTTAAGTATTCATAATACTTTGAAACATATAGACAACCAATTGTGGAACTTTATTAGCTATATTGACAGTTGTACTGAATATATTAGTATCATCTGCAAATATGATCAAGTCTATTACATTGGAAATATTACACATATCATTTATATACAGGATAAATAGTTTAGGGCCCAAGATTGAGTTCTGCATTTGCACCATAAAAATAAACAAACTTCTTACGATTAGCTAAATATGACCTTAATCAATTATTGGCTATACCTCTCACTCCATAATGAGCGAGTTTCTTCATTAACAGTATATGATCTATGGTTTCAAAGGCTTTCTTTAAGTCAATAAATACACCTAAGCTGTCTGTTGCACACCCCAGTTTTTCCATAAAGTCTAAAAGAGCCAGGGATGTTGATCTTGTACTTCTAAAACCATACTCAGAATTACTTACAATGTTATTTTTTTCTACAAACTCTGTTAATCTTTTATCAAACAACTTTTCAAGTACTTTAGAGGATTGAGGTAAAAGAGAAACTGGTCTATAATTAGAGAATATTGAATCCTCACACGATTTAAATAGAGGAACAGTCTTAGCTATTTTCATTTTGTCAGGAAAAAATCCACTACTAAAGGATAAGTTACAAACATGTATAAATGGTCTAATTATAGCTTTAAAAGTTGATTTAACGATGTTCATACTCAAATCATTTACATCGCACGAATATTTATGTTTACATGAATTAATTGTATTGAGGGGTTCTTTTTCTGTTACTGGTCGCAAAAACATTGATTTAAATTACTGGTACCCTTAGTTTTAAATAAACATTGACTGTCACGGAGGACTGTAATTTTACTTGCTGATGATGGTCCCACATTAGTAAAAAAATATTAAAACCATTGCCTATACTTTTACAATCAGTGATATAGCTACCATTGTCTTTAAATTTCTCTGGGTAAGTATTTCCACTATCATTACCTTTAATCATGTTATTTAAAATTGTCTATGTACCTTTCATATCACTTTGTTTACTATGCAACATTTTATCATAATAATTCTTTTCAGCATGTCTTAAAAATGATGTTAATTTATTTTTATAGACTTTGTATCTGTTTAGACTCTGTTTTGATCTACTTTTAAGGAACCTGTTTAGACTCTGTTTTGATCTACTTTTAAGAAATTTTATATCCTTTACATATAAAACCTAAAGCAATGGACCTCTAAAACACTAAACAGCATGCGATACTGCTGACGTAAATATGTTTCAAATTAAGGGTGTGATGGCAAAATGGTAACACTAGACATAATTTCTAAAATAAATATTAACCAGACGTAAATAATTAAAGAGGCAAAATTCGACAGAATGTCACATTATTGGTGTTATTAAACACTTAATGACACTTTACAAATGTGCCTGTTTATACACAAATGCAATTTTCTATTTTATGTAAAGTTTTTGTGATTTTCACACATCGTGAAAATTTCTACAAATTAGTAGTCATTCTTTTGTTTTTATTGTGAATATTACGGACCCCAGGAAGGGACATAGAACTGTTTTCTTGTCATTTTATCTCGTTACCACAAGATAGTAAATCATTACCACAAGTTAGAAAGTTGTTCCCATGAGTTAGTATCTTGTGGTAACGACTTTCTAACTTGTGGGAACAACTTAATATTTTGTGGTAACATCTTGTTAACTTGTGGGAACGACTTAGTATCTTGTGGTAATGACTTGCTAACTTGTGGGAACAATTTTCTAACTTGTGGTAATGACTTGAGTGACCTCTATACAAGTTAAGTATCATAGACAAAGAAATTGCCTTACATTGGCATCAAAGCATGACTTAGTAACTCGTGGGAATGACTTCATATCTTGTGGTAATGACTTGCTAACTTGTGGGAATGATTTGCTATCTTGTGGAAACGGCTTGGTAACTTGTGGGAATGACTTGCTAACTTGCGGGAACAACTTTCTAACTTGTGGGAACGACTTGCTAACTTGTGGGAACGACTTTCTAACATGTGGTAATGAGTTATCAACTTGTGGTAATGAGTTGTTAACTTGTGGTAATGAGTTGCTAACTCATGGGTACAACTTCTTATCTGGTGGGAACAAGATAAAAAATTGACAAGAAAATAGTTCTATGTCCCTTCTAGGGCTCCATAGAATATTGTAGCAAACACACAAGATTTTTAAAATTTCTTTATATGTTGACTAAATGTTGATTGTAAGCAAAATTTCTCTCCTTAATTTAGTTTTTTCAAACGAAAAAACACACCATATAATATTGTTTTTATAAAACAAATGATATATTGGGGACTAATCGAATTCCTATTACATATTTAATGTATTTTATGTAAAGCACATGTAAAATGATGACATTTCAGACTTTTGTCCATTAGATCACTCTTTGATTACTTCCACCCCACACCTTGTCAGTTTGTCTTTGCACTGCTGAGGTAATTGTCTGTTATACGAGCCATCAAACCACAAACGTCTGATATTTATGTGTTCACACATTGTATCAACAAACCTGTCTAGTGTGTCGCATACAGCTGAATAGTCCACTCTCAGTGTTTTTAGTGTGGTGAGGTGAGGTAGAACTCTCTGTAACGTGTCACGCAGGTTGTATGGCTCACCATGCACATACAGGTGCAGTCTCAAATCCTCTACACGTGTCTGACTTTTCAGTCCCTCTTCTATCAGAGGGAGAGCATTCACCACAACCTTAATACATAGGTGACAATGTGTCAGTGAGTGTCTACTGGACTGTAGCAGACGACACATTCCCATCCCTTCTTCATCATTTGATTTACATGGATCTGACCATGTGAGGCGCTGTAATTGTGACCACACAGGTTGTGTGGTACATGTCAGTACAAGGGGCATACTAATATTGTCTAGAGTCAAGTGTGAGAGGTTTGTCTGCAGTAACAGTGTGTGTGCATGTGATTCAGGTAGAATGGCATGCATAACTCCATGTAGCCTAACATGAGTGACTGAAGTACCTGTGTCCCTGTCTGACCTCAGTTTACTGCTGTATGGAATATATATGCCACAACTAACATCTAACTCACTGAGGTGTGGGAATGTCTGTAACAGACTAGGAATATCTACAAACACATTTACCCCATGTGACCTGACACATTGTACACTATGAATACAAACAACATTCAGTAACTCAGTCTGCAGTTGATTTAAACTCAAACAAATCTCTGACCCTGAATGTCCTTCTATCTCATAGTTCACACTCTGCTCCCCACCCACTGGCTTCATGTTAATGTTATAAAACTGGGACAGTAACTGAAGTGAGAGGGGTTTATCAAATAAACCACAAAGTGTACGCAGACTTTTCACCTCAAACACAGGTATACATTCATAGGAACGTTTGTCAATAAGACATAATTTAGTATCAACTAGGTATTTCTTCAGTTCTGAAAAGCCGTGAAGTTCGTCAGGCTTATAAGCAGACAAGTCACCAGTATGGTGCTCAGTGAACAGTAAAGACTCGTAGTAAATGTCTACAAAATTTTGTGATGGGGTCTTCTGGTTGAACCTACTGAAAGACAAACAGAACTGAGAAGTGGCTATATTTAGCAGAGATTTCAAGAATTGACCAGACAGGCCACAGGCAAATTGTACAAGTCTGACAGCCTTAATATTATGCATTACATTAAAGAGGGGTTGATTTTTGTTCTCTTCAGTGTACAGTAATTCATGAAAACTTTGCTCTTTTGTCCCTTCGTATGAAAGATACAAGGCAGCCAGGTATTCCTGAAACTGCTTGTGCTTAGGGTAAAACATTTCATGTTTGCCAGATTTACCCACATTAAACAGACCACAGTCCTTGATAATCTGCATATCTAGCAAACATTCACGAGCCTCAGTGTCTGTGAACTGATAATTACTTGTAGCTTGAATCAAGTCTTTATAACAGAGCTTCCCTATAAAATACAGGGCTATTTTAATGTCACCAGGGATAGTACTGTTAGGATCAATTGGACTCTTTTCAAAGTTAACATTTTCCTTCCTGTTTGTTCTAGCTAGCCATCGTATGATGAGAACATGCAGAAATGCATTAAATAACTGTGTGCTTGATTGTGGTATCTTGAGGTTTAGATCTCTAACTATATGGTCCTTAAACAGTGCACACAAGATACTCAAATACAGTGGGATATTCAGCAAGGCGGTGTCTGACAGCTTTCCCTTATAATTATCTTGGAAAGACTTCCATTCCTCATCTGAGGATGCCTCCCTCATGTACCTGTCTACTGTGTCATCATCAGTTCCTAATAAATTGACCTTTACTCTGGGAAGGACTGGGAATGACTTAAAGCATTTGGCTTCAGGTCTTGCTGTCAATAAGACAGTGGATTCAGGGTAAAGCTCACCAGTGATCAGACGGTACAGGTCACCTGTAAGGTCATTCTCATCAGCCCCATCAAGAATGAACAAAGTGTGTTTGGAAATGTGATCTAAATTCTGAATCCCATCTGACAATGGGTCTGGTGTAAGCTTCAAACTTGCAAGAACATCCATGAGAGAATTGTCTCTAACCAGTTTTACAGGTACAAAAAAGACCAATTTGAATCTTTGTGAAATGTAACATTTCTCTGAGGCCCAATCCCAAGCCAGCTTTTGGGCAGCGGTTGTCTTACCTACCCCTGGATCACCTATCAGAGTGATCAGCTTACTTTGTAAATTGCTTGCATTCATTTCAATGTCTCCCACACTGTTAAATACATTACCTAATTCTGAAATGTTCAAATGTTTATAGTCTGCTTTATCAGTGTCAAGTTTTTGCTTATATCTGATCATATCTTTGTTCTTTTCGGATTCCAGGTCAATCTCCCAGGATTTAAACTTTGCTGTCATAAATAGTTTACTGTCGTCAAGTGACACACTGAACTCCTCACCAGGGATAGGCTCAAGTCGAGACAAACTACGGATGTATTTTGTCTTCAAATGTTCTTCTGTACCTGAAAAACACATATAATATTTTCATGCCATAGCTATATGAAATACTGCTTGGCACAAACCAGGAAATAGAATGTATGACAATTGGATGTCATCGGCAACAATAGTGCATGTCAAGAGATGTATGAATACTGTATAAGGTAGGCAAGGTGACGATGGACAGAATTTGTTTTCTGGGATTTAGATATTCAAAATGTGTTGTGTTGAGATTCTGATTTCAAGTACACATTCTATTATTCTACAAGGATTGTTCTGTTGGTTCTATGTCAGCACATTTATAACTTATGTTTGTGTCAATGTGTATTTTAATCCAAAGAAATCCACATCACTACACTTAAAACTAGTAAAACTATGGTTTTGCTGTTTAAGTTGTGCCAAGGTGGGGAACAGTAGGATACTTTGATAAATAGACATACATGAGATGAGTCAAAACTAAGCAGATTATATTGAAAATGTTTATTCTGAATACAAATCTATGCTTTCTCTTGAAATTACTGTTTTGAAATTCAAACTTCTACCAAACATAATACAATTGTAACTGTATCAGAGACAGAAGTGTCTCTGTTCTGTGGTTTGTCACAAAAGAACAGTACATCTCAATGGTTCAGAATAAACTAACGTTACTTCAAAAATTTCTTACGGTTTAATCCAGGTAGAACCCATTCCCCTGACTTAAATTTTTTCACCCCTTCTTCTATTAATTGGTGCTCTTTGTGGTTCTTTTCCTTCAACACCTCCAGAAAGCCAGATATGTGGACTTTTTTGTTGATTACCATTTCAAGCAATTTGCCTGTAGCATAAATCACCCCCTCTTTTTCTGTGTAAGTTTTGATCTGATCGTGTTGCAAATTACTGATGACAAATCCTGAATACAGTTCTTCCATAAGATCACTGACATGAATTCTTTCTTCCAAGTCAGGTTTTGTTTTTCTAATGACTGCCAGCACCAGATCCTCATCCAAGTATTCCTCAGCCATGGTTAAACCTACGCAGAGAACAATATTGTCAGAACACAGCTCTGATCATTGTCACCACTGTAATGTTTTTAACTGTTTTATATAAAGTGTGATATCATGATCTGATTTACATAACTTTTATTGCGACATATTTTTCAGTGTGTTGTCATTCGTATAGGGGCTTTCTGACAATTTTCAGTTAAAACTAAGACTAATCTTGCTTTTTTTAATTTCTCACATAACATTTGCTAAAGATCTCATTTAATACATAAATGTATGAGCACGGCTTGTGAGGGGCCTGCTACTGCAGTTGGAGGCGACCTTAAACCCAGTCTTTTATTTATTTTTATTTACACTTTAGTCATTCTTGTTTACCACCCACTAGCCAATAGGAATTAAGCTATACCCTATCGACCATAATTGAATTGACCTTCTGCCATATTTATTTTCAAAGTCAATGAATGAACAAGTTCTGCTACGTGAAGGATTTGAAATTTTTAGTTATTTTAGTGATATGTTTTTACTTGACTAATTTAATATATTGCACCGTTCACAATGCCTTCCACACAGAAGACTCCTTCTAATAAGAGGAAGAAGGTTACAGCTTCAGCCAGAGCTCGTATTTCCACAAGGAAAGTCAACAGACAATCGACCAAACACTTGGGGGAATCTTACATACAACAATCAACACCCACTGACGTGAGTACTGTCCCCCAAAATCATACCTCGGATCCGACTTCCTCACAGGGTGATACATCCACTGCCATCATATCTATGCTAAATAAACTATCCGAATCGAACCAAGCACTGATGGCTAGAATAGAATCCATCGAAGAGAGACAAAACAGTGACAGAACTCGCTCAGATCAGATGTTCGGATCCGACTCTGCTGGACAGGGACCTATGAATGCTCTTCCCGAAGCCGCGGTAACAGGGGCCAGGTCTCAGAATGTGCATTTCCACGCTCCTCCACCCATGGGAGGCCCGAGGGTCCGTTTTCCCACTGTACCTAGAGCTCAGAACCACCCACAGGGTAGCTCCATTGGACTTGGAGACCACTTCCAGCCTCAGTCCACAGTCAGAGCCGACATCCAATCTGATGGGATAGTACCCACACTGGAAGCACTTAGGAGAGCACCATCCATCTCCAGCTCGGTCACCCAGCTGCTGGAATCATATGAGGAACAGGCCCGTGCATCACTACAAGGTAGGCAGGCTAAAAAGTCGGGTAGATACAATACAACTGACATTGTCTATACCACCCCAGAGTACAGGTGGCCTAATGAAGGCTACCATGCACCTGCAGGTAAAAAGAAGGTGGCCTACGATGATCTGACCCTACCTCAATGGGCTGTAGGCCAGTTATCTAACATCTTTTACATGAGCGACCCAACAACAGCTAAACATGCCCTCCTCCAGGTCATATTAGCCATGAAGGATGCCACTTCCCTACCCTGGCCAGCTGTGAGAGGGGCATGGGCCACATCCATGCATGACCTGGAGGAGGGGCATCTTGGATGGCAGGACGCTACACAATGGTCAATCAATCGTCTTAGCTCGTCTCAAATCTCAATGGCTTCCTCTCAGGCTTCCCATATGTCTCAACCCAAGAAGCTGTGTAAGTTCTATAATGAGGGCACCTGTTCTCACGACACCAGCCATGGAATGTATAAGCATATGTGTGCCTATTGTGACAGGCAGGGAAAATCTGGAAGCCATCCAGAAAATAAATGCTATATGAAGTTGAAGGCTAAAGACAAACAACAGAACATCTAGGACAGGAAACCACTTGGACACTCACCATATTTTAAGGACAGTCACAATGAAGTAGGACACTGGGGGGAGGGGGGTAAGGCAGAGACTGATAACGGGCAGGGTAGTAATATCAAACTTGCACATAGACAAAATAATAGTGTAATAGTCAAGGAATATATAAGACAATTACACATTGTTCATGATACCTCATATGATAACATGTATTGTGATTGTATGCAATATATTAATACTGTAAATTGTATATATCCTCTTACTAATAACCCGAATTCGGGTATATGTGATGTTAGTATGGGGATGGTCACCCCTGATAAATTAACCACTAGCAGTCATAAGGTAAATCAAGATGTTAGTTTAAATTCTAACTATACTGTAAACCAAAAAATGGCTGCAGTTGCCAGTCAACATTATGCTACTACAGTCGGGGAAGTGCGACCTCACCATCAGTGCCCTCTTGGACAAAATTATTCTAAAAATAGTAGTTTTGTGAACGAACTTTCTATATGTACTGTCATGTTTACAAACAAGTACTGGTGGGATACTGATAAAGGGATTACCACTCACTTGGTATTCATTTCAAATGGAAAAAAATATCAAAAATTTTGTCTTTGGAATATCTCTCATGATAAGGGGACGGTACAAATTGTGGAATGCACTGATGTTGAGGTAGGTTATCTTCAAATTGTTTCTACTATTGCAATCCCCATATTATTTAGTGAATTTTTCAGTGATACTGGGAATCCCAGTTTGACATATGATAACCATATGAAAGACGTGTGGTCCGTCAGAACATACGGATGTTCATATTTAGATTATATGGACCATCTGATTGACAAACTGATCCTGCAGCAGGATCACCTGCAAACTGTCGAGAAAAATGATAGTTTCCCTTGTGTCAAAAATGCTGCCTCTGCCGTCAGTTGCCGTACCGCTACCGCCGTTGTATCCACTGATCCCAACATTAACATTGATCAGCTTCACCATAACCATGATATCGTTGATACATCTAAAACTATAGGTTTCCTCAACCATGTACAGGGAAATTTCAGTTTTGTGGGTCCTGATAGGCAAACTCGGAACTGTAATAATATTGAAACCTATATAAAGATGGCTGAAGCCATCAAAGACAGTGGCATGCCAAACTACAAATTTGCAAGATTTCCACTCAAATCTGGCCTTAATATTGATGCATGGGCTCATTATCTGAAGGATTACCACGACAAATTTCTTATACAATACCTCAAGTATGGCTTCCCCTTGTCTGCCACAGATCTCAGCTTAACTCACAATAAGGAAGTCACCAACCATCATTCAGCCACTCAGTTCCCTGCAGCCATTGACCACTATCTTAAAAAGGAGGTGACTTTAGGTGCCATATTGGGCCCCTATGATAGCATTAACTACGAGCACCTGCATTGTTCCCCCCTACTTACACGCCCCAAAGATGGGGACAACAGGAGAGTCATTTTGAACTTGTCTTTCCCTGCTGGGGCGTCATTAAATGACGCGGTCACCAGGAACCTTTTTGATGACAGGCCATTTACCCTACGTTTTCCTACCATAGATGGCATTCTTGATAGTATCAGAGATATACAGGGTACTCCCATGTTGGCCAAGATTGATGTGGCCAGGGCTTTTCGTAACCTGCGTGTGGACCCAGTCGACGCCTTCAAATTTGGCATAAAATGGCATAATAAATATTACCTTGACGTTGCGTTGGCGTTCGGCTGGGTCCATGGCAGTGCGTCGTTTCAAATGACGTCTGACGCCATATTGCACATCATGAGACGTCACGACTGCAAAATCTTTGCCTACATAGATGACTTCATCATAGTTTCTAAAAAAAATGACGCTATGCGTCATTATCAAGCTCTCTTTGACCTGTTTACAGAGCTAGGCCTTCCCATGAACCAGGACAAGCTCTCCCCTCCCACTAGAATTCTTACATGCCTGGGGGTTACCATTGATCTTGATAAAAATCTAATATATATAGAGCAGAGTAAGATGGAGGAAATCTATAAGGAATGCATTCTATCCAGGTCCAAAAAATCTCTTACCAGACGTCAATTCCAATCCCTTCTGGGCAAATTGATTTACCTCCACAAGTGCTGTAAACCCGCCAGGATCTTTGTCAATAGAATACTGTCTTTATTTAGGGAAAGTTCTGGGGCCAAAAGGATCCACCTTACACAAGAATTTTTCATGGATCTGGACTGGTTCATTACCTTTCTTCCAAGATTTTCGGGATCTTCAAAAATTTTTAAGTCAGATATCAGACAGATGAACTCACTGAATGTGGACGCCTGCTTGACAGGAGTGGGGGGCGTTTGGAATAACAGGGTATATGCAGCTCCCGTCCCCACTTATGCAAACTTTCAGCCCAATATAACCCATCTAGAAATGCTTAACATCATGATAGCCCTAAGGCTGTGGGCCACAGACTGGGCTGGATCCTCAGTAACTTTTCACTGTGACAATCTGGCGGTTGTCCAGGTGGTTAACTCTGGCAAGACCAGAGACAAATTTCTCAATGCATGTATCAGGCATATCTGGTTTATCTCGGCGGTTCATGACATTGACCTTCACTTGGCTCACATCCAAGGTCACAAGAATTTCATTGCTGACTCCCTATCTAGAATTTACTCACAGAAAGGCATATCCATCAATAATTTCACCACACTTGTAAACAATTATGAATGGGAAAGAATTCCTTTGACATATTTTAACCTGGACATTCGTATATAATTTCAGGATCTCACCAAGACCCTCAGGGCCTCCTAACTTCGGCATGGAACAGAGTGCTGACAGCATACAGACCTTCAACAGACCAAGCTCATAGAACTCATTTTTCAACATATCTTTCAGTCTTGTTGTTCTATTCTCTTCCATTGAACGTTTCAGCTCAAAATATCTTGATTTTTCTAGAATTTTTGGTGAAAAATCACCTGTCTCCTAGGGTGGTTAGGAACTACTTTGCATCCATCTCTTCCCTGGCTAAGTTCTATCACATGGATTCTTCTGACCTCTCTCACCCTGCTGTTTTCAGGTTCCTCAGGAGCTTATCCATTAATTCCACCTTTAGGCCCACCCCGAGGGGTGTCTTTTCCATTAGGATAATGTATGATATCTCAAAAGCTTGTGATTCACTTCAGGACCCCATCTTATATAGGGCCATTTTTCTCACAGCATTTTATGCATTCTTAAGACTATCAAACATAGCTCCACATTCCATTCGACAGTTCTCTCAGTCCAAGCATTTCTTGAGGAAGGATCTCATCTTTGCCCCCCCAGGAGCTCATCTTCTAATTAAGTGGACAAAGACCATCCAGGATTCAAACTCTTCCCACATGGTTCAGCTCCCAGAGGTCGATAATTTTTACTTATGCCCTGTTAGAGCTCTTAGAGCACTTTTGCAATCCAGACCCCTACCTTTCACAGCCCCCTTGTTTGCTACCTCATATCACCCCCATCTACAAGTCATAGATACACATGTTAGAGATGCTCTGAAAGTTGTGCTCAATATCCTCAACATATCACCGGTAGGTCATGGCTTCCACTCCTTTCGGCGTTCGGGAGCCACTTTTGCATTTGATAATAATATTCCTCTCCAAAACATCATGGCTCATGGATTATGGCGAAGTTCCTCTGTTTGGACCTACCTCCAGAACGCCTCTCAAGCCCCCTCCATCATCCCTTCTACCTTCTCTTCCGTTATCCCCACTTTCTTCTAGTTTGGCTTTGGTGGTTTTAAAAATTTTTCATTTTTACACTCATAATTTTTAAATACCTGTTTTTAATCCTATCTATGTATGTCTACACTAACATGTAAATAAATGCCTCAAGAATACCCTCACTTTAACTTCATAACCACTGTGACCTGTCCACAATGACCTTTTGAGCTCGTATAACCTTGACCTGGTCTCGCTCCAACTGGTATGAGCACGGCTTGTGAGGGGCCTGCTACTGCAGTTGGAGGCGACCTTAAACCCAGTCTTTTATTTATTTTTATTTACACTTTAGTCATTCTTGTTTACCACCCACTAGCCAATAGGAATTAAGCTATACCCTATCGACCATAATTGAATTGACCTTCTGCCATATTTATTTTCAAAGTCAATGAATGAACAAGTTCTGCCCACCACCACTACCCTGGTACATCATAAGCTTCAGTGTGAACTCACTGGTTTGGTAGGGCTATCCCTATCGCAATTTAGCCGAATTTTTGGCTAAAACTAGGTTGGGCCAGGCTGACCCTGGTTCCCCCTCTCAATTATGACCTTCCAACGAACTATGACCTTTCGACCTCCAAGGATTGATCCACTTGGAGGAGTGATGTAGGATCCTGTGTCTGGTGATGCCCCCTTAAGTTGGTACCTTAAGGTCATGTAACATGTAATCCACTTTTCACAGTAACCCTCTTGGGCCTTGACCCCTTATGGCTGTCCCACCATAAGGGAGGTCTCCTGTTGTAGGGATTGATGTGGGCCTTTGTAGTCTAGGGATAGGCTGGACCAGGCTGACCCTGGCTCCCCCTTCTGACACATTCACTTTCGTCACGATTTTTGACATATTAACCAACATGCCAGTTGCATGTTGACGAATATACCATATGAATATAAAGAATACTTTGTGGATAATTTGTATGTGTCTGTGATATGTATCAGTATGCATGTTGACGAATATACCATATGAATATAAAGAATACTTTGTGGATAATTTGTATGTGTCTGTGATATGTATCAGTACATGCTATGATGGTGGTTTTAAAAATTTTTCATTTTTACACTCATAATTTTTAAATACCTGTTTTTAATCCTATCTATGTATGTCTACACTAACATGTAAATAAATGCCTCAAGAATACCCTCACTTTAACTTCATAACCACTGTGACCTGTCCACAATGACCTTTTGAGCTCGTATAACCTTGACCTGGTCTCGCTCCAACTGGCAATGTCACTGAATTTGATATGCATTCAAAACGTCAGACATGCTCTTTGAGTTTTAGTGAGTCTTCATAAGAGAAAAACTTAAACCAAAAATCTCAGGCTTTTATTGTCTACTGGACGCTGTATTTGACCCAAATATCAGAAAAAAACAGACTTGGTTACTTTTTTGGTATCCCCAATTCCACATACTGTACATAAAAGTGTTACAATAGGAAAACTTCCCGAATGAAATTTACAGAAAAAATATGTCACGAATGAAGATGACAATATTATACAAGTGCGAAGCATGAGTATTATATTGTTAATCTTCATGAGTGATATATTTTTCTGTATAAGTCTGATGAGCGATGTTTTACTTTTATTATCCACCATTTTGTATTTAAATAATACAAATATTAAATGAGAGAACGTGAAAAGGGCTGTCAAACAGGAGTGGCAACAGTGAATATAAAAACTTCAATATTTAACTTGCAATATCTCAGTCATTTCTGCATGGATTTTTATAATTTATATATGTTAACATGAACAGAAGAGCTGTAACAATACCTTTCTAATGAAAACTTATACATATTTGTAAGTTACATACTTTTTGAGATATTGTTGAAAAAACGAAAGTTATTCACACTCACTATCCATAGTACCGGGGTACCGGTGTATACAAAAATAAGCCTCGGTCTGTATTTCCCCGTATTTAGGGCCAATATGTGGTGTGGTGGATAATAAAAATTCATCTACCAGTGCTGATTTTTCGTTAATATTTCTCATATTATGTCACATTCAATATGTTATGCACGTCATTAGAAAGGTATGATACAAAGCTTCTATTAAAATCCAATCAGAAATAACGTTTGAAATAATGTATTCTCCATTCCTGGAGATCATGTAAGTTCTGCAGTTCTATTTTTGCTATTTGCTTACAGTATGGTTTTACTTTGCACTTGAATGTAAACTAGTCTTTTAGTTACCTGTATTATTTAGTATTAAAATACATAAATAATATACTAAATTAAAATGAAAAAAAATCACTTTATTTCAGTAGAATGTCTTTCTCCTTTTTGGAACAAACAGTTTAGTAATAGTTTGGTCTTACTATTGAATTGATAAAAATATACTTATAAATGTGTGGACCGCCCCCCGGTGTAATAGCTTTTAAATTGTAGTGCAACACAAACAGATATTTGAATGAAATAATATTTTGTTAGTAACACGCAAGATGACTGTCACGATATAGTCAGTGGGTTTATATGCTTTATATGATATAATTGATTGTAGACAAGGAAGCAGTGGTTCATTTAACTAAAGAATTATCATCAGCACTGAGTCAGTAATAGGTATTAAATCACACCTGAGAGTTTTTCGTTTGTTAAAACTCTCCAATGTCTTCCATTAATGGGCAGTTGTTGTGGAAACCCCCTTTTTTGCACATTTCTAATGAAAGCCCTTTGCTGTTTATTTCAACTAAATTATCATAAATACAGAAAAAAATCAAACTAGAACTAAAGAAATAAACAGTAATGAGTTGAGAGAACATCTTCAAAATTACAATTAAATAAAGCGGTGTAGTTTAAATAGGTTAAAAATAATGGACACCTACTTGCCTATTAAGCTATTCATATGTAACTACAATGCCCTTTTATATACAAGGTGGATAGATCCGACTGCATTATGCCTTGCTAATAATATTACAGTCAACATATATATTAATCCGTACTACAATACACACTCTCACTATAAGTACTTATACATACTACATAAATCCTTTTTCTTAAGTTCTGTTTAACATAATCTGTGCATACTTCCGTGTGGTTTAATGGGAAAAACAGGCACTATAAACCGAATAATTCATAATCTGGCATTTGTATATTCTCGTTTCCATTGTAAGGTGTTGTTTGTAGTGCTATTTGTAAGCCCCTACAAAGTTAAAACCTTTCTTAAATTTACTTTTTCCCCTTATGTCCATAGCCTCACAATCAGCTATCTGAAACCTCCCGAACAACCAAACTAAATATGTGTCTCCCATGTGGTCCGTAAAGGCCAGAGTCTACTGTATATATTTGTCTCTCGTTGTGATAAACATACCTGTGTTGATTGAGACTCCTCAAATAAATTCAACAACTTGGACATATGAAGGTTTGAATCATAAGCTGCCTCTGATATTTAGCAAGCAAAGGAGTAAATATCAGCAGAAGCTTCATGCATTTCTAACTTGTACATAATATAAGCACCCATGTGACAATAAACTGACCTGGTTGATTGTTTTTCTGATACTTTTTCCAGTTTTTCATTTATTTAGTATCAACTTAGATTATAGTATTTTTTACCAACAACTAATTATTATATTTGGTTCATATCTGATTGCATAACTTGTTTAAATTACAGTTACATTTCATGGAAATGTGATTATATCTCTTGTAGTACAACTCAATGAATTCCACACCAGTGTCCAAAGTAAATCAGTCTTGTCTTGGTTTTAACTTTGTGACTTTTTATATGACTAAATCAGGACCTTTCATGAATGTTGTCCTATGGTTCGAATTTACTTTGTATTTTCAAAGAAAAGAACTATTTTCTAAAAAATAATGCAGGATAAGAAACATTATTACAGTAAGAATTGAAGAGTTCCTCGAATCTGTGAATCCATAAGATTATATTGGCAAATTGGATACAGCTGCTTTGTAAAAAGCAAGTAAAATGAATAGTTTTGTTAGTCACAACTATGAAGGTTTGACGATAAAGTTGTATGGAAATAACCTTTAATGACAACTCTAAAATTCCTTAATGAGAGTCCGCTGAGAATCACAGCGTTTGTGAATATCAGCACAGATGAAACCCTAACACACGTATGTGAGAAGAGAACAACTGGTTCACACCTCAAATAAGTTGTAGTTTGGAGGTATGTCTTGCAAAATTAGGAAGTAACAAAAGTGTATAGAATTGAACTTACAGTATGTCATCCTATCACCACTGCTATCTTGTCTGGTACGTCTGGTATGAAAACATCATGAATGAAGATGATAATATTATACTTGTACACAATATGAGTAATTTATTGCCTTCTCCATTTGATATTTTTTGTATATGTGTTATGTAGGATGTTTTACTTTTATTATCACCCATTTTGTGTGAACAACAAGTAAACTATGTCACAAGTAAATATGAAAATAGCATCGGAGATGCCCATACTCCACAGAGCTGGAAATTAGTTTTCAACACCATGAGATATAGAAGAAGTGAAGCAGTATAAAGATCAAGAGAATTTCAGAGGAAACAGTGTCAGTTATGTAAAGGTGCAAATGATGTTTAAGTAGAGAAGAGAGAATTTAAGAGAGAGAAAATGTATGTAAAAGTAAACTATCAATACAAAACACTTCAAGGTGACAGCATTAATTATTTAACCGAGAATTTACCTTCTACACCATACAGTTTTCAAGATGCAGCCTGGACAAAATTTTTAAAAAGTCAAGATCACTGCAACCTCATAAAAGAGGAAATCGAGGTCACACCATAATATTGCACACTTACACTCCTAACCAATGTCCCTAACCTTATGTCTCTGTATTACACCAAAAGACGACCGAACCACAACCTTATGTATACCAGGACCAGACCTTTGGTTACCATAGTAAGAAATACATATGCGCACGCACAAAATTGTCTGTGCATGCCCACTTTATCGTGGTACCTAAATCAGATGCACAAATTTTAAACAGTTTAAAACTTCTGTATCACTGGCAAGGTAATGGACAGTTCACCAGTGACACGCAATGTTGCATACAGATAACAGACATTGATCCAGGTCATCACTGCAAAGGTCAAAGGTCAAATCAAGGTCACATCATGATGCTGCACACCTACAGCCCTCAACGAATGATCCTGTTAAATATCAACTTCGTACAACTCATGATTTCTGTGAGCTACAGCCCAGACATAATTCTTAATCCCACCCAACCAGCGGGACGCCAAGGGTTAGAAACTTCAATCTACACTTGAGAGTTTTCCACAATTTCTGTAAGGATTTTAACACATCAAAACAAGCAGAAACTCTCTAAAATATATTTTAATGTTTTATATGTATACAATTAATAGTTCATATGTTCCCCAAATGACCCTTGGGCTTCTGTTTCAGTGAGTGACGAACTCTTCAAGTAATAGTCACACACATACATACACATCCCACCCAACATGCACCTAACATTCAACACATGACAAGTCTTTGTGTGTGTTCCATCTGCCTTTTTTTTTTAATATAATGAAACTAAAAAAAACTCACAGAAATTTACCAGGATGCCCCAGCAAACATCAACAAGCAATCATCTTTAAAGCATTGTGATTTTCAATGCTGCTAGTTTCTGTAAATTGTGTGCTACATTATGGCAACGGGAGTATAAAGTACTGCAACGTGAAGCAAAATACACTGCCAATACTTTTCCTTACTGATTAACACAAAATAAAAAGAGAAAAATATGTCTTATCTTGGCAAATTAGTGTCACGACTGTTAATGAAACAGATTATGAATATTGACATAACCTCATTCCAATAGAAGACAAAATGGTGGCTATCCTCTTTTCTCTAAAAGTCCTAATACAAGTTTTTCATTAACTTTTAAGAATATTATTGGTAAGCGAGTTTACTTTGTGCATATGTCATACAAATGTGAACATTTATTTTGTATTTGTTTAAACATAAACACTGTTGTTAATGTACTGCTTAACCAGTGAATTTTGTCACATTGATCAGTGAAGTTTGTCAACTGCTATAAAAAAACTCAAGGACTAGCAATATCCACATTTAAATCAACGGAATAGCTGCTTTTCGACAGCAAGTATAATTGGTTGCTCGGTAAGGTAAAACAAAAATAATTTATTCTTAAATTCAGTCCTCTATTTACAGTAATAATTCTTACAATATATATGTGTTAATATACAGTACTCACATCAATTAATTATCGTAATTTCGTAGTTTCTATGTCACAGACAAAGTCTGTTTTCACTTACAAAGAAAAGTTGCCGGACAGAAAAATAAAATACAAGTGACAAACTTCACTGAATGAGCAGAAGCTTTGTTTTTGTGGAAGCACAATCACAACTTGAATTACAATGTGAAAACTAATAGCTTAGTAGATTTGTTACAATTCTGCTAACTGATATTGCTAATAAAATATACTTACTTTGACGTAACGTAACTTTATATAATGCTTTTTTCACTGTAAATCAACAACAAAAGAGTGTTATGAAATATGCGTCTGAAGTGCACAACGCCCAAGCAGGATATGAACAGAAAGTCAATATCCAAAAATATATTCAAGTGGGCATGCATTATTTGAAGGCAGAAAAACTTTAAAATAAGGCTGCACAAAATATTGTAGTTATTTGGGTGGAACATACCTAAGATCATGCTAAACTAGATAGCATTAGCCATATAAAAACTAATTAATTTCTCTATTTTTAGATTCAGGAAATGATGTCATAGGAATAATATCGTTATATAATCTGCAGCAAGACTATAAAATACAATATACATATTAAAATCAACTGTACTCAAGTGAGTCTGCTATTGATACCTTTCTAACATTACATTTTTTCTAACACTGAATGCAATCAATCATTTCTGAGCCTCCCCCACCCCTGTATGCATATACATGTAAGGAGTTGCTAAAGTGAAATACTGAACATTGTCTTTCCAAAATTGTACCCCATACAAGATGTTCAAAGTAACCTTAAAACCAAACTAAAATAAATACTATTTACCACTTCATCTAATAGTGTAGTTTCCTTTTCCTTTCAATGATATTAAAATACGAAGTTTATATTATACCTTTTCTCAATGTTTATCTTACATTCAAAAATGATGACTCTAAGGTGCAATACCAGAAACCAGTTCAATAATCATTATTCCATAGACATAACAGGGTATTTTAGGTGCAAAGATGGGAAAGCCATTTCAAAGAGATAATATTTTAGCTTTCCCTGAGGCAGGCAAGAGTGGGGCAGAATGATCATCATCAGGTAAACTATTCCAAGCTGTGGGAGCATCAAAGACAAAACTGTGACTGAAGTGTGTTTTAGATGTATGTACAAATGGATAGAATTGAGGGTCCTTCAAAACAATTTATCTGATTGGCTATATCTTGTGCCATATCTAACACAATGAATAGGCAAAAGAGGACCAAAATAGCTGGGATGACCACTGTGAAGAAACTTACAAAACAAAGTGAAAGTTTTGACGATAGAGCTAAATTTGACTGGCAGCCAATGGAGTTGTTTAAGAATAGGAGATACCTGTGTGTATCTATCAAAGTTTGCTACAATCTTCACAAGTGTGTTTTGGATACACTAGAGTTTACACATGTTAAATCTGGACTGACTTCTGAACAGAGAATTACAATAGTCAGGACGATTACAAACAAAGGCATTTGCTGCCAGGATAGCAGTATTATCCCTCAGGAACTGAGATCACACATTTGAACAAAATAAATCTTGCAAATATTGTGCACACAATCAGCAAAGGAAAAAGTTACATCGAACCAAACAAAATTCTTTACAACCACATGGGTGTATGAAATTACCAATATCAGGAAGGTAAAAATCTAATTTCTTGAGCTGAAAATTTGACAGAACGGTGATGAATTCTGAAATCTAATGAATTCTGATGAACCCATGAGGTGGATTCTTTGATTTTTTTGTACAGAAAAAGCAAATTGATTGACCAAAGATCATCACAAAATCTATGTATGTTTATTTTTTATGATACATGTAGTAAGAAATATAATCTATTTTAGGAACAGCAAGACATGAGAAATCAAGGTACAATTTCACTTACACATGATCTGAGACCAAATTGCTAATCAAAGCAAAATCACTTGGGCTTAACATCAGGTCCAGTATATGTCACACTTTGTTGGAAGTGTCTAGCTGGTTAAGAAATTTTCTTTTGTCACTAATTTATATCCAAATGAACATTAAAGTCACCACAAATATAATGAAAGAAGTGACGGATGATAATAACCCAGAGAAAAACAAGTAATCATCCAGAAAGGCAGAAGTTACAAAAGTGCTCAATATCATCAAGGGTTTGTTTCCACAAACATTTTATAAACCTGTTGTCACTCGTGTCATAAAGGAATCATCTCTACCAAGTGATAATATACAGAATTATCATCAAGTGTGGGGCTTTGTTAGAAGAATAATACTGGCACTATAGCAGAAATTTAGCGGGGGGGAGCCTGGGCGGAGCCCACTACCTGTCCGCTATAGTGCTAGAGCCTAGGAGGGAATCCTTGACCAGTGATGTCATCAGTCACATGACTGGTGATGGACAGGTAGCGGGGGGTGCCTAGAGGGAATCCTTGACCAGTAGCAAAGTGACCAACAAAGCTACGTAAAGCAATTTATTTCTTGCAAAAAATTTTTAAAATGAAAAAAAATCTCTTAAATAAGCTTAAATGTCATGTTAGAATAGAAATAATCCACTCGTGCTCATGGTTTTGCATGGCATTTAACCATGTCACTTCCGGATAATTTTACTCAGCCTTCGGCTTCGTAAAATTATTACCGGAAGTGCCATGGTTAAATGCTGTGTAAAACCATGATCACTCATGGATTATTTCTACAATAATGATGAAAAATAATTATTATAATTATGCCAGATAACGAGCTATGTAAGGGTAAATTTATAGTAAGAATAGTGTTTTTATGTATAAAATCACAAAATAGTGGGTTAAAAATTCAGGGGTCACTTAATTCTGAGTATTGGGTACCCCATCTCAAGATATTTTTTGACAAAGTTCCATAAAATCCCCTATTATTGCTCACCGCCATCTTGTATGACATCACGTGTGATGTCATGCATGGCATCATTATGACATCATCATAGTATTGATTTTTGATGACATCACGTGCGATGTCACAAGACAGGAGTTCTTATATAAGCAGAGCCGATAGCTCCCAGGTTCATTCAAGGTCTAAACTTTGAAGAGTAAAGACCTACCACAGGACAAAGAGGTGAGCTAATGGTAAGATATATTTTAAATAAACAGATTTTTTAAATAAACAGAATCATAATAGTTTAAAAACTTTTAAAAGTATTAAAACAGGCATTTTGTCAAGATATGGTATCCAATCTTAATAATAATAATGGAAATAATTATTATAATGATGCTAGATAATGAGCTACATAGAAGTGCATTTATACTGAGAATAGTGTTTTTATGCATGAAATTGTAAAATACTGGGTTAAAAATTGAGAGTCACTTAATTCTGAGTATTGGGCACCCCATCCCCAGTCATTTTCTGTCAAAGTTACATAAAATCCCCTATTATTGCTCACCGCAATTTTGTATGGCATTATAAAGACCGGAAGTGCGCAGTGAACGAAAAGCCGTCTGTGCGCATAGAATCAGCATGGAGTAAAACCTCCAATAACGGCCCGCTGAGAAATGGAAGTGCTGTTTCGATTGCTCGATTGTATGACGGCAGTAAAATTGTCTGCTTTTACGAGAGCGATAATGCATTCAAAACAATATGGCGGCGTCCTTGTTCGTTTCACCTCATAAAAAGAAAGGCATGTTTTTTGAAACCAGATAGGCCGGTCTTTATAATAGTAATAAATACCTCAGGCTCGGGTGTTTGTTACAGGATATATGCCCGGCAAACATTCTTTAATAATGCCCTCGCGCCTGACGGCGCTCTGGCATTATTTGGAATTTTTGCCGGGGGTATATCCTGTAACAAACGCCCTCACACTCAGTATTTATTACTACATCATTATGACATCATATTATTGATTTTTAATGACATCATGAGTGATGTCATAGTCCAAGGATATAAAGTTTGTGGGTGTTCCACAGCCTAAACCGTGCACAGATTTTCAGCAAATTTTCAGGATATGTTTATCCCAAGAGGATCTAGAGCTGATTAGGTTTTTTTTTGGGGGGAGGGGGGTATCTGCTAATACCTGTTGCCATGGCAATACTATTAAGATCTTTGGCCTTAAAGTTTGTGGGTGTTCCACAGCCTAAACCCCTGCATGGATTTTTACCAAAATTTCAGCATATGTTTATCCCAAGATGATCTAGAGCTGATTAGGACTTGGTGGGTATTTGGTAATAACTGTTGCCATGGCAACACTTTTAAGATTTTCTAGTCTTAAAATTTGTGGGCGTTCCACAGCCTAAACCCCAGCACGGATTTTTACCAAATTTTCAAGATATGTTTATCCTAAGAGGATCTACAGCTGATTAGGTATTGAGGTGTATCCAGTAATACCTGTTGCTATGGCAACACTTTTAAGATTTTTTGGCCTTAAAGTTTGTGGGTGATCCACAGCCTAAACTTCTGCACAGATTTTTACCAAATTTTCAGGATATGTTTATCCCAAGATGATCTAGAGCTGATTAGGATTTGGTGGGTATTTGGTAATAACTGTTGCCATAGCAACATTTTAAAGATTTTCTAGTCTTAATATTTGTGGGTGTTCCACAGCCTAAACCCCTGCACGGATTTTCACCAAATTTTCAGGATATGTTTATCTTAAGAGGATCTAGAGCTGCTTAGGACATGGTGGGTATTTGGTAATAACTGTTGCCATAGCAACAATTTTAAGATTTTCAAGTCTTAATATTTGTGGGTGTTCCACAGCCTAAACCCCTTCACGGATTTTCACCAAATTACCAGGATATGTTTATCCCAAATGGATCTAGAGCTGCTAAGGATTTGGTGTTTATTTGGTAATAACTGTTGCCATGGCAACACTTTTAAGATTTTCAAGTCTCAAAATTTGTGGGTGTTCCACAGCCTAAACCCCTTCACAGATTTTCACCAAATTTCCCGGATATGTTTATCCTAAGAGGATCTAGAGCTGATTAGGTTTTGAGGAGTATGTGCCTACCACTGTTTCCATGGCAACACTTTTAAGATTTCCAAGTCTAAAAATTTGTGGGTGTTCCACAGCCTAAACCCCTTCACAGATTTTTACCAAATTTTCAGGATATGTTTACCCCAAAAGGATCTAGAGCTGTTTAGGTTTTGGTGGGTATCCATTTATACATGTTGTCATGGCAACACTTTTAAAATTTTCGGATCTTTCGGGTTATTTCTAAAATCTTTAATGTTCTCTGTAACCTAAAATATTGCAGCTAGCTTCATCAGATATGCACAAAATATAAATGGACAGAAAAGCTTGCCTGAGAGTAATTGTGTCCTTTTTTGAAACAAAATGGCTGCCATATCACATCTTTAATACCAAATAGGAGGGTCTTCATAATAAAATGGCCTTATATCTCCCTTATAATTGTTTCTAGAGCTTTAAAATATGAAAACTACTTGTGAGAAATCATGGCCCTGTGAACCTTTTGCAGAATATCTCGTGGATTCTCTATACTTCTTACAACAGAAGTTGTTTATAAGATTTTCCCAAATCTTAATGTTGCTGGCCATTTTGCTGTACCTGCGGGCTGGGGTTCTTTCCTGCCGAGGCTGGCTATTTTTTTAAAAAATATGCAGTTATCAAAGGTTAAATAATGGAAAATGTCCGATCAAAAATTTTAAAAAGGTGCAAAAAGGCAAAAGTCAATGAAAGAATCATTTTTACAAGGAATTTAAACTATATATATATGTATATGTACATCTATTGGTCACATGCAAAGTTTAAATATATTTTGTTGTTGTTATATTATAAATTTTGATAACTATATAAGGACAATAGAAATTGTAAAAAGGCAAAAACCGAAAGAAAACAACAAAATAGTTAACAGTACAACAGTTTCCTGAAATTTTACAGATTTGTTGTAGTAGAATGGTTAAGGCATTGAACTGGTGAGCTGCTGGTTGTTGGTTCTAAATCTGGCTGGACCTCAATCTTTGTTTTTCTTCATTATTATTATTTTTAACTCAAATTGCATAGCTCATTTTATTGAATAACATTATTTATTTAACATTTTGAAGCGAAGTGATTTTACAATGCAATTGTAATTATTAATGCAATTGTATCTATTTTCTGAAGGTCCCACGGTTCAAATCCCACTCCCTATTTTTTTTCACTATATTTTTTTAAAATTTAAGGTGAAGTATGAATTCTGACAGCGATGAAGAGATTGTGCTCTGCTATGAGAATTTCATACAACAGCAACAGCGGCAGGAACTTTTGAACCTATTCTCTGACACATCTACAGTAAGCATGTAAGCAGTTTTCAGCATCATTGGTGAAATATAAAAATAATAATAATAATAAACGGTTACGGTGCCATGATCTATAAATGATATATAATTATAATGTCTTTTTTGTTTCTCTATATTTTAACAGCAGTGCACATTCAAGGACAGCAACAGAGAGAGATGAATCACAACAAGTCATGGCTATCAGTCCACTGCAGTCAAATTCTGAGTAAGATATGTTTTATTTAATTTTTGTTGATTTCATATATAAAACAAAGATATGAGTTGTATCAAAATTAAATGCAGGAAACTAATATACTGTTATTTAAAGTGGCCTGAATTTGAAATAATTTCATTTCACAATAAAAAATTTAAATTTCCTCCCACCTGTAGCCAAAGACCATAGTCGTGAAATTATAAGATGCATTCTGTACATCCAACTGTCCGTACTTGTGTGAGTCCATTTCTCATGTTTTACATAAACCATTATATCTTAGTTATTTATGAAGATATCCTTACCAAATTTGCATGGAATGTTTATGCCATGACACTATGTAGAAACATTTTATCCTCATTTTGAAAAAAATGAAATGGTCGCCATATCTGGTTGTTTGAAAACTATTAGCATGTTTTAAAAATTTAAATATTAAAGCTAGCTTCATCAAATTTGCACAAAATGTTTATGAAAACATGTCTGTAAAAAGTTTTGGTCTCATTTTGAAAAACAAAAGGGCTGCCATATCCAATTGTTTCAAAAAACTCATTAACTTGTTCTAATAGTTTAAATAGTGAAGTCAGCATCATCAGACTTGTACAAATTGTTTATGGCTAGGAAAGCTTGCCTCAGAGTAATGATGGCCTAATTTTGAAAACAAACTGGCCATCATATCACATGTTTAAGATTAAATGTGGTTATCACATAGGAAAACACACATTCCCCTTATTATTGGTTCCAGACCTTGAAAATGTCAAAACAAGTTGTGGGAAATTATAGCCTGCAAATCGTTTACAAGTGTCAAATTTCAGCTTTGGCCTCTGCTTCAAGGTTAAGTGGGATAAACATATCAAAAAGGCTTCATACCTCCCATATTATTGGTTCAAAAACTTTGACATGTGAAAGCAACCTGCAGCGAATCAAAGTGTAGAATTTTAACTTTGACCCCTGCTTCCTATATGATGCTAAACAGGTCTAAAGAGGTCTTATATCTCCCTTATTACTGGTTCTACAGCCCCAAAATGTGAAAATAACCCATAGAAAATCATGTCTTGCAAATCTTTTGCAAGTATCGAATTCATTCTTTGATCCCTCTTCAAGTTTCAGTTGGGTCATCATATTGAAAAAAGTTTTTTATCTTCCTTATTATAGCTCCTTGGGCTTCTTCATGGTCAGATTTTTTAATTAACTCAATTTCTTTGTATAAGGGTTCAAAACTACCAATAATACTAATAATAAATCTAAGCTTCCTTTCAATGGTAATATAATGAAAAAAATATAACTGTCCATATTTTTTTGTTAATTGTTTATTGTCCTATCAGTCTCAAAAGCATAATGTTGTTTTATTTTTATTTTTCACTACAGGTTTATGTCATTTCTAGACAGTGCCCTTGATATGACACCATTATCTGGTATAACCTACCCAGTCCATAGTCCAGTTCACTTTAGTCCCCATTTTTCTGCTTCCTCATCATCAGAAACAAGGACACTTGGTAGTTATGATACCCCTCAAAATCTTTCCATCCGACCTCCTACCTTCAACGATGCACCTTCTATCAGGGGTGAAATTATGAATGACCATACATTTGATGATGATATTGATGCTGACAGTGGTGATGTTCACGAGGGTCCTCTCTTTATGAGTACACCAAAAAGGCAAATATGGCAAAGGGTGATTGATGATAATGAATGTAATAGTGACACATATGCAAAGAATTATGATGGAGAAAATGATTATGATGATGATGATGACAATGGCCCCTTCTTCACCAGTACACCAAAACATAAAGTGTGGTACAGAGAAGCTACTGCTGGAGGTGGTGGTGCTGATGATGATAGTGATGGAAGTGACACAGATGATGATCCTGATGATGATAATAACCATCGTGGTGGCTTAGATGATGGAGATGCTGATGATACTTCAAGGCAATCTGTACAGTCCTATTACATTGGTGACCAGGATGAGTACAGTCAATTTTCTTGCACAGATAGTTTAGACTTATTTCTGATGAACCAATCCAACCTTGTTTTTAATGATCAAGATTCTGGACTGATGAGAGAGACACATGATGATTTTAAAATTTTTGTTCCAGAGAACAATCATACCCCCAAAGCACATGGAGAAAATGATGATGATGAAGAAGAAGATGAACATACTGAAAATGACATAGAAGAGGCAGTGGATATAGGGATCAGAGGTCCAGAAGGAGGAGAAGAAGATGAACCAAAACAAAGTCAAGTAGGTCATGGAAGAAGAAACTACACGATCAGAAAACTAAGATCTAAATATATACAGAAATACCAAAGTGAAAGAGAGTCATGGGAAGTGCAACTTCATTTAAACCGCATGAACTATGGGGCTGATTCTTTCCATCAGGCACTGGTGAATACCTTTAATGAGATCTTAGACAGAGTGTCAGGTGGTATGCAAGATAATGACCGCATCCGATTTGTGTTCAATCACCCAGCACTGAATAAATCCCATCAATCTTCCCCTCTTGCGCAGGGGTGATGTTGATGCAGAACGTATTATGAGTGAGATTGAACGGGTGATTCAGTCAAACGAAGGATTTGATATTGATGACCTTTTCACCATGGACATTATCAAAGTTCATTTACCAAAAGGTAGAAAATTCATGAACAGAAGTGTGCCCGTATCAAAGTTATTGCATGGCAAAAAGTCCATTGTTGCAATAAAAACAATGACAATATGTGCATGGCAAGGATCTTAGTAACAGCCATAGAAAAAGTGGATGATGACCCCAGGTGGAAGGTAATTTCTGACAGCAGATGTGGGAAAGACCAAATGCTGCAGCAAATGGCAAGGGAACTCTGTGATCAGGCTGGAGTAGATCCCAACAAGGCAGCTGGAATACCTGATGCCAAAACGTTTCAGTCAAAATTGATGAACTACCAAATTGTGATCCTGTCCAAAGAGCATTTTAATGCCATTGTATATGCATGGCCTGAACACAAGGAAAAACGACTGTATCTTTACCATCATGACAAACATTTTGATGCAATCACCAGTATAACCGGATTTTTATCCAGATCTTACTACTGCACACATTGTGAAACTGGTTATCAGAACAGATGGAATCACACTTGTGAGAATGTGTGCAAAGAATGTTTTTCAACCACTTGCACTGGGTTGAAAGTTAAGGAAAAAAGGTACTACTGTGACAAGTGTAACCGGACCTTTGGCAACCAGCAATGTTTCCTGGTCCACATCCAGATGCCGGAAAAGGGAAAGTCCATTTGTGAAGAAGTCAGTGCTTGTCAAAAATGTGGCAAAGTTGTGTTTTCACAGATGAAGGCTCCAGAAAAACACCATTGCAGGGAGAAAAAGTGCTCAACTTGTGGGCACTACATTCCTCTGGAAGGAAAAGAACATTAATGTTTCTTGAAAAAGTTGAAGAAACATCCACTGGCAGACTTTGAAAAAGATGATGTGGAGGTAGATCCATCAGATGAAAATGATGTTGAGCTTCATTCTGACCCTGATGATAATGATGATGATGAAGAGAGCAGCGACAAAGAGCCAACAAAAACAACTGTGTATTATTTTGACTCAGAAGCAGAGAACAGTGGGAACATATATGCAACTGTGTGTGTGTGATTAACGAAGAAGGATCAGAAAAGAAAGTATTTTATGGAAAATCGACTTTAAAACATTTTATAGCCTGGTTGCTAGAACACAAACACTGCATATTCATTGCCCACAACTTCTCATTCTGAGGGGACTTGTGGATGAAGGCATTTCCCCCAGAATCACCCCCAGAGGAGGTAAAATTTATCCTTGGACTTGCCCGGGAGAAAACTAAAGTTCATTGACTCGTTTTTGTTTCTGCCCCTTGCCTTCCAAAAACTACCCGCTTGCTTTGGTATAGAAAATCTAAACAAGGGTGACTAGGGTGACAATGACAGAGTCAAGATAAGGTACCATTTCAATTTCAAGAAGGAGCTAATTGACTACTGTCTGAATGATGTGGAAATTCTCAGGGTGTCAGCAAATTCCTTTCAGAAGGAATTCATAGCAACCACTGGTATAGACCCTTTTGCAAGGAACATAACAATGCCAAGTGCATGCATGGCTGTTTTCAGTACACATTTTCTCAAAGAAAATACAATTGCAGTTATTGGTGATGAAAAAAGACCACAGCCCATAGCAAGAAGAGCATTCACTACCTCCTCTGTAAGGAATTGACTGATGGTGTGACACTGAAACATGCCAGGAATGGTGGAGAAGTGAAGATTGGTCCTTACCAGGTTGATGGCTATGATGAAACCACTGATACCACTTATGAGTTCATGGGATGCTTTTGGCATAGGTGTCCACGTTGCTTTGCAAGGAAAACATTCAATAAAAAGCAAGGGAGAACAATGGGAGAAAGCCATGGGCAAGAAAGAAAAAAAATCATAAATAGAGACAAGGCTGAATACTATAGCACCATCATTAGTGATAACAGCTGTGATGAAGTTATGGCATACACTTTGTCAAGTCCTCAATAGTGGTCAAGAGAGTACTCTCCCTCCTCATCAGTCTGAGAAATCCTTAGCAAACAAATTTGCTTCCTTCTTTCATAAAAAAATCAAAAGGATTCGTGATATGTTCACAGCCTCTTCGGCAACAGTCATATCACCCATGTGTACACCTCCCAACCTACCTTCCTTCAATGAGGTCTCGGAGGACGAGGTACTAAAAATCATCAAAAATTCCCCTACAAAATCATGTCTTTTAGATCCAGTCCCTACTTTTCTTTTGAAAGATTGTGTGGAAATTTTACTCCCGTCAATTACAAAACTTGTCAATCTGTCATTGGCTGAGGGTGTATTTCCTCAAAAATTCAAGAAGGCAGTTGTCACTCCTCTCATTAAGAAAGCATCACTTCCAAATGAGGATTTGCAAAATTATCGACCGGTATCAGGACTATGTTTCATGTCAAAATTGGTGGAGTGTGTAGTTGTTAAACAGCTCATGCAACATATCAATAGTAACAATCTTGATAATCCTAGGCAATCTGCATACAAAAGTGGTCACTCCACAGAAACCGCCCTGCTGCTTATCAAAAATGAGATCCATCTCTCACTATCACGGGGCGAGCCTACTGCATTGGTCTTACTGGATCTGTCAGCTGCGTTCGACACAATTGACCACCCGACTCTTCTTAATTGTCTTAAATCATGGTTTGGTGTGTCTGGCACAGCCTTGAAGTGGTTCACGTCCTATCTCAGCCACCGTTTTCAGGCAATTAAAATTGGGTCAACCCTCTCTGATTTGCATGAGCTGTTGTTTGGAGTACCACAAGGCTCCGTCCTTGGTCCTCTGCTGTTCTCCTTATACACCACTCCTTTGAGTAAGGTTATTGGAACGCATCCTGACATCAAATACCACTTTTATGCAGACAACACGCAGTTGTTTATTCATATCTCTCACAAAAATGCAGCCCTGGCTTTTAACAAACTGAATTCTTGTCTTCTGGATGTTCAAAAATGGATGTCGTCAAGTATGCTCAAACTAAATCCTGACAAAACAGAGTTTATCACCTTTGGATCCCATGCACAACTCAAGAAATTAGATCCCTATCTCCCAGTTGAGATATTTGGTAATTTCATGCATCCTGCAGTTGTTGTTAAGAACCTTGGTGTCTGGTTTGATGCTAATTTTTCCTTTGCTAACCATGTCCGCAATATTTGTAAGACATGCTTCATTCAACGTGATCTCAGGCGGGTTAGAAAGCACTTGACTGATGAGGCTGCTATCCTGGCAGCTAATGCCTTGGTGAGCAGTCGCCTTGATTACTGCAACTCTCTCTTCAGGAGTCTGTCCAGTCTCAATATGCGTAAACTACAGTGTATTCAAAATACACTTGCCAGGATTGTCACAAACTGTAACAAATACACGCAGGCATCTCCTATTCTCAAACGACTCCATTGGCTCCCAGTTGAATCTCGCTGTATCTTCAAAACTGCCACTCTAGTTTATAAGTTTCTTCACAGTGGTCATCCCAGTTACTTTGGTCCTCTTCTGCCCACTCGTTGCGGAAGATATAGTACAAGATACAACCATCCAGATAAAAGGTTCCTGGAGGTTCCTCAATTCTGTCCATCTGTACATAAATCCAAAAATCACTTTGGCCACAGCTTTGCTTTTGATGCCCCCACAGTCTGGAATCATTTGCCTAATGAGGTACGTTCTGCCCCAACTCTCACCTGTTTCAGGAAAAGGTTAAAATCATATCTCTTCCACAAGGCATTCCCACCTTAGCTTACACTCTATCCGGCGTCTCCGTGGTACTGGACTTGGCAACGGCTATGGACAGATGATTTCTTAAACTTGATTTTTGGTGTTGCGCCTTAGAGCCTGCCTAGCAGAGATTAAGCGCTATAAAAGTACAGAATAGAATAGAATAGAAAGTGGTCTATATTTGGGAGCATGAATGGGATATGCTTGTCCAGGAGAATCCAGAAGCCAGAGAAGTTGTAGACAGCTTTCAATTCAACAGCCCTTTATCACCCAAGGAAGGTTTTTATGGTGGACAAACTGAAGCGGTCCGGCCACATTACTCTGAAGACATAGATGGCGGAAAGGCCAAATATCTTGACTTAATATCTCTATACCCGTACATTAACAAATACACTACTTACCCCATAGGACATCCTGAAATTCTTGTTAGATCACAGGCAAGGAGAACAGAACTATAATCCTGTTTTGGCATGGTGAAGGGTAAGGTGTTGCCACCCAGGGATTTATATCACCCTGTATTACCATACAGGAACAATAACAAGCTGTATTTTCCACTATGTCGCACCTGCACAGAATTACATTCCAGTGAAAAGTGTCAACATGATGAAGAAGACAGGAACCTCTCAGGAACATGGGTGAACACAGAACTTGAAGAATTTATTTATTTATTTGGGGTTTTACGTCGCTTTCAACACTGTACAGGTCATATCACCACGGGTAGTTGGAAGGGCAGAGGAAACCAGTACATACAGTTCGTTAGGGTTCTGTACTGTAAACTGCCGACCAACAGCAAGCAACTACCAGCTTTCCCACTTGAGACCATGCGGGGATCGAACCCCAGCCTCAGAGGTGGGAGGCGAGAGCAAAATGTCTCAATGCTGCTTTTGAAAACAATGGATCTTAAAGATGCCCAAAATTGGACATCTTGCAGCAAATTAAAAAATTTGAAACCTAAATCTAGTTTCGAATAATGCAAACTTCAATGCAGTGAGAACAATCTTGCAAAGATTGCCATAAACCACAAAGCTGAAATTATATTTGTTTGCAAAGACCTGTCCATCATAGAGTTTAAATTAGTTGATGACTTTGTAGTCATGACTGTTTCTATATACTTGGGTAACAAATTTTTAAATTGTCTTGGGTGTCACTCCTTATGGTCTAATTCAGTGTGGAGATAAAGCGCTACAAAAGTAGGGAATGGAGTACAACTAATTTCTGTAATCCTCTCATCTCCATTAGATGATATGACAAATGATATAAACCTTCAGACTAATACAAAATCTAATCAGTAAGCTTCGATGATATTGAAGCTGCATCTAACACAAATATTAATGGTAAATTAAGTCAACAATTATAAAAGAGTGACTCCAGATGTCACTGAGACCTTACAAGTATTAATTTATTGTGGCATACAATACTATTAGTCAGTCATGACTTTGTGTATTTTAAATTGATCTGACAAATCGACATAGAGAACCAAAATAGGCCAGATTGTACATATTTTAAATGGTAAAATTGCAGTAAAATCAATGTAGAAGTACAAGGAACCCTAACCATAAATCCTACAGGTTGAAGGGCCCAAGGTCGAATATGGGGTTTGTAACAGATGGGATCACATCAGGAATGGCCTTCATATCTAACATGCTATCATGACCTTAACGCACACCCAAAAAGGTCAGAGGGAAGTCACCAAACAGCAAAAACTTGTTCACCATTTGGCAACTGAGATTTAGAAACCAGGATTACATAGTGAAAACAAAATATTAGTTCATGACCATGACATATAGTCAGTAGTTTGAATATGGTTACTTTAAGTAATTCTTTAAATTGAGATTGTCTACCTTGATTTGTTCAGGTAGGAAATAGACTGATATAATTATACCAAGTTAGTAAGTACAAAATTAGAGACAACAAAATTTAGGTTGGCCCTATAACTCTTCCGTAGATCCATTATTAATACGTTTGAAATTAGTGTCATCTGTACAATTAAGTTATGCCTCTTGATCAGAGTTTGTTTGGGATGTTTAGGGCAATATATGTTGATATTTGAATACTAACTTGAGTTATGACAAATCCAGCTTTCACTTTCAATTTAATTTCTGTCTATCATTACTTCAGTTACCTGATACAGTATGAGAGGATGTGATTAGATAACAAACCTGGCCACTGAGGACCACATTTTGTTTTAAATCATTAAATATAATGACGGCTGAGAAGAACAACAAGCTTAAAAATAAAATAAATAACTTGCATTTGACACTGTATTTTAAAGTTAAAAAATCTGAGAAAGTAATACATTTTATAAAGTTCCCTTTTATGTTTGAAATTAATATTTCTAATGTGACGGTAAACATTATGTGCCAAAATAAAGATTTCAATAAAAATGGTACTGACATTTACGATAAATAAATCATTATTCTAGAATAAAGAGACATAAAAACTAGAAAGTATTCGTATATTGCAAATCTCCTCCAAGGGGTGTTTCCATTAATTCAAGATTTTTTTGTATCCAGAAAATCACCTCGATCTTTCCCAAAATGTAATTACTTATTGTACTTATTAGCCTCATAAAAAGTTTCATGAATATCTGATCATTATTTTGAAGTAATATCAACCAAAAAGTCATTGAAAACCCATTTAAAATAGGATATTTGAAATAATAAACAAGCATTTCTAATGCTTTGAAATGTTTATATTTTCATATGTTTGGAACTTTAAGTTTATGTTTTCATATGAAATTTATGGTCAATGTTTTTGGAGGGCTTATATTAGTAAAATATAAACGATGAATTTTTTCAAATGTTGAACCAAATCACCTGAAATAACCTATCTTACATAACCCAACATCAAGACAACAGTTATTGAAAAGATGCAACTCAACAAGTAGATTTTTGTCCATGTCTCAAGTCTATGAACGTAGTCTGATCTGAACATTACAGGCATCTAAACTTATTTGAGGCTCACATCAGTCAGATATTCCAAGTCTCATACCTTTTGGCGCCTTTCTGGTCAAGAACAAGAAAATTGATTTGATGTACTTTTCAACATGGGTTCAAATCTGGAGTTCATGCGAAAATCAAACTTACTGTACACAGTCTGAAGCACTAATAGGTACTCCTATACAAGTTATGACACATGGTAGGTGGTGTTCATTTCATAATAACAAACATGCATCTCTGACAACCAGGACAATTGATACGCCTATGGGAAGGCTCCCAGTAGATTGTTGAGATTGGAGGCAGAAACACAAGCAGCATAAAGCTTTTTTCTAAACTTCAAATACATTTTGGTATAAATCTTTAGGGTATAGTGACATTATAATTTACTTTAAAATTCATATTATACAAAGAGGTTTTACATTTATAAACAAAATGTAAGCTTTTACAACCAAAGATTCTAATTTCAAAGTAGCAAATTCACAAGAGTGGGGTTAATAGCTTAAATATTTCCTGAAGGGGGTACTGTAAAAAGTACTAAATAGACCAAAGGAGTCTTAAATAGACCAAAGGACTACATATAAACATACATTTGACTCTGTAACACCTTGTCTGCATTATTCAATCTCATAATGTAGGCTAGGGTTACTGTCTGTGTATTGGAGCTGTATATTGGATCTCCATAGTATTCGAGAATTTACAAAAAAACTGTATTCATTCAACAAAAAGTGCATATAGCCACAAGCATACTTTATATAGTTAAGGATTTTTAACTCATTCATGTTCAGTCAACAATGTAATCTGGTTTTGCAAATATTGGAGGAATGATTAATGTTTTATCCTGTGCTCCAGGTTATTTAGCTTATATTTCCCCCCACTCCAAATCATTTATTATTGGGAATGTAAAGTGTCTTTGTATTGAAGTGAAATCATTTGTGTAAACCTGTAAATAGAAGCCAGTAAGATATCGGTAGGTTGGCTCAGCATGATCTTCATAATTTCTAACAAGACAATTTATAGTTAAACATATCTGGTGAACAAGGTAACTTCTGTTAAATGCTAATACATATAAATCGCTTTTAGAAAATAAAAATATTCAGTAAAATATACTTTTGCTGAAACCATTAAATCTGGTAACCATTCAGCCCAAATTATAACTTCATGTCACTTGTATTACTCATATTTCAAGTTATACAGTATCCTTTACTCTCCTAATGTAAATTGGTTTTAGTTAGACTTGCTCCAAGTCTTTGTTTTTCTCATTCCACCAAATCTGACATACACAAAATCATTATGGATCCACTTGATATGTGAAAAACTTACTGTCTGCTGAAATACAAATTTTGACAACACCGAATTCTGGAAAAAAGTCATTCAGTCCTCATATAATAACAAAGACTATATAAAAGCTAAATAACCAAAATGTAAATAACCCTGTGTTATAATCAAGTACAGTATGTGCACTATATTTATAAGATAAAGCTTCACACATGCTTGATTGAATCATTCTTTTATGAGGACAATAACAAATAAAATGATTGATTTTGTAGTCTAAACATCACTCTGAATGTATGGCATGGAACAAAATATATAATCTTGATGATATTTTCATGAAAACGCGATGTAGTGGCTGTGATACAGTGGAAACAACTTTTCTAGCTGATTCCTTCCCAGTTGTGATTTGCCCGTGATGTGAAAGGAGAATGTTAGTGTAGATTTCTGTCCAAATAAGTGTCCAATATTATAAAATAATGCATTATTTTCGAAGTTCTCTTCCTTAATTTGTACTTTTTAAGATGTTGCTTAACACCATTACTCTGCATATCTGTATTTAATGTGTGTACGTATGTGATAATTTTAATTGAAATAAAAGTAGCAGGGTTTCCTTAATTGTGTGAAAAGGGCTTCCATATATGGTCATAATCACTGAGTGGAACAGCTGTCCGTCAATGAAAGATATTTGAAACTTTTAATTGTACTTTCCACAAAAGGCTATCAGAAGAAAAGATTTATGGAGGTTCTTGAAATAACAAAGACCTTTTAATTTGATATATTGAAATTTCAGTGTATCAGATTGTAAACGTTGTATAACAAGTAAACCTAACATGTTCAAACATTTATAATACCACAGAGCCAATTATCATATGACTGTATACAAGATAATTAATATAACATGAAACATTTTGTTTACATGCCTAAACAGAATCCTTATTCTGAATTGTAATTTCAGTGAAGCGAGATAAATAAGCAGCATATATCTTATAAAATTTCAGGTGTGTGTATTGAACTCTCCATGCGAAAATAAGAAAGCCTCTTACAGTGTTTAAACTCTCAAGTGGACTGTAAATACAAGAGAAATAAGGACATATAAGTGTACATGTGCCTTTAAAACTAAGAGCCTTGTATGCAATCTTACTTTAAGTAATGTCACAGGTAAATATGTGTATATTTTGTTCCAGGGGAAAAATTTTACAAAAGGTCTTAGCCAGGCTCAAACTTGAGACTTTTGTCTCAAATTATTGGAACATTTTACTTGAGCCCATAGGCTCAGCCTTTATGGATTTCACAGAAGGTCTCAGTCTCAGCTGAGTCACCACCTCAAATGCTTAAACAAAGACTCAAATATGGCTGCCATAACTCATTTTTCACTTCAGAATTTGAAATGGTTGAAAATAAAGTGCAATTGTATAAAATAACCTCATGAAGTAGTCTTTGCGCCTTTTTACATGTTTACAATGTTTCCCAAAATAGTATTTAACCAGAGATAATATGTCGCAAACAAAGAACATATATGTCATAAGTAGAATATTTTGACTGCAAAAAAGGGTCACATAATGCAGAAAATCTATGTGGTTATTCAATAAGCTTGTTCTAAGCTTTTTTTCTCAGTTGAGACCCCTAGTGGGAAAATCGTTTGCAGAAAGACTTAGCTGCGCCAAAAGTCTCAAATTTGAGCCATTGGCTCAGCCTAAGACTAGGCTAAGTGTTAGGCCGAGTTTCTGTCGAAATCTTGAATGTCATTTTTGTACACATATTGTCACAAGTATAAAGTGTTATTTGCATTCTCTGAGGTATGTATATTTGCCGTTCACTAATATTTAATGCTTTTCCAACTGGCATGAATAAATTTTGCATATTTTTAAAATGTAAACAAACTTCGCCCTCCTTTTCTGCTGTCATAAATATATGTTATTCTAATGTCTAAAATCTTTGCTAAATATATTTCTATTATAATTTAGTTCCCATACAATTAATTCAAAGGAACAAGAAAAAATGGCCAGGAAAACAGAAATATGTACTTACAAGATTTACACAGAAAACAAGTATATGTGAACTCTGTCCGGCGCCTTGCATACCACCAGAAATATCAACATCAATGCGCTGTAGGACAGAAACTCGGTCTAGGCTAAGTCTGAGACCTTTCATGAATCCTCCCAAGAATTCTTAGCCACCATTATATGTACCATTAAACATGCATGAACCTATCTTAAACTGAGTCTAGTACACATGTACTTTGTATCTGATGTAAAATGTATTGCAAACTGAAATACTACCTGTAATAAATGTAATAATTACTAATTATTTCATATGTTAAACTACATTTTACCTTTGTGCAAATTTTATTATTAAGTAAAATACTATTTTTCGACAAAATACGATTTTACCTGTTAAATCCTTATTTCTCGTCATTGAACTGGAATCTGTCTAAAATTGGAAAAAATGTGTTTAGTTGATAATTTTAGGAATGCTGAGATGGAAAACAGTGTATACTAGTTTGATTCTAGTCAAGCGCCTGAACATTGGGCAGAAAGCACCTACCAGATGTCGAAACTCAGCTCAGGCTGGGAATTGAACACAGTACCAGAGAGAAGGAAATAATTATGTTAAAACTCTTGCATATACACACAGCACAGTTCGGGGCCTAAAGCCAAGTTTGGTGCTCATGGCAACAACGTTACCATTGCCAAAATTGATGTGGCCGGCAGTGCGTCGTTCTAGCGCATCAGCAACGTCGTCACGTACATAATTTATTTATTTATTTATTACAGACTCATGGTCCATATAATTACAACAATAGTATATACATGTAGACAAAATTTTTGCAAAGACATGTAATAGTTATAAAATTATTATTACAGCACTATCTACAACATTAAAGATGTTAAACAATACTAAAACATTATGGTACACCATTCCTTGTAAAAAGTGGAATGATACAATAAATTTGTTGCTAAAATATGTTTTATGAGGTTATTCTCAGATGAGTTCAAATGATTCATAAAATTTTGCAAACATTTTCTTCTTAAAACTTTAAAGTGGAGAACATTATTTTCCAGGAACATCTGACTGGCACTTGAATCATACATGTAGCCCATAAACCTTCTAAAACAATTATTGTAGGCTACCATATATTTTTTGTACATATCACGCCAATAGTTCCACCAAAGATGAGAACAGTACAGGTTTGTACAGTATGACTGAAATAACAGAGATTTTACAGTCTTAGTACAACAACCAAACTTTACATTAAGCATGTTAGACCTGGCATATATGCTTCTCATTTGCTTAGAAATATCTAGAGTGTCATCCATTGTATTAGCAATAACGCAGCCCAGGTATTTAAAAGTATCAGTAAATTCCAATTGCTGGTTATTTAACCTCACAGAAGGTATGCGGCTAGGTTCTATGACATTTTGGAGTGACACACATACACATAGACTTGATTGAGTTAAAAATTATCTCATGTTTAATTGCATAATTTTTACAGGTATGTAGTATTGATTGCAGACCCTTTGCAGAAGGGGCAATGAGTGTCATGTCATCTGCATACATGAGGTGATTCATAGTCATACCTAGCAATTTACATCCTGTGTTGGATGATGTAAGTTGTATGTTGAGTTCATCAATAAAAACATTTAAAAAGATAGGAGATAGAATCCCACCTTGTCTTAGGCCATTTTTCACATGAAAGTTACTGGACGTTGTATTGCCCCATCTTACACAGAATAGTTGTTCAGTATACCAAAACATAAGTAAATGAATAACAAAGGGGGGAATATCCCTCTCAATTAATTTTTTCAGCTAAAGCCAGTGGTTAACCCTGTCAAACGCTTTACTGGCATCAAGAAAACACACATATACACAGCTGGATTGATTTCTGTAATATTCAATTACTTGTTTCATTGTATAGATACACAAATCTGTGGATGATTTGCTTTTGAAACCAAACTGATTATGAGATGTCTCTAGAAGTGTGCTGTATCTATTGAGAATAATAAACTCAAACATCTTTGATAAAATGGAGTTGATGGCAATAGGTCTATAGTTATCCTTGGAAGTTAAGTCACCAGATTTGTTCTTTATTAGTGGTACAACAGTGCTCAGCATAAACTTCTGTGGAATGTAACTATGTATGAACATACATGAAAAAAGAATGGATAACATAACTGTCAGATAATTACTTGCATATTTACAATGTTCGCTAGTTACACCATGATGGTCAGGGGCTTTACCTGTCTTACTAAATCTTATAGCTTTACAGACCTCACCTACAGTAACCTGCATTTCATGGCTATAGCCAACATTTGCACACTTACTTGTGACAAAAGATTTAGCTGAGGTAATTACACTTGTATTTAAGAGTTTTTGAAAGTGGGAACCCCACATTTTTGCTATATTATGATCACCTACAACTCCGTCAATTGTACTTGTTAAGCTGGTTTTATTTTGTGAAGACCTTTTCACACTGTTCCAGAAATTGTCATAGTCATTGGAAGACATTTCTTCAGCCAATTTGTTACTAAGTGTTGCAGCTTCCTGTGATTTACAATAATGTAAAGAATATTTAAAGTTAGCCCTGGCCTTATTGTAAATCATTAAGATGGGACCATTTTTAGGTTTTCCAGAGTCCTTCCACATTAGAAAGGCTTCTCTTTTTTGACTGTAAGCCTCCTTACAAATATCATTCCAACCAGGTCTGTGTTTCTCTGAGTGTTTATGTATCTGAACAAAGTCTTTACTCGATTGAACCAAACCATTCACAATGTTCTCATACAAGTTATCAATATTTCTTTTATGATCAGTGCTCTGACAAGAAGCATCTCTGCATAATAGTAATTCTGTGTCAGGGCTAATTGTTCGAAAAAAAATTTCAGTATTATAATGATACCTATCAATATCAGCATCACTTAATTTTGACCATTTTAAACATGAATGTGTTAAACTAACAATAGGTTTGGTATTAGCCATATTCGAACTGCACTCAACACACATAGAA
Source organism: Sabellastarte sp. h YS-2021 (assembly GCA_964017235.1). NCBI lineage: Eukaryota > Metazoa > Annelida > Polychaeta > Sabellida > Sabellidae > Sabellastarte > Sabellastarte sp. h YS-2021. The sequence goes on from OZ024936.1 coordinate 93,421,212, forward strand.
AGAGGGAAATGATCAGAACCAGTACAACTATACAGAATTTCCATGCTAATGATTTTTTCATGACCTTCTATATTACTAATACAGTGATCAAGCCATGACGCACTGTGATGTACCTCACTTACAAAGGTAAAGGTATTACTCTGATTATTGTTTTTTCCAAGAAAGCTAACATCAGATAAAACTAACCCTTCTTCACTACAAAATGTTAACAATTCATTTCCAAACATTCGATTTTTACAGCAGTCAATATGAGCATTGTAATCACCAAGCACATAGATAAAATTACAGTTACTGGATTCAATTATAGAGCTTATTTTACCTAGGTAGTGCATGAAACTGTCATAGTTATTGTTATTATCAACAGGCAAGTAAACATTAAGAAACAAATACTTCCTTTCTTTGTTGTCTGTTAATTCAATACCCATAATACGTTTATCATTGTAAGTTTGAATTTTACAGTTAGCACCCAGACTTTTTTGCCAAAGTATTGCAAGACCACCATGAGGTCTACCAACTAAAATACCAGAACCAGTTTCAATGGCAGAGATACCTTTGCCATAAAGGAACAAATTTTTGGGATTGGAACGTCTTGTATTCACGGCAGATTTGTACAAGGGGAGATATGGTGCAAAATACTTAGGCTGGCCAGTGGTGAGGTACTTATAGACCAAAACTAGGGTTTTGAAGATAATACGTTGTCTAACGGGTAGCCAATGGAGTGTCCTAAGGGTGGATGTAATGTGAGTGTACTTTGAAGCACCAGTGACAAACCGTGCAAGCGCATTTTGAACATATTGGAGCCTTGTAGCATTTCGGGATGACAAACTGCGAAAAAGAGAGTTACAATAATCCAAACGACTACTGACCAGAGCATTTGCAATCACCACTGATGTATCCACAGAAAGAAACCTCCTGATACGATGAAGGTCCCTGAGGCTGATAAAGCAGGATTTGATAACAGAATTTACGTGATTGGTGAAACAAAACTTTGCATCAAACAGAACACCCAGATTGCGTACAACATCTGCGGGAGAGAGGCAATTACCCAGGATATTGACAGGTAGTGAGTCACTGAGCCATTTGTGTCTGTCTTTGGCACCGAAGACTATGAATTCTGTTTTATCAGGATTTAGCTTGAGTTTGTTTTCAGACATCCAGACCTGAATATCATTCAAACATGATTTAAGACGGTCAAAAGACTTGAGACTATCATCAGGGGATAAGTGAATGAACAACTGAGTGTCGTCCGCATAGAAGTGGTAACGGACTCCGGTATATTTTCTGATGACTTGACCAAGAGGTGTTGTGTAGAGGGAAAACAGAAGGGGACCTAAGACAGAACCTTGGGGGACTCCAAACTTCAATTTGAACAAATTCGAAAGACTAGAACCAATCTTGACTGACTGAAAACGATCCTGGAGATAGGATCTAAACCATTTTAATGCCGTTCCAGCAAAACCAAATCTAGACGACAGACAGGATAGGAGTGTGTCATGATCGATAGTGTCAAATGCCGCAGACAGGTCGAGTAGCACTAGTGCTGTAGGCATGCCCTTGGACAGAGATAGGTGAATCTCATTTTTGATGCACAACAAGGCAGTTTCTGTCGAGTGCCCCACCTTGTAGGCTGACTGGAAAGTATTACCAAGATCATGAGAATCCATATGAGATCTAATTTGGGCAGCCACAATTCGCTCGACCAATTTTGACAAGAAGCTGAGACCGGACACTGGTCGGTAGTTCTTCAAATCCTCTTTTGAAAGGGTGGACTTTTTGAGGAGGGGAGTGACAATAGCCTGTTTGAAAGGATTGGGGAAAATGCCGTTTTTGAGGGACAAGTTAACTAGTTTAGTCAATGAAGGGAGAAGAATGTCAATACATTGTTTCACAATGTGAGTGGGGCATGGATCAAGGGAGCAAGTTTTAAAAGGGGATTCCTTGATAAACTTAAGGACTTCAGTCTCAGTGACAGCTTGAAAGGAACAGAAAGTCGGCGGCACCTTGTCTGGATGAAGAACCTGAGATCGGGTGTATTTAAAGGTGTCTCGAATCTTTTTAATTTTATCAATGAAAAACGAACCAAATCTGTTTGCTAAAGATTTTTCATCATCAAAGGATGGGAGGACAGTAGAATTTGACCGACTCAATGTTCTGTTTAGTGCATGCCATAACCTCTTGCTATTGCCGCAATTTTTACTGACTAGATCACGATAGAAGCACCCCTTGTTTCTATTTAGGATGTGGTTACATCTGTTTATCTGCCGTCGAAGACGGGAACGATTTTCAGGGGATTTGTCTCTTCTCCAGGCACGCTCAAACTGCCTTCTCATGCACTTGGCAGTTCTATACTCATCAGTTATCCAGCTTGGGGCTGGTTTGGTGAGCTGTTTAGTCTTCACTGGTGCATGAATATCTAGAAGGCCAGACAAACCAGACATGTACTGTTCATGCAATAAATCTATGTCATCAGATGGTGAGTTAACAAACGGAATAGTCAGGAGGTCACTTCTGAATTTATCAATATTCAATTTATGGTACTGACGGAAGGTAACAACTTTCTGAATTGGTGTATCCAAAGATGGAAAGTCAACCACACAAGAGATAATTTTGTGATCACTAATGAAGCCTGAACCTTTCACATCAGAAATTGCAGAGAACTCAGATGGAGCCATCAACAAATCTAAGGTATGACCATGAAGGTGAGTTGGAAAATCGATGTATTGGGACAGACAGCAAGAATCCATGACTGATTTAAATTCAGAGACTGTTGGAGACATAATGTCGACATGAAGATTAAAATCACCACAAATGACAAAGGAGGGGGATAAAGAAGACAAAAACCCCACATATGACAGAAAATCTTCAAAAAATTTTACTACAGATGAGGCAGGGGGCCGGTAAATGACCCCAAGAAACAAGCGACGCCCATCAAGAGTGAGACAGACAGTGTGATTTTCAAAGGAGGAGAACTCGGGGGAATGAATGGTTTTAAAATCAAGAGCAGATTTAATAAAAAAGCCAACACCGCCACCACGTTTGTTCTCTCTATTGGTGTGAGCATAATTTCACTAAGTAATCAAATGGAAGTGTGTCCATCTTATTAACAACAAACACAAGTTCATTGACAGTAGGCCCCTTTATAGTCTGTGACTGTGTAAGATCCCCAGGCCACTGTGAGTCATTAAACCCATTTAATTCCAGGTCATTGGGTGTTACAGTGTCACATTGTGTAGAATTGACCTTCATGGGCCACTTAGCTAATTTGCATTCCTTGCACCTCACTTCATCATCCAGGCAAATATTGCCATTCTTCTTTTTGCAGTCTACACATTTCATTGTGAAGTAATTAGAATTGCTATAAGGTGTCACAAATAACTCAAGTCCCCACCAGATCAATTAAGCATCAATTAGACATGACACAGACTTGTTTACTTGAACAAACATTATTCAGTTTAAAAGTTCCATTCACTAAAATTGATTTTTTTTAAATATCTTCAAAAGTAAGTCATATGGAGATATAATCTCTGCTCACAAGTAATCTATCAATATTTATCTTTCATATGGTTATAAATTTATTCCACTGTCTGAAGTAAATCCAACAGTAAATTGCAAATTATTTCCATCAATTTTTTTTCACTTTTTCACTCCTGAACACCACACCACAAGGCAAGGCAGGAGCAAAAATGTTTGCCTATATAGACGATTAAATGTTTGCCTATATAGACGATTAAATCCTGGTCTCAATGAAACGACATTTTCAACACCTGGTGTCACTTTTGACTGAGTTAGGGTTTCCTAGCAATCCTGACAAGAAAACTCCTCCTTGTTGCAAACTGACCTGTCTGGGCATACAGACTGACTTAGATGCCAACACCTTAAGTATCCAGCCTGAAAAGTTACAAAGCATCTATACAGACTGCTTAGCCACTAGTAGAAAGCGTCAACTTACTAGGACTGCCTTTCAATCGCTACTTGGCAAATTACCTTATGGACACAAGTGTGTACACCCAGCACGTACATTCATTAACAGGATGTTGGCACTTTTCAGACTCCTCAGCCTAAAAGATTGAATTCAGAATTTCAGAAAGATCTTAGTTTGTTTTTTGGCCTTCATACTTGCATTTAATGGAATCACATACATAAAGAAACCAGAAATTTCAATGGTCACTCATTACAGATAGGCGCATCCTTGACTGGGTTGGGAGGCATTTGGAACCAGGAGGTGTACGCCACCCCAATCTTTGACCTTTATGGGTTGGATTTAAAAATTGTACATCTAGAAATGCTCAATCTAGTTATAGCCCTGAGACTGTGGTCCAAAAAATGGGCCCGTTCAACGATAAAGTTTTACTATGACAATCTGGCTGTGGTCCAAGCGGTCAGGACCAGTAAAACAAAAGACCACATTTTGGCCCTTTGTTTGAGAAACATCTGGTTAATAGCCACCATTTATGACATTCAGATAGAAATTGACCGTACACAAGGAACTTCCAATAAGATTGCACACTTATTATCCCGCCTTTATTCTGACAAGGCTGTTGATCTAACTTTGCTCACTTCTGGCAGTGTTGTGATACATATACTATCACACACCCAACTTCACATCCCTCTGTCTATTGCAAGTACTGAATCTCTCCACAATAAATACCAGTTAAACCCTCTTATGTGTCTCTTTATTGACACACACCATATTTTGGCATAACTCTCCTTGTAGTTAATCCCTTCATAATGAGCACATGCGTTTTGCATTCTATATTCTACTTAATATATATATTGTTTAATTCTTTGATAAACCTCCATTTCAACATGTGGAAAAGAACAATGTCATAAAAATTTGGGAAAAAAATGTATAGGTGGCGCGTATAAAGTAGCGCACAGTTTCAGTGTTGGGAGGTGACCTAGTAAATTGTGTACAGGGTTAAAAGATAGGTACTTTATGGTAAAGCCAGGAATGAGGTTACAACTTGATTTACTCAATACCTGCACTCTACACAAGGTGGGGCAGTGCTTTGTAAAATTGGGTTAAATATCTCAAGGGACACGTGGTTGGTCAAGGTTGTCTAGCTTTTAGTTCACCTGGTTTCTGACCAGTACTTTCTGTCTATCAGTGGTCTATATAAACTGTGACATTTAGTAAACTAGTGTATTGTGAGGGTTGTCAAACTACTGTTAGTGCTTGATGAAAGTCCCTCCTCCTCCCCTTGGCACCTCCAGGTCCTGGCCTCAGGCCTCCCTTGTTTATTATTAGGGTAATAATATGACACATTATTATCTGGTACATTTCATTTATTATTTTATATTTTATCGATATTAATTCAGATGCTCACAGATTCATATGAGTAGTAATCTTAGTTGCATCATGCTAATTCTTACAGAATCACAGATTTCTTATTGAGGTCTTACTTATTCTTACTTGACTTAGCTGTATAGTGTAAATGGTGTATAGTTGATTAATACTCCTTGACAAGTTTACAGATTACCTTGGTAGTGTGCAAGTAATATCTTAGTAACTTTAGAGGAATTTGTAAATATTCTAACTATATGTAACTAATGAAGTAGAAGTTTTAACTAGCACTAGGTGCTGTGATACAGTTATGTAAATGCAGATAGAGCTGTTTATCAAAGACAATGTGATTACAGTGCTAGATGATGGTTAAGACGTGTAGAAACTAACAGGTGTTTTATTGTTAAATTTTAAATGTAACTAATTTGTACTAAAAAGAATAAAGCCCAAATGTGTTGAAAAAAGTACTTAGTTCTCTATGAGTTCCCTCCAAGAACACTGAGAAATGAACTCATGGTTTTTGAAAAATTTAGATAAGGTCATTTTGTTTTTCTTTAGTTGAATATTTTCATTTTGCTCTGATTTGCAGTCAAAGAAAGACACCAACATCCAAGTGCAAACATCACCAACATCTGAGTGCAGGACCAGCTCCTGTCGTACAGCTCCCCACCACCAATCAAACAAAGACAAAAGCACAAAACCCCTGGGTTTTGCCATGTAGCCTTCAAATGAAAGATAAAGGATGTTACAACAAGCTCTTGACTGAAATAATTCAAAGTGACGTTCCAGGTTACCAGATTTTTGTGAAGATACCCCCTGCAGTTTTGTGCAACATTCAGGAGCACATACATCACTGCCTGAAGAGAAAGCCACCAATTTCAGGAAGCCTTAAAAAGTGCTTTTACACCTTTTTACACCCTGACCCTTTTACACCCTGACACTTTTACACTTTTACACCCTGACACTTTTACACCCTTTTACACTCAGACACTTGGCTACTGGAAAAAAAACATAAGTAAAGTCGTTCCTGTTGTTAGGAGAGCCATTATTACTGAAGAGTAATCGACATGCCCTACCACTTCCAAAGAATGGATACAGATCGAGAAGTTCAGAAACAGTTGGAATATCATCACCATGCTGCTGACTTCCATAGATTTCAAACATATCATTAATAAAAAGTCTACCAGATCTGGAAGTGACTTATACAACTACAAGGGTTTTTCCCTAGTTTTGCTAGAACTGGTTGACAATACAAATTCCTTTGAGTAGAGGTTGTGTCCAGTGAATCTTCATCAGATGCACAGATTTTTAACTACTAAGAAAAAGAAACACATAGAGGATGGCACCTTGGGGCTTTTGCCCACCTGAACTCCTGGGGAAGGAAAGGCCTCATTTCTTGTTGTGTGATGATGATTTCACCTGAAACCAAGATTAGTGAAACCATACAGCAAGATGTGACATGAGAAGGACCTATCCTGGGGTAGAAGTAGCTGGTATATATAAGTTAGTTTTAGGACTACCATATTCTGCCAAAACTTTATATTTAAGCAAGTTTTCAATAAATATCTGACAAATTTCTACCTAATTTAATTTAACAGTGCCCCTCCCCAAACAATAAATGCTTACATTAACACTCACAAAAAAGAATAATCTAACAAAAATTACCAGAGAAAAAATTTGTAATACACATCTCTAATGTTTCACAAAGTCTCAGTCATTCTCTCACTCACTCATTCACTCCTGAACAATAAAAGTGGCAGCAAAACTCTCCGGTTGCTTTGGGGGCTAGGGTGACTGTTCATGGGGCTCTGCTGGTTGCTGTGGTGGCTCTCGCTACTGGGTGGTGGGAGGAGAGGAGAAGCAGTGTGCTGCTGCTGGTCAACTGGTGTGTATGGTTGTGGAGTGTCAATCTGCTAGTATTTCATGACCGACTTGATGTTCCCAAAAAGGCCTGACAGGCTTGATATATTGTGTGATGTGTCATCTGCCATGGTTGAGGTGACAGGCGATGGGTAAAAGTTCTTGGTTGGTCTGATGGTAAAATACAATGGTCTTGAGGTCCATGGCAATTGCTCATCAACTACATATAGAGCCTGCTGAGTCCTTGACTGACCTCTGGCCTGTTGTGATACTCATGATACCTGATCTTGTTCTGGTTGGAGGACATGGCTTGCTTGCGATGGTTGAATCATCTGTGTTTCAGGGATTGCCAGTTTTTATTCCTTAGGAGTGGCTGCAGGCTTCTGTGGCTGTTGTTGAGTAAAGAGAATCGGTGGTACATATATTGAGCTGATACTTCTGACATTTATAAAAGTCTCTTTCTGCTAAATGTGGCCAGATAGTTACAGAATGATGTTCTGGTGCTCTCCTGGTGCTTTCTTGGATCCATGAAAGAGGTTAATGTTGTCTTCATCTGCGACAACTGATCAAGCATCTGCTGGTCTACTGATGATGACTGGGACACTACACTGGTATTGGCAGTATTTGCAATAGATGGCTGGTGTATGTCAGAATGAATGCTGGTCTCTATGCAGTGTGTGTCTGTTGAGTCTCTGGATATGTCATGTGTTGAGCCTGCATTGACACTGGACTATCTCTGTGGTGACTTGAACCCTGACAACTTGCTGATGCCCTTCCTTCTGATGTGCGATTTGAGAAAGTTAAACTTATCATGTATCCAGTGATGTCTCTGGCCGGACATGGACTGTGTGAGCTTAGCGTCTCAGCCTCCTCTTTTTCTTTGCTCAAAAAGAACAGAATGGCAAGTGTTTAACAATAAGACAGTAACTTAATAAGGACTGGACTGGAAGTGACCAGGATAAGATGTAAAGAGACAAGGACAAGCCAGTTTTATTGTAGGTAGTGCCAGGGTCAAGAAGAAAAGTAGTGGAGGATCAGTGAAATCTCAAATTTGTTTGATATTTGACTGACACATCGATTACACCTGGGAACCCATAACCGTTCTAAGACACTCCAGGGTCCGCTAAGGTCTGTTTCCAGAAGAACACCCAGTAGGACACTTACTGCATGTGTACTTCATATCTCATGCACTATATATACTGACAAACCAAGAGTGCTGAATATCATTAATGCACAGCAGTTTGGAAACTAAGCATTATTTATTGTGAGAACAAATTTTAGCTTAGTGTGGAAATGTGAATAAATGTAATTATGAAACAGGTTGAATAAAACACAATTTTTAAATAAGTCATCAATTTAATTCTGCAGTCCCAATGGAGTATTTTCAAAGGTTTGTTAACTTTAGTAAAAGCAGTGTAACAAAAAAGATACTAGAAAAGGAAGAAATCTGCTGCCACCTTTTCTGCAACAAAGTTCTTGATCCTCCACTGTTTTGCACATTACCTTACACTTGAAACAAAACTCTACTGATTCTCAGTAAAACATTGGCTACAGTTCAAAATTGGGCTGATCACATACAAAATTTTAAAATATGGACAAGCAGTATGCATCAGTGAAATGCCCCATGCCTACACTTCTAAAATCTAATTCCACTTCCAAATCTAATTCCTTCATGTCCCAACTTTTGAGTCATTATGTTCACAAATGCCAGAAACTTTTCTGCAAGTCTTTCAGTCAGTTTACATAAAGTTTTTGAAATACTCTCCCTGTACACACATTAACAAGTCCCTCAGTAATATCCTTTTGGAAGCATCGTAAGACTCACCTCTTCACCCTCTTCACACCCATCACTCTAGATTACTGATGATGCCCCTTGACAAACACCATGTTGCACATATGAATGTCAGCAAAACAGATTGAGTTTCTAATGCTGGGAATCATATTGTACCTGCCAAGTGGTAGATAAAATTAGATTAGATAAGATTATATCGAAATGTCTCGTTCAGACAAACCCTCAGCAGCCAGTTGAAGATCGGTTTGACAAGTTTTACATCTTGATGATTGGTTTAATAAGATATTATCTCAATTGAAATTGGCCAAAATTGTATAAAATTAGTCATTTTAAACTAGTTTAGTTTAAAATACACTGACTGGAAATAAAGGATTGTCCAAAAAATGTACAACTTTGATGAAGTGAAGCACTCTGGGCCAGTGGTACCACAGTCACAGTTAGAGTCGCTGTCACACCAGCAACATCCCTCCACCTCTGCCACGTCCATGGTTTTCTGGTCCCTAGATGAAGAGATTGATTTTGATGGATAAGTTGATCATATTGTCATAATGCATAACCTGTCTGTTGAGACATCCACTTCAATCTCTTTACAATTTATCGAGACAGAATTCTACTCCTGATACATTTCCATGCCTCTTGAAAGGAAGTAACAGAGAGAAAAAAAAGAGATCAAAAATAAAACAACTGCTGTACACAATATCTAAGAGGTCCAACAGCCCCACAGAAAACTAACATAGGTCAAGGACAGACTTGCTGTATGTCCCATGAAGCAATTAAATGGATGATATACCTTTTCACCATTTAAAATGAGACATTTGACATTGTTAAGAGACAAACAGTCCAGTAGCAGGAAGTTAGAAGTTATAATATTTGGTTGGCTTAGGTAAGGCTCAAACCCAACCAACTTGCCCTTAATAGCAGAGTAGGGTTCCAACCCCAAGCATTCCCCTTTAAGGCCGAACCATACCTCAGGTAATCCCATGCAGGACCGTTTAGTGTGTAGGACTGAACCCATACCCACTGGGTTCATACCTAAGCTTTCCTATGGACCACCTTAAAAATAACTTGATGTGTGGTTTGGGAATTTTGACAAAAGTTTTGCATTAAATGGGTGAATGCTAAGAGTTAAAACCCTGCTTGAGTATGCTGGTGCAATTGATTTCTGGGGTGTAGTTTGACACTCAGGATCATGTGTGAGACAGGCAATCCCTGTTAAATGGTATAAAACACTTGCATCAACTCCAATAAAGCTACCTTTCTTTACCACTGTGTTCAGTGCATCAAGCACCTTGAGAAAACACTTTTCCCATTTGTCAGAGACAAGGCTAAAAGGCTACCATACACGTAAATTAAGTATGAATCTATGAATAATGTCCTCCTGTATGACACGATGTTCAAGTTTTACATTGTGAAACAAAACCAGTTGAACATAACTAGCAAATTATATTCACGATCTATAATCCTTTGACAGGAAAATAACTTTTGTTTTTGTTTTAGTATTATTGTGGCCTTACATTGGCAGATATGTGTGTGAATCATTTTATATTTAATACAAGCCTTATCAGCAGCTGTATCTTACTGTGACAACACATCCTTTGCATGTTTTATGAGACCTGCACCACTGCTTTTCTATTAGTCATGTTAATATTTGGGAATCTACATTGTCACACAAGCAGTAAATGTCTGTTATAAATCGGATATCATTGATTAGTGATTCATTGATTCTACACATATTTATTATCCCAATGTTTTGTATATCAGTACCCACATCACATGCTGTCACATGCACTGGACGTCATATTTACTGTATTCATTTCTCATTTGTAAGTTTTTATTCTAGCTTTTATTCTATGTCACTCAACATGTAGTACTAGATATGCCACAGGTATGGGTAATGCCTAAAACAGAAGCATCAACCGAAATTGTAAATCTAAGCTTGAAGAATTTGAAATAGCAGTGTTTTACACTTACTTCTCAAACATGCCTGATTCTTCATAAAGTTATTCTTTTTATAACCTAGAACATACTTTTTGACATGTTTAATTGGGGTGTTCCACTGCAACCAACCCAATAACCGACTCTACGACTCCTAGTTTGGTAACAAAAGTCATGGAAACGGGAACGAAAATAGCAAAAAAGTGTGTAAAATTACTGGGTCAGTTACATCTCCCCAACTGGACATAGCACACACCAGCTTCTCTGGATCCAGATCCTAACCTCACTTGGGATCGGAATCATTTTCTTCACAAGTAGACTGGAAACTACCATGACAACCCATAAACCCCTAACAGACAAGTTAAATAAACCATAATTGTTAAGAAGTGTCAAATATGAAATTTAGGTTCTGTCTTTCATTTGGTGGACTGTGGAGGGTAGTTGATATTGTGAAAAAAACTTTTCTGTGTCCACGCCCGATAGTTAAACTGAGTCAAAATTTTATTCTAAATCTTGTACTTTGTAGGACTTTTACATCCTCAAGAAACACACCTTTCTGCAAACAAAGTCAGCTTCCTACATGCAACCATATTAAGTGGGGGTATATTTCTATGTAAAATCTGTGTTATTAAAATGTTTAATCAAGAATGTTTAAGAAATGCGAATATTTTTTGGTTTTAAAAGTTAGATAAGTGACACTAGCTGAGGTTTATAGTACCTGTAATACAAACTTGCAGTGAAATATTCATGCAGTGAAATATTCAGGTCCCTGGAATTTTAGCAAATGTCCATAGGTAGATGTCAAGATAGCAAATTGTAACTGCTCTACCATTGCAAACATGTATTACAGGTATCATAAACTAGTGTGTATATTAACTATACATTTTTGAGGGGTGTTAAGAAGTGTCAAGTGTGAAATGGAGGTCCTGTCTTTCATTTGGTGGGCCTATAGAGAGTAATTGATTATGTTGAAAAAACAGCCCATTACTGTGTCCACATCCCCACCCCCCCACCCCCACCCCCGTATAGCTAAACTGAGTCAACGTTTTTATTTCTACATCCGTTTGCTTGTACTTTGTAGGACTTTTACATCCTTATAAAACACACTTTTCTGCAAGAAACAGCTTCCTACAAACAACTATATTGGGTAGGGTTGAAATTCTATGTAAAATCTGTGTTGATAAAATGTTTATTCGAGAATTTTTGAGAAATGTGAATATTTTTGGTTTTACAAGTTAGGTAAGTGATACCCTCTGAGGTTCATTGTTTCTGTAATACAAACTTGCAGTGAAATATTCAGGTCTTTGGGATTGTCGGTGTAATCCGACAGCTGGAAACATGTGCTGAATTCTGGGCATTTTACCAAAGTCTACGGGTAGATGTCAAGATAGCAAATTGTAACTGCTCTACCACACAAATACGTATTACAGGTATTATAAATTAGTTCTATTCTATTCTATTTTGTACTTTTATAGCGCTTAATCTCTGCTAGGCAGACTCTAAGGCACAACACCAAAAATCAAGTTTAAGAAATCATCTGTCCATAGCCGTTGCCAAGTCCAGTACCACGGAGACGCCGGATAGAGTGTAAGCTAAGGTGGGAATGCCTTGTGGAAGAGATATGATTTTAACCTTTTCCTGAAACAGGTGAGAGTTGGGGCAGAACGTACCTCATTAGGCAAATGATTCCAGACTGTGGGGGCATCAAAAGCAAAGCTGTGGCCAAAGTGATTTTTGGAATTATGTACAGATGGACAGAATTGAGGAACCTCCAGGAACCTTTTATCTGGATGGTTGTATCTTGTACTATATCTTCCGCAACGAGTGGGCAGAAGAGGACCAAAGTAACTGGGATGACCACTGTGAAGAAACTTGGAGTTTATAATTTTGTTTTCGAGAAAAACGACGTCTCCGTGGTCCGTACTAAACCGTACTAAATTAGTGTGTATATTAACTACAAATTGCTGTTATCACTAATGATGGTGCTATAGTATTCAGCCTTGTCTCTATTTATGATTGCATTGCACTGGGCAATCTGTCTGTGCAATCTACTTCTGCTCAACTGTGACCTATCCCTACGCCACATGCGCTCAAATTGACGCCTGATAGATTTGGCCCTACGGTAAGAATCTGACAGCCATCCAGCTGGTGTTTTCTTAGCTCTTCGACAAATCAATGGTGCATGCCTGTCCAACACACCACCAAGGTCACGAATATACTGGTCATACAGGTCTGCAGCCACTGTAGCAGGAGATGTGACAAAGGATGTGTTTGCGAGATCCTCACAAAAGCTCTTCATATTGATTTTATGGTACCTGCGGTAAGAAATACTGTCAACCTTCGGTACTGCAGGGCATGCAAAATCCAAATGACATTTCACCAGTGCATGATCGGAGACCATTTCCCAAACTGTCACATTACTGACAAAGGAGGAATCGCTTGGGCTAAGTATCAGATCCAGTGTGTGACCATGCAAGTGGGTAGCTTTATTAACATTTTGGGCAAGATTAGAGGTATCTAATAGATTGAGAAATTTTCTTTGGTCAATACAATCTGTGTCCACATGGACATTGAAGTCACCACAGATGATGAAGGAGGAAGTGAGAGATGACAAAAAACCACAGAAATGCAGGAAATCATCAAGAAAGGCAGAGGAACATGAACCTGGGGTGCGATAGACACAAGCCATAACAAATGATTTTGAGTTAGTGACAATTGATATGACGATGTTTTCGAAAGTGGAATGTGTTGGTGCGTCAACAGTCTTAGCAGGTAAGTTTTTCTTGGAAAGGAAGCCCACTCCGCCACCGCGACCAATCGTCCGGGGCCTATGAGTGAGTTGAAATCCAGGCGGAGTTATTGACTTCAGTAGGCTGTCGGTATTAGAAATGTGAATGTGAGTTTCTGCAAGTGCCAAAATATCAAGATTATTCGAGACAATTGTGTCACAGATCAAGGGACCCTTATTCCTGATGGAACGGCAATTCACAAAGCCAAAGTTGACAGGACCTGGATTAAGGGCGATGTCACCAGATAACAACAACAGAATCAAAAGACATTTGACCCTGGCATGTGCAGGAAACTTATTTGAGAAAATTTTACAGGAGTAATCCCTGATCGGGGCAGGAACACGAAGGGCACAGGGAGAGACTAAGAACTGACTTTGGTCAGCCACTTTCAGCCAAAAGAGGAGACTGAAGCACAGAAAACCCAACAACATCATGGCTAAGGAGCAGGCAAGACAGAGTAATAGACACCTAGCAAACTAAGTGGTTGGGGTGACTCATGATAAATGTCCCTAGTAAGCTCACATTCCGATCTTCGTCCCGTGGGCGACTCACGGGCACCCTATTCACCCCAATAAGCCTCAGAACCTTAAAACTGCCCTCAAGATAGCCACAATAACTTATATAACACAAGAACCATACAACAAAGCAGCAAAAAAGGTTACTGGAATAACTCTGTGAAAGATAAATAATAGGGATGATACACCAATAGTTTGGACAGTTACACGGTAATTCCCGGTAAATGGGCGATAATACCCGATTATGGGGTAATAAAAGAGCAGACTGCTATAGACTACATAAGTGGTAGCAAAAATGAAAACATGGTGTAGTAAAACAATAATTGAAATAATTGGACTGAGAAATGTGTACTAATATGCTGGATTGTTGTTACAATTGGAGTTTATAATTTTGTTTTCGAGAAAAACGACGTCTCCGTGGTCCATACTAAACCGTACTAAATTAGTGTGTATATTAACTACAAATTTGTGACATGTGGTAAGAAATTTCATCAAATGTGAAATTGAGTTACTGTCTTTCATTTGTTGGACCTTCGGAGAGTATTCAATATTGTGAAAAACATCCCTTTTCTGTGTCTCCCCCCCCCCCCCCCCCCCCCCCCCAACTGAGTCAGATTTTCATTTCTAAATCCATTCGCTTGTACTTTGTAGATTTTTAGATCCTCGTGAAACACACTTTTCTGAAAAAAAAATCAGCTTCCTACACATTCCATACAGCTTCCTATTCGGTGGGGGTATAAAATGTAAAATATGTGTTATTAAAATGTTTCAATGTTTGGGAAATGAGATTTTTTTTATTTTAAAAGTTAGATAAATGATACTCTCTGAGGTTCAGTGTACCTGTAACACACACTTGCCATATTCATATCCATGGAATTGCTGGTGTAATTCTGACAGCCAGAAACGTGTGCTGAATTCTGGGCATTTTACAGAAAGTTTGCAGATAGATGTCAATATTGCAGGGTGGCCTGTGTAATTCTTTCAACAGTCAAGGCCCCGGTACCATCACCGGCTTCCAATGGACCTACAGATCCACTCTGCATGGTTGCCTTATGGACTGGGACCCCCATGAAAATCAGAGATTCAATTTACATGGGTGCCTTGTGAAGAGGGATCCATCCTATATGAGTGCCTTATGGACCAGGACCAACCCTTGCCATCATAACCATCATAAATAAATGAGTTTAACTGTCTACCTTCCCTCCAGAGCCATCGAGGTAAGATGTCCCACAACCAGAGGGTACAGCCCCTGTCAGACATAGAGGCCGACAGCACCCTGGCACTCTACAGACCGGAGTTGCCCCGCTCTGGAGCAGCCCAAAGGTTTGACCCTGCTTATATGCTTCACAGCCCTCCTCTAGCTGCCCCCCAACTGTACAGATTCAAAGCAGTAACTGTCAGTTTGTTTACAAAAAGGGGACGAATCTCATTCCAACTTAATCTTGAGCAGGAGAGTAGACATGTCCTGGGTTTTCCCTGAACCCTGAAAAATCTGGTTAATCTGGTCTCAGATATGTAAAATCCAACCATGATTCCAACTTACTTATGCTGCCACCAGGTCATTTGAGGTTGACCAACCTATGGAAGTGTTTTGAACTCTTGGTATTGTGACCTAAACTGTATAGTTGGAGAATGTAAATAAGATGATTTATTGCCTGCTCTAGGGACCAAGAATCTCGAGATGTTACTTATTTAGACTTTAAAGTGCTAAAATTCATTGTTTAACTAAGATGACCAAAATCCAAGAATGTCATTACTCAGGTGAAGTTGTGGACTACTGTATCATGAGGTCTATAACTCTCAATCAGGTGCTTAAAACTGAAACCCAATATGACCATTGTGCTGTATCATCCATTGATCTGATATTACCATTTGTCACATATAAGCCGCAATATAACCATGAGGGTGCCATGCCCAATCCTGGTAAATTATCAGTCAAGTTCCTGCTTGGCTCTGCAAAGGTCTCACAGGGACAAGCTCAATGAATTTACAAAAGTGAAGACAAAGTTAAAACCCTAATTGAAGTCTGCTTAACGTAAACAAAGTAAAAAACACAAGCATTGGAATTTATACTAGTTGATTTGAATTTATCTCTGATAAATATATTTGTTCTCAGAAGGCTTTTTGCAATTCATTTTGTAACTGAAAGATATTTAATTAAAAACCTTTCTGGAACATGAATATGCATACTTTTTTGTTACTAATATAACAAGATTTAATGGCCAATAGTTTCTGTCCACTTTGCACTGCCCCAGAATCTGAGGAGTTGAAGAAGAGTTTGTTAATGTCAATTTTATTTTAATTTTGTTGGAGATCTTAAGTTCAATGTTTTGCCAAAGTAATTTTTGGGCAATGACAGAAAAGATGGACTGTGGTTTCTGGACTTTCTTTGCAGAAACAACAAAGACCATTTTAATTTATGCAGAAATATCTGGCTGGTAAAATATTCCAAAAGAAATTTTAGATTGAAACCAGATAAATTGATTGTCCATTTTTTTACTGACCAGAAGCAGGTTTTAAAAATTGGTGTTCAAGCCTCATTTTTATCATCAGCTTCCACAAAATTTTCCCATTTTCTTTTACAAGCTGGTGGTTTACTAGGTTTTAGTTCACTATTAAAAATGTTATAGTATGCTTGACAACCTTGTCTAGAGATGATAAAAGGCTTAATACATAGTGGATATCATGGTCTCTGAAACACAAAGGATTGTTTTTGTTTATACTTTTTAATAAATTTACTAATCAACTGTCTTACACTAGAATAATGAAGAATGGTTGGATTGAAATTATAGGTATTCCTTATTTCCTCAATGGTAATTATTTCCCCATTAGAGTTTCTAATATCTCCAATATAGAGAAAACCTCATCCATACTAAGTTGGGTAATACAATAAAATTTCAGAAATATGGGAGTTGTACCAAATACATGATTATAGTATTTCACAATTTGTTCTCGGCATTTGATTTTTACAAAAAGGCCTCCAGTAGTCAAATACACCCTGCCAGAACACATTGTCTACTAGTTTAATTGTATGTGCAAACCATTCACCATTCACCTAGGATATACAGTTTATCAAAACTAATATATATTTCTGAAAACAAAATATTCAACTGTGCATGTGTTTGGACTAGTTTTCATTTTAACCAATTTATTTTAAGGCTTTCTCAAAATTATAAACATTGATCATCCTCAAACCACCTTTTAAGTTGTCCATACAGACTGTTTCTCAGTTTACTTTATCTGGTTTATTATCCCATAAAATATGTAAAGCAAGCTACTTACTGCTTCTATGAATGATTTTAGTGTAGGCAGAACAGTGAGAAGATGGATTATCTTAGAGATTATATTTGTTTTGCTCAAGCTTAATTTTCAAATGGGTGTTAGGTTTCTTTTTTTCCAATTTTTAATTACCATTTTCATTTTTTCCAAGTCCGTATATGTATACTATTATGTCATGTCCTATTTATCCATTTGATGAAGTTTTCACCGTACCCAAAAAAATCATGACTTTGTACATAATATTCCATGATATAGAGTCAAACGCTTTTTCAAAGTCTATTAACATGAGTAGTCCAACAGATTATTCTTTTACTCCTTTATTCATAAATTCATATATAAATCTTGTATTGTCACTCATCTGTCTGCCAAATAAGAAGCCTGACTGAGATTATGATATAATCTCACCAAGTATTTTTTCAGTCTGTTTGCTATAGAACCTGACATTAATTAAAATACAACACATAAGAGAGAGATAGGTTGCCAATTCTTTAGCAATATTTTATCCTTTTTACCTTTTGGCAGCCAAGTTATCTTACATTGACAATGTTGTAGAAAGGCATTGTTTCTCAAAACATTTGTTTCCTGTATTAACCACAAAATATTTTAATATGACCCAAAAAACTTTCAAGAATACAGAAGTAATACCAGCAATGCATGGAGTTTTCTTATGGTTCATAGTCTTAACAACTGTACTTAATTCAACTACCCACTGTTATAGGGTTACCTAAGCCTGTATCAGTGACTTTTTTGTGGTGGATATTTTTAAAGACTTCCTGCAAGTCAACATTGTTTGATAGTATTTTTTTATTTGATGCAGTACCTGATTTTGATCAGTAATGAAGGATCCATTATCTAATTGAATATTTTGGATTGTTATTTCCACAAAATTTTTATTTTCCAGATTGCAAAAGTATTTTGAGGTTTCTCACCTTCATCTAAAATTGAACTCTGGATCTTATTTGGTCTCTACTTTCAATTTGTCATATTTTCTCAAGTTCAGCTTTTTATCAGATAATACATCAAAATGTATATCGGGTGTTACATTTAATTTTTCACATTGTCTGGCTCAACTCCCAAAGTACCACCCCAAATATGACATGAATGATCTGTTTCAAGGAAGATGAATGAAATTGTCAGGTTGTTACAGTCACAGGTAAGCGCGGTAGCAGATACTGGTTGCCTTAGGTTGCAACAAGAAAAGACAAACAGTTTAACTTAACAAATTTATTTAAGAATTAAAAATAATGATTCCTATCGACTAGTATGCTCTCAATAGCACACACAATGATACAATATTGAAACCAATCTGACCTTGTCACTGTGACTGACAGTTAAGTTTATCTACTGTATCCAGTAACCTGTCTTGTGGTCTCCCCTGTGATCTGTCCAATGTCCACTAATACACAGATATATGTATCCTGTGATCTGTTCAATGTCCGATAACACAAAATGTCCTTATCCTGTGATTCTTTAGATTACCAATCACACAAAATGTATGTATAGAAATATTCAGAAAGTCTGCACAACAGTACTGTCTGCATCAATATATGAACAATGTCCAAAATACGGTAAATCCACTGTCTGGTAGAACCACAGACTGCACACAGATGTAAAAAGTATCCACAGTACAGAAAATCTATCCAGACACTGTAGCCAGTTCACTCCAGCAAAAGTTCACAACAACACAAGTATCTTATATCAACTTGATGTTAGTTTTAAGACAAAAATAGCCATCCTTATAGCCAGTGAATACTATGTTCATCTATTGCTCATACTGTTTACATATGCCTTTATAAATGGCCAGGACCTTGTAGAACTAACATGAAAACAAATGCAGTCACCACACCCTGTGAGGAACTTCTAGAAAATACTGGTATTTGGGTTCCCCAAATCTATTAGTAGAATCAGTAAGGGTAGCCCAGAGGGATTCCCCCAGTCTATAAATGGGTCAATAAAATGAATAATAATAAACATTAATACCACATAATACAAAAATTTAGTGACTCAGTCCCCTTATATGGTAATATAGACATGAAGCTTAGATTAAACAATGCACTGGCACAGTGCCATATATGTAACAAGGTATAATTGTAAGCAGGCCTTAATTTCAACACATTTCCCAAATCCCCTCTTACAAGTTCAAAATAAAAACTCAAAACTATTTAACTCAAACTTAAGAGTGTTTAATTTAAACAGAAATTTGATTTAATATGCCACCCTGGGTCCCCCCTACCCTAACAAATATGTTAGTCAAAAAAATCAAACCATACCTTCAAAATATGTATTCCCACAAAAAGTATTAATACAAAACACACAAAACCACTTCTTTTTTCTCTGGTGTCCAGAACAATAGAGAATGATGCCAAGCCATACCCAAGCCAAGAGCACATGTCCAGCTTCCTTATCTAGGGCTATGATGGGCTAGGATGCCTCAGACAATGACCACCCCATGATCTGGGGAAGGGGATTGGACACAGGGAAAAGCATCCCATATCTCCGGACTTTTCCGTTGGCGCTAAATCTGTTTTAAGATATAATGCTGGATTGCCTCTCTTTCTTTACATACCGGGGGAAAAACATGGGTGAATGCTAAAACCAAAATGGGAAATACCAAAAATTTACTACGTTTTACACCCAAAAATACCGCAAAATATACAGGAAAATGTCTGCCATGAATTTAACAAAAAATTCATTAGAAACGGGAAATTTAGATTAAAATGCCACTAATTAGTGGACAAACAACCAAGACAAATAAAATAACAGGAACTCTACAAAAGTAAATATCGGCAACCATCCGTGATCATCACATTAAGATAGCATATTGTAACTGCTCTACCATTGCAAATATATATTACAGGTAACATAAACTAGTTAGTTTATTAACAACACAATTATGAGAGGTATTAAGAAGTGTCAAAATTAAAATTAAGGTCCTGTCTATATTTGGTATACCCATGGAGGGTATTCCATTATTTTGAAGAAAAAAAACAGCTCTTCTCTGTACTTATGCCCCCATATAGTTAAACTGAGTCAAACTTTTTTATTTC
Source organism: Sabellastarte sp. h YS-2021 (assembly GCA_964017235.1). NCBI lineage: Eukaryota > Metazoa > Annelida > Polychaeta > Sabellida > Sabellidae > Sabellastarte > Sabellastarte sp. h YS-2021. The sequence continues at coordinate 93,441,713 of OZ024936.1, forward strand.
TAAATCTTTTTGCTTGTACTTTGAAAGACTTTTACATCCTCATGAAACATACTTTTCTGCAAAAAAAATCAGGTTCCTGTACACAATGTGGGTGGGGTTCTATATAAAATCTGCGTTATTAAAATATTCAGTCGAGAATGTTTGAGAAATGCGAATATTTCTTGGTTTTAAAAGTTACATAGGTGATACCCTTTGAGGTTTCTTGCACCTGTAATACAAACTTGCAGTGAAATATTCAGGTCTCTGGGATTGCTGGTGTAATTTTGAGAGTGGGAAACATTACAAATATGTATAACAGGTATCACAAATTAGTGTAAATATTAGCAACAGCAAGAACCAAGGGATCTCCAGAGTGTGAAGACAGACCAAAATATACACATATTAGATAATTGGTTTGTGCCAATTGGATGTACAGCACTAATATTCCACATCCACCACTGCTCACGCCTTCTCCTGTGAGCTTGTGTTGGAGTGTTGTACTTGGTTGTGCACCATTCCAGTATGGTAAACTGCATGTTCCTTACAGAATGTCCTTTTCCACTGAAATGTTTGGATACAGGTGTGATTCTGGAATCCTTTGGTTTTTGAACAGATAATTTGTGCTCATACATTCGTGCTCTGAATGCTCTGCCTGCCTCCTCTACATAATACTTACTACTTTTAGTGCATGTAATTAGGTATATAACATCATTCAATTCACATGATAATTTGTAAGGTAAGTCTAATGTTTTGTATGTCTTACCTGTGATATTATAGGTGATATTGTCAATTTTCTTGATAATTGGGCAGTATGTGCATTTACCCGGTCGTGTCCAGTGATTGGGTATTAGTTTTATAGTCACAATTTCTTTTGGTGGATAAGAAATGGTGGCATTGGAAATGCATATCTCTAAGGTTTGGTAATCTTTTGAAGCCAATGATTAGTTTATGACTGAATGTGTCTATGCAGGCATTACTGTATTGAATGATATTCCAATTTTGATGGATATAATTCTTAATGTTATGGTTGGATGGGTTGAATTTGGTGGTCATTACTGATACATTTCTTTGTTTCTTAGTTTTGACTTCCAAAAGTTCATGTTGGGAATACTTGCACACTCTCAACATATGGTTTTTGAGCTGTTTGAATGGGTATATTCTTTTGAGGTAATACTCAATTAAATTTATACTTGTCTCCTCTCTCTAGGTTTGTTGAAATCTTCATTCTTTGAGCAGATTCTTCTAAGTCTGATGAATTGCCCAAAAGGTCCTTTAGTGTGACATGGGTTATGGTAGGCTGAGTTATGGTGTAGATACAGATGAGTGTCTGTAGGTTTCTCATATAGTGTTGTGTATAGAGTGTGGTCAGTGTCAATTTTTATTGTTGTGTCTAAAAAAATTGATACTAGTGTCATTTATGTCAGAAGTGAATTTGATTTTTTCATGAATGCCATTGAGGTATTCTATGAAATTATCTAATTCTTTTCTGCCATGTGTCCATATCATGAATATATCATCTATAAAATGAAGCCATATGGTGGGTTTAATGTACCATCCATGTAATACCTTGATTTTAAATCTGTCCATGAATAAATTAGCATAATTTGGTGCCAAAGCTGTACCCATTGCAGTGTTTGTAGGTAATGATCTTCATTAAATGTGAAGTTCATACTGTGGAGTAGTAGCTCTAGTAGTTTGAGCAAGTAAGGTGTAATGGGATCTTTGGTTTTGTCCTTTCTTACATAAATAATTATAATTATATGAAGTGTATGTCTCTATAATTAATATAAAAGCTTCCTGAGTTGAGTAACAAGCTGTTGAATCTGGTTGTTGTTACTCTTCTTTGACTGCTCATTGGGCTTTGTGGTGCTGGTTTTCTTCTCGTGCAGTTACTTGTCTCTTCTCTCAAGCTTTGTGGGGCTCATATTGGCGATTGCTTGTTGCTGCTAGCATGGGTGCCATTCCTTGATCTCTCTTTCTGAAAGAGTCCTTAAGTTCCATAATCTGATTCTGATCAAGATGTTTGGTAAGTTCATCATAGTATTTCAAGACGGGCATTTTTAACACTACTGTACTTGACAAATAAGTCATCCAGAATGGCTTTGGTCATCCTTTCTTTACATTCCTTAATACTTAGTTCCCATGATTTGCGAACTGAGTTACTTTTGTTACTGCTTACATTGAAGTTAAACTCAACACAGGCAGGGTGGGCTGTCTTTAGTAATTCTGTGTGCATTCTATTAATCTGGCTAATCTTCATTCTTTTATTAGTCTTTATTCTGAGGTAAATTGGTTTTGCCTAATGGGGTTTAATGTTCCTGTCAGTGCCTGTGCTGGTGGTGGCTTCACCTGAGTCCCCTTCTGGCTCTTTTGTTGTCCTGGTGGTCTCGGTCCAGCTCCTTCTTTTCAAGCTTGGCACTTGCTTCCTTCCGGATGTTCAGGGTGTCATCCGAGAATCTGTTTTAGGAAGTGGAGTGTCTGCAGACTCAATCTCTAATCTATCACTTTGTAGATCCATGTTGGAGTAGGCAGTTATCAGACTGGAGTGGCTTACACTTTCCGAGATCATACTCATTTTTGAAAATTAAATAATAAAGCTGTGTGAAAGTGCTATAAGTCACTATTATTTAATTCACACTGAAGATATGATGATATGCCTTACACAATATTTATTTGGTATTAGATTGTGTTTCAAAAGTTGTACAATGAGCTTCATCATCAGATGCCGGTTTTACAGGTGCAACTCCTCCCTGAGGTACTAAACACTGGTGCAAAGTCACCGGTGGTTCTGCACCGGTACACAGGTGCAATGCCCCGGTGCAGACCTATATTCTCCATAAAATGGGTTTTTGATATAGGGTAAGTATATTTATAGTAACTATAATAGGTAATAATGGAATTTTAGTATAATTCATATTATTGTGAGGTTTCTACAGGCAGGCTTTTTATAAAAGTACCATGTGTAAAATCTTATATTCTTATTTATTCATAGAGAGAATAAGTACAGGCTGCCTGATGTTGGGTCCACAGAATGTTGTAGTAGAGATTATTTCTAGATCATGTTGTCCATATCTGTGGACATTCTGTTACATGTTTGAGTACATCTTATATTGTTAACATATGGACACTAGAAGCGAGTTACTAATTATATAATTAAGTAGGATTGTTATTCCAACTTGGTACTAAGTTGGTATTTCATATGTACCAATAGTGCCATTATATATTTGGTCATGTTATGAGATTACTTTTGCGCTCTTTGAGTGTAATCATTGATTTTTTCATAATGTAATATTCAATTATATGTCTACATAAAGAACACAAGAATAGATCATGTAATTTTTTAATAATTTTATTCATGATTCTATTATAAATTAATTATTCATCCACATAAAACAGTATTTTAGTTTATGTTGTAACAAACAAGAAAGAAAAATAGGTGTCAGAATAAATCTGTTATTTACTTTATTTCATAAATAACCGATAAATGTGAATAGTGAATATATAGTGAATATAATTATATATGAATAATTAATTGTCAATGTTATATATAAATAAATATAACAGTCATTTGTATAAAAATAAAAATAAATCTTTTTATTTTTCTTAAAATTTTGTTATGAGTTCATCGTATTTGTATTGAGGTAACTAATTTAACAGTCCTTTGGTTTGGGGACCTTGACCTTCAATCTTTTGGCTACTGGCACGAAAAGACTGGGTCTAGTTGGCTTCCTTAGAGCACATCTGTTCTAGCAGATCCTTCTTAATGTTGTGTGTGACAGCTGCTTTCCCTTCCAAGATTTTGTTGGGCATTTCACAGTTGTTTGGTTTGGTAACAGCAGTAGGGTTGGATGAAGATGATTCGTATATCATGACTTGGGTTGAATTTTTAGGAGAGGAGGGGGGTGATTATCTGATTTGGTGAATAGGGAAGATATACAAGTCTATTGGTGGTGGATGGTGTGGTGATGATACTGCTCCTGAACTTGAGCTGGTTTCAGGGTGGGAGCTAGTTGACTGTCTTCCATGATTTTTGGTCTGGTTGGTCTTGCTGTAACCAGGTAGACTTGATAATGGGCCTATTTGACTTGCTAGGGTTTTGGGCTGCTCAAGGTTTTGTTTACAGAAGACTATGTTGCTATTGATGGTTTCAACAAAAATCTTGAGACTTTCAGTGAATCTGGCGATTGTTAGGCCATCCTGGAACTGTAAGACTTCATCTGGTGATAAGATTATAAGAGGGTCTGTATTCACCACCTTATCCACCATTTCTAAACAGGTGATTGTAATTTTGGTCTCCCTAGTCATACTACTGCTGAGTAGGTTATTTTACAGTTTTTTGGCTACCTGTTCCAACTCATCCTCATAAGTCACTGATGGACAAGTCCATATAAATATCAGCAATTACAAATGATGGCACATTGCTTTCAGTAGCTATGTTCTGTACTGAGGTATTGGGTGCCTGTGTTCCTACTGTATGACTAGTACTGGGCTGATTTTCATTATTTTTAGAATCACTATCCAAACATTTTTAGTATGTTTCAACAAGTCCTCTTTTTTCATATATGCTTTATTACATCCAATACAATTGAATTTAATATTGAAATGTTGATTAGTTTTAGTTCTTTTTGGCTATTTTTTTCAGTGAAAGCTTTTTCACAATACCCACATATGAAACTTAATTTGCCCTCCATTTTGATTATTGTCGACAAATATAATGTATTTGTATTTAAATACACTCAAATGTATTTGTTGTTTTTATCTTTAAATAAGAGGTATTCAGAAGTATCAAATTTGAAATTAAGGTTCTGGCTATATTTGGTGGACCCCTGGAAGGTATTCCATTATTTTGAAAAAACAGCCCTTTTCTGTACCTACGCCCCCATATAGTTAAACTGAGTCAACATTTTTATTTCTAAATCCATTTACTTGTACTTTGTAGGACTTTTACATCCTCATAAAACATACTTTTCTGCAAAAATCAGCTTCCTACACAGAATCATGTTTGGTGGGGTTTGAATCTTATGTAAAGTCTGTTATTGAAATGTTTAACCGAGAATGTTTGAGAAATGCAATTTTTTTTGGTCTTAAAAGTTAGATAAGTGTTACCATCTTAGGTTCATTGTACCTGTAATACAATGTTGCAATGAAATATTTATGCAGTGAACTATTCAGGTCCCTAGGCTTTTACCACAAGTCCACAGGTAGATGTCAAGATAGCAAATTGTAGCTGCTCTACAATTACAAATATGTATTGCAAGTATCATAAACTAGTGTGTATATTAACTACATTTTTGAGGGGTTTAAGAAGTGTCAAATTTGAAACTGAGTCCCTGCCTTTTATTTGGTTGACCTATATAGAGTATTTGATTGTGTTGAAAAAAAACAACCCCTTTCTGTGTTCAGTTTGAAAACCACTGGTCCAGTGGCAAACAGAACTTCTTATAAACATTGAAATGCAGAGTTTCCTGTGTGATCAGGGCCTTGTACACAGTGAACTCAGTGCACTAGATAAAAGCTCATTACAACACAGCATGTGTTTAATTAAGTATAATTGTGTTCTCAATGTGTAGATCTGAAGTTTGTTTGTGGCATGTGCCAGAAATGGGGGTCATTAGCCTTGTACAATGCTTTTTAGAAGATAGAATATATTTAAGTTACTTTAATTGTAATCATGTAAAATAATTCCACCATCTAAACTATTTCCAAACTACCTGAAACTATATTAAAGCAAAATGCTTAAAGTTATTTGAGTGAGTGTTTGGTAACTCCAACTTGATGTTGAGTAAATGAATAAGCCACAAAGAAGGTCACAGTACATTCTGTTTTGAGAATATGATGCATCCAAAAGCTTTATCAAAGTTAGTGCACCTAAAGTGTAACATTAAATCATTTATCAAAAGAAATCATAATAAAAACTACTTTCAAAGTGAATTGTTTGCATTATTTATAGAAATTGTTAAGATATTTGGAAATGTGAAATATTTACCTGAGAACAGAATATTTCCTCAACAGACAACTTGAGGGAATTGGCAGAATTTAAGACAGCAGTAATGAAATAAACTTTATTACATATCCATCACACCCATGGAGAAAGTTAACAAAGTGTATCTTTATTCATTTTGTTGCACATTTAAATGCTTCTATCAAAAATAACCAGTTACCTACTAGTTGTTTGAAGAGAATTTGTTGAATATACAAGTTGTTTTACAGAGAATTCATGTTTTAATTACCACAACATCAAGAAATGGAAGTTTGTAACTATGATTAATATCAATACTTGACATGCATTTGTTATTTTAAATGTTTGTGGTGTATATTAGCTTGCAAACATTATAAACGGTACATTTGGTTATACTGAGCTACAAACAGATTGGATTTACACAAATTTCCTTAACTGAAATCCAAAATGCTATCACATAACTTCTATTTTATGTATTCAAACCAACTTATTACCTATGAAAAGAAGTAAGGAAATAAAATTTTATTATACTAAAATTAATTATCATTTACAAAAAGAACTTGACTATGAAACATGTACAGACAAATTAATATTTACCCTGCAATCTGTGACTTATTAACAAGAGTATAGAATATAACTCGAAAAAGAATGTCCTGTTAAGAGTAGCTGCAACAAGTGAAAAGAAACATGACAGCATAAAAGAAAAGACATTATCATGTGTAATTTCCACTCCATGAATGTTTTGCAACACTTGTTCAGTAGACTTTTAAGACTCTGTTTTCTTTGCAAAATATATCAATTATGATTGGATAATAATTTTCACTGTAAATCATTTCAGCTTCATGCCTTTTTGCATTGATTCACTGATTTATTTATTTGTGTTTTTATGTCGCTTTCAACACTGTACAGGTCATATCATGATGGGTAGTTTTATAGGCAGAGAAAATCAGTAGATGCAGTTAGTCAAGGTTAAGTAATGTAAACGGCCAACCAACAGCAAGCAACTACCAACTTTCCCACTTGAGGTTGGGCCGGGAACCAAACCCCGATCTCAGCAGCAGGAGGTGAGAGTGTTACCCTTTTTTCATTGATTCAAATTTTTTCTCGAAATCACTGTATCTCTAATAGTTTTTGAGATAATCAACATTTCCATTTTCTTTAATGGTTTTCAAGACAGACAGCATATTCAATTTCTGCCAAAATTCAAGATGGCTCAAAATTTGTTCAATTTTTTTAATTTCCGGCAAAAATTTAAGATGGCGGTTGAAATTTGGAAAATTTAACATTTCTCAGAGCCACTATCCGCAAGGTTTCTAGTACCCAAAGGATCCAAAATTTTGAGATTGCTCTATATCTGATGGTTTTCTAGATAGACAACATTTTCCACTCTGACAAAATTCAAGCTGGCAGCTGGTATTCAGCATTTTTAACTTTTCAGAGGCATTATATCTGAGGTCCCTATTACCCACAGGGTCTAAAATTTGCTCGAAATCACTCTATCTCTGACAGTTTTGGAGATAGGCAACATTTTGAATTTCCGCCAAAATTCAAGATGGTAGCTGTAAATTTGGGAAATTCAACATTTTGCCAAGGCACTATATATCAGGTCTCTAGCGACTAGAAGGGTCCAAATTTTCTCAAAATTGCTCGATCTCTGATGGCTTTAGAGATAGACAACAATTTTTATTTCACCCCAAATTCATGATGACATAAACACAACACTTTTGATTTCTGCCAAAATTCAAGATGTAGGCCAAAAATTTGGAAGTTCAACAATTTGCAGAGGCACTTTATCTGATATTTCTAGTACCCACAGGTCTAAAATTTGCTTGAAATCATTCTATCTATGACGGTTTTTGAAATAGATTTTTTTTATTTATACCAAAATTCAAGATTGTAGCCGAAATTTGGGAATTTAACATTTTGCAGAGGCACTATAACTGAGGTCTGTAGTAACCACCAGATCCAAAATTTGCTCTATATTGCTCTATCTCTGATGGTTTTTGAGATAGCTGACATTTCCAATTTCCACAAAAAATCAAGATGGCGGTCAAAATTTGGTAATTCAACATTTTTAGAAGCACTATATCTGAGGTGTCTAGTACCCAAAGGGTCCAAATTTTACTTGAAATCACTCTATCTATGACAGTTTTTCTTTAGATAGACGTTATTTTTAATTTTCACAAAATTCAAGATGGCGGTTGAAATTCGGGAAGTTCAACATTTTTCAGAGGCACTCACAGGGTCCAAAAGTTGCTCGAAATCACTCAATCTCTGTTTTCGAAATAGACGATATTTTTGATATCCGCTAAAATTCAAGATGACAGCCAAATTTCAGAAAAGCATGCACTTTTCAGCTGACCTACATCTGAGGTCTCTAGTACCCAACAGATGCAGTATTCAGGTCCAAAATTTACTTGAAATCACTCTATCTATCAGCTTCTGTGATTTTTGAGAATTACTCAGGTTGATAGGTAATTTAACTAAAAATAGCTTCTTCCCACACACTTACAGTGATAGATTAGTACAACAGTAAGCACATTGTCGCTTGGAGAAAGTATCTGAGTCTGTGACTATAATTTACAATAAAAATGATCAGATATTTACTCAAATAGCTAATTAGTATAACACCCCAAAGCAATACAAAGCAAGCCTATGGATCCTATTATCATCTATTCCAGATTTGATTCAGATTTCACTTGCACATTTCTTTTAAGTGAGCAGACAACTAAATGTCACTGAAAATGGACCTTTCCACGGTGTCAATCAAAATACCGCAAATCGGCATATATCCTGTTTACTACAATAGTAACAACCAATCATTTCCTCCGATTTTCATCGGCGCCATTTTGAATTACAAAAAGTGGTCATTTTTAGGGACATATTTGTAAATATTATTGCTTTCTGATAATGGAGCAAAATGAAACCAAAGTATAATTTGATAAAAAAATTATATCATCTATCCTACCTACTTTAAAATGTCTGAAATGTATATATATGCCCCCAAGCTGCCATTGTTTACATTTTACTGCAATTCACGAGGATTTGTTTTGATCAATAAATTGTTTATTTATTTATTTTAAAATTTTTGTCACAATAAAGCAAATATACTTTATTATATAATTTCTTATTATATGCTACATCCAATCATTTATAATACGTGTTATTTCTATTATATCTTAAAATACTCGATGTTTACGTTTGATTTCCCGCCATTTTCGCCATTTGTTTGTCAGACAAGGCCTGACATGGAGACAATTAAAATACCATAAACCAGGAAGTGGGCGTGGCCTATGGAACGGTCCATAGCTAATTATTTTGCTGAGTGGCTATGGACCTTTCCACGGTGTCAATCAAAATACCGCAAATCGGCAAACATCCTGTTTACTACAATAACAACAACCAATCATTTCCTCCGGTTTTCATCAGCGCCATTTTGAATTACAAAAACGTGGTCATTTTTAGGGACATATTTGTAAATATTATTGCTTTCTGACAATGAAACAAAAAGAAACCACAGTGTAATTTCATAAAAATATTATATCATCAATCCTACCTACTTTAAAATGTCCGCAATGCATACATATGTTCCCAAGCTGCCACTGTTTACATTTTACTGCAATGCACGAGGATTTGTTTTGATCAATAAATTGTCTATTTATTTATTTTATAATTTTTGTCACAATAAAGCAAATATACTTTATTATATAATTTTTATTATATGCTACATCCAATCATTTATAATACGTGTTATTCCTATTATATCTAGAAATACTCAATGTTAACGTTTCATTTCCTGCCATTTTCGCCATTTGTTTGTCAGACAAGGCCTGACATGGAGATAGCTAAAATACTGTAAACCAGGAAGTGGGCGTGGCCTATGGAACGGTCCATTACTAAAGAGCTACGGCTCCCAAAAGCAAAACCTAGCAAGCTACTAATCCAATAATCCTCCATAGAAAATTTGGTTCCAACATCTTGATTTCTTTATCTTTTAAAACATGGAAACAAAATAGTTTATTATATTATAATGGTCATATTCAAACATTCCAACAATTAAGGCATAGATTTGACTGGAAATGAAATATACACATGTAAAATACTTTAAAAACCTCTATACCAAAATTGTGGAAGCTAACACTAAAAGGGTCACCACCAAGTATGAATATGCAAAGTGAAGTATATATAAATTTGACGGGGACACCTCCTTAGTATAGCTGAAGTGAGTAACCAATAATTATATTTGGAGTTACACAAAAATGACAAAAAAACTGTAGTCAATACTTGGACAGACCTATTTCCTCTTTTAGAATGTGTGTCACGGAAATTAACTTTCTCAGCAACGCATCACATGACACTAAAAACATATTTGCAGATATTTCAATATAAATTACTAAACAGATTAATAAACTGTGATTTATACAAATGGAAAATTAAATCAAAACCATATTGTGATAGTTGTGTCATAGCGATAGACACCATAGAGCATCACTTGTTTCTATGCCTACCTTCTAAGAAATTTTGGGAGGAAATGGAGGTTTGGCTTAACAAACAAAATAATATGCCAGATAGAATACAATTCGTTATTTGTGAAGTCATCTTTGGCATAGGGATGAGTCAGTGAGTCAGTTTTATAAATTTTTGAATGTTTTCATCCTCTTTGGAAAACATTACTTGAATTTTTGCAGAACAAACAGCAAAAATACAAATTTTTGTGGAGTTTTTTTACCATTGCAAAGAATTAAATATAATAAAATAATTTTACAAAAGTCTGTTGCTGATAATGATAAAGTAGAGATAGATAAGATAGAAAATATAAACTAGTCCCCATAATTTACATTAAAGCTGAAAACTATTTTTGCACAACAAGAACATTATAATGTTTTAATGTCACCTTAATGTTGCATCTTTGGTAGCTATATAATGTATTACAGTCAAAAGTTTATTGAGTTTATTGGAGTACTTATAATGTGTACTTTTTGTCTTGTGTTAAACATGTTAGTTCTTGCAGCTGTCTGTTAGTGTGTATTTGTCTTGGTACTTCAAGAAATGTATTATGTCTTGTAATCTGACTTCCAAGTCCAATTCCAATTCAACTTTTATAGCGCTTAATCTCTGCCAAAGTGACAGACTCTAAGGCGCAACATCATAAGCATAGTCACAAAAAATCATTGTCCTTATCCATAGCAATGGTCGACATCACGGAGAACGCCATATGAGGTGGAAAATACTAAGGAGGATAAGCTTGGCAGAATAGGTATGCCTTAAGTTTTTTTCTGAAGGAAGCAATAGAAGTGGCAGATCGTGCATCATCCGGGAGTTCATTCCATATTTTGGGAGCATCATATGCAAAGCTTAGACCAAACTGCTTTGTGGATTTGTAAATAGATGGTTGGCCGGTATTGAGGAACATGTAGAATTATACCATCAGATTGACTCAACCGAGTATTATAGGCACATTGTCTAACTTTGAGGAATGGGCTGAAATATTATGGACAGTTAGTATGTAGGTATTGGTATACCAGCAAGGCAGTCTTGAAGATGCAACGATGCCTTATGGGTAGCCAATGAAGGGCTTTTCTTAGTGCAGTGGTATGAGAAAGACATGTGGCTCTATAAACAATCCTGGCCAGACTGTTTTGAATGCATTGTAGCTTGCGCAGGTTAGAAACAGATAGACCCCTAAACAAGGAGTTACAGTAGTCAAGTCTACTCCCCACAAGTGCATTTGCAGCCATAAGAGCAGCATCACGAGTCAAGTACTGTCGAATTTGTCTAAGATCCCTCATCTGGATGAAACAAAGTTTACATACACTTTTAACATGTTTGGTGAAGGAAAAGTCTGAGTCAAACCAGACACCCAAATTCTTAACGGCATCTGAAGGTATCAGTGATTCACCCAATATGTTTACTGGAAAGAATGGGTTTAACTTATCTTGTTGAGACTTGGAGCCAAATATAATGAAATCGGTCTTATCGGCATTCAGCTTTAGTTTATTTGCACACAACCACAGTTTGACATCTTCGAGACACTTTCCTAGTCGATCGAAGGCAATTTTTGCATTTTTGTGTGTCAGGTGAATAAACAGCTGGGTGTCTTCAGCATAGAAGTGAAATCTGACATCTGGATGGTTAGAGATTACTTTGCTCAAAGGTGTGGTATACAACGAAAAAAGAAAAGGACCAAGAATTGAACCTTGAGGAACCCCAAACTTAAGCTTACTAGTCTCAGAGAGAACAAAGCCAATCTTGATGCATTGGGTACAATCAGAAAGGTATGACTTGAACCAATCAAGGCATCTACCCCCGACACCGAACCATTTTCTTAAGCAATCAAGGAGTTTGTCATGATCAATGGTGTCAAAAGCTGCAGATTGATCAAGCAGCACCACACCTGTGGCCTCACCTCTGGCTAGAGATAGGTGAATCTGATTCTTTATAGATAAAAGAGCTGTTTCAGTTGAGTGGCCACGTCTATAGGCAGACTGATTCTCATTTTCCAACCCATGGAGAGAGACATGTCTGCTAAGTTGTGAGGCAACTACACGTTCCACGAGTTTTGAGATAAAGCTCAGCCCAGACACAGGGTGATAGTTCTTTAGATCGTCTTTTGATAAAGAAGATTTCTTTATCAGTGTAGTGACAACAGCACTTTTGAAGCCATCTGGGACAGCACCTTCCGACAAAGAACAATTCACAAGTTTTGTGATAGAAGGAAGCAGTATTTCAAGGCAATCCTTAATTAGAAAAGTAGGCCAAGGATCCAGGAGACAGGATTTGTAGGTGAATTTTTGATTACCTTCGCAATATCATCAGGTGAGACATCATCAAATTTGACGAGTCCTGGCGGATTCACAGGAGATGGTAAGGAAAAGGATGAAGAACTGGAAAAAGACTCTCGGATTTTAGCAATCTTGTTGGTGAAAAAAGCGGCAAACTGATCAGCCAATTTTTTGTGTGAACTATTTGATGGAAGAACCTTGTCATGGATACGGTGTAAGGTAGAATGCAAAACTTGCCATAGCTTTTTAGGGTTGTCACCGTTTTCATTTACAAGAGCTCTGTAATATGTGGCTTTGTCTTTATTGGCAAGTGAATTACACCTGGCAATTTGTTTGCGCAGCCTTGCACGGTTGAGAGGAGTTTTCTTTTTACACCAGATGCGTTCAAACTGTCGTCGGATGGATTTGGCATTTTTGTAGGTTTCTGATAGCCACTTTGCTGGCTCCTTGGCAAGACAGCGAGTAACCTCTGGAGCATGTTTGTCCAGTAGGTTGGAAAGATCATTAGTGTATTGATCATACAGTTTTTTCGCAGTGTCACCCGGACAAGCAACAAAGGAACAATTGCTCAAGTTGTTACGTAGAGTGTCCATGTTTATTTTATGATATCTCCTGGTACTGGACTTGGCAACGGCTATGGACAGATGATTTCTTAAACTTGATTTTTGGTGTTGCGCCTTAGAGTCTGCCTAGCAGAGATTAAGCGCTATAAAAGTACAGAATAGAATAGAATAGAATAGTAAGTCACTCTGTTAGCTTGTGAGTTAGGAGTTATTGAAGTTTCAACTTGGCATTTGATCATTGCATGGTCGGAGATGTAGTCACTTACAACCACATTTGAAACCAGAGAACTATCCGAATTAAGGATGAGATCTAGGGTATGGCCAGGAAGATGGGTAGCAGAATGAACATGTTGAGTTCTTGTATTGTAATGTGGTTTATATATTCAATAAACACATTACAAAAACTTCAGAGTTGTAAAAGTGTTTCACATATATTCTTTCATTTTCCGAGCTTTGATTGCATAGTTCCCACCTTGGACATTGCCCATATCATATCCAGTACATCCCTCCCTTCCAGGCATCTCGAAACTACTTGTTGGTCAAGACCATCCTCATCAGCAAGTCCATGGTGATCATGTCTACATCTTCTCCTTGTGAGAGTATGCAGAGTGATTGCTGCTAGGACTACTGCCTTCACAGTGCTAAGATTCTGTGGCATGGTTGTTAATAGGGTTCAAAATCTGCTAGCCAAAATGACAAAGGCATTTTCACCAACATGCCTAGCACCTAGCCCTGGATAGCCTGTAGTTGAATACTCTTTACTGTCTTGAAAGGTTTCTGGCAGTAAAGGGCTTGATTAGCCAGGTTCTTATTGTAAAAGCGTGCATCATCCCCCACTATAAAGTATGATAAATCTGTGTCTTGCCCAGGTAAGGGTTCAGGTGGAGGTAAGTCTATAGATCCATCTTTAAGTACATCCTTCAAATCAGTATCATTAAATATTTGGGCGTCGGAGCAAGCCCTATTACTACCAACATCCAACCATTTTTAAACACGCGTATTCCCTGATTACACATATTCACTGTAATATATATACGTATTCATTGTACATACATGAAAATATAACCATATAACTCTTTCAAAAAGACTCTCCGGATATTCGGTACTTAGTATATCATTCGGCTTCTTTCGGACCCTAGCTATTATTCAGTAAAAAGTAGCGCAACAATGGCTGTTCAAAGAAAGAGAGATGGTGGACCAAATGCCAAATATTTTGAGTCTCTGGAGACTGTGGCCCAGTTTGAAACAGTTAAAACCTGGCTTCAAAAAACTTGTAAAAAGGTAGGATGGTTTTAGTGCTGGTTCCGCCGCAATGTATTATTTTATTGCCGTTTATTATACCGGCAAACCAACAGTTTCTTCTGCTCACAAAAGAACTGAAATCTCAACATACCGGTATCGAGTTTATATCTCCGCAAATCTCCAGTTTTAACTTGGGTCGTGCCACTGCTCTACATGCAATTAAAGCAGAGCCGAGGTAATCTAGTGCACTACACTAGACCGAGTTTCTGTCCCGTCGCCAATTGCTGTTGAAAAACTGATGGACCTGATTAATGGCGAGGGACAGAGCTCACATGTTGAATGTACATGAATTCGATCACATGACTTCTTACAGTAAAGTAGACCGAGTTTCTATCCCGTCGCCAATTGCTATTGATATACTGATGGTATGCAATGGCGAGGGACAGAGCTCATATGTACTTGTTTTCTGTGTAAATTTTGAACGGCATGTTTGTAGACATATTACCACAAGTATAAAGTGTTATTTGCATTCTTTAAGGTATGTATATGTGCCGTTCACTAATATTTCATGCCAATCAAATTCGCATGTATATATTTGAACCTGTTTTTATAAATAGAAACAAACTTTCGACGCTACAAAGTTATCTACAAAAGAAGTTCCTGGTTTGCAAAAGCAGTTTAGTTTAACAATATATGTATTGCAAACTGGAAACAGCTATTTAGACACAGCAAGGATTTTCAAAAGTAACTGCAATGATTTCTCATAGTTCGAGATTTACACAAAAAACAGGTACATGGGAACTCTGTCCCTCGCCATTGTGTCCATCAGTATATCAAAAGCAATTGGCGACGGGACAGAAGCTCGGTCTAGTGCACTACACGGGTGGTAATTAAGATAAACTGTCACTGAGATAAACGGTCTTCAAAGTTTTCAAATTTAAATAGTGTAAATATAAAAAGCGCAGAAACTAAACAACAAAATAGACTAAAACAGTGCTTTCCATGATTTTGGTTTGTGTTATATTGTTGTTTAAACCTTTTAACTGTTTTTATGTGGGTATTTCTGAGGACCGTTTATCTCCGTGACCGTTTATCTTTGTGACCACCCGTGTAGTCCTTATTTATGTTTCCGTGTACGCATTGTTATAGTGGATGATCGTAAAGTCGATCACTTAAGGGAGACCTACATAAAGAGTGATTGTTTTCATGTAATACAATCAAAATCAACTTTAAATATTAAGGTACATTGAAAAATATGACTTCATAAAGCAAATAAACCAACAAACCACTGCAAGACTTCTAAGATTTTTTTTCAACAAAAAGTTTAAACTTGGGTATGGAAATGCAGAAAAAAGACTGTCATTTTTAAGATTGCTCATTAAGTCGATCACCCAGTACCACCACTTTAATTGGGCTCAACAAGATGAAAGATTTATTACAAGATTATCCATTATATCCATCAAACAAAAATTTGTACACAGATTTTGGATTAGTTGTATTTTAGACGTGGTTACCTCGACTCTACTTTACTTGCGTGACACGATCCCACATAGAACTGGCGATTTGCTTAAAACACAAATATCATACAAATATGTACACATAACTGTTCCCACAACAATTTTGTTTCATTTTCTTCAACATTCAATCAACATGCAAACATGTTTGACAAAAAATAAATGACATTTCCTGATTTTCCAGGGTTTTTGGACCATTTCTCCAAAAATTTGAAAATGTTCTTTTATTATAAAATCTGTGTTGAATAGGATATACTTTGTACAAGTAATGTATTTGTTGTGTCCCAGGCTAAATATCAACTGGTTCTAATCATATTAAACCATTTTCAGTCATTTTTTTCAACTTTTATTCAACAGAAAAAGATTTTTTTGCAAATCTCCAGTTCTATGTGGGGTCATGCCACAGCTCTACACGCAAGTAAAGTAGAGCCGAGGTAACCACGTCTAGTTGTATTATAATAAACTGGATGGCTTTGTTCTGTACTGAGGCAATATTTTAGTGTTTATTTCAGAAAATATAAAAATACATCTCTCCTTGGAACACATTGCACAAGTATTTTTGTAGAATGCCATATTTTTTCAAAATATGGCCCGGGCGTTAATTATTTTCAAATGGTATCAGACCAGGCGTTAAATTGAACCGGGCGTTCTTTTGAAATACAAAAAACAGTGTTATAAATTGTAAACAGTGTGCTTGGTACCAGGCGTTTATTTGAACCTGGGTGTTATTTTGGAAATTTACGGTATATTCATGAAAAGGATATCTGTTTATTTGCAAATTCAAATGAAGTTCACTATGTGCAGTAAGGCTGTCAATGCTGACTGATCGACTTAATGAGCATATCGACATTACGATCATCTACTATACTTGTCCGCATAAAGGATACCATGGATGAATTCAAGAGGTTTCGCTCCACTATGTGGGAGGTTTCGCTCCATACATTTCTGTGATCTTCAACTAAACGAAGTGGTTAAATCACGGGACATCCCGATACGTAAATTACTGGTTAAATGTCGGGAAATCATTTCATCTCATGAATATTAATGAGTTGATGCTACTGCCGTGGAGTCTCGATTTTAAGGTATTTGATCTTCATTGAAGCTTCCATTTCATAAAATATTGTTAGAAAAGCCGGGAAATCCATGACCTCATATTTCGTAAAATATAGCTACAATCTTCAAACAAGGCATCCTGTGATATAAAGCACTTCCCTAGATGAAGCCCTTCCCAGTCCTCACACTTAGCACTTCCCGACATATAGCCAATATGCTATATGTACATATCGGGACGTCCCGGGACATAACCTTGCCGTCAACTAAATTGTGACGTTTTATGTAATGTACTTCATCTAGAGCAAGTGATGTAAATTCACCAGTGGATGTAAATTCACCACTTTTTGGTTTTTGTCAATCTTACATCACAAATATGGAAAACATGTCATAATTATGTTGCATATACATAGAAAAAATACTTATCTATTGCCCTACAAGATTTCCTAGCCCGACATTTTATATTTTCACAGTATTAACTATTAAGTATATTTTTGAATAATACTTTTTTACAAATGACTTTAGAGAGTGTAAATTATGCAATTTTTAACAAATACCAACTCAACATTTTAAACTTCTCTGGGACAATCTTTTGAAAATTTACATCTATATTAATAATAATTTTTGGCTAGAAAAGATGTAAAATAATTATTTATCTTAAATTTTTCACAGTATGGTAGGTATTATGCTTGAAAAACAGTTTTTTCAAACAATGGCGAATTTAGATCCATTTTCATAAATAATAGATATTTTTGTATGAAATAATAACAGCTCTCTAAGTGAACCTATGTCCAAGTGAGTTAATTGTTTTTCCAGGTTTGGATAATTCAGGGATGGGCCATATTTATTAAAACAAAAGATTGAAAAAAAAAATTGTGATTTGATGTAGCAGAACCAAAAGTGCAAAAAAACTGGCGAATTTACATCACTCACTCTACAAAGAATTTCTATTTGAAAAGAATTGCCAGGAAACCCTTTGGAAATCCGTGATCTTATTATCAAATCAGCAAACGTGGGGTCGTGGCATTCCGTGAGGGGTTCCCTAGAGCTGTTATAAAATGAAATATGCAAATTAGAAAATGTGAGGTTGTGGAATTCCGTGGGGGTTCCCTAGAACTATTATAAAATAAAACATGCAAATTAGAGCTGCCGTGGTCACATGATGTATGTGCTTGTAATTTCTGACAACATTGTAGATTGATTTTTCTTTAATTATATCCCCAGACGAAAGTCGGGGATATATTGGATTCAGGTCCGTCGCGCCGCCGCCGCCGCCGTAGAAATTTCCTTGTGGACGCGATAACTCAAAAACAAATTAATATTTTTTTTTCAAACTTGGTACACATGTTAAGGGTGCCCAAAGGAAGATCCCTATTTTAAGGTGACCTTAAACTCCCAGTAAAAAAGAACTTATGGCCACCTTAAGGTCAGAAATTGCACTTTTGGCCACTTAGAGCCCTGTAGGTCACAAACTATGATGCTCAGCTGGCTGAAATTTTACCTGACAACACATTAATATGTTCTTAGTACATGTGCCGAAAATCACGACTTTAAGTTGAGGAGAAAATTGTCTTTGAGGCCCATAAATACCCCCACTTAGGGATTTTTTGCTATACTTTTCACATATTTTGCCCTATAATTTGGAAGTGGTAATTCTGATGAGTCTCAAACTGTGCTAGGTATAACTTTGATATGTATTCCTTGTCTGTAGAAAATTTTAGGGCTGTAGGTTTACCCAAAGGGGTCGACTTAAGGTCTCAAAAGTGCCCACAGAGACCCAATTTATGCACTTTTTGCCACTTTCAAGCACTGTAGCTTTAAAACTATGTCTCTCATCTAAGTTAAATATCATCTGGGAATATATCTATGTGTTTTCTTATATGTGCCCCAACATTTAGGCCTTTAATAGACAGTTAACCTGTGTATCAGGACCATAAACACCCACCCGAGTGACCCTTATAAGACATTTTTCACATCTTTTTCCCTGTAACTTGGAAATGGTAAGTCTGAGAAGTTTCAAACTGTATTAGATATATATTCTGTGTGTAATCTTAGTATGTAACAGATTTTAAGTCTGAAGCTTTAATTTTGAAGGTCAAATTGAGGTCTCTAAAAGGCTCCGAAAGACCCAATATTTGGACTTTTTGCTACTTTTAAGCCCTGTGACTGTCAAACTATGTGACTGATAGAGCTCAAATCCTATCTGGGAATATATTAGTATGTTATTTATATATGTGCCAAAAATTAAGGCTTTAAGAAGACATTTAACCTGTGTATGAGGACCATAAATCCCCACCCGAGTGACCATTTTTAGACATTTTTCACATATTTTGCCCTGTAACTTGGAAATGGTAAGTCTAAGAAGTTTCAAACTGTATTAGATGCATATTCTATGTGTAATCTTAGTATGTGACAAATTTTAAGTCTGAAGCTTTAATTTGAAGGCCACATTTAGGTCTCTAGAAGGCCCCATAAAGACCCAGTATTTGGACTTTTTGCCAATTTTAAGGCCTTTGACTGTTAAACTATGTGACTGATAGAGCTGAAATCTCATCTGGGAATACATTATTATGTTCTTTTTACATGTGCCAAAAATCAAGGCTTCAAGTAGACATTTAACCTGTGTATGAGGACCTTAAACACCCACCTGAGTGACCCTTTTAAGACATTTTTCACATATTTTGCTCTGTAACTTGGAAATGGTAAGTCTGAGAAGTTTCAAACTTTATTAGATACATATTCTATGTGTAATCTTAGTATGTAACAAATTTTAAGTCTGAAGCTTTAATTTGAAAGCCACATCGAGATCTCTAAAAGGCCCACAGAGACCCAATATTTGGACTTTTTGCCACCTTTAAGCCCTGTGACTGTTAAACTATGTGATTGATGGAGCTGAAATCCCATCTGGGAATGCATTATTATGTCCTTTTTACATATGGCGAAAATCAAGGTTTTTAGTAGACATTTAACCTGTGTATGAGGGCCATAGACACTCGCCCAAGTGCCTTTTTGGACATTTTTTCCGTATTTTGCCCTGTTATTTGGAAATGCTTAGTGTGACAAGTCTTAAACTGTATTATATATAATTTTTGTTTGTTATGTATGTCCCCCAAAAAGTTTCAGATCTGTAGTTTAATTGCTAAGGTCTCTTTAACAATTGTAAAATGCCCACAGAAACCCAATTTATGGACATTATGCCACTTTAAAGCCCAGTAACTGTCAAACTATGTGGGTTATAGAGCTGAAATCTTTGAATTTTTAAAAGGAAATGCCTGTCTATTTAAATTTTGAATATTAATAATGTTATGGCTATCTTAGTCTTTTAAGAACTTATTTTTGTGTGTTATACCTCTGCTTGCTGAGTTTTTAACTTTTTAAAATGAAACTGGTTAAACGCCGGTTAAACATATTCAAGTAGACAAAATGGACACTTTAAGTGAGCTTTAAGTCCCAATATTAATGAAATTATATCCGTATGTAGTAAAACTAGGGGATTTTTAACCCTCAACTAGCCCAGTTTTATTCAACTTGCCTCAGTTAATTTTGACACAGCTCCTACAGTTATGAACTCATTTCAGTTGATAATCACATACTTAAAATTCTCAATTCTTTTTGTATTTGAGTACCCCTTTTATATAGATTGTTTGTTTACCATTTTTGCTGTAGCACTCCATCTCTTTGAGAGAACATGTAAACTGTGTAAAAAAGATGTAGAAGATGAGATACATTTTGTTTGTGTTTGTCCAGCTTTAGAGCTGATTCGTATGAAATATTTCAAAATTTTAAATATAGATAAATCTGAATTATTAATAGATCAATTATCAAGGGTATTAACTCATATGAATGTCAATATGGTTATTAATTTTATTTTTGATTTGTGGCAAGAAAGAAAAAGTAAATTATATTGTTAATTTTTATGTATTGAATTGCTGTCTTTATTTACTGTATCTTACCTCAAAATATGTTTGCTCTGTTTGTTATTAACTCTCTATTTAAAGTGACTTATAAGCCCATATAGGGCTGGGTATTACTTCAATAGTTTTTGTATAATCCTTGTCAACATAATACATGTCACTATAATAAACTAATAAACTAAACTAAGTCCCAACCCACATCCCCCACCCGGATTCCCCCCACCCACCTCTGCTTGCTGAGTTTTTCACTTTTTAAAATGAAACTGGTGAAACATATTGAAGTAGACAAAATGGACACTTTAAGTGAGCTTTAAGTCCCAATATTAATGAAATTATATCCTTATGTAGTAAAACTAGGGGATTTTTAACCCTCAACTAGCCCAGTTTTATTCAACTTGCCTCAGTTAATTTTGGCACAGCTCCTACAGTTATGAACTCATTTCAGTTGATAATCACATACTTAAAATTCTCAATTCTTTTTGTATTTGAGTACCCCTTTTATATAGATTGTTTGTTTACCATTTATGCTCAGACCACATCCCCCACCCGGATTCCCCCCACCCACCTCTGGGACCTCCAGCTATATTGAGTGACACTAAATAAACAAAGGTATTTAATGATATCAGATGAGAAACAAAGAACTCAATGGGGTTGCAGATCTTGTGTAATAGTGAGAGAGGGGTGGGGGTGGGAGGTGGTGGGCTTCATTACATATAACACAAAGGGGAGTCAGAACTGAGATTGTGTCACATATTTAGGTTGCATATATATGGACCACATATATAGGTATAGAGGAAATGAATAACTGAAAACAATTTGCAAATTCTAAAAATAATATAATAAAATAATAATATAAATAATTTTTTTTTAAATAATATTTTATTTGTGAACAAATATAGAAACAGATATGCGCTTTTGGGATTATAAATTTTAGAATGGACATTGAATCATCAATCATTTAAATACTTTGAAGGAAGATTGAAAAGTATGATGAGTTGAGTTAAAAATAATATTTTATTTGTCAACAAATATAGAAACAGATATGCTCTTTTGGGATTATTATTTTAGAATGGACATTCAATCATCAATCATTTAAATACTTTGAAAATAGGTTTAGAGTTATCATTGCAGGAAGATTGAAAATATAATTTGAGTTATGTATTCGGCGTCTGGGGATACACCATCTTCCTTGGAAGATATAAACAGAGTAGATTGATGTGCTGAAGTTCATATAATAATGGGTAATTATGTTTTTAAAAATTCCCGATCAAAACCTGTGGCGTGAGTGATGACCTGTCTGGGGATATGTTGGCGCCGAGTTGGCCCAATCTAGTTTACACCCAAATTTCAATTATGTTGTGAAACATTAATGCTGAAAACGTTCATCTTTGGAACAATATCTCCCAAATAATGGAGCGAAACCTCCTGACACCCCATGGATATCTGGTACAAATGGTCGATAATATAATGTAGGAACTTCACCTATCCTTTTTTCATCACTCGTACCCATGTCCATTATTGACCGTACCCGTGATACCCTAGATATTTTGCTATAAAACGGTGAACTCATCTGTGTCCGTGATGAGGAAGGAAAAACTTCGTTCTTCACGGATACAGACAGCTAGTACACAGGTGTCATCAATGTTAGACGTCATTAATGTTAGACAGTGATAAAAAATAGGTAGCTAAACACATTTAATGTGATGCATATACACTAGTACATATAAACAAGGGATTGATTATTCCATTTCTTAATAATTTAAGGAAATAACATAAAACAAGACAATATAAAAACAACTTGTCTAACATTAATGACGTCTAATATTCATGACACCCGTGTACACTGTTTTATACCAAAAGATGTAGGGTATCACAGATACAGGCAATAACGGACACGGATACGGGTGAAGAAACCAAAGAAAAAAGGACAGGTGTAGTTCCCACTTTACCCGTTTTTGTGGATGGAATTTCAGTATTTCACTAAGGTGTGTAGGTCATCTTGTGGAGATACAGATACTGGTACAGAGAGGTGTATTTTCAGCCCTGATATTTGTTTACACACTTATTTTGCTTTTAAATGTTCTATTTTATAACAATTTGAAGTTGTTTTATAAAACTATAAATGCTGAATTGAGTGTAAAAAGATATGTTAGAATGGAAGGCCCGTTATAAAACTCGGAGCTGGAGTTGGAGCTTTACTCGGAGCCGTACCTCCATCGCACCCCCATCTGATTGGCTGTGTGTCTTGTGAAATATTTTACTGGCACCACACCTCGCAATATTTAAAACAAATAAAATATCAAATGCTGGTACTTGTACACCCACAGTGTGATGAAAATGTGAAGCTACGATGGGGTTTTCTAACAATATTTTACAAATATATAATCCAGCAATATTTTACTGTCACCGCACCTAATACTTCCTTCACGAAATATTTACAACAAATAAAATATAAAATGCTGGTACTTGTACACCCACAGAGTGCTGAAAACTTGAGGCTACAATGGGGTTTTCTAACAATATTTTACAAATATATGATCCAGCAATATTTTACTGTCACCGCACCTAATACTGCCTCCTCACAATATTTAAAACAATATAAAATACTGGTACTTCTACAAATATTGTACAAATATTTTTACTGTACCCCTCCAACCGCACCTCCGGAGCTCTGAGTTTTATAGGCACCATAAAGGAACATCTTTCATCAAAACTCTGTAGGAAACATTTTTATTTTATTTCATTAAAATGTAAATATACTATACCATATGAAAACACTTGAGTAGGCGTGGCTTGGCGTTCGGTGACCGCCACATACACCGTACATAGAATTTAAATATATGAGGGGAGACCCTCTTTAAACCTACATACTTGCTACCTTTGACCCCTGGTGACCTAATTCACTCTGCCATGCGCAGTAATACAGAAATAGTTCATTCTTTTTGTGGCGGTTGTAGTGTCAACAGGCGTTTTTGCTATCTCACTAAGACCTGCATTTACA
The DNA here is from genome assembly GCA_964017235.1 of Sabellastarte sp. h YS-2021. NCBI lineage: Eukaryota > Metazoa > Annelida > Polychaeta > Sabellida > Sabellidae > Sabellastarte > Sabellastarte sp. h YS-2021. Next base: position 93,465,717 of record OZ024936.1, read on the forward strand.
CGTTTTTGGTGCTCTGTAAGTACACTTAAGCTGTTTTATTCACTATTCCTCCATTTTATTTACATTTTACTTCTATTTCTGGTGAATTTATTGTGTACTTTGCCATATATTTTACGTGTTTTTCCAAAACTCGTATTATCGCTCTTCTGGTCACATGGTGTTAGAATGTCGGATTTCCTTTGGATATATTCATTTCCTCAGTAAATTATTTCTTTTTATGCACTTCTACAGGCATTACAATTTTAATTTACGGTTTTCCTTCATTCTGTTAACGAAATTCTTCGTTTTTTCCACGTATTTTGACCGTATTGTCAACCTTGACTGTGCATTGTTTTTCACGTAAATACCTATTGCGTATTATCGTTCATCGGGTCACATGGTGTCAGAATGTTGGATTTCCTTGGGAAATATTCATTTCCGTGGTGAATTAATTCATTGATGCACTTCTACAGGCATTATAATTCACCATTTTTGGTTTCCTTCATTCTTTTTACGAAATTCTTCGTTTCACCGCGTAAATTGACCCTATTTATTGAGCTTTTTTTGTCACCAGGTCACATGACTATGACGTCACATCCAAAATGGAGGTCAACCGATCGGTTGTCAGAAAATATTCATTTTCATGGTGATTACAGCATTTCCAGGTTTGTTTATGCATTCCTTGTACATAATTCTTTTATTATTGTTATTTCAGAGCATAATGTGTAATATATTTCATTTGTTAACGCATATTTTATAGCGTAACATTACGGTAGTTACTACCTACCATTCACGGTTCTTTACTTGTACAGGCCCTTTCATTTGACATTTCGGGAATTCGGATCCTGGTTTCAGTGTTTTGGGGTTCAATTCTGAGCCTAGGGTCTCCATTTTTAGCCTTTCTCTACCTTCAATTCTGGAGGTTGGGGGTTTACGGCTTCTGGGGAGGACTTTGTCTTCCACCTTTTGGAGATCCATTTCACTGTTACTGGTTTCCTACATTCCAATTTTATGTCAATTGGTCATTTGGTGTCTCAGTCCATTTTTAGTCCTTTGGCCTTTTTTGTGCCTAGGCTTCAGTCTAATCAGACTGCTTTTTGGTACTGGGATTACCTTCTCAAGACCTTTCATGTTCAGGGTCCCTTAGAAGAGTTTATCAGTTGAATCCAACTGATTTTGCTACTTCCTTAACACTACTCCATTCATTTTCTAAATCTAGAAAAATTGTGTTTGGGGTTTGGTGGAAATCTTCTGTTACTCAGCAGCTTTCTATTGTGTTTTCACCATGTTTTAGATCTGACTACCAATGGGCACATCTCCCTTTTGGGTATGTTGGGGGTTCCTCTGTCTACAGTTAACCTTTAGGCAGACTTCAGGAACCCTATTCCAACTTTTTGGTGCCAGTCTGTTGGACTATATGGGTGCTTAGGACTTCATCCTTTAATCTTCTCCACAGAAGATTTTCAAGCTTCCTGTCTAACAGAATTAGGGAATAAATTTGACTGCTCTTTCCTTTTGATCAGTCTTATTTTTCTCTAAGTCAACCACTTTTCCCAGGCTTAGAAGTTCCTTCATGAGGCCAGATACTTTCTTTCTGTCACTCATTCTGTAAATGATGTTCATTCTCAATGCTCCATAAGGCAAAATCTTGCATGAAGACAGTTTGATTTCTGTTAAAGATAAAAATTCTGTATGAGTGCTTTGTGTTACCACTACAGTCTTCTGCATAGCTGTATGAGTTGGTGAGATACTCTTGACATGTTTATGTGTGTAGTTTGGACTTTAAACCTGAAGTTTGTTTTGTTCACTGAAAACAAGCACAATTTTTATTTGAAAAGTTAGTGTTTTGTGTATTTTCTTCTAGTATGCTTTTGAGATATTTAGAGGATCCAAGATAGGTTTAGACAAATGTTTGAAGATAATTGAAGATTATTTGGATTTTAATTGTGCATTTAAGTGACTGCCAAAGCAAAGTCGGTAAGAATACTATTTTCCTTTTATTATTAATTTTACAATTTAAAGATAAGATGCTTTTAGATTTGTGTATTTTAAGTTCTATTTTGCAGAAGTAGATTTCACAGTAAAATGAAATGGGATTTAGGTAATAAGGCATAGATTTAGCTTGTACATGTAGTTTGGTAAATAGGTCTAAGAAGTAATTAGTTTGGTTTTAGATGCTCTATTATTTCAGATAGTTAGTTTTACTCTTTATTACTAATGTTTTATTGAGTAATTATTTTACACTGAAATTGAAATATGATATTTGTCACAGAAAGTACATCTGTTGAATATTATTGAATATCTCATTTGCATGTGGTATGTGTTGTAACAAGAAAATGTATGTATACATGTTTGTTTGTTCGTTTGTTTGTTTGTTAGCATGTCCAGGTTATTGTATTTACAGTTGACGGTCAGAATAAACCCTGATCAGTGAATGACAAGTTTTAATGCGCAGTTACAGTCAACGACTATTGGCCTTCATAAGAAAAGAAAATGTCTTCCCCAAGTGATGATAATGGCCAATACTTTGAAGATGACACTACAGAGATGACAATCAGAAGAAGCTCAAGAGAAAGGAATCCATCTGTCAAGGCCTTAGAAAATTTAGAGCAAATATTATTAGACAAATTCTGGCGAAAAATAACTGAGATAAAGGGATTATTGAAGACAGCAAGACAAAGTTTGATGAAAAACAAATTTGAATCAATGACACTGGAACAGATGTCCTGGCAACTAAGAAAATCAAAGGCTGACCTCTCCTCTAGTTATGATGAGATGTGCGAGAGATTCAGCATTCCCCAGGAAGTTAGATTAGCCTATGACAGATGCCATGAAGAGACTGATGGGATTTTGTCACAAATTATCAATGCAATGACACCAAGCAATAAAGATTCTTCTGACTTGCAGAGTAGGACCTCCTCAGTGTCATCCAAAAGGCTTGAGCTCACAGCAAAGGCAGCTGCGTTACAAGCTGAGCAAAATGCTAAATCTGAGGAAGCAAGGTTACAAGCTGAACTCAATCGCTTGGAGGCAGAAGAGGCCATTCGACAAGCACAGCTTGAAGCAGATAGGATTGTAAATCAAGTAAAGCAAGAAGCAGAAGAGAAGACAAGGAAGATCAAAATTAAATTGGAAATGGATCATAGATGCCAAGAGTTGGAAAATAGAAGACTCGAAACTGAAATGCAGAAAACAAATGCAGAACTCAAAGAATGGACAAGGTTTGAAGAATTAGACGAAGATAGATATTTTTATGGCCGACAAGACCAAATCCACTACAAGCCCCTTCACCCATCAGAAGAATTTGTTGACTATTTTGGAGCACTGCCCCATTTTTCACCTATTCAACCACAGGACAAAAAGATGGAAGATCCTACAAGCCAAAGACTGCACCAGCACAATGATGATACCCAAGTACAACTTGGCCCAGCTGCCAATTCGATGAATGCAAACAAAGCTCTTCAAAACAATTCAGCAGATATTGTTACTGATTTGGTTCAGTCCATAAGTTTGAGCCGTTTACCCTTACCTGAACCATGGGTATTTACTGGAGACCCATTAAATTACCCAAGCTGGAAAGCCTCTTTCGACACACTGATAAACACAAAGGGTGTCATGGGAAGTGAAAGAATACATTACTTGAGAAAGTATTTAGGAGGTGAAGCAAAGTCAGTGGTTGAAGGAACTTTCTATCTGAAATCAGAGGAAGCATATGAACGAGCTGTGGCTCTTCTAGAAAAAAGATATGGAAACAGTTTTGTAGTTGCAGAGGCATTTCGAGATAAACTACAAGCATTTCCCAAAATACCATCCAGAGACAATAAAGCATTAAGAAGGTTTTCAGATCTGCTGCAACAAACTCTAGTGGTAATGGACCAGATAAAAGGATTGGAGATTCTTAACGATTGTAGAGAAAACAAGCGACTGCTTGAGAAGCTACCTGATTGGCTTCTACAAAGATGGACAAGGATTGTTGCTGACCATCACACTGCATATCCTTCATTTGAGAGGTTTGCTGACTTCATCACTAGAGAGGCAGATATAGCCTGCCATCCAGTAACATCCACTCTGACAAGTAATCAACGAAGACAAGATAACCCGGAAAGACGAAACATGGGCAACAGAACTCTTGCAAACATCAGTCAAGCAAATGACAAACCCTTTTGTTTGCTTTGCAAGAAGTCAAATCATGACCTTCATAACTGTTTTGTCTTCAAGAAGAATACTCCAGAGGAAAGAAAAATATTTTTGATGAAAAGTGGAATTTGCTTTGGATGTCTTTCACATGGACACAAAGCTAAAGACTGCAAGAAAAGAAGTACATGTGAAAGGTGCAACAAAAAACATCCAACCTGTCTCCATGGTGACTACGAAGCACTGAAGATGAACAATGCAGAGAAGAACAACCAAGCATCCAGCATAACAAACCAAGACTCTAGGCATAATTCAGCTCAAGTAGACATTGAGGGTGTATCCCACAAAACTTCACAAAATACGAAGAGTCTTAAGACTTCAATGATTGTCCCTGTCTATTTGTCAACTACAGACAAGCCTTATGAAGAGCATCTCACTTATGCAATGCTCGACACCCAGAGTGACACAACGTTTGTACTTGAAGAAACAAGTTTGAAGTTAAACACAAAGTCTGAGCCAAGCAGACTGAAACTTTCAACAATGACTTCTACTGAAACCATTGAGTGCAGGCGATTCCACAATCTTCAAATAAGAGGCTTGAAGTCCCTTACAAAGATTCCTCTTCCTGTAACATACTCCCGAGAGTTCATACCTGCTTATAGGTCACACATACCAACTTGTGAGACAGCAAAACAATGGGCTCACCTTCAAGGACTAGAGTCAGAAATTCCACCGGACTTGCAATGTGAAGTAGGGCTACTTATTGGCTACAACTGTCCACAAGCATTGGCCCCTAAAGACCACATACTTGGAAGAGGAAATGAACCGTTTGCACAGCAGACCGAGCTAGGGTGGAGTATAGTAGGACGCATAAGTGCTGAAGATGATGGTGAAAATGTAGACAGTATTGGGCTTTCTCACAAGATAATCACAAGACAAGTTCCAGAAAGTATCCAAATCTCTGGTGAATCACCTGAGGAAGTACACTTCATGTGTAAAGCCAGAATAAAAGAAGAAATGGTAACCCCTCAAGTTGTGAAACTTTTAGAAGCAGATTTCCCGGAGAGAAGAAATGAAGAGAAGACAATGTCACAAGAGGACAAACAGTTCATGAAGATAGTAGAAAACGGGATTCACAAAGATGAAGAAGGTTACTATGAGATTCCCTTGCCATTCAAAAGGGAAATGCCAGCTCTACCCAACAACAAAGCAATGGCAGAGAAACGGTTAACCCATTTAAAGAGAAGACTGATATGTGACCCAAAACTCTATCAAGACTACAAGGCCTTTATGGAACAGATCATTCAGAATGGTGATGCAGAAGAGATAAACAATGAAAAAGAACCCACAAATGCTTGGTATATACCTCATCATGGTGTGTATCATTCAAAGAAGCCAAACAAAATCAGAATTGTGTTTGACTGCAGTGCAAGATACAAAGGCGTTGCATTGAATGATTACCTTCTCCAGGGTCCAGATCTCTTAAACTCTATGATTGGAGTCCTCATAAGATTCAGAGAAGATCCTATTGCCATCATGGGGGATATAGAGAAAATGTTTCACAAATTCAAGGTGAATGAAGAGCACAGAGACTATCTGAGATTCCTGTGGTGGGAAAGTGGAAACTTAGAATCACAGCCAAGGTCATACAGGATGAAAGTTCATCTTTTTGGTGCAACCTCTTCACCTGGTTGTGCCAATTATGGCTTGAAGAAACTGGCCATCGATAATCAGAATGAATTTGGAAAAGAAGCAACACATTTTCTTCTAAATGACTTTTATGTGGATGATGGGCTGACAAGTTGCAAAAATGTTGCTGAAGCCATACAGCTGATAGAAACAACAAGACAGATTTGTGCAAAGGCAAATATAAGACTACACAAACTGGTTAGCAATCATCCAGAAGTTCTTCAGTCAATTCCAGAAAGTGAACGGTCTGAAACAGAGACGCTAAACATCAATCTGGAAGAAGTGACAATTGAAAGAGCCTTAGGAATTCAATGGTGCATTGTGTCAGATGAATTTCATTTCCGTGTCACCCTCGCTGTTAAGCCAAAGACAAGAAGAGGTATCCTGTCTACAGTTGCTTCCATATTTGATCCAATGGGATATATTGCTCCATTCACTCTAATTGGGAAGCAAATTCTACAGGATATGTGCAGAGAAAATGTGGGATGGGATGATCCACTTTCAGAAGATTTAGCCACACGATGGAACCGATGGTTAGATGAGTTACCAGCACTTGCAGACATCAAAATACAGAGACATGTAGCACCCAAGGAATTTGGAGACATAGTTTCAAGAGAACTACACCATTTTTCAGATGCTAGCTTTTCTGGATATGGGCAATGCTCATATTTGCGTATAGTCAATGCACGAGGTGAAGTGTTTTGTACATTGATAATGGGAAAATCCAGAGTAACTCCAATGAAAACTATCACGATTCCCAGACTAGAACTCACAGCTGCACTGGTCTCTGTGAAGATAAGAAATCTGTTGATCAGTGAGTTGAAGCATACAGTTACAAGGGAAGTCTTCTGGACAGACTCAAAGATAACTCTGGGTTACATAAACAATGACGCAAAGAGGTTTCATGTGTTTGTTGCAAACAGAGTGCAACAAATCAAAGAAAGCACTAAAGCAAATCAATGGAGACATGTGCCTTCAAGCAAAAATCCAGCAGACTCTGCCTCCAGAGGACTACTTGCATCTGAGCTGGAAAGGTCGACATGGCTTTCAGGACCAAAGTTTCTTTGGGATATAGAACTGCCCTCAAATGATTCCACAGACATATCATTGTCATCAGATGACCCCGAAGTGAAAAAGGTAATTGTGAATGCCACAAAAACCTCAGAAGCTACAGATGTTGTACTGAAGAAACTTGAAAAATTTTCCAGGTGGTCATCAGCCATTTCAGCCATAAACCTTTTGCGAAGAACTTGTTACAAAGGAAGGGACAGTTATGATCCTGTGAAACACAGGCATGAAAGTGAAATGCTAATAATCAAGAAACTACAAAAGGTTGCATTTTCAGAGGAAATACAAAGACTGGACAATCTTCCAAAGGGGAGCAAACTGTTCAAACTGGACCCCTTTATTGATGAAAATGGTGTACTTCGAGTTGGTGGTAGACTGAAGCTCTCAAGCATGCCATTTGAAGTGAAACATCCAGCAATACTGCCCAAATCAGGACATATTGGTGAACTGATTATACGACACTACCATGAAAGAGTTCAACATCAGGGACGAGGATTCACTACAAGTGAAATTAGATCACACGGTTACTGGATAGTAGGAATGAATAGGGCTGTGTCATCAGTTATCCACAAGTGTGTTCAATGCAGGCGACTTAGGGGAAGCCTGAATTGTCAGAAAATGGCAAATTTAAGTGAGGATCGAACCGAAGCAGCACCACCATTTACTTACTGTGGCATGGATTGTTTTGGGCCCTTCATTGTGAAAGATGGGAGAAGGGAGGTAAAACGCTATGGACTTTTATTAACATGTTTCTCATCAAGAGCAGTGCACATAGAGATGTTGGATGACATGTCCACAGATGCATTGATTAATGGCCTCCGCTGTTTTGTCTCTCTCAGGGGCCCTGCAAGATCTATCAGATGTGACAGAGGAACAAACTTTGTAGGAGCATCACATGAATTAAAGCAAAGATTCAATGAACTTTCTGATGACAGAGTTAAACAGTTCCTGATGAAACACAGATGTGATTTTCTCATGAATGTGCCTCATGCAAGTCACATGGGAGGTGTATGGGAACGGCAAATAAGGACAGTGAGAAGCATCTTGTCTTCTCTAATGTTGCAACATGCATCACGTTTAGACTCGGCATCTTTGAGAACATTCTTTTATGAAGCAATGGCTATTGTGAACAGTCGCCCACTCACCACAGACAATCTAAATGTACCTGATGAGCCTGAGCCATTGACACCAAACCACTTAATCACAATGAAGTCAAGTGTGATTCTACCTCCTCCAGGAAACTTTGAAAAGGAAGATCTGTATTCAAGAAAGCGATGGAAAAGAGTTCAGTTCCTGGCAAACCAGTTCTGGAATAGGTTTAAAAGGGAATATCTTCAAGCACAACAACAAAGACAGAAATGGAACAAAACACACAGAAATGTGAAACTTGGAGACATAGTTGTACTACATGATGATGGTTTGTTCCGTGGCCATTGGAGAATGGGGAAAGTCATTGAAACTGTTGTTGATGAAGACAAACTAGTTAGAAAGGTAAAGGTGTTGATAGGAGACAAACATCTGTCTGGAGATGGGAAGCGACTCTCTGAGCCTTCAGTTCTTGAAAGACCCATACACAAACTGACTGTTCTGGTGGAAAGTTTACAAACTCATTGATTGTTTTATGTTTAATAATGTCAAATTCCCTTTGGAAAATCAAAATGATTTTGGGAGGGACTGTAAATGATGTTCATTCTCAATGCTCCATAAGGCAAAATCTTGCATGAAGACAGTTTGATTTCTGTTAAAGATAAAAATTCTGTATGAGTGCTTTGTGTTACCACTACAGTCTTCTGCATAGCTGTATGAGTTGGTGAGATACTCTTGACATGTTTATGTGTGTAGTTTGGACTTTAAACCTGAAGTTTGTTTTGTTCACTGAAAACAAGCACAATTTTTATTTGAAAAGTTAGTGTTTTGTGTATTTTCTTCTAGTATGCTTTTGAGATATTTAGAGGATCCAAGATAGGTTTAGACAAATGTTTGAAGATAATTGAAGATTATTTGGATTTTAATTGTGCATTTAAGTGACTGCCAAAGCAAAGTCGGTAAGAATACTATTTTCCTTTTATTATTAATTTTACAATTTAAAGATAAGATGCTTTTAGATTTGTGTATTTTAAGTTCTATTTTGCAGAAGTAGATTTCACAGTAAAATGAAATGGGATTTAGGTAATAAGGCATAGATTTAGCTTGTACATGTAGTTTGGTAAATAGGTCTAAGAAGTAATTAGTTTGGTTTTAGATGCTCTATTATTTCAGATAGTTAGTTTTACTCTTTATTACTAATGTTTTATTGAGTAATTATTTTACACTGAAATTGAAATATGATATTTGTCACAGAAAGTACATCTGTTGAATATTATTGAATATCTCATTTGCATGTGGTATGTGTTGTAACAAGAAAATGTATGTATACATGTTTGTTTGTTCGTTTGTTTGTTTGTTAGCATGTCCAGGTTATTGTATTTACAGTTGACGGTCAGAATAAACCCTGATCAGTGAATGACAAGTTTTAATGCGCAGTTACACATTCGTTTTGGGATCTTCTTATTCTAAGTTTTGTAGGTTGGGTAATTACCCAATTTTCCTTCTAAAACTTAGTTTTGCCAGGTACAAATCCTCTTCAGAGGGTTTTTTGGCTTGACTTGCTCAGGTTTCCGGACCTGGGATCTAGCCTGATGGGGTTCTTAAGACCTTCTCTTCCCTAGGTAGAGTTCCTCTGCTATTAGGGGACATCTGAGATAGACCTTAGGGTCCTTATTTCTGTGGGATTTTTTCCTTCAGTCCTGTTTTGTTGATCACTTATTCAAGTTGATTGACAAGGCAATACTTTCTCAGTGGTCTTTTTCATCCACCATTCTTTGGACATCTGTTCAATGGGTCTTCTAGCTCCATTTTAGCTAGCTGATCTATGGCCCTTTTTCAGCCATCTTTGCACTTTGTTTTGAGAGATTTCTTTATCCATTTCCCTCACTTGTGCTTAGTCACTTGGTAGGGTAAATTGGTCCTATTTTGGTCTTATGCTGTTTTTTGTGGTGTCTCTCTTGGGAGACCATTTCTTCTCACATATAACTGTATAAGCAGAAGCTTTTCATGTGGCCCTTACTCAAGGTGCCTCTTTTAAGCTATCTGCATTAGCCTCTTGAGGCACACCAATTAAGACCTTTTTCCTCCCATCCAGGGAGTTTTCTCTCTGACTTAGTGCTTTAAGGATGTGGTTCCTTTCCAGGTTCCAACATTCTGATGGTGGAATGCCTTCCAGAGGTAGAGGCTCAGCCTCAACCTCTATTATGGTGTCCTTCAGGAGATAAGAGTGTTGTTTTAATCAAATTTTCACTCTTACTTCCAGATCCCTCCACTTGCCAGTGGGAGGTCAACTGATTCCAGTGGTCTCTCAGATTCCACTTTCCTGATTCTTTCAGCTCTTCTCCACAGAAGAATGCTGTTCTTTGTCATTCAGTCTCACACTGTCTGTTCACGTGAGCAGTTCAAGTATCATGAGCTCCTGTTTTCCTGATTTTTTCAGGGCATTATCCTTGACAAAGATATACTGGAAACCACCATTAGATTTATATCTTTTCTTGGATTTCCAGACTATCAGGATGCAACTTATCAGTTGATCATTTTCTCAATTGGCCAGTGGACCACTTCTCTTCCTCAATTTGCCTCCTTTCTCTCCTTTGGCTCCTTTGGTTTACTCTTGCTCATAGTTTTGCTTTTGGGCAAGGTGTACCACTTTGTGGCAATGCCTTATGGTCTAGCCACTAGCCTTTCAGGATTTACTTCCTTAGTCAAGGAAGTAAGGAAAGTTGGCTTTGAGGTTGGGCATCTCAGTGCACATGTGACTACAAATTGGCTCATTAGAGCCAATAGTTGTCAGAGGCTCATTTACCAACTCTATTAGAGTTGACTTTCAACTTGGAGTGGTTCTTAGCAGGAAGTATTTAGATCTGTTTCTTTAACAGGTCTCCTTCCTGGGTCAGGTTCTTAACCTGTTTCTTACCTCTCCAACTGGGCTTCCACTTGGAAGCCGCTTCTTCAAGGTCCCTGCACATGACACTTCTTCTGTTTCATCTCAGGACACTTGATTTTCCTTCTCAAAGGTGCTCTGGATTTTCCATTTCTTGATCCTTCCATGAAGGTTCATTCAAGATGGTACTATCCTGGGAACTATGTCTTTGCATACCTCCCTTTAATTCCCTAGTTTTTACATCTACTTTCATCGATGTTTCACTGCAGGGTTTGGGAGTTCTTTGTGCTCTGTGGACCACCTAAGGTCTATTTTTGATGTAGCAGTCCAGTCTGTTCATCAGTTCTAGAGCTCATAGCTGTCCTTTTTGCTCAGACATTTGTTCCTGTATTATCCTTTCATCAAAGGATCATCCTTTCAGCCTCAAAACAACTCAGATGTCTTGTTCTCAAGACATTTGTTCCTCATTTGTCCTTTCTTTAAGGGATTCTTCAGACAGTCCAGGTAACACTGTTGTCTGGGCTTTCTTTATATCAAGACAGCTTCCACTCTTGGGACATGTGTGTTATGGCATCTTTTGCCATTATTTTTACAAGAACAAGTCTGTTCTTCCACCTACTCATGTTCCAGGGGCATGAATCCTTGGCAGACCATCTCTGGAGGTCTTTTCTCACCTTTCATATAAGGTGGCCCCTCAATTCTTGGATCTTCAGATGGTAGTCTCAGACTTCTCATCTTATTTAGATCTCTTTTGTCATGTGATTCAATCACAAGCTGCTCTTGCATGTGCCTCCTGTGCTAGATCCTTAGGCTCTGGCAACAGATGCCCTGGAGTGCTTTGGTCCGGAGTACTTGTTTTACTCCTTCCCTCCTTCAGCTCTTTGTCCTCTATGGCCAGGAAGTTAATCAACTTTCAGAGCTGTACCAATCTTCTTGTAGCCTTCCTTGGCAAGTGCCAAGTTTTTGGCCTCAAGATCTCCTTTTAGAAAGCCATTGGCTCTTCCTCTTATTCTTCTATAACAATCTCATCTAGAGTTTTGTTATTTATTTTTATGGAGTTCCTTTCTTCAAGCTTTCTGGCTGAAGTCTCCTTTTAGAAGAATTTTCACAGGAGGGGTCTTGGAGGATTTTTATCCTCCATAACTTTCTATGAAGCAATGTGGAACTGCTTCAAAAACTTGTGAGAAACATGGCCACTCTGCCATGCTTCAACTGTCCCATTTATTGCTGTTTGTTCCTTTTAAGGAATTATTTTTCAGACAATAGGGATACAGGTCAGCTCTCTCCAAGTACTACTTGGAGTTGGGTTCTTATAGGGAGCTTGGAAGTCTCTTTTAGAGCTTCTTTAAGTCCACAGTAAGGGTAGTCGTCACCTACCTTTTGGTACTTAAACCTTGGTTCTGCAGGCTCTTACCAAGGCTCCTCTTGAACCCTGTTTACTTGCTGAGCCAAGTTTTTCACATATTAGACAGTCTTTCTTACTCCCTTTCTTTGGGAAGGAGAAGGAGTGATTTTGATTCCTTTATTTAAAGGTTTTCTCTCACTCTCTAGGAATGGCCTAAGTCATCCTTAAGTCAGATCTTACTTTCCTGGCTTAAGCCAGTTATCTTCAGAAGGCTCTTCCTGCTTTGACTTTTTGTCTTTGGTCAGGATGACTTAGAAGACCTCTCCTTTTTTACAGTCAGATTCCTAAGATACTTTCTATCTAGCTATTCTGACTTTCTTAGAAGGATTTCTTCTTGGTCTTTCTTCTGAAGTCCAAGAGGGTGATATTGCTGCTCAGACAATATCTTTTTGGATAGCATTTTATCCTTTATTCCCTCAATCTCTGTTCCACAGAGAATGCATCTCTTCATGGTGTCAGGGCTCATCATGTCAGGGTACAGGCTGCTTCCTGGTCCTTTAGAGGTGGAATCCCACTCCTAGTCAACATGAGATCCTGCACGTGGAAGAGCCATTCCACTTTTACATCCTTCTACTTTAGGAATGTACCTCTCAAGAAGGGGGATTCCTCTTGTAATCCTTGCACTTCACTTATTTTCCTTCAGAGATGTTGTTCTTAAGAATCTCTATGATTTCTTAAGTGGAGTGGACATCCTTTTCCACTCAGCCATTTCTCTCTCTTCTACTTAAATTCCTCAATTTAAGTCCATCAGAAAAAGGGGGGTGGCATTACCCTTTTAGGGAATCTATTCATCATCTCTATTTTGAGAACCGTGCTTCTTAGTGCCTCTGGGCATGTTGCCATTCTGAGCACAGGGCATTTTTTTTTTTTTTTTTTTTTTTGATAATTTTATTTATCCTTTTTTAACAATTGTGCTAATGTTTTGGGTGGGCGAGGATACCAAACCCACCATCAAAACTAAACAGTGCTTATCATACACAGTATGATATATATGTAAATAGTATGATATAAATGTGCTGTATACAAAGAAAAATTACAAAATCAAATAAATATTACAATCAGTAAGTAGTAGTAGTATAAATTACAACTTCAATAAGTCAACTGTTGCATCTCTTTTGGAAAAAAGGAAAAATAAAATATCTTTTAACTTTTTAACACAAAAATAACAAACACAACAAGACATAAGACATGAATCAACCCTTGTTGCTCCAGAAGAATGCTATAAGCACTATAAACTATCACACAATCTTTTATATATTTTGTTAAATTTTTTAATTTTCTTTTCTTTACTGTACACTTTTTCTAGAATTTGTAATTTGGATTTGATTATTTTCAAAAAATCATTTATGTAGACTGAATTATGTAAATTTTTGTTTTTATTTATATACCATTTTCCCCAGATAATTACTGTATTAATACAATGTGACAATGAGGAATTTTCTAAATTTAAACCTAACAATATGTCACATATTGAGAGCTTTAGTTCTGTGTCATATATGTCTTTCAGTTTCATTTCTAAATTTTCCCAGAAAGCCTGACTTACTTCACAATAGTAGAAGTGGTGTTCTATTGTATCAATAAGGGTACAATAGTGGCATTTTGGACTATCAATTATATTCCATTTAAATAAATTATCTCCACAATTTACAATTCGATGAAGGATTTTATACTGAAAACTCTGAAAATAAGGTTCTCTTAAAATTTTATATGGTAGTTCAAAAGAGACAGACCACTCGTGCTTTTCCAAGAAAGGAAACAAGTTTACCCATATTGCTGTTGATGTCGGTGGCCTTGATACTCTTGTGACAAGTTCTTGATAAATTTCAACAGTTTTCACTTTTACAATCGCTTTCAATTTGCTATTTACTTTTATATAAACTTCATTCGACAATTTTTTTCCTGTAACTATAGGAAGTATTAGTAAATCTTCTATCCATGGAACGGAGATAAAGCTTTTAATCCTGATATATTGGAAAAAGTTTAGATTCCAGTTCATTTTCTGATTCAGGGTTGCAATATCTAAAGTTTTGCCTGTGGCTGAGTCTAACAAATCAATAAGTTTTATATCATAGTTATCATTAGTATTAGCTAGGCCAAATGAGTTTGGTTTCAGTACTTTATTTTCACATAGAAACAGATTTGAATTGAAAATATATTCATTTAATACCTCTACGTCATTAGACGGTGTGAAAAGGTTGAACTTTACCCAACTTTCTAATATCTGTTTGTGAAAACTACTTTTACCCTTTTCAATAAAATTATAGTTTAATTTATGTCTCAACTCTATGGGATTCAGGTTAAGTAGACTCAACATAAGACTTGCCCATTTACAATTTACATTGTTTGATATCTTTTTAATCCACAGAATCTTGCTTGTTTCATTTATTGAATATATATCTGGCATTTTTAAACCACCATTTCGTATGCTACTTACTATAGTACTTCTTTTAACTTTAGCTGGTTTATTATTCCATAAGAAAGAAAATATCATTTTATCTATTTTGTGTAGAATTTCCACTGGTGTATATATAGTACTAAATAAGAAGGAAAACTGTGAGACTATTAAGGATTTTAAAATTATGACTTTGCCCTTTAGGGACAAATTTCGTGTTGACCATATGTTCACAAGTTGCTCAATTTTTTTTATTTTGTCTTCAAAATTTAAAAGCTTACATTTTTGGGGGTCATTTGAGAACCATATGCCCAGTGTTTTAAAGGCGCCTTCATTATATTTCAGTTTATTTAGCTCATTTGGCAGTTTAATATTTTTTTGAAGATTGAATCCTATTGGTATAATTTCAGTTTTTTCCAAATTTAACCGTAATCCTGAAATAGTCGTAAAATCATTAAATAGGGAAATACTTTCTGACACAGACCTTAAATCTTGTAAAAACAAAGTAGTGTCGTCTGCAAGTTGGGCAATTTTGAATTCATAATTTTGGATTTTTATATCTTTGATTTTCTTTGTTTCCCGTATTGAAATGGCTAGGATTTCTGCTACTAAAATAAAGAGTAAAGCTGAGAGGGGGCAGCCTTGTCTAATAGATCTGGAAATTTCAAACATTTCTGAATAATATCCATTGTTTCCCACACATGATTTTATGTTTGTGTATAAGATACGAATCCATGATGTGAAAACAGGGCCAAAGTTAAATTTTTCTAGGCATTTAAAGAGGAATGGCCATTCTATGATATCGAATGCTTTTTCAAAATCTATTAATGTGATAAATCCTGGGGTGTTTTGTTCTTTTGTTAAAAGAATAATATCTTCAATGGTTCTTATTGCTTCTCCAATGTATCTTCCCTTTATGTAGCCAACTTGATCTTCACATATTAGGTGTCCAATAACTTTTTGCAATCTGTTAGCTAGAGCTTTTGCCAAAATCTTATAATCTGTGTTAAGCAAGCTTACTGGTCTCCAGTTTTTTAGGTATCGAAGATCTTTGTCTTTTTTGGGAATTAAGTTTATGACAGCTAGCTTTTGTTCCTGTGAAAGACCTTTACTTTCAAATGTATAATTATAACTGTCTATTAATAAGTCATTTATGTCTGGCCAAAAAAATTTATAAAAGTTTGTCGATAAACCATCACTGCCTGGAGATTTATCATTTGCCAGGTTAGTTAGGGCTAGTGCATAATCTTTTTTCTGAAGTGTCATATCGCAAAAGTTTTTATCTATTACACTTAATTTGGGTATTTTAGGATTGTCTAAAAAACGTAATTCTGTACTGGATAGATTAAGATTGTTTTCAATGTTTGAGCTATATAATTTTTTATAATAGTTTTTTTCTTCTTCAATGATAGCTTTCGGATTGGTTAAGACCACACCAGTATTGCATATTAACTTTTTTATGTGTTTAATATTGTAATTTCTTTTTTCTAAGTTTAGGAAATATTTGCTATTTTTTTCCCCTTCTTCAACCCATTTTGATTTCGATCGAACTGCTGCTCCTCGAAATTTCTCCTTTTGATACCCTTCCCATTCTTGCTTGACTGCGACGTATTCATTATGTTTACTGTTGTCCTCTACCAGTGTGTTTTCTAATGATTTAAGTAAGGTGGCTAATTCATTTTCTTTTCTTTGACTTTCTTTCGCCTTAAATATAGAATAGCTTATTGTTTCACTTCGTATTCTACACTTTATAAAGTCCCATAATTGAGCTTTATTTTCCATGACTACAGAGTGTTTTATGTCTGATATTACTTCTTTAATGATATTTATATATTTTGAATCTGTCAGTAAGCTATTGTTAAATTTCCAGAATCATTTCCCTCTTTTTTGTGTTTCTATTAGATCTAAAGTGAGTTTAACAAGACTATGGTCTGAACTGTTTCCTGGTTCTATTGAACACTTTGTTATCTGGAATTCTAGGGAAATTGACACTAGCCAAAAGTCTAGCCGAGATTGAACTAGCCCTGATCGTGACATTTCTCTTCTGGTATAATACAACTTGTTAGGGTTTCTAATTCGCCAAATATCAATAAGATCAATTTCAGTCAAAAGTGATTTTATACCTTTTGCACATTGAGATTCATTATCAGTCAGTCCCCCCATTTTATCAAGATTCGTATTCAGGCAAGTGTTGAAATCTCCTCCAATAACAATATTTTGATCACCATAATTTATAAGCAAGCCTCTCAAATAGTTTAATAATGATAACTGTTCTTTTGGTTTGTCTTTTGTAGGGAAATAGACTGAGATTACAACCATAGGATTATCGTAAATACTACATTCTAATAAAAGTACTCGTCCATTTTGATCTGAGGTTTCATTTTTCAGAGTAAAAAAAGAGCACAATTTTTCAGGGATGAGTATTGCTACTCCTGTACTATTGGCTGTGCCATGTGAGTAGTATATTTTGCCCCCCCCCCATTCTCTTTCCCATTTTGCTTCATCAGTTAAGACTGAGTGAGTTTCCTGTAGTAAAGAAATACCAAAGTGCTTCTTTTGTAGCCAATTAAATATGTTTCCTCTTTTTTGTTTGTCTCTTAGACCACGGCAGTTAAATGAATTTAATGTAATACTTTCTTGAGACATTCAGCAATGTAGACAACATATAGTTTTAATCTAAAATGTCTAGAAAAAGGTGCATACAGTAAAGGGCATTCTTTATCAAGTTCATTTTTCCATGTGATATATAAGTACATAACTTGGCAGACAAGGGGTAACAAGACAAACACAGAAACAACTTTGGGACTTGATACAAACAAATTATGACAAATTGTACTTTTACAACATTTAACAATAATAAAAAAAAAAACATGATTATGTTAAAACAATAAAAGAAGAAGAATAATTGGAACATGTGGTTTTATGATAGAAGACTGCTCTCCATAAACACCAATTTTATATATATACACAATACAATCAAAATAGTTTTGTAGGTTTTTTATTTATTAATTTTTTTTTAACTGAAAAATCTTTGGCTTTTAACTAAGCATGTTAACACAGTACTCAGCATGCAAATTAAATGTTTAACAAAGCACTCTAAATGCAGTTGTTTTCAAGTTACAAGAAGCAACCCAGAAGAAGGTAAGTTGCATGTTCTAACAAAATACTGTAAATTTAATACTTCTCAATTTACAAACAATTTACACAATAGTGAGAATCTCAAAATAGCTGTTATTACATAATACAATGAACTGCATACCTGCGATTTTAACGGGTTATGCTTGACTCTAAGCTACATGAATAACATATTTCATGTACTATGTTATGGATACCCAAACATAGGTAAATACTAAATAGTATGTTTTAACAAAATACTCTAAATTTAATATTTCTCAATTTACAAGCAATTTACTCGATAGTGAGAATCTCCAAACAACTATTTTTCCATTGGGCAATGAACTGCATATCTGTGATTTTAATTGGTTGTACTTGGGTTTAAATTAGGTGAATATTATATTTCAACAAAATACTCTGAACACAGTTGTTTTCAATTTATTCTAAAGTAGGTGAGTAGCATATCACAAAAATGCTCTAATTGCAATTGTTTTCAAGTTCAAAGCTATTGACTCAACAGTGAGACTCTCATAATTGCTTCAGTAAAGCTATTCAATGAGCTGCTTGATTTACTCCACAGTGAGAGTCTTAAAATAGCGATTGCCTAGCTATTCCTGCAATATCAATCAATTTATAAGTGATTTTACTCAACAGTGAGAATCTCAACATAGCTATTGCTATAGATTTGTAATTTACTAAACAGTGAGAATCCCACAATAAATATTGCTCTGATGTGCAATGGGTTACAAATCCGCATTTTTAATGTTGTACAATTGACCAAGAAGCAAATGGATAACATACTTTCCCACCATACTCGGACTACAATGGTTTTCTTTTCCAGGGAATTTGCTTGACAATGAGAATCTCAGTTAGCTTTAGCTCAGCTATGCAATGAGCAATATGTCTGTAGTTTAACTGTATTATAGTTGAATCAGCATTTTTGAGTTACAGTCTGTGGTTTTACTGTGTTGTACTTGAAGCAAAAGTACGGGCATAACATTCGAACAACATACTAATACTGCAACATTTTTTAAGTCACAGGTGATTTACATGAAGTTAATGTAGAGCCTAAGAATTTCTTTTGATCAGCCATATAATGAGCTGCAACAACTCTGCAATTTTACTATGTAATAGCTGACCTTAAGATTACTTGAGTAACATATCTTAATGAAATAACTGTAGTAGTGTTCAAGTAGCAAGGTATTTATTTACCCAAAAGAAGTAATCTCAAAATAGTTATTGCTCAGCTATGAAGTGAGCTACCTGTCTGCAATCTTACTATGTTATAGCTTATCCAAAAGTAGGTGAATATCATATTTTGATACAATGCCTAAGTACAGTAGTCTTTAAATTACGGGTGATTTATTCAACAGTATCATCCTGAAAATAGCGACGGAGAGTGTCAAAATAGCGACTGCTCAGTTATGTATTGAGCTACAGGTCTGGAAAACATATTTTAGTATCCTACTCCAAATGCAATAGTTTTCAATTCACAAGTCATTTACTCAAAACAGCTATTTTTCACCAATGCAATGGGCTAAGGATCAGCAATTTTAGCACAGGGCACAGGGCATACTTATGCCTTCTCCTTTGAGCTGACCTAATAGGGTGTAGACAGCAGTGTTGAAGTTAGTGCAGTGGTTAATGCTACTCACTTAACTCACTCGAGTTATTGCTTCAGCACAGAGGTTTTGGGTTCAATTGCATTGCACTAGGAAGTATCCTTTTTTAGCAATTTAACCTTAGGGTGGTTTTCCTCAGTCTGTCTTTTTCCCACCATCCTTCCATATGGGCATTCAACCCAAGTGTTTTCATATGGTATAGTATATTTACATTTTTATGAAATAAAATTTCATATTTTTAAATGTAAAATGCATTTTTATGAATAAAAATGTATATACTTACCATATGAAAACAGCAAATCACCCTCCCGCCTGCCCCGCTTTTAAAGACCTTTTTCCAGCATTTATGTTTATTCACAAAAAGAATGAACTATTTCTGTATTACTGCGCATGGCAGAGTGAATTAGGTCACCAGGGGTCAAAGGTAGCAAGTATATAGGTTTAAAGAGGGTCTCCCCTCATATATTTAAATTCTATGTACGGTGTATGTGGCGGTCACCGAACGCCAAGCCACGCCTACCCAAGTGTTTTCATATGGTAAGTATATACATTTTTATTCATAAAAATGCATTTTACATTTAAAAATATGAAAATTCAAATAAGTGAGGGGTTTGGATACACATCTCAGCACTAATGGGTGTGTCAGGCTGATAATCATTGATTTCGGTCCATTTTGACAGCATATTGCCCTATAAAATTACATTATTTTACTATTATAGTATAATTCATAAAATTTATGAAGCAGTAGCTTGTAGTCTTCATTTATATGTTTTGAAGAGATTTTTAATACAGGTCCAGAACTGGGTAATAACCAAGTATCATCTGTTTTTGAAAACAAACAACAACTCTTAGAAAATTTAAACCAGCTGCATTTCTATATTTTGGTGTAGTCTGTCTTTTGTCTATATTTGAAGTCCTCAGAGAATAATTTAAAGTAATTGAACCATTTTCTATCTTTAGTACATACAAGCAGAACCTCCAACCAACAAGACACTTGCAAGTCTGGTGGTTCAGCTGCTGCAGTTCCAGGAGGATAACTTTGGCAAGGGAGTGAATAAGCCGCCACTGACAAAGATCCCTGTAAGTATTTAAAGCTCTGTAAGTACAAATTTCACTAAAATTAGGGCTGGTCAGTAGGTGCAGTGTCTCAGTATCAAGAGCATTTTTAGGAAATATTGTGATAAGATTTGAAAGCCGGCACTTCACTTGTCATACAAAAAATTGAAGGAAAACTTAAAATGTGTAGAAATTATAAGCTCTTGTCCCATATTTTGTGTGCATTTGCAGACTTTTATGCAGAGTTACGATTACGTTGAGCAGAACTGCCATGTTTTGGTTATGACACTTTATAACCTCCATCTTGTTTGTTAACATATAATAGAAGGAAATATTGAAAACAAACTACAAATCTGAAGAAGTTACACAGGTTTATCTCATATTTTGTGCATTTGGGGACTTTTATTGCGATTTCATTGAGAGGAAATGCCCATACTCAATTGGGGTGTACAAAAACATGGTGTCCCAGAGTTTTGAGTTAGACAGCAAGAAAGTATGTTTACTGCTTAAAATGGAATTAGGTTTGTTTATATACTGCCTTAAAATTCAATGGGGAAACTTCGTTTTCTTTTGTTTTTTTTCTGTTTTCCTTTCTACACTATTTACCCCACACCCATGGTGTCTGGATGGGCAGTCAGTGGAAAGACGTTTGTCCAGGCTGTATCGCACAAACCATGAGTTGTACGAAGTTGATACTGGGTACAGACATTGGTTATGGGGTGTAGGTGTGCATCATCATTGTATGACTTTGATTTGACCTGTGACCTTGCTAGT
Source organism: Sabellastarte sp. h YS-2021 (assembly GCA_964017235.1). Lineage (NCBI taxonomy): Eukaryota > Metazoa > Annelida > Polychaeta > Sabellida > Sabellidae > Sabellastarte > Sabellastarte sp. h YS-2021. Next base: position 93,486,920 of record OZ024936.1, read on the forward strand.
GTTACGATCAAAAGTAAATATTGAAACCGGGTCCCGAAAACAAAAATTCGGCGAAAACCAGATTCGTTCGAATTAGTATGCACCAAACTGTAAAGTATACGGTGTGTGTACATGAACAATTACCTCGACTAAAATGCAGTTTATTTTTTGATAAAATAGAAGTTTTGGATATTATTTGACTGTATATTGGCAAAATATTACACAAGTAAATATTTTTAAGTGTTTCTGTGCAATATTTTCTACATTGATGTGAAATATGTTTCATTTCGGGAACCGGTTCATGAACTTCTGTCACCAGATTTTGTTTACGTTTATATGAATCGAATAGAAACCAACTATCTGGTTTACCATCTTTACCGCTGGACCTTGCTGTTGTGATCTTGACCTGTAAAATTTTGTCCGGGCTTTGTCTCGGAATCTGTAAGGTGTAGAAGGTTGGTACTTGGTAGGGACATTGGTTAGGATGTGTAGGTGTGCAACATTATGGTGTGACCTGTAACCTTGGCTCTGCCAATGTGTGTTCACCTGTCATATTTGAGGCATATTTCTCTCATCACAAAGATAAATGAATTGCTGAAACTGGTTATTATGAGTACTTTTACTGGATTGTGCTATTTTCATTGACAGCCATATTTCAAATAGTAATTTTTACGACTACATAATTTTTAGTTTACAGAACAATGTTGCCATCTTTCTGTTCGATTGTCTTTTGTAATACCTTTTCTAAACATATATTTTCTCTCTCTTAAACTTTATTTTGTCCAATGACACTTTTTGGCTCTTAAAGTCTTCTGGTCTTTTTCTATTTTTATTGTGTTAAAAATAGTTTCTCCAGGCTGTGGGGTAATGGCATATCCATTGCTATTTCTCTGTTGTCGCAAGCCCTGTAAGACACTGACACTTTCAGAATATATAAGATAGTGGGTACATTGTTTATCGATATTGCTGATACAGTACAATCTCGCTTATCCGAACCCCGTTTATCCGAAAATCCGGCTTAACCGAACTTTTATTGTGTCTCCCATATTTCGGTTTCGTTGTTTACCGAGTCCGATGGGCGATAATAGGTGATTTTAATAAAATCTTCATATTTACTTACCTAGAAATCATGAAAGCCAGTACACACATCTATTTAACCCAGTTCCTTGATCTGCCACCTTTTGTTTAACATAACACTCAGTAATCCCACCATGCTGAGCCCTTCCTCAATGTCTTAAGTGCAATTAAGACGTCTTCTAAATTCAAAACAAAGGGAGACCCAGTGTTTGGGTGATCAGCTTGGTTTACAAAGTGAGCCATTTATTTAGGAATTAACCCCCCTGTACACAATAAAATGACAATATCCACTGAATTTGTTGTTATTGAAAAGGCAGTGTCTTTAATTGGTGGATATGGTGTTAGGAAATCAAAAAAAAAAATGGTTCAGATGCATTGTTCTAGCTATAGGCTAGAAAGAAAGCAAAGTCTTCACAGGTAAAGCCAGTAACTTGGCCTTTGATCATAACAATAGTGTGTGACGGCCCTTAAAACATTCATAATCCATTAATTTAATAAAAAGACTGTGTGTTTGGCTGCTAAAATATATTGTCAGTACATGTACAAAAACGGACTGAGATGTTGCACTGTGTTTGCATCTTTTATTTTATATTTATGTAGATATAAGCAATATTGACAAAATCACTCTATTATCGACCATTGGTGGTACCGCTAATGCATGTAGACCTCACTCTCGCGTATCTGAACCTCCCGGTTATCCGAACTTCAATGATGTCTCCCAACAGGTTTGGATAATCGAGAGTCTACTGTATTTATTGCTTTGGCACTGGGCTCCTGATATTGAGATCTAAACACATATTCCAATGTTGCCATTTTAAGTTAAACTGTAAACTTACACTGCATATATTGTAAATAAAGCCTAAATCGGAAGAAATTGTACACTTGTATCTCACACTTTTAAAGTGTTTAATGCATTTTGATGAAAACTGCAATGTTTTAATAAATTTTGTTTCCTGTAAGCGGTTTGGGATATACGAAAATAAAACGTTTTCAGTTTCCCCAATTCAGACTATTTGGTAGACAATATCAAAACCGTGATATTGTCTGATATTAAAATATTTTTACGTTCAATATCGCTGTCCACACAGCCAAACCATTTACCCACTAATTTTAGAATATGTTGTAAGTTGGAAATTGACAAACTTTGGAACCTGTTGCCCCTTTTTGTGTGTGTGTGTTTTTAGATGAGATGTTTTATGGACTTTAAACCCAATGGAGGACTATGTTATATCCTGGCAGCCGTCTTCAAGTTCAAAACAGAGCAGGGATGGTAAGTGGTATTGAATACGCTGAGTTCAGATTTTTTTCAATCATTTATGAAGAAGAGATTTGTCCAAAATTTTCTCAATTGGTTAAATAACCTCTTATTTTTGTCATTATTTGATCCACGGTAAGTTATATGTGGTATTTTAATGACACTCAGATTCAGCCTGCGAAATTCGCGGTGGCCCTGTGGCCCGGGGCCCCCCCTTTTAAGTTAGGGCCACCAGAACTTGACTTTCATGGGCCCCAATGGGCCACCACATTGACTACAACATGCCTGGTGTAGTAATACAATCCAGTGTGCTGTCATTTTTTAAAAATTGGTTTTCTTTCCGCATGGCTAAGCCCTTAATTATGCATTGTGTTTTACATATTCCAGATTGAGTTCACCCTTAAGTAGCACTGTTTCTCTCACTCTTTCACACACAGGCCAACATACTTTCCTCCCCCTTCCCTTTATATGTTATAGCTAGGCAGTGAGTGTGTGTATGTTTGGCTGAATGTAGCCTTGCCACAGGCGTTTGTACAAATAATACACAACTGTTTAACTTTATTATAAGTATTTTTCATAATATAGACACAAATGTTTGACTGCATTTTAAGTATTTTTCATAATGGTCTCATACACTTACTTAGCCTAGCTTGTCTCCCAGACTAGAAAGGCCTCTAAATACAGAGTGCATTATGGCAAAAATATTTTCATGTTTGCATCATGATTCAGACAGCCTGGAAGCCACTTTGAATGCAGCAGTTTCATTCGCCTGAATAGTATGGTCTGTGTAGGTTTCTTTTCAGATTTCCATCTGTATCTGTTTGTAGGCGCCGGTTTGACTTTCAGTCACCTTCCCGCATGGATCGTAATGTTGAGATGTTTATGCTGATTGAAAAAAGCCTGGTGACCAATGAATGTCTGAAAAGGCCGGCCATTTTCCTCAGGCCAGATGTTGACAAGATTTATGCCTCAAAACTCAAGGTAAATACCAACTGGTGCAGGGTACCTGGTACCTCAGTATCCAGAGCCTGTTCACTTGAATACCATGGTGACGCTTATGTGGGTGCTCCACTGGGACCGACTTGTAGGTAACCAAGGATTTTTTCGTAGTTTACACAGTTAGCAAGGGTCAGTATTATTTTCCATGCTTGTCGGGGTGGGTCGGCAAAATATCAAACATGTTTAATATTTTTTTGACCCTCCACGACACTTGTTCCCGACCTAGACTCCACCCCCCTGGTAATAGGCTTGTCCTAGTCATTTCCCGTCTTGTCCTAATGACTTCCAGTCTTGTCTTCTCACTTCCAGGCTTCTCTTAATCACTTCCAGTCTTGTTCTATCATAAAACCTGCATGTGATTTGTCATTTTAGTAGTGCTCATGTGCACTCCATTTCCAACATGATGTGAGATAAAAATATTACGAAGAATTGTTTAAAGAATTAACAAAAAAAAAACAAAAAACAGTGCAAGTAATCATAATTTTTAAAAGTTAGCAGATGGTAAAGGCCCACATGTATGCCAGGGCAAGATGTTACGAAAAATTGTCTGGCAGCCCACCGGGCTGCCTACAGTTGGCGTTAGGCAGCCCGGTGGCCAAAGGAGGAGCCCGAAATATTTATGATGAACTGTTCTCATCAAGGCTGCAAATAAACATGTCATAATAAGTATGTTAACCATCTGAATCACTTCTTTTATTGGCAGAAAAAAATTTAACAATTACACAAACCATTAACTCTTAACTAAAATTACACCAATGTCATTAAACTTAACTAAACCATAAAATTTTGTAAATCACTGTAGGCCCTGGCCGCCTCTCCTAATAAATTATTATTGCTGTCTAATTCCTCATCCGAATAGTAATCGGACAATTCCGACTCGGTGTTACTTTTGTAGCCGGTATCCAACTCTGGTTGTCCATTGTTTTCATTGTCTTCTAACACTTCAGGCTCATTATTATCCTCACTTTGATCTGTGTGCTTTTCTTTAACAGCTTCTTTATCCTGATCACCTGTTTCCTCTTCCAAGATTCCTCCATCTCTCACCTCTACCACCTCTGTTGCATTCCTTACTGTTTCCTGTAGCTGAAGGAGAGGCCTGTGTTTTTGCAGGATTTTCACACTTTGAACTGGCTTTCTGACAACTTTACCCTTTGGCATATACCATAGTGATATTGCGGACTGTGGGTCATAACTCCCAACTTCTGGAAAATGAAAATTAAAAATTTCTTTACAGTGTGTTTACAGTGTCACAACAATTATTTGTCTGATCAAAATGGTGTTTGTATAATTATTATGATAATGTATAATTAATTATTATAAATAATGCAATATGTAATGTTATTTGCTTTTAGCTAGTAGCAATGTGCCATGATGAATTAATGTCACTCCAGTATTTGAAAATTTGCATGTTTTCATATTCACTCCTGCTTACCACCAGTGCTATTTAATAATAATTGTAACTAATGCTATAGCCTATAGGATAAAATGAAACCACTGCAGTGTTACCATTTCTTTGTATACCATATTTACAATTTCAGAAACCAAGCAACAATTACAAACCAGGTGTTTCCAGCGAGACAGTCATGAGATCACTCAGTTGTTTATCCTTTAGATTACTTCTCCAGTCTGTTTTCACTAGTTTCATTTTAGAGAAGCCTCTCTCTGCCTCACTAGAACTGCATGGAAGTGAAAGAATCAAGTCAACTAGATGGGTGACTTCAGGGCACAGATGAGCAAGCTTTGAGTTGATATCTTGCCAGCATGTTTCAGGAACAATGTCGAAGCTGCAATAAACATTTGCTTGTTTATTTATTTATTTGGGGTTTTACATCGCTTTCAACACTGTACAGGTCATATCACGACAGGTAGTTGGAAGGGCAAAAGAAACCAGTACATACAGTTCGTTAGGGTTCTGTACTGTAAACTGCCGACCAACAAACATTTGCTTGTTTATATATGTTGTTATCCTGTTATTGTTATTGTTACTGTTATATTGTTTATGAAGAAGTTAGGTGTAAGTAAATGAAAATGAAGGTATATAAAGAAATCATGAAAATATACCAGGAACCAAGGTCATTATCATCTCAATATTTTCAGAGTTGGCCATGCAAGAATTGAACATGGGTTTCAGGAGATGATTGTAATTATGTCAAACCCCCAACATTGAAAGGAAAGTACCTATTGTAGAGCAAGACTTTGAACCTTGTCCAGGCAGGACAGATGCTCTCCGTATCCACACCTGCAGCTGCTAGAGCAGGACCAAACTCCTCCACCAGTACTTGGATATGTTGATCACCAAAATCTATTTTAAAACAAATTGTCATTATGTGTCAAAATTCCAAATTTATGTTAAATGTCATCTAGAGTGTGTAACACCAAATGTTTAGGTCAATATGTCACAGTTATTTGAATACATTTACATTTTATAAATTATAAGCAAATATAGTTACATGGAAGTGACTTATAAGTTATGATATATCAGAAAACAGATTATTTTTCCACCTGGCTGCTGGTCCAACTTTGTGGGATAATTTTTCAACACAACAACAGATGTTGCAGCAATGACCTCCTTCTTTGTGTCAAATCGCTTGTCCAGATTTTTCATCAGGTTGTCTATGACTTTGATCCTAGCAGAATTAAACCTTGTGCAATCACCTTTCAGGGCTTCTCCATCATAAGCATCGTTGGAATGTACCAAAGAAAGCTTTGGTCCATCTCTGGAAATATTTTAAGTCATTCAAGATGTTACAATCAAAATATCAGCTATATCTATGATATATGTTTACTGTGCATTTTTAAAATGATTTATATGTTTTTGTATGATATACACTGTGTTTACAAATTACAGTTGAATATACATTTATTTTCTTAGATTACCTATATGATATACACAAAATTTGAAAAGTGTCCCATAACAAAGGTAAAAGTTGTAGTTTTACATCCTGTTCAACAAGCCATGGTCATATTGGGAAAGATATTCAGCCTTGCCATTGCTGGGGTCTTACTCAGGCAGAGGTGACAACCTAGGATTAGATGCCAAACTTGCCAACCATTAGGCCACTAAGGACCCTGTGTCCCACAAGTGTTGCAGTAAAACAAATGTTTACCTTTCTTTGTATGTTAGTAGTACAGCTTTGGCTGCCTCCAGTTCATTACAGATGTCACAAACAGCTGTTTCTCTTTTTTGAAAAACAAGAGAAACATGGGCCAAACAATTTATGACATCAAGCATGAAGTGAAGGAACATCACCATGTCCTTCTGCTGTAGGTTCTTGATGAAGTTCCTCGCTTTGGCACTTTGTTCACCCCTGACAGAAGAATCGTCTGGGTTCTGAATCTATAGTTATAATATACAATTAAAGTACAACATACTCAGTAACACATCTGCCACTGTAGCCTAGTGGGTAACACACTCGCCTAGGACCACAGAGGACGTGTGTTTAAACCCAGGTACAGACATACATCGTAGCTGAGTGGCCACTTAAAATGGAGGCCCTCTGTCATTGGGTCCTTTTCTCAGTGGCAAGCTAAAGAACCTCAAGGATGTTAATAAATGGTCATTCTTGAGCCTCTGTCGTTCAGTTTGGAGAATGTCAGTTACTTGAGAGTTTGGACTGTATTTGTGCAGTCAGTTTAGTTAAATGGCTCGAGTCCTGTAGTATGTGGAGATATTGAGCTGTCAGTATAAGTACAACACATAGGTTTTAAGTTGGCTCCCAAAACCACTGATTACTGTTTAAGAATTTCATTTTTCAGGGAGTTGTTATCTAAAACTAATGCCAATGGATATCTTGGGCTCCACTTAAGCAAAGTGATTTAGTTTGAAAAATCTGGGGTATGCACTTTTCAGGTCAAATTGGATCAAAATTTGTTATGTCTGTCGATGACAACTTTCCCAAAATTTTATGGAGCCATAATTAATTCCCAAGTATTTTTATTACTTTTGATTGCCCTTACCTGCACCAAGTGCAACATGATAGGACCATATCCCTTGAGGATGTTATCTATGGCTTTCTTCATGTGGGCCAGCCACCTTGTCCCACTAGCTCTCACTGGCATCAGTGGCTCCCTGTTGAATGTTTTGAATGCCTCCTTGAGGTTGTGACGATTTAAAGGGCTGTTTCTGTAGAACAAATACAGGTTCAGCATCAAAGTGTCAAAGATCTTGAAAAGGGGGACCTCTTTGCATGATTCTTTATAAGCAAGCTCCAATCTGTGAGCAGAACAATGCATTGAAAATATGAAATCGCGCTCAGTGTAGTTTTTCAGTTGCATAACAAAGCCATTTCTACAACCCAACATAACAGATGCCCCATCTGTCCCTGTTCCCACAATTTTTGACATCCACGACTGTCCAAAATACTGGTTAAGCATGGTGGTTGTAGCTCGTAAAATGTTCTCTGCATTGGCTTTTCCAACATTTGTTATCCCCAGGAAAAATACCTTAATATTTCCTTTTCTGCAAAGTCGTACATAGCAAATTTCTGCTTCTTGGCTTGATGTGTCAGTTGCTCCATCCAGTATGACAGAAAAAAAGTTGGATTCTTGAAATTCTTCTTTGATTTTGTTTCTTGCATCTTGTGCCATAGCATGTATGAACTCAGCTGCCTTTTTATCTGTCCGATAGCTTGTGCCAATATCCACCCCTTTGGCCTCATCAAGCTGACATAGCCACTCAAAATCTGTGTATGGGCGATTGTTTTTTGCTAAGGCATGAGCATTTTTAAATAATATACTCAGCTTTGCAAAGAGAGCTTTGTTCAGCTGAATGACACATTTCACTGCTTCGCTTGTTCCAGGTTTAGCTGTCTCTGCTTTATATCTGGCCATATGTGTAGTATGACCAAGGCTTCTGTCATGTTTCCTGATAGCTTCAATCTTGAAGTTTGTACAACCAGTTGAAAAAGTTCCGTTTTTTTCATATTTTATGCAAACCTTGCACCTCATTCCTGTAGTTTCATCATACTCAATCCAGTCAAATTTAGTTTTCCAATCAGGCTGAAAGGTCCTTTTTCTTTTAATTTCATACTCCTTTGATTTTTGTTTTCTCAGTAATTCTCCACTGTCTGACTCTTTTATTTTTTTTGCTGGTGGGGTGTCACTCTTACCACTTTGCAAATCTAATCCTTTTTCTGGAGTATCTCTGTTTTGCTGGTCTCCCACTTTCATAAAATAGCTTTGTATAGTCTTTGATTTGTTCATATTGGAAGAAAAAAATTTAAATGTGTGAGCGAAAATATATAAGCACGTGCAGTCATACCGCGAAAAAACCAAAAAAACGAATGAATCCACGGCTGAAAATAATTATTTTCGAATGAATTCGCGGCTGAAAATAGTTATCTTCGAATGAATTCACGGCTGAAAATATAAACTGTCATGGCAGACGTAAACAATATGATGAAGTTAGAAGTATTCCAACCATTTTATTGTAAATTAAAACTGCAATATATCGAAATATGTACGTATTTAGGTATTTTATTTGCTTGTAGCCCTTCGGTCAGCCTCTCAGTGTACAAAGGCAGCCCGGTCGAATTTTCGGCAGACTCGGGCTGCCGGACCACCGAAAACGTCGAGCCCTGTATGCCGTAAATAATTGAGAAATATGAAAACGTGCTTTTATTTGGTCAAATAATAATCAAATTCGCAACCTATTTCAACAGAGCAATTTCTGGGAAAAATGAGGATCAAGTATTGACCAATCAACACATCGAGAAAATTAGGTCAAGGACAGTCTACAAACCATTTGGATCCCATCACATGATAATTATGTCCACCCCCCTGGGGGGTGGATATATTATTTTTGCTTTTTTCGCCGTCCGATGTCCGGCGTCCGATGTCCGGCGTCACGCATGGTTTCCGCTCATTTAAAGGAAAAGTATTAGAGCTATTGTCACCAAATTTGGTATGCAGGCTTATTGGGTCAGTAGCTTGCTTGGGATTGCTTTTGGCTGTTGTACCTCTTTTGCTTACTGAGTAATACTTAAGTACAGCTATTTTCAGTACCCATTGGTTTCCGTGCATTTAAGCCAAAATAATTAAAGATATTTTACTACAATTTTGAATACAAGATTGTTATGTCCATAGCTCGCTTGGTATTGCATTTGGGACTGATAGCTTTGTCAGTACATGAGTAATAGCCATTTAGGTACTTCATTGTGTATTTTCAGTACTACTTTTGAGTAATTTGCTTCTATCTCCTTAACCGTGCGAGATAGAGCGATTTCGGCAAAATTTTCGACCCGCAGGGTATCTGAAGAGTGTTCTCTTTGCAATTTTCAAAAAAATTTTCCCTCCCCAAAAATGGCGGCCATTTTGAATTTTCGAATTTTTGCCAAAAATGGCAAAACACTAATTTGCTTCTATCTCCTTAACCGTGCGAGATAGAGCGATTTCGGCAAAATTTTTGACCCACAGGGTATCTGAGGAGTGTCCTCTTTGCAATTTTCAAAAAATTTTCCCCTCCCCAAAAATGGCGGCCATTTTGAATTTTCGAATTTTTGCCAAAAATGGCAAAACACAAATTTGCTTCTATCTCCTTAACCGTGCGAGATAGAGCGATTTCGGCAAAATTTTCGACCCACAGGGCACAGGGTATCTAAGGAATGTAATATTTGCAATTTTCAAAAAATTTTCCCCTCCCCAAAAATGGCGGCCATTTTAAATTTTCGAATTTTTGCCAAAAATGGCAAAACACAAATTTGCTTCTATCTCCTTAACCGTGCGAGATAGAGCGATTTCGTCAAAATTTTCGACCCACAGGGTATCTGAGATGTGCACTCTTTGCAATTTTCAAAAAATTTTCCCCTCCCCAAAAATGGCGGCCATTTTGAATTTTCGAATTTTTGCCAAAAATGGCAAAACACTAATTTGCTTCTATCTCCTTAACCGTGCGAGATAGAGCGATTTCGGCAAAATTTTCGACCCACAGGGTATCTAAGGAGTGTACTCTTTGCAATTTTCAAAAAATTTTCCCCTCCCCAAAAGTGGCGGCCATTTTGAATTTTCGAATTTTTGCCAAAAATGGCAAAACACAAATTTCCTTCTATCTCCTTAACCGTGCGAGATAGAGCGATTTCGTCGAAATTTTCGACCCACAGGGTATCTAAGGAATGCAATCTTTGCAATTTTCCAAAAATTTTCCCCTCCCCAAAAATGGCGGCCATTTTGAATTTTCGAATTTTTGCCAAAAATGGCAAAACACAAATTTGCTTCTATCTCTTTAACCGTGCGAGATAGAGCGATTTCGTGGAAATTTTCGACCCACAGGGTATCTAAGGAATGTAATATTTGCAATTTTCAAAAAATTTTCCCCTCCCCAAAAATGGCGGCCATTTTGAATTTTCGAATTTTTGCCAAAAATGGCAAAACACAAATTTCCTTCTATCTCCTTAACCGTGCGAGATAGAGCGATTTCGTCGAAATTTTCAACCCACAGGGTATCTAAGGAGTGTACTCTTTGCAATTTTCAAAAAATTTTCCCCTCCCCAAAAATGGCGGCCATTTTGAATTTTCGAATTTTTGCCAAAAATGGCAAAACACAAATTTGCTTCTATCTCCTTAACCGTGCCAGATAGAGCGATTTCGGCAAAATTTTCGACCCACAGGGCACAGGGTATCTAAGGAATGTAATATTTGCAATTTTCAAAAAATTTTCCCCTCCCCAAAAATGGCGGCCATTTTAAATTTTCGAATTTTTGCCAAAAATGGCAAAACACAAATTTGCTTCTATCTCCTTAACCGTGCGAGATAGAGCGATTTCGTCAAAATTTTCGACCCACAGGGTATCTGAGATGTGCACTCTTTGCAATTTTCAAAAAATTTTCCCCTCCCCAAAAATGGCGGCCATTTTGAATTTTCGAATTTTTGCCAAAAATGGCAAAACACTAATTTGCTTCTATCTCCTTAACCGTGCGAGATTGAGCGATTTCGGCAAAATTTTCGACCCACAGGGTATCTAAGGAGTGTACTCTTTGCAATTTTCAAAAAATTTTCCCCTCCCCAAAAGTGGCGGCCATTTTGAATTTTCGAATTTTTGCCAAAAATGGCAAAACACAAATTTCCTTCTATCTCCTTAACCGTGCGAGATAGAGCGATTTCGTCGAAATTTTCAACCCACAGGGTATCTAAGGAATGCAATCTTTGCAATTTTCCAAAAATTTTCCCCTCCCCAAAAATGGCGGCCATTTTGAATTTTCGAATTTTTGCCAAAAATGGCAAAACACAAATTTGCTTCTATCTCTTTAACCGTGCGAGATAGAGCGATTTCGTGGAAATTTTCGACCCACAGGGTATCTAAGGAATGTAATATTTGCAATTTTCAAAAAATTTTCCCCTCCCCAAAAATGGCGGCCATTTTGAATTTTCGAATTTTTGCCAAAAATGGCAAAACACAAATTTCCTTCTATCTCCTTAACCGTGCGAGATAGAGCGATTTCGTCGAAATTTTCAACCCACAGGGTATCTAAGGAGTGTACTCTTTGCAATTTTCAAAAAATTTTCCCCTCCCCAAAAATGGCGGCCATTTTGAATTTTCGAATTTTTGCCAAAAATGGCAAAACACAAATTTGCTTCTATCTCCTTAACCGTGCGAGATAGAGCGATTTCGTCGAAATTTTCGACCCACAGGGTATCTAAGGAATGTAATATTTGCAATTTTCAAAAAATTTTCCCCTCCCCAAAAATGGCGGCCATTTTAAATTTTCGAATTTTTGCCAAAAATGGCAAAACACAAATTTGCTTCTATCTCCTTAACCGTGCGAGATAGAGCGATTTCGGCAAAATTTTCGACCCACAGGGTATCTGAGGAGTGTACTCTGCAATTTTCCAAAAATTTTCCCCTCCCCAAAAATGGCGGCCATTTTGAATTTTCGAATTTTTGCCAAAAATGGCAAAACACAAATTTCCTTCTATCTCCTTAACCGTGCGAGATAGAGCGATTTCGTCGAAATTTTCAACCCACAGGGTATCTGAGGAGTGTACTCTTTGCAATTTTCCAAAAATTTTCCCCTCCCCAAAAATGGCAGCCATTTTGAATTTTCGAATTTTTGCCCAAAATGGAAAAACACAAACTGGCCTTAACCGTGCAAAATAGAGTTATTTTGTTGAAATTTTCGACCCATAGGGTATCTAAGAAATGTACTCTTGGCAATTTTCAAAAAAATTTCCTTTTCCCAAAAATGGCAGCCATTTTGAATTTTCAAATTTTTGCCAAAAATAGAAAAACAAGAATTTGCTTCTATCTTCTTAACCGTGCAAGATAGAGTGATTTCGTCAAAATTTTCAACCCAACCAATGCAAAAAGGCATGAAGCTGAAATAATTTACATCTACACTAACAAATATTTAAGCATCATTGATATATTTTACAAATGAAACAGGGTCTTGTAAGACTACTGTACAATTTGGGCAAAAGGTTCATGGGTGGACATTACACATGATAATGTGTGTTCTTCTATACTATCCTGTTTCTATTCGCATCTACTATCAACAGGGCGGCCTATTTCTAGTTTTTGTCACTGTAAAACCCATAAGCAATTTCTGGGAAAAAGAGGGATGAAGGGTCGACCAATCAACAAATCTCAAAGTAGGTCAATAGTAAATATTTGGCTCCCATCACGTGACCAGAACTACAGTATTCACATCCAGAATAGGGTCTTTCTCAGAAGCTCGATATTATTTGGTATAAATATGAAGAAAAATTGCTCAGAGGGGTGGAATTTTGATGGTTACTTTCCCAGAGGTCTGAGCAGCCGATCATAGAGTCGTAGCGTCGGCTGTATGGTCAGCTCCAGTGGAACAGGGGTGTACTGAACAGCATGTCAAATGATAGGACATATAATTGCAAGAAATATCATATATTAGAAGTAGTGTTGGTATCGAATAATAATATGTATATCGATATCAAACCATATTTTTTCAATATTGAAATATCAGGTCATGAGATGTTTCCAAGATATGCCTTCCAAACTCTTTCGCAAGTTTTAGTAGTTTCCCGGAATGTAAACAAATATGGTGTTTCCGCTTTAGCGATAAGTGAAAGATGACAAAAATAATATGAAAACCAATATATTCTTCAAATTTTTTACTTTAGTTGAATGGAAAACAGCATAGTTGTATCTATCAAGTACAAAATTCCGATATTGATACTGGACCCTATATTATCGGTATGAGCATACTTAGCATGGATCGATAAATATTTCAATATCGATAAACACTACCAGCGCTAATTAGAAGCTAACACCAAATCTAAAGAAATTATAAACTTCTAAATCTCGTTTTTTTGTAAATTGTAACACTTGTGTAGCAATTTCTTCGGGAAGCACTGCTCATGCTTTGTTTGCGTGAAATTAACATCTTGTCAGTGAGCTTATTCCATTCGGGATATGCTAGAATTGAGGTTTTTAACCCCAACCCATAAAGGCTGGGTTTATTTGTCATCCCCTGTGTGGTGACGGGCATAAAGTTTGGGGGTGCACTACAGCCTAAACCCATGCATGGATTTTCACCAAATTTTCATGATATATTTACTCAAGAGGATCTAGAGCGAATTAGGTTTTGGGGTATACCTGGCAGCAACTATTACCATGGTAACTGTTTTTAAGATTTTTGGGTCTTTTTTTTGTATTCCACAGTGTCCTCCTTTGGCCTTGGTAGGGATGCAGGTTGAACCGGGATTGACCAAGAGGAGTCACCAAAATTCTCTTGTATTACACAAGTTAAAGATTAATATATAGTTGATGTCTTTATTACAAGAACTATCCCCACTTCCCAATCCCACCATCAGACTGCTAGTTTGGAGCTTACATGAGCCTTATATAAACTCGAGGCTCCGCCCAGCCCTAGCCGCCTGAGGCTGTCGTGCAGAGCTCCCAATGAAATGAAGCCACACTGAGTTAGCCAAAGAACAGCTGTAGCCAAAGATAATTTGCCTCGTCAAAAGTAACAACTCAGCAGGCAGTGGTATTGATTTAGTTCAATATCTGTTAATGCCGAATAACCCATTTTAGAAGCACGACTAAGTAAGCAACTGGGTTCAGGACAACAGCCTAAACCTGTGCATAGATTTTCAACAAATTTTAAGGATTTGTTTACCCCAACAGGGTCTAGATCTGATTAGCTTTTAGAGGGTATATGGCAACAGCTGTTGCAAACAACATTTTAAATACTTTTTAGTGCTAATTAAAACTTCTTAATTAAAAAGGGGTACTTTTATATCGATGTTACCATAGTTTTTATCTCCCAATGGCCAAAGCCTCGGTTGGGAGATTATGAAATGCCTTCCATGCATGTGTGCGTGCGTGTGTCTGTTTGACATATTTTTACATAAACCTTTATATCTAATTAAGCGTCCCGCAAGGGACGCTTGTTTGTGTATGGGAGAGCTTCCGGCTCCGCCGGCTCCGCCGGCTCCTGCGGCTCCGCCGGCTCTGCCGGCTCCGCATTTTGTTTTCCATATAACTCTGTAACCGTTAGGCGGATTCTTTTCAAATTTGGCAGGTTTAGGCAGTAGCCTTGGGGAATTTTTTTGAATATGCTGCAGTGACATTTCAACCAATCAGAGAGGTCACATGACCAAAAATGCCTTTTTTCGATGGGGAAGCTTGTCCGGATGATAACTTGAAAGGAATTTTATCAATTCACCTGAAACTTGGCAAATACATTCATTCTATTAAAATCTGGAAATCATTAGATTTTGGCATTGATTGGTCAAGAAATGGCCGAGTAATTAATGATTAATTAATCATTACGAATTTTCCAAATAAGGAAAACACAAAAATGCTTATATCTCGAAAACCGTGCTAGATAGAGCGATTTCGACGAAATTTTTGACCCACAGGGTATCTCTGCAGAGTAGTTATCCCAATTTTCAAAAAAATTTTGTCTCGCCCAAAATGGCGGCCATTTTGAATTTTCGAAATTTTCGCAAAAATTGCAAAACACAAAAATGCTTATATCTCGAAAACCGTGCTAGATAGAGCGATTTCGACGACATTTTTGACCCGCAGGGTATCTCTGCAGAGTAGTTATTCCAATTTTGAAAAAAATTTTCTCTCGCCAAAAATGGCGGCCATTTTGAATTTTCGAATTTTTCGCAAAAATTGCAAAACATAAAAATGCTTATATCTCGAAAATCCTGCTAGATAGAGCGATTTCGACGAAATTTTTGACCCACAGGGTATATATGCAGAGTAGCCATGCCAATTTTCAAAAAAATTTTGTCTCGCCAAAAATGGCGGCCATTTTGAATTTTCGAATTTTTCGCAAAACTTGCAAAAGATAAAAATGCTTATATCTCAAAAACCCTGCTAGATAGAGCGATTTCGACGAAATTTTTGACCCGCAGGGTATCTCTGCAGAGTAGCCATGCCAATTTTCAAACAAAAAATTTCTCGCAAAAAATGGCGGCCATTTTGAATTTTCGAATTTTTCGCAAAATTGCAAAACACAAAAATGCTTATATCTCGAAAACCGTGCTAGATAGAGCGATTTCGACGAAATTTTTGACCCACTGGGTATCTCTGCAGAGTAGCCATGCCAATTTTCAAAATAATTTTGTCTTGCCAAAAATGGCGGCCATTTTGAATTTTCGAATTTTTGCGCAAAAATTGCAAAACACAAAAATGCTAATATTTCGAAAACCGTGCTACATAGAGCGATTTCGACGAAATTTTTTATCTTCAGGGTATCTCTGCAGAGTAGCTATCCCAAAGAGCTTTCACTTGGTGAAGTTTCAGACCCATAGCTAATTGCTCACCTACTCAAAAAGAGTAAATGCGAATTACCTCTAAAAGCATTGCAGATGGCCAATTTTTCTCAAATAACTCATTCACCTACTTTTGGGAGAGCTTTCACATGGTGAAGTTTCAGACCCATAGCTAATTATTTACCTACTCAAAATGAGTAAATGCTAATTATCTGTAAAAGTATTGCGGATACCCAATTTTTATCAAATAACTCATTCATCTACTTGTGGAAGAGCTTTCACATGGTGAAGTTTCAGACCCATAGCTAATTACTCACCTACTCAAAATGAGTAAATGCGAATTATCTCTAAAAATATTGCAGATAGCCAATTTTTCTCAAATAACTCATTCACCTACTTTTGGGAGAGCTTTCACTTGGTGAAGTTTCAGACCCATAGCTAATTACTCACCTACTCAAAATGAGTAAATGCGAATTATCTCTAAAAGTATTGCAGATAGCCAATTTTTCTCAAATAACTCATTCACCTACTTTTGGGAGAGCTTTCACTTGGTGAAGTTTCAGACCCATAGCTAATTACTCACCTACTCAAAATGAGTAAATGCGAATTATCTCTAAAAGTATTGCAGATAGCCAATTTTTCTCAAATTAATCATTCACCTACTTTTGGGAGAGCTTTCACTTGGTGAAGTTTCAGACCAATAGCTAATTACTCACCTACTCAAAATGAGTAAATGCGAATTATCTCTAAAAGTATTGCAGATAGCCAATTTTTCTCAAATTAATCATTCACCTACTTTTGGGAGAGCTTTCACTTGGTGAAGTTTCAGGCCCATAGCTAATTACTCGTCTGCTCAAAATGAGTAAATGCGAATTATCTCTAAAAGTATTGCAGATAGCCAATTTTTTTCAAATAACTCATTCACCTACTTTTGGGAGAGCTTTCGCTCTGTGAAGTTTCAGACCCATAGCTATTTATTCACCTACTCAAAATGAGTAAATGCTAATTATCTGTAAAAGTATTGCGGATACCCAATTTTTATCAAATACTCATTCATCTACTTGTGGGAGAGCTTTCACATGGTGAAGTTTCAGACCCATAGCTAATTACTCACCTACTCAAAATGAGTAAATGCGAATTATCTCTAAAAGTATTGCAGATAGCCAATTTTTCTCAAATAACTCATTCACCTACTTTTGGGAGAGCTTTCACTTGGTGAAGTTTCAGACCCATAGATAATTATTCACCTACTCAAAATGAGTAAATGTGAATTATCTCTTAATAGTATTGCAGATAGCCAATTTTTCTCAAATAACTCATTCACCTACTTTTGGAAGACCTTTCACACACGAAAATGAAAAATTGTGAATATCTCGGAAAAGCTATTTCTTCTGCTTTAATGCTCGGCGGGAGATACACACCACGGCAGTGGTCTTGACAAAAATTTTTGTCTCCCCACAAATGGTGGCCATTTTGAATTTTCAAAGTTTTTGCAAAACACAAAAATGCTTATATCTCGAAAACCGTGCTATATGGAGTGAACTCAACAAAATTTTGGACCTGCTGGGTATCTCTGCAGAGTAGCCATGCCAATTTTCAAAATATTTTTGTCTCGCCAAATATAGCGGACATTTTTAATTTTTTTATTTTTTGCAAAACACAAAAATGCTTATATCTTGAAAACCGTGCTAGATAGAGCAGACTGCGCTGACTTTGGTTGCCACAACAGTATAAGGCTAGAAACGAAGCATTTTCTTAATACTTTAGCACTCACCTTTATATCCTTTTCGGGACGCTTTGTTTTTGCTATGCAAAAACATTATCTTTTTTTTTTGCGAGCGATCCTCTAGTTCATTTATGAAGATACTTTTCCCAGATCTGCAGAGAATGTTTATGGTTACAAAAACATGTCCGAAAAAACTTTTGTCCTCATTTAAAAAAAAGTAAAATGGCAGCCATAGCTGATGGTTTGAAAATCATTAAGATGCAGTAGTGGTGGCATCGTTTACATAAATCAAAACCGGTTACTGGGGCTTTAAAATGAACGAAATCCGGTATTTCGTATGCTTGTTACTGGCAGTGATTATTTCTTGCGGGGCGTACATGAACCAGAACTTGCAACTGGAAATGGCTTTCCTTTAACATTGGCTCCATGGCTTCCAAATGTGAAAACAACTTATAGGAAATCATGGCCTGTTTGCAAGTGTCGAATTTGACCTTTGCCCCCTGCTTCAAGGTCAATTGGGGCCATCATACTAAAATGGCCATATAATCTCTTATATATTGGTCCTTGGGCTTGCAACCCTTTTTCAAGGTCACACTAACATATTTTTTTTAATTCTCAGCGGGAGATAACCATCATGGTATTGGTCTTGTCATATGTTTATCTATGCTAAAGAAACTGTTGCTTCATAATAGGCTTCCACCTGAATTGGCAGATGTCTTCCTGTTGTTAAAAGAAATCCTCTCATGAATTAATACAGTATGTAAGTTTTACCTTTTCTTCAACGATATGAAAGTTCTTGCATCTGATAACATCATCTTACACCTGAAGTTGTTGCTTAGATATTCCTAAATCTCAAATGGTGTTACCCATTTAATTGTACCTGCAGGCTGGGGTTCTTGCCTGCCGAGGCTGGCTATTTTTCGGTATCACAGAATGACAACAATTTCAAACTGGTGGAATATTGAACTGGAAAATCTGCTAACGACCCGGCCCCAAATACTAGTGGTGGCATCGTTTACAGAAATAAAAAAACGGGTACCAGGGCTTTGAAACGAAACAAAATCTGGTATCGTATGCTTGTTCTGTGCATGGAAAATTATTTGCAGGAGTACATGAGCGATAACTTGCAAATGGAAGTGGCTTTTGCGAGATATAATTAAGTAAGGAAAAATGATTTTTGCTCAATATAAAGTAAAAATGTGATATATTTTACAAAATTTGTATATTTTTTGTCATTTCTATGAAGTATCAGCCATTAGAAAGCCTTAAATAATAATGTTTACAAAAACCAGTTCGCTATTCTTTGCCGATTTCGTTTTTTCTTCTAAAACGAAGCGATATTCCGCATACCGGAAAACCGTTAACAACACTACCAAATACCCACCCTTAGGGGAATTTGTTACATCTTTTGGTCATGTTCTCTCTGTATGTGCTGCCATTTTTAGGCGGGTTAGATTGATGTGTCCGACGTCCATCTGTCCGTCTGTCTGTCTGTCCGTCTGTCCGTCCACATTTTTCGTTTCCGGACTCTAACTTTAAAACGGTTTGACCAATCAAATTCAAACTTCACAGGGAGATAGATCACCATCATAGCTAGGTTCCTTTCGAAATTGGTGAAATTCCGTGTGTTCGTTTGTCCGTTTTTCGTCCGTTTGTCTGTCCATCCATCTGTTTGTCCACATTTTCGTTTCCGGACTCTAACTTTAAAACGGTTTGACCAATCAAATTCAAACTTCACAGGGAGATAGATCACCATCATAGCTAGGTTCCTTTCGAAATTGGTGAAATTCCGTGTGTTCGTTTGTCCGTTTTTCGTCCGTTTGTCTGTCCATCCATCTGTTTGTCCACATTTTCGTTTCTGGACTCTAACTTTAAAACGGTTTGACCAATCAAATTCAAACTTCACAGGGAGATAGATCACCATCATAGCTAGGTTCCTTTCGAAATTGGTGAAATTCCGTTTGTTTGTCCGTTTTTCCGTCCGTTTCTTCGTTTTTGTCCGTTTTTCTGTCCATCCATCTGTCCGTCCACATTTTTGTTTCCGGACTCTAACTCGAAAACGGTTACTCCAATCTAATTTAAACTTCACAGGGACATACATCACCATCATAGCTAGGTTCCTTTCGAAATTGGTGTAAATCCGTCCGTTCATTTGTCTTGTCTGTCCATCCGTCTGTGTGTCCACATTTTCGTTTCTGGACTCTAACTCGAAAACGCTTTGTCCAGTCGAATTCAAACTTGACAGGGAGATGCATCACCATCATAGCTAAGTTGCTAAGTTGGTGTAATTCCGCCCTTTCGTTTGTCTGTTTATAGCATAGATACAATTATGTAACCTAGATTACAAGTTTTACGTTTCTTAGCACGTCTTACACATTCACCTTAGCTGAGTAACCTAACATTTCTTTCCTTCTTTTCTAAATGTAATTACAGCAGTTGCTAATCTTATTTCTGCCTGCGCAACCCGCCTTTTGGGGCATCTGTGACCCTCTTGTTTATTTTATGTATTCATAGTAAGGCTTTGAGTTGGGTAGAAAAACAGATCTAAAAAAAAAAAAAAGAAAAAAGCATCCTAGACATGATTTTCACAAGACCTGACCGAAACAAACTATTGCTCTGTACCTTCCAGGACATTGTCAAGCGTCACCAGGGCACCATTGTGGAGAATCCAGATGATGCGAGTCATATCGTGCACAAACTCTCCACCCAGCTGTCCATCATCAACGATGGTAAGTGACAACCTTTCAGAGGTCAGTTGGGGTGTTAACACACTCGACTCCCACCTCTGAGATCAGAGATCATCTTGTTTAAATTAGGGGTTAGGTGGTAGTGGTGGTATACCGGTATTTAGACATATTTACTCAAATACTGTGACCGCTTTTAGCAACCGGAATCGCGAATGTCAGCTTATATAATTATTGAGAAACGTAAAATATTAAATTCCAAACCTGAATCTGAAGAAATTATGAACTGTTACCTCATATTTCATAAGATTTTAATGCATTTATGGCGATTTCTTTGAGAAAAACTGCCATGTTTTGGATTACAGAAAATCACTTCCTGTTTGTAGGTCTATTCGACTGGGGAAATGCTGAAACTCAAACTTTTTTGGTATCCCGGAATCGGGACAGTTTTGCATTGGCGGAATCCCGGACTAGAAAATCTGGTACCATCGCACCCCCTAGTGTAAATGGACCTGTGCCAATTATTATCAGCATTTCATAAACATTTTTGTGCGTTTTCAAGCCTAGGGCAATAACAGATGTGTCAGGCTGATAGTCATTGATAGCAGTTCATTTCTACAACATACGACCCAATAAGATTTTATTAATGAACTACTACATGCTATTTTTAGGCGTGGTGACAGAGGAAGTGTTTCGACCTGTGTTGAAGCGAGACCGACACCTGCTGATACACTGGTATTATCACCCAGACAGCTACGACAGCTGGCTAGAAGACTGGGAGTGTGAGGCTGACAGCCAGGCCTGGAGTGAATGTGAAGGCGCCTGGGAGGTAAGTGTTGGGGGCGAGTTAATCGATCAAGAAATCCATAAATACCGTAAATTTCCAAAATAACGCCCAGGTTCAAATAAACGCCTGGTTCAAATTAACGCCTGGTACAAAGCACACTGTTTACAATTTACACCACTGTTTTTTGTATTTCAAAGGAACGCCTGGTTCAGTTTAACGCCTGGTCTGATGCTATTTGAAAATAATTAGCGCCCGGGCCATATTTTGAAAAAATACGGTATATAGAAAGGTTTTAAATAGAAAAGTAGTTCATCTAGTAATAGGTTGGTTCTGTTATAAAAAACAAGAGGCAGAACTTTTCAAAACAAGTTGTTGTATTCAGCAGTAAATGTAATAGGAAAACTTCTCGACATATACGGAAAAAATGTATCACAAATGAAAATAATATTATACGAGTGCCTAGCACGAGTATTATATTGTTAATCTTCATAAGTGATATATTTTTCTGTATATGTCTAATGAGGGATGTTTTACTTTTATTTTCCACCATTTTGTACGATTTAGGGGTTACATAACATGAATATTTAAGGAGAAAATGAAAAAAAAACCTGTCAAAAGGCACAAGCACCAGTGAATATAAAAACTTCAAACTTTAACTTGCAATAGCTCCTTTATTTCTGCATGGATTTTTATGCGACACGAGCAGAAGTGCTAGTAAAACGACCTTTCTCATGATATATAATACATGTATGTAGGTAACACAGTTTCTGAGATATTATTTAAAAATCAGAAGTTGTTGACGCTAAGTATCCGTGGTACGGAAGTGCCGTTGTATACAAATGAAATGTATCCCGCTCCGTATATCCCCCCTATATGGGTCAAATATGGTGCACAGTTGGTTCTGTTTTAAAAAGCAAGAAGCAGAACTTTTCTAAACACGTCGTTGTATTCAGCAGTAAATAAAAGTTTGTTTTTTTATGTCCACCCCCCTGGGGGGTGGATATATTATTTTTGCTTTTTTCGCCGTCCGATGTCCGTTGTCCGATGTCCGATGTCCGGCGTCCGATGTCCGGCGTCACGCATGGTTTCCGCTCATTTAAAGGAAAAGTATTAGAGCTATTGTCACCAAATTTGGTATGCAGGCTTATTGGGTCAGTAGCTTGCTTGGGATTGCTTTTGGCTGTTGTACCTCTTTTGCTTACTGAGTAATACTTAAGTACAGCTATTTTCAGTACCCATTGGTTTCCGTGCATTTAAGCCAAAATAATTAAAGATATTTTACTACAATTTTGAATACAAGATTGTTATGTCCATAGCTCGCTTGTTATTGCATTTGGGACTGATAGCTTTGTCAGTACATGAGTAATAGCCATTTAGGTACTTCATTGTGTATTTTCAGTACTACTTTTGAGTAATTTGCTTCTATCTCCTTAACCGTGCGAGATAGAGCGATTTCGTCGAAATTTTCGACCCACAGGGTATCTAAGGAATGTACTCTTTGCAATTTTCAAAAAATTTTCCCCTCCCCAAAAATGGCGGCCATTTTGAATTTTCGAATTTTTGCCAAAAATGGCAAAACACTAATTTGCTTCTATCTCCTTAACCGTGCGAGATAGAGCGATTTCGTCGAAATTTTCGACCCACAGGGTATCTGAAGAGTGTACTCTTTGCAATTTTCAAAAAATTTTCCCCTCCCCAAAAATGGCGGCCATTTTGAATTTTCGAATTTTTGCCAAAAATGGCAAAACACAAATTTCCTTCTATCTCCTTAACCGTGGGAGATAGAGCGATTTCGTGGAAATTTTCGACCCACAGGGTATCTAAGGAATGTAATATTTGCAATTTTCAAAAAATTTTCCCCTCCCCAAAAATGGCGGCCATTTTGAATTTTCGAATTTTTGCCAAAAATGGCAAAACACAAATTTGCTTCTATCTCCTTAACCGTGCGAGATAGAGCGATTTCGTCGAAATTTTCGACCCACAGGGTATCTAAGGAATGTAATATTTGTAATTTTCAAAAAATTTTCCCCTCCCCAAAAATGGCGGCCATTTTAAATTTTCGAATTTTTGCCAAAAATGGCAAAACACAAATTTGCTTCTATCTCCTTAACCGTGCGAGATAGAGCGATTTCGTCAAAATTTTCGACCCACAGGGTATCTGAGGAGTGTACTCTTTGCAATTTTCAAAAAATTTTCCCCTCCCCAAAAATGGCGGCCATTTTGAATTTTCGAATTTTTGCCAAAAATGGCAAAACACTAATTTGCTTCTATCTCCTTAACCGTGCGAGATAGAGCGATTTCGTGGACATTTTCGACCCACAGGGTATCTAAGGAATGTAATATTTGCAATTTTCAAAAAATTTTCCCCTCCCCAAAAATGGCGGCCATTTTGAATTTTAGAATTTTTGCCAAAAATGGCAAAACACTAATTTGCTTCTATCTCCTTAACCGTGCGAGATAGAGTGATTTCGTCGAAATTTTCGACCCACAGGGTAGGGGCCACGGTGGCAGAGTGGTAACACTCTCGCCTCCCACCTCTGCGACCGGGGTTCGATCCCCATCATGGCCGTAAGTGGGAAAGCTGGTAGTTGCTTGCCGTTGGTTGGCAGTTTACAGTACAGAACCCTAGCGAACTATATGTACTGGTTTCCTCTGCCCTTCCAACTACCCGTCGTGATATGACCTGTACAGTGTTGAAAGCGACGTAAAACCCCAAATAAATAAATAAATAAATAAATCGACCCACAGGGTATCTAAGGAATGCAAATTTTCAAAAAATTTTCCCCTCCCCAAAATTAGCGGCCATTTTGAATTTTCGAATTTTTGCCAAAAATGGCAAAACACAAATTTCCTTCTATCTCCTTAACCGTGCCAGATAGAGCGATTTCGTCAAAATTTTCGACCCACAGGGTATCTGAGCATTGTACTCTTGGTAATTTTTAAAAAATTTTCCCCTCCCCAAAAATGGCGGCCATTTTGAATTTTCGAATTTTTGCCAAAAATGGCAAAACACAAATTTGCTTCTATCTCCTTAACCGTGCGAGATAGAGCGATTTCGTCGAAATTTTCGACCCACAGGGTATCTAAGGAATGGAATCTTTGCATTTTTCCCAAAATTTTCCCCTCCCCCAAAAATGGCGGCCATTTTGAATTTTCGAATTTTTGCCAAAAATGGCAAAACACAAATTTGCTTCTATCTCCTTAACCGTGCGAGATAGAGCGATTTCGTCGAAATTTTCGACCCACAGGGTATCTAACGAATGCAATCTTTGCAATTTTCCCAAAATTTTCCCCTCCCCCAAAAATGGCGGCCATTTTGAATTTTCGAATTTTTGCCAAAAATGGCAAAACACAAATTTGCTTCTATCTCCTTAACCGTGCGAGATAGAGCGATTTCGTCAAAATTTTCGACCCACAGGGTATCTGAGCATTGTACTCTTGGTAATTTAAAAAAAAATTTCCCCTCCCCAAAAATGGCGGCCATTTTGAATTTTCGAATTTTTGCCAAAAATGGCAAAACACAAATTTGCTTCTATCTCCTTAACCGTGCGAGATAGAGCGATTTCGTCAAAATTTTCGACCCACAGGGTATCTAAGCAATGTAATATTTGCAATTTTCAAAAAATTTTCCCCTCCCCAAAAATGGCGGCCATTTTAAATTTTCGAATTTTTGCCAAAAATGGCAAAACACAAATTTGCTTCTATCTCCTTAACCGTGCGAGATAGAGCGATTTCGTGGACATTTTCGACCCACAGGGTATCTAAGGAATGTAATATTTGCAATTTTCAAAAAATTTTCCCCTCCCCAAAAATGGCGGCCATTTTGAATTTTCGAATTTTTGCCAAAAATGGCAAAACACTAATTTGCTTCTATCTCCTTAACCGTGCGAGATAGAGTGATTTCGTCGAAATTTTCGACCCACAGGGTATCTAAGGAATGCAATCTTTGCAATTTTCAAAAAAATTTTCCCCTCCCCAAAGTTAGCGGCCATTTTGAATTTTCGAATTTTTGCCAAAAATGGCAAAACACAAATTTGCTTCTATCTCCTTAACCGTGCGAGATAGAGCGATTTCGTCGAAATTTTCGACCCACAGGGTATCTAAGGAATGCAATCTTTGCAATTTTCCCAAAATTTTCCCCTCCCCCAAAAATGGCGGCCATTTTGAATTTTCGAATTTTTGCCAAAAATGGCAAAACACAAATTTGCTTCTATCTCCTTAACCGTGCGAGATAGAGCGATTTCGTCGAAATTTTCGACCCACAGGGTATCTAAAGAATGCAATCTTTGCAATTTTCCCAAAATTTTCCCCTCCCCGAAAAATGGCGGCCATTTTGAATTTTCGAATTTTTGCCAAAAATGGCAAAACACAAATTTGCTTCTATCTCCTTAACCGTGCGAGATAGAGCGATTTCGTCAAAATTTTCGACCCACAGGGTATCTAAGGAATGTAATATTTGCAATTTTCAAAAAATTTTCCCCTCCCCAAAAATGGCGGCCATTTTAAATTTTCAAATTTTTGCCAAAAATGGCAAAACACAAATTTGCTTCTATCTCCTTAACCGTGCGAGATAGAGCGATTTCGTCAAAATTTTCGACCCACAGGGTATCTGAGGAGTGTACTCTTTGCAATTTTCAAAAAATTTTCCCCTCCCCAAAAATGGCGGCCATTTTGAATTTTCGAATTTTTGCCAAAAATGGCAAAACACTAATTTGCTTCTATCTCCTTAACCGTGCGAGATAGAGCGATTTCGTGGACATTTTCGACCCACAGGGTATCTAAGGAATGTAATATTTGCAATTTTCAAAAAATTTTCCCGTGCTTCTATCTCCTTAACCGTGCGAGATAGAGTGATTTCGTCGAAATTTTCGACCCACAGGGTATCTAAGGAATGCAATCTTTGCAATTTTCAAAAAATTTTCCTCTCCCCAAAATTAGCGGCCATTTTGAATTTTCGAATTTTTGCCAAAAATGGCAAAACACAAATTTCCTTCTATCTCCTTAACCGTGCCAGATAGAGCGATTTCGTCAAAATTTTCGACCCACAGGGTATCTGAGCATTGTACTCTTGGTAATTTTTAAAAAATTTTCCCCTCCCCAAAAATGGCGGCCATTTTGAATTTTCGAATTTTTGCCAAAAATGGCAAAACACAAATTTGCTTCTATCTCCTTAACCGTGCGAGATAGAGCGATTTCGTCGAAATTTTCGACCCACAGGGTATCTAAGGAATGCAATCTTTGCAATTTTCCCAAAATTTTCCCCTCCCCCAAAAATGGCGGCCATTTTGAATTTTCGAATTTTTGCCAAGAATGGCAAAACACAAATTTGCTTCTATCTCCTTAACCGTGCGAGATAGAGCGATTTCGTCGAAATTTTCGACCCACAGGGTACCTAAGGAATGCAATCTTTGCAATTTTCCCAAAATTTTTCCCTCCCCCAAAAATGGCGGCCATTTTGAATTTTCGAATTTTTGCCCAAAATGGCAAAACACAAATTTGCTTCTATCTCCTTAACCGTGCGAGATAGAGCGATTTCGTCAAAATTTTCGACCCACAGGGTATCTGAGCATTGTACTCTTGGTAATTTAAAAAAAATTTTCCCCTCCCCAAAAATGGCGGCCATTTTAAATTTTCGAATTTTTGCCAAAAATGGCAAAACACAAATTTGCTTCTATCTCCTTAACCGTGCGAGATAGAGCGATTTCGTCAAAATTTTCGACCCACAGGGTATCTAAGGAATGTAATATTTGCAATTTTCAAAAAATTTTCCCCTCCCCAAAAATGGCGGCCATTTTAAATTTTCAAATTTTTGCCAAAAATGGCAAAACACAAATTTGCTTCTATCTCCTTAACCGTGCGAGATAGAGCGATTTCGTCAAAATTTTCGACCCACAGGGTATCTGAGGAGTGTACTCTTTGCAATTTTCAAAAAATTTTCCCCTCCCCAAAAATGGCGGCCATTTTGAATTTTCGAATTTTTGCCAAAAATGGCAAAACACTAATTTGCTTCTATCTCCTTAACCGTGCGAGATAGAGCGATTTCGTGGACATTTTCGACCCACAGGGTATCTAAGGAATGTAATATTTGCAATTTTCAAAAAATTTTCCCGTGCTTCTATCTCCTTAACCGTGCGAGATAGAGTGATTTCGTCGAAATTTTCGACCCACAGGGTATCTAAGGAATGCAATCTTTGCAATTTTCAAAAAATTTTCCTCTCCCCAAAATTAGCGGCCATTTTGAATTTTCGAATTTTTGCCAAAAATGGCAAAACACAAATTTCCTTCTATCTCCTTAACCGTGCCAGATAGAGCGATTTCGTCAAAATTTTCGACCCACAGGGTATCTGAGCATTGTACTCTTGGTAATTTTTAAAAAATTTTCCCCTCCCCAAAAATGGCGGCCATTTTGAATTTTCGAATTTTTGCCAAAAATGGCAAAACACAAATTTGCTTCTATCTCCTTAACCGTGCGAGATAGAGCGATTTCGTCGAAATTTTCGACCCACAGGGTATCTAAGGAATGCAATCTTTGCAATTTTCCCAAAATTTTCCCCTCCCCCAAAAATGGCGGCCATTTTGAATTTTCGAATTTTTGCCAAGAATGGCAAAACACAAATTTGCTTCTATCTCCTTAACCGTGCGAG
Source organism: Sabellastarte sp. h YS-2021 (assembly GCA_964017235.1). Taxonomy (NCBI): domain Eukaryota; kingdom Metazoa; phylum Annelida; class Polychaeta; order Sabellida; family Sabellidae; genus Sabellastarte; species Sabellastarte sp. h YS-2021. Next base: position 93,514,773 of record OZ024936.1, read on the forward strand.
ATAGAGCGATTTCGTCGAAATTTTCGACCCACAGGGTACCTAAGGAATGCAATCTTTGCAATTTTCCCAAAATTTTTCCCTCCCCCAAAAATGGCGGCCATTTTGAATTTTCGAATTTTTGCCCAAAATGGCAAAACACAAATTTGCTTCTATCTCCTTAACCGTGCGAGATAGAGCGATTTCGTCAAAATTTTCGACCCACAGGGTATCTGAGCATTGTACTCTTGGTAATTTAAAAAAAATTTTCCCCTCCCCAAAAATGGCGGCCATTTTAAATTTTCGAATTTTTGCCAAAAATGGCAAAACACAAATTTGCTTCTATCTCCTTAACCGTGCGAGATAGAGCGATTTCGTCGAAATTTTCGACCCACAGGGCATCTGACGAGTATACTCTTTGCAATTTTCAAAAAATTTTCCCCTCCCCAAAAATGGCGGCCATTTTGAATTTTCGAATTTTTGCCAAAAATGGCAAAACACAAATTTGCTTCTATCTCCTTAACCGTGCGAGATAGAGCGATTTCGTCGAAATTTTCGACCCACAGGGTATCTAAGGAATGCAATCTTTGCAATTTTCCCAAAATTTTCCCCTCCCCCAAAAATGGCGGCCATTTTGAATTTTCGAATTTTTGCCAAAAATGGCAAAACACAAATTTGCTTCTATCTCCTTAACCGTGCGAGATAGAGCGATTTCGTCGAAATTTTCGACCCACAGGGTATCTAAGGAATGCAATCTTTGCAATTTTCCCAAAATTTTCCCCTCCCCCAAAAATGGCGGCCATTTTGAATTTTCGAATTTTTGCCAAAAATGGCAAAACACAAATTTGCTTCTATCTCCTTAACCGTGCGAGATAGAGCGATTTCGTCAAAATTTTCGACCCACAGGGTATCTGAGGAGTGTACTCTTTGCAATTTTCAAAAAATTTTCCCCTCCCCAAAAATGGCGGCCATTTTGAATTTTCGAATTTTTGCCAAAAATGGCAAAACACTAATTTGCTTCTATCTCCTTAACCGTGCGAGATAGAGCGATTTCGTGGACATTTTCGACCCACAGGGTATCTAAGGAATGTAATATTTGCAATTTTCAAAAAATTTTCCCGTGCTTCTATCTCCTTAACCGTGCGAGATAGAGTGATTTCGTCGAAATTTTCGACCCACAGGGTATCTAAGGAATGCAATCTTTGCAATTTTCAAAAAATTTTCCTCTCCCCAAAATTAGCGGCCATTTTGAATTTTCGAATTTTTGCCAAAAATGGCAAAACACAAATTTCCTTCTATCTCCTTAACCGTGCCAGATAGAGCGATTTCGTCAAAATTTTCGACCCACAGGGTATCTGAGCATTGTACTCTTGGTAATTTTTAAAAAATTTTCCCCTCCCCAAAAATGGCGGCCATTTTGAATTTTCGAATTTTTGCCAAAAATGGCAAAACACAAATTTGCTTCTATCTCCTTAACCGTGCGAGATAGAGCGATTTCGTCGAAATTTTCGACCCACAGGGTATCTAAGGAATGCAATCTTTGCAATTTTCCCAAAATTTTCCCCTCCCCCAAAAATGGCGGCCATTTTGAATTTTCGAATTTTTGCCAAGAATGGCAAAACACAAATTTGCTTCTATCTCCTTAACCGTGCGAGATAGAGCGATTTCGTCGAAATTTTCGACCCACAGGGTACCTAAGGAATGCAATCTTTGCAATTTTCCCAAAATTTTTCCCTCCCCCAAAAATGGCGGCCATTTTGAATTTTCGAATTTTTGCCCAAAATGGCAAAACACAAATTTGCTTCTATCTCCTTAACCGTGCGAGATAGAGCGATTTCGTCAAAATTTTCGACCCACAGGGTATCTGAGCATTGTACTCTTGGTAATTTAAAAAAAATTTTCCCCTCCCCAAAAATGGCGGCCATTTTAAATTTTCGAATTTTTGCCAAAAATGGCAAAACACAAATTTGCTTCTATCTCCTTAACCGTGCGAGATAGAGCGATTTCGTCAAAATTTTCGACCCACAGGGTATCTAAGGAATGTAATATTTGCAATTTTCAAAAAATTTTCCCCTCCCCAAAAATGGCGGCCATTTTAAATTTTCAAATTTTTGCCAAAAATGGCAAAACACAAATTTGCTTCTATCTCCTTAACCGTGCGAGATAGAGCGATTTCGTCAAAATTTTCGACCCACAGGGTATCTGAGGAGTGTACTCTTTGCAATTTTCAAAAAATTTTCCCCTCCCCAAAAATGGCGGCCATTTTGAATTTTCGAATTTTTGCCAAAAATGGCAAAACACTAATTTGCTTCTATCTCCTTAACCGTGCGAGATAGAGCGATTTCGTGGACATTTTCGACCCACAGGGTATCTAAGGAATGTAATATTTGCAATTTTCAAAAAATTTTCCCGTGCTTCTATCTCCTTAACCGTGCGAGATAGAGTGATTTCGTCGAAATTTTCGACCCACAGGGTATCTAAGGAATGCAATCTTTGCAATTTTCAAAAAATTTTCCTCTCCCCAAAATTAGCGGCCATTTTGAATTTTCGAATTTTTGCCAAAAATGGCAAAACACAAATTTCCTTCTATCTCCTTAACCGTGCCAGATAGAGCGATTTCGTCAAAATTTTCGACCCACAGGGTATCTGAGCATTGTACTCTTGGTAATTTTTAAAAAATTTTCCCCTCCCCAAAAATGGCGGCCATTTTGAATTTTCGAATTTTTGCCAAAAATGGCAAAACACAAATTTGCTTCTATCTCCTTAACCGTGCGAGATAGAGCGATTTCGTCGAAATTTTCGACCCACAGGGTATCTAAGGAATGCAATCTTTGCAATTTTCCCAAAATTTTCCCCTCCCCCAAAAATGGCGGCCATTTTGAATTTTCGAATTTTTGCCAAGAATGGCAAAACACAAATTTGCTTCTATCTCCTTAACCGTGCGAGATAGAGCGATTTCGTCGAAATTTTCGACCCACAGGGTACCTAAGGAATGCAATCTTTGCAATTTTCCCAAAATTTTTCCCTCCCCCAAAAATGGCGGCCATTTTGAATTTTCGAATTTTTGCCCAAAATGGCAAAACACAAATTTGCTTCTATCTCCTTAACCGTGCGAGATAGAGCGATTTCGTCAAAATTTTCGACCCACAGGGTATCTGAGCATTGTACTCTTGGTAATTTAAAAAAAATTTTCCCCTCCCCAAAAATGGCGGCCATTTTAAATTTTCGAATTTTTGCCAAAAATGGCAAAACACAAATTTGCTTCTATCTCCTTAACCGTGCGAGATAGAGCGATTTCGTCGAAATTTTCGACCCACAGGGCATCTGACGAGTATACTCTTTGCAATTTTCAAAAAATTTTCCCCTCCCCAAAAATGGCGGCCATTTTGAATTTTCGAATTTTTGCCAAAAATGGCAAAACACAAATTTGCTTCTATCTCCTTAACCGTGCGAGATAGAGCGATTTCGTCGAAATTTTCGACCCACAGGGTATCTAAGGAATGCAATCTTTGCAATTTTCCCAAAATTTTCCCCTCCCCCAAAAATGGCGGCCATTTTGAATTTTCGAATTTTTGCCAAAAATGGCAAAACACAAATTTGCTTCTATCTCCTTAACCGTGCGAGATAGAGCGATTTCGTCGAAATTTTCGACCCACAGGGTATCTAAGGAATGCAATCTTTGCAATTTTCCCAAAATTTTCCCCTCCCCCAAAAATGGCGGCCATTTTGAATTTTCGAATTTTTGCCAAAAATGGCAAAACACAAATTTGCTTCTATCTCCTTAACCGTGCGAGATAGAGCGATTTCGTCAAAATTTTCGACCCACAGGGTATCTGAGGAGTGTACTCTTTGCAATTTTCAAAAAATTTTCCCCTCCCCAAAAATGGCGGCCATTTTGAATTTTCGAATTTTTGCCAAAAATAGCAAAACACTAATTTGCTTCTATCTCCTTAACCGTGCGAGATAGAGCGATTTCGTGGACATTTTCGACCCACAGGGTATCTAAGGAATGTAATATTTGCAATTTTCAAAAAATTTTCCCGTGCTTCTATCTCCTTAACCGTGCGAGATAGAGTGATTTCGTCGAAATTTTCGACCCACAGGGTATCTAAGGAATGCAATCTTTGCAATTTTCAAAAAATTTTCCTCTCCCCAAAATTAGCGGCCATTTTGAATTTTCGAATTTTTGCCAAAAATGGCAAAACACAAATTTCCTTCTATCTCCTTAACCGTGCCAGATAGAGCGATTTCGTCAAAATTTTCGACCCACAGGGTATCTGACCATTGTACTCTTGGTAATTTTTAAAAAATTTTCCCCTCCCCAAAAATGGCGGCCATTTTGAATTTTCGAATTTTTGCCAAGAATGGCAAAACACAAATTTGCTTCTATCTCCTTAACCGTGCGAGATAGAGCGATTTCGTCGAAATTTTCGACCCACAGGGTACCTAAGGAATGCAATCTTTGCAATTTTCCCAAAATTTTTCCCTCCCCCAAAAATGGCGGCCATTTTGAATTTTCGAATTTTTGCCCAAAATGGCAAAACACAAATTTGCTTCTATCTCCTTAACCGTGCGAGATAGAGCGATTTCGTCAAAATTTTCGACCCACAGGGTATCTGAGCATTGTACTCTTGGTAATTTAAAAAAAATTTTCCCCTCCCCAAAAATGGCGGCCATTTTAAATTTTCAAATTTTTGCCAAAAATGGCAAAACACAAATTTGCTTCTATCTCCTTAACCGTGCGAGATAGAGCGATTTCGTCAAAATTTTCGACCCACAGGGTATCTGAGCATTGTACTCTTTGCAATTTTCAAAAAATTTTCCCCTCCCCAAAAATGGCGGCCATTTTGAATTTTCGAATTTTTGCCAAAAATGGCAAAACACTAATTTGCTTCTATCTCCTTAACCGTGCGAGATAGAGCGATTTCGTGGACATTTTCGACCCACAGGGTATCTAAGGAATGTAATATTTGCAATTTTCAAAAAATTTTCCCGTGCTTCTATCTCCTTAACCGTGCGAGATAGAGTGATTTCATTGAAATTTTCGACCCACAGGGTATCTAAGGAATGCAATCTTTGCAATTTTCAAAAAATTTTCCTCTCCCCAAAATTAGCGGCCATTTTGAATTTTCGAATTTTTGCCAAAAATGGCAAAACACAAATTTCCTTCTATCTCCTTAACCGTGCCAGATAGAGCGATTTCGTCAAAATTTTCGACCCACAGGGTATCTGAGCATTGTACTCTTGGTAATTTTTAAAAAATTTTCCCCTCCCCAAAAATGGCGGCCATTTTGAATTTTCGAATTTTTGCCAAAAATGGCAAAACACAAATTTGCTTCTATCTCCTTAACCGTGCGAGATAGAGCGATTTCGTCGAAATTTTCGACCCACAGGGTATCTAAGGAATGCAATCTTTGCAATTTTCCCAAAATTTTCCCCTCCCCCAAAAATGGCGGCCATTTTGAATTTTCGAATTTTTGCCAAAAATGGCAAAACACAAATTTGCTTCTATCTCCTTAACCGTGCGAGATAGAGCGATTTCGTCAAAATTTTCGACCCACAGGGTATCTGAGCATTGTACTCTTGGTAATTTAAGAAAAATTTTCCCCTCCCCAAAAATGGCGGCCATTTTGAATATTCGAATTTTTGCCAAAAATGGCAAAACACAAATTTGCTTCTATCTCCTTAACCGTGCGAGATAGAGCGATTTCGTCGAAATTTTCGACCCACAGGGTATCTAAGGAATGCAATCTTTGCAATTTTCCCAAAATTTTCCCCTCCCCCAAAAATGGCGGCCATTTTGAATTTTCGAATTTTTGCCAAAAATGGCAAAACACAAATTTGCTTCTATCTCCTTAACCGTGCGAGATAGAGCGATTTCGTCAAAATTTTCGACCCACAGGGTATCTGAGCATTGTACTCTTGGTAATTTAAGAAAAATTTTCCCCTCCCCAAAAATGGCGGCCATTTTGAATTTTCGAATTTTTGCCAAAAATGGCAAAACACAAATTTGCTTCTATCTCCTTAACCGTGCGAGATAGAGCGATTTCGTCAAAATTTTCGACCCACAGGGTATCTAAGGAATGTAATATTTGCAATTTTCAAAAAATTTTCCCCTCCCCAAAAATGGCGGCCATTTTGAATTTTCGAATTTTTGCCAAAAATGGCAAAACACAAATTTGCTTCTATCTCCTTAACCGTGCGAGATAGAGCGATTTCGTCAAAATTTTCGACCCACAGGGTATCTAAGGAATGTAATATTTGCAATTTTCAAAAAATTTTCCCCTCCCCAAAAATGGCGGCCATTTTAAATTTTCGAATTTTTGCCAAAAATGGCAAAACACAAATTTGCTTCTATCTCCTTAACCGTGCGAGATAGAGCGATTTCGTGGACATTTTCGACCCACAGGGTATCTAAGGAATGTAATATTTGCAATTTTCAAAAAATTTTCCCCTCCCCAAAAATGGCGGCCATTTTGAATTTTCGAATTTTTGCCAAAAATGGCAAAACACTAATTTGCTTCTATCTCCTTAACCGTGCGAGATAGAGTGATTTCGTCGAAATTTTCGACCCACAGGGTATCTAAGGAATGCAATCTTTGCAATTTTCAAAAAATTTTCCCCTCCCCAAAGTTAGCGGCCATTTTGAATTTTCGAATTTTTGCCAAAAATGGTAAAACACAAATTTACTTCTATCTCCTTAACCGTGCGAGATAGAGCGATTTCGTCGAAATTTTCGACCCACAGGGTATCTAAGGAATGCAATCTTTGCAATTTTCCCAAAATTTTCCCCTCCCCAAAAATGGCGGCCATTTTGAATTTTCGAATTTTTGCCAAAAATGGCAAAACACAAATTTGCTTCTATCTCCTTAACCGTGCGAGATAGAGCGATTTCGTCAAAATTTTCGACCCACAGGGTATCTGAGCATTGTACTCTTGGTAATTTAAAAAAAATTTTCCCCTCCCCAAAAATGGCGGCCATTTTGAATTTTCGAATTTTTGCCAAAAATGGCAAAACACAAATTTGCTTCTATCTCCTTAACCGTGCGAGATAGAGCGATTTCGTCAAAATTTTCGACCCACAGGGTATCTAAGAAATGTAATATTTGCAATTTTCAAAAAATTTTCCCCTCCCCAAAAATGGCGGCCATTTTAAATTTTCGAATTTTTGCCAAAAATGGCAAAACACAAATTTGCTTCTATCTCCTTAACCGTGCGAGATAGAGCGATTTCGTGGACATTTTCGACCCACAGGGTATCTAAGGAATGTAATATTTGCAATTTTCAAAAAATTTTCCCCTCCCCAAAAATGGCGGCCATTTTGAATTTTCGAATTTTTGCCAAAAATGGCAAAACACTAATTTGCTTCTATCTCCTTAACCGTGCGAGATAGAGTGATTTCGTCGAAATTTTCGACCCACAGGGTATCTAAGCAATGCAATCTTTGCAATTTTCAAAAAAATTTTCCCCTCCCCAAAGTTAGCGGCCATTTTGAATTTTCGAATTTTTGCCAAAAATGGCAAAACACAAATTTGCTTCTATCTCCTTAACCGTGCGAGATAGAGCGATTTCGTCGAAATTTTCGACCCACAGGGTATCTAAGGAATGCAATCTTTGCAATTTTCCCAAAATTTTCCCCTCCCCCAAAAATGGCGGCCATTTTGAATTTTCGAATTTTTGCCAAAAATGGCAAAACACAAATTTGCTTCTATCTCCTTAACCGTGCGAGATAGAGCGATTTCGTCGAAATTTTCGACCCACAGGGTATCTAAAGAATGCAATCTTTGCAATTTTCCCAAAATTTTCCCCTCCCCGAAAAATGGCGGCCATTTTGAATTTTCGAATTTTTGCCAAAAATGGCAAAACACAAATTTGCTTCTATCTCCTTAACCGTGCGAGATAGAGCGATTTCGTCAAAATTTTCGACCCACAGGGTATCTAAGGAATGTAATATTTGCAATTTTCAAAAAATTTTCCCCTCCCCAAAAATGGCGGCCATTTTAAATTTTCAAATTTTTGCCAAAAATGGCAAAACACAAATTTGCTTCTATCTCCTTAACCGTGCGAGATAGAGCGATTTCGTCAAAATTTTCGACCCACAGGGTATCTGAGGAGTGTACTCTTTGCAATTTTCAAAAAATTTTCCCCTCCCCAAAAATGGCGGCCATTTTGAATTTTCGAATTTTTGCCAAAAATGGCAAAACACTAATTTGCTTCTATCTCCTTAACCGTGCGAGATAGAGCGATTTCGTGGACATTTTCGACCCACAGGGTATCTAAGGAATGTAATATTTGCAATTTTCAAAAAATTTTCCCGTGCTTCTATCTCCTTAACCGTGCGAGATAGAGTGATTTCGTCGAAATTTTCGACCCACAGGGTATCTAAGGAATGCAATCTTTGCAATTTTCAAAAAATTTTCCTCTCCCCAAAATTAGCGGCCATTTTGAATTTTCGAATTTTTGCCAAAAATGGCAAAACACAAATTTCCTTCTATCTCCTTAACCGTGCCAGATAGAGCGATTTCGTCAAAATTTTCGACCCACAGGGTATCTGAGCATTGTACTCTTGGTAATTTTTAAAAAATTTTCCCCTCCCCAAAAATGGCGGCCATTTTGAATTTTCGAATTTTTGCCAAAAATGGCAAAACACAAATTTGCTTCTATCTCCTTAACCGTGCGAGATAGAGCGATTTCGTCGAAATTTTCGACCCACAGGGTATCTAAGGAATGCAATCTTTGCAATTTTCCCAAAATTTTCCCCTCCCCCAAAAATGGCGGCCATTTTGAATTTTCGAATTTTTGCCAAGAATGGCAAAACACAAATTTGCTTCTATCTCCTTAACCGTGCGAGATAGAGCGATTTCGTCGAAATTTTCGACCCACAGGGTACCTAAGGAATGCAATCTTTGCAATTTTCCCAAAATTTTTCCCTCCCCCAAAAATGGCGGCCATTTTGAATTTTCGAATTTTTGCCAAAAATGGCAAAACACAAATTTGCTTCTATCTCCTTAACCGTGCGAGATAGAGCGATTTCGTCAAAATTTTCGACCCACAGGGTATCTGAGCATTGTACTCTTGGTAATTTAAAAAAAATTTTCCCCTCCCCAAAAATGGCGGCCATTTTAAATTTTCGAATTTTTGCCAAAAATGGCAAAACACAAATTTGCTTCTATCTCCTTAACCGTGCGAGATAGAGCGATTTCGTCAAAATTTTCGACCCACAGGGTATCTGAGGAGTGTACTCTTTGCAATTTTCAAAAAATTTTCCCCTCCCCAAAAATGGCGGCCATTTTGAATTTTCGAATTTTTGCCAAAAATAGCAAAACACTAATTTGCTTCTATCTCCTTAACCGTGCGAGATAGAGCGATTTCGTGGACATTTTCGACCCACAGGGTATCTAAGGAATGTAATATTTGCAATTTTCAAAAAATTTTCCCGTGCTTCTATCTCCTTAACCGTGCGAGATAGAGTGATTTCGTCGAAATTTTCGACCCACAGGGTATCTAAGGAATGCAATCTTTGCAATTTTCAAAAAATTTTCCTCTCCCCAAAATTAGCGGCCATTTTGAATTTTCGAATTTTTGCCAAAAATGGCAAAACACAAATTTCCTTCTATCTCCTTAACCGTGCCAGATAGAGCGATTTCGTCAAAATTTTCGACCCACAGGGTATCTGAGCATTGTACTCTTGGTAATTTTTAAAAAATTTTCCCCTCCCCAAAAATGGCGGCCATTTTGAATTTTCGAATTTTTGCCAAGAATGGCAAAACACAAATTTGCTTCTATCTCCTTAACCGTGCGAGATAGAGCGATTTCGTCGAAATTTTCGACCCACAGGGTACCTAAGGAATGCAATCTTTGCAATTTTCCCAAAATTTTTCCCTCCCCCAAAAATGGCGGCCATTTTGAATTTTCGAATTTTTGCCCAAAATGGCAAAACACAAATTTGCTTCTATCTCCTTAACCGTGCGAGATAGAGCGATTTCGTCAAAATTTTCGACCCACAGGGTATCTGAGCATTGTACTCTTGGTAATTTAAAAAAAATTTTCCCCTCCCCAAAAATGGCGGCCATTTTAAATTTTCAAATTTTTGCCAAAAATGGCAAAACACAAATTTGCTTCTATCTCCTTAACCGTGCGAGATAGAGCGATTTCGTCAAAATTTTCGACCCACAGGGTATCTGAGGAGTGTACTCTTTGCAATTTTCAAAAAATTTTCCCCTCCCCAAAAATGGCGGCCATTTTGAATTTTCGAATTTTTGCCAAAAATGGCAAAACACTAATTTGCTTCTATCTCCTTAACCGTGCGAGATAGAGCGATTTCGTGGACATTTTCGACCCACAGGGTATCTAAGGATTGTAATATTTGCAATTTTCAAAAAATTTTCCCGTGCTTCTATCTCCTTAACCGTGCGAGATAGAGTGATTTCGTTGAAATTTTCGACCCACAGGGTATCTAAGGAATGCAATCTTTGCAATTTTCAAAAAATTTTCCTCTCCCCAAAATTAGCGGCCATTTTGAATTTTCGAATTTTTGCCAAAAATGGCAAAACACAAATTTCCTTCTATCTCCTTAACCGTGCCAGATAGAGCGATTTCGTCAAAATTTTCGACCCACAGGGTATCTGAGCATTGTACTCTTGGTAATTTTTAAAAAATTTTCCCCTCCCCAAAAATGGCGGCCATTTTGAATTTTCGAATTTTTGCCAAAAATGGCAAAACACAAATTTGCTTCTATCTCCTTAACCGTGCGAGATAGAGCGATTTCGTCGAAATTTTCGACCCACAGGGTATCTAAGGAATGCAATCTTTGCAATTTTCCCAAAATTTTCCCCTCCCCCAAAAATGGCGGCCATTTTGAATTTTCGAATTTTTGCCAAAAATGGCAAAACACAAATTTGCTTCTATCTCCTTAACCGTGCGAGATAGAGCGATTTCCTCAAAATTTTCGACCCACAGGGTATCTGAGCATTGTACTCTTGGTAATTTAAGAAAAATTTTCCCCTCCCCAAAAATGGCGGCCATTTTAAATTTTCGAATTTTTGCCAAAAATGGCAAAACACAAATTTGCTTCTATCTCCTTAACCGTGCGAGATAGAGCGATTTCGTGGACATTTTCGACCCACAGGGTATCTAAGGAATGTAATATTTGCAATTTTCAAAAAATTTTCCCCTCCCCAAAAATGGCGGCCATTTTGAATTTTCGAATTTTTGCCAAAAATGGCAAAACACTAATTTGCTTCTATCTCCTTAACCGTGCGAGATAGAGTGATTTCGTCGAAATTTTCGACCCACAGGGTATCTAAGGAATGCAATCTTTGCAATTTTCAAAAAATTTTCCCCTCCCCAAAGTTAGCGGCCATTTTGAATTTTCGAATTTTTGCCAAAAATGGCAAAACACAAATTTACTTCTATCTCCTTAACCGTGCGAGATAGAGCGATTTCGTCGAAATTTTCGACCCACAGGGTATCTAGGGAATGCAATCTTTGCAATTTTCCCAAAATTTTCCCCTCCCCCAAAAATGGCGGCCATTTTGAATTTTCGAATTTTTGCCAAAAATGGCAAAACACAAATTTGCTTCTATCTCCTTAACCGTGCGAGATAGAGCGATTTCGTCGAAATTTTCGACCCACAGGGTATCTAAAGAATGCAATCTTTGCAATTTTCCCAAAATTTTCCCCTCCCCGAAAAATGGCGGCCATTTTGAATTTTCGAATTTTTGCCAAAAATGGCAAAACACAAATTTGCTTCTATCTCCTTAACCGTGCGAGATAGAGCGATTTCGTCAAAATTTTCGACCCACAGGGTATCTGAGGAGTGTACTCTTTGCAATTTTCAAAAGATTTTCCCCTCCCCAAAAATGGCGGCCATTTTGAATTTTCGAATTTTTGCCAAAAATGGCAAAACACTAATTTGCTTCTATCTCCTTAACCGTGCGAGATAGAGCGATTTCGTGGACATTTTCGACCCACAGGGTATCTAAGGAATGTAATATTTGCAATTTTCAAAAAATTTTCCCGTGCTTCTATCTCCTTAACCGTGCGAGATAGAGTGATTTCGTCGAAATTTTCGACCCACAGGGTATCTAAGCAATGCAATCTTTGCAATTTTCAAAAAATTTTCCTCTCCCCAAAATTAGCGGCCATTTTGAATTTTCGAATTTTTGCCAAAAATGGCAAAACACAAATTTCCTTCTATCTCCTTAACCGTGCCAGATAGAGCGATTTCGTCAAAATTTTCGACCCACAGGGTATCTGAGCATTGTACTCTTGGTAATTTTTAAAAAATTTTCCCCTCCCCAAAAATGGCGGCCATTTTGAATTTTCGAATTTTTGCCAAAAATGGCAAAACACAAATTTGCTTCTATCTCCTTAACCGTGCGAGATAGAGCGATTTCGTCGAAATTTTCGACCCACAGGGTATCTAAGGAATGCAATCTTTGCAATTTTCCCAAAATTTTCCCCTCCCCCAAAAATGGCGGCCATTTTGAATTTTCGAATTTTTGCCAAGAATGGCAAAACACAAATTTCCTTCTATCTCCTTAACCGTGCGAGATAGAGCGATTTCGTCAAAATTTTCCACCCACAGGGTATCTGAGCATTGTACTCTTGGTAATTTAAAAAAAATTTTCCCCTCCCCAAAAATGGCGGCCATTTTAAATTTTCGAATTTTTGCCAAAAATGGCAAAACACAAATTTGCTTCTATCTCCTTAACCGTGCGAGATAGAGCGATTTCGTCGAAATTTTCGACCCACAGGGTATCTGAAGAGTGTACTCTTTGCAATTTTCAAAAAATTTTCCCCTCCCCAAAAATGGCGGCCATTTTGAATTTTCGAATTTTTGCCAAAAATGGCAAAACACTAATTTGCTTCTATCTCCTTAACCGTGCGAGATAGAGCGATTTCGTGGACATTTTCGACCCACAGGGTATCTAAGGAATGTAATATTTGCAATTTTCAAAAAATTTTCCCGTGCTTCTATCTCCTTAACCGTGCGAGATAGAGTGATTTCGTTGAAATTTTCGACCCACAGGGTATCTAAGGAATGCAATCTTTGCAATTTTCAAAAAATTTTCCTCTCCCCAAAATTAGCGGCCATTTTGAATTTTCGAATTTTTGCCGAAAATGGCAAAACACAAATTTCCTTCTATCTCCTTAACCGTGCCAGATAGAGCGATTTCGTCAAAATTTTCGACCCACAGGGTATCTGAGCATTGTACTCTTGGTAATTTTTAAAAAATTTTCCCCTCCCCAAAAATGGCGGCCATTTTGAATTTTCGAATTTTTGCCAAAAATGGCAAAACACAAATTTGCTTCTATCTCCTTAACCGTGCGAGATAGAGCGATTTCGTCGAAATTTTCGACCCACAGGGTATCTAAGAAATGCAATCTTTGCAATTTTCCCAAAATTTTCCCCTCCCCCAAAAATGGCGGCCATTTTGAATTTTCGAATTTTTGCCAAGAATGGCAAAACACAAATTTCCTTCTATCTCCTTAACCGTGCGAGATAGAGCGATTTCGTGGACATTTTCGACCCACAGGGTATCTAAGGAATGTAATATTTGCAATTTTCAAAAAATTTTCCCGTGCTTCTATCTCCTTAACCGTGCGAGATAGAGTGATTTCGTCGAAATTTTCGACCCACAGGGTATCTAAGGAATGCAATCTTTGCAATTTTCAAAAAATTTTCCTCTCCCCAAAATTAGCGGCCATTTTGAATTTTCGAATTTTTGCCAAAAATGGCAAAACACAAATTTCCTTCTATCTCCTTAACCGTGCCAGATAGAGCGATTTCGTCAAAATTTTCGACCCACAGGGTATCTGAGCATTGTACTCTTGGTAATTTTTAAAAAATTTTCCCCTCCCCAAAAATGGCGGCCATTTTGAATTTTCGAATTTTTGCCAAAAATGGCAAAACACAAATTTGCTTCTATCTCCTTAACCGTGCGAGATAGAGCGATTTCGTCGAAATTTTCGACCCACAGGGTATCTAAGGAATGCAATCTTTGCAATTTTCCCAAAATTTTCCCCTCCCCCAAAAATGGCGGCCATTTTGAATTTTCGAATTTTTGCCAAGAATGGCAAAACACAAATTTGCTTCTATCTCCTTAACCGTGCGAGATAGAGCGATTTCGTCGAAATTTTCGACCCACAGGGTACCTAAGGAATGCAATCTTTGCAATTTTCCCAAAATTTTTCCCTCCCCCAAAAATGGCGGCCATTTTGAATTTTCGAATTTTTGCCAAAAATGGCAAAACACAAATTTGCTTCTATCTCCTTAACCGTGCGAGATAGAGCGATTTCGTCAAAATTTTCGACCCACAGGGTATCTGAGCATTGTACTCTTGGTAATTTAAAAAAAATTTTCCCCTCCCCAAAAATGGCGGCCATTTTAAATTTTCGAATTTTTGCCAAAAATGGCAAAACACAAATTTGCTTCTATCTCCTTAACCGTGCGAGATAGAGCGATTTCGTCAAAATTTTCGACCCACAGGGTATCTGAGGAGTGTACTCTTTGCAATTTTCAAAAAATTTTCCCCTCCCCAAAAATGGCGGCCATTTTGAATTTTCGAATTTTTGCCAAAAATAGCAAAACACTAATTTGCTTCTATCTCCTTAACCGTGCGAGATAGAGCGATTTCGTGGACATTTTCGACCCACAGGGTATCTAAGGAATGTAATATTTGCAATTTTCAAAAAATTTTCCCGTGCTTCTATCTCCTTAACCGTGCGAGATAGAGTGATTTCGTCGAAATTTTCGACCCACAGGGTATCTAAGGAATGCAATCTTTGCAATTTTCAAAAAATTTTCCTCTCCCCAAAATTAGCGGCCATTTTGAATTTTCGAATTTTTGCCAAAAATGGCAAAACACAAATTTCCTTCTATCTCCTTAACCGTGCCAGATAGAGCGATTTCGTCAAAATTTTCGACCCACAGGGTATCTGAGCATTGTACTCTTGGTAATTTTTAAAAAATTTTCCCCTCCCCAAAAATGGCGGCCATTTTGAATTTTCGAATTTTTGCCAAGAATGGCAAAACACAAATTTGCTTCTATCTCCTTAACCGTGCGAGATAGAGCGATTTCGTCGAAATTTTCGACCCACAGGGTACCTAAGGAATGCAATCTTTGCAATTTTCCCAAAATTTTTCCCTCCCCCAAAAATGGCGGCCATTTTGAATTTTCGAATTTTTGCCCAAAATGGCAAAACACAAATTTGCTTCTATCTCCTTAACCGTGCGAGATAGAGCGATTTCGTCAAAATTTTCGACCCACAGGGTATCTGAGCATTGTACTCTTGGTAATTTAAAAAAAATTTTCCCCTCCCCAAAAATGGCGGCCATTTTAAATTTTCAAATTTTTGCCAAAAATGGCAAAACACAAATTTGCTTCTATCTCCTTAACCGTGCGAGATAGAGCGATTTCGTCAAAATTTTCGACCCACAGGGTATCTGAGGAGTGTACTCTTTGCAATTTTCAAAAAATTTTCCCCTCCCCAAAAATGGCGGCCATTTTGAATTTTCGAATTTTTGCCAAAAATGGCAAAACACTAATTTGCTTCTATCTCCTTAACCGTGCGAGATAGAGCGATTTCGTGGACATTTTCGACCCACAGGGTATCTAAGGATTGTAATATTTGCAATTTTCAAAAAATTTTCCCGTGCTTCTATCTCCTTAACCGTGCGAGATAGAGTGATTTCGTTGAAATTTTCGACCCACAGGGTATCTAAGGAATGCAATCTTTGCAATTTTCAAAAAATTTTCCTCTCCCCAAAATTAGCGGCCATTTTGAATTTTCGAATTTTTGCCAAAAATGGCAAAACACAAATTTCCTTCTATCTCCTTAACCGTGCCAGATAGAGCGATTTCGTCAAAATTTTCGACCCACAGGGTATCTGAGCATTGTACTCTTGGTAATTTTTAAAAAATTTTCCCCTCCCCAAAAATGGCGGCCATTTTGAATTTTCGAATTTTTGCCAAAAATGGCAAAACACAAATTTGCTTCTATCTCCTTAACCGTGCGAGATAGAGCGATTTCGTCGAAATTTTCGACCCACAGGGTATCTAAGGAATGCAATCTTTGCAATTTTCCCAAAATTTTCCCCTCCCCCAAAAATGGCGGCCATTTTGAATTTTCGAATTTTTGCCAAAAATGGCAAAACACAAATTTGCTTCTATCTCCTTAACCGTGCGAGATAGAGCGATTTCCTCAAAATTTTCGACCCACAGGGTATCTGAGCATTGTACTCTTGGTAATTTAAGAAAAATTTTCCCCTCCCCAAAAATGGCGGCCATTTTAAATTTTCGAATTTTTGCCAAAAATGGCAAAACACAAATTTGCTTCTATCTCCTTAACCGTGCGAGATAGAGCGATTTCGTGGACATTTTCGACCCACAGGGTATCTAAGGAATGTAATATTTGCAATTTTCAAAAAATTTTCCCCTCCCCAAAAATGGCGGCCATTTTGAATTTTCGAATTTTTGCCAAAAATGGCAAAACACTAATTTGCTTCTATCTCCTTAACCGTGCGAGATAGAGTGATTTCGTCGAAATTTTCGACCCACAGGGTATCTAAGGAATGCAATCTTTGCAATTTTCAAAAAATTTTCCCCTCCCCAAAGTTAGCGGCCATTTTGAATTTTCGAATTTTTGCCAAAAATGGCAAAACACAAATTTACTTCTATCTCCTTAACCGTGCGAGATAGAGCGATTTCGTCGAAATTTTCGACCCACAGGGTATCTAGGGAATGCAATCTTTGCAATTTTCCCAAAATTTTCCCCTCCCCCAAAAATGGCGGCCATTTTGAATTTTCGAATTTTTGCCAAAAATGGCAAAACACAAATTTGCTTCTATCTCCTTAACCGTGCGAGATAGAGCGATTTCGTCGAAATTTTCGACCCACAGGGTATCTAAAGAATGCAATCTTTGCAATTTTCCCAAAATTTTCCCCTCCCCGAAAAATGGCGGCCATTTTGAATTTTCGAATTTTTGCCAAAAATGGCAAAACACAAATTTGCTTCTATCTCCTTAACCGTGCGAGATAGAGCGATTTCGTCAAAATTTTCGACCCACAGGGTATCTGAGGAGTGTACTCTTTGCAATTTTCAAAAGATTTTCCCCTCCCCAAAAATGGCGGCCATTTTGAATTTTCGAATTTTTGCCAAAAATGGCAAAACACTAATTTGCTTCTATCTCCTTAACCGTGCGAGATAGAGCGATTTCGTGGACATTTTCGACCCACAGGGTATCTAAGGAATGTAATATTTGCAATTTTCAAAAAATTTTCCCGTGCTTCTATCTCCTTAACCGTGCGAGATAGAGTGATTTCGTCGAAATTTTCGACCCACAGGGTATCTAAGCAATGCAATCTTTGCAATTTTCAAAAAATTTTCCTCTCCCCAAAATTAGCGGCCATTTTGAATTTTCGAATTTTTGCCAAAAATGGCAAAACACAAATTTCCTTCTATCTCCTTAACCGTGCCAGATAGAGCGATTTCGTCAAAATTTTCGACCCACAGGGTATCTGAGCATTGTACTCTTGGTAATTTTTAAAAAATTTTCCCCTCCCCAAAAATGGCGGCCATTTTGAATTTTCGAATTTTTGCCAAAAATGGCAAAACACAAATTTGCTTCTATCTCCTTAACCGTGCGAGATAGAGCGATTTCGTCGAAATTTTCGACCCACAGGGTATCTAAGGAATGCAATCTTTGCAATTTTCCCAAAATTTTCCCCTCCCCCAAAAATGGCGGCCATTTTGAATTTTCGAATTTTTGCCAAGAATGGCAAAACACAAATTTCCTTCTATCTCCTTAACCGTGCGAGATAGAGCGATTTCGTCAAAATTTTCCACCCACAGGGTATCTGAGCATTGTACTCTTGGTAATTTAAAAAAAATTTTCCCCTCCCCAAAAATGGCGGCCATTTTAAATTTTCGAATTTTTGCCAAAAATGGCAAAACACAAATTTGCTTCTATCTCCTTAACCGTGCGAGATAGAGCGATTTCGTCGAAATTTTCGACCCACAGGGTATCTGAAGAGTGTACTCTTTGCAATTTTCAAAAAATTTTCCCCTCCCCAAAAATGGCGGCCATTTTGAATTTTCGAATTTTTGCCAAAAATGGCAAAACACTAATTTGCTTCTATCTCCTTAACCGTGCGAGATAGAGCGATTTCGTGGACATTTTCGACCCACAGGGTATCTAAGGAATGTAATATTTGCAATTTTCAAAAAATTTTCCCGTGCTTCTATCTCCTTAACCGTGCGAGATAGAGTGATTTCGTTGAAATTTTCGACCCACAGGGTATCTAAGGAATGCAATCTTTGCAATTTTCAAAAAATTTTCCTCTCCCCAAAATTAGCGGCCATTTTGAATTTTCGAATTTTTGCCGAAAATGGCAAAACACAAATTTCCTTCTATCTCCTTAACCGTGCCAGATAGAGCGATTTCGTCAAAATTTTCGACCCACAGGGTATCTGAGCATTGTACTCTTGGTAATTTTTAAAAAATTTTCCCCTCCCCAAAAATGGCGGCCATTTTGAATTTTCGAATTTTTGCCAAAAATGGCAAAACACAAATTTGCTTCTATCTCCTTAACCGTGCGAGATAGAGCGATTTCGTCGAAATTTTCGACCCACAGGGTATCTAAGAAATGCAATCTTTGCAATTTTCCCAAAATTTTCCCCTCCCCCAAAAATGGCGGCCATTTTGAATTTTCGAATTTTTGCCAAGAATGGCAAAACACAAATTTCCTTCTATCTCCTTAACCGTGCGAGATAGAGCGATTTCGTCGAAATTTTCGACCCACAGGGTACCTAAGGAATACAATCTTTGCAATTTTCCCAAAATTTTTCCCTCCCCCAAAAATGGCGGCCATTTTGAATTTTCGAATTTTTGCCCAAAATGGCAAAACACAAATTTGCTTCTATCTCCTTAACCGTGCGAGATAGAGCGATTTCGTCAAAATTTTCCACCCACAGGGTATCTGAGCATTGTACTCTTGGTAATTTAAAAAAAATTTTCCCCTCCCCAAAAATGGCGGCCATTTTAAATTTTCGAATTTTTGCCAAAAATGGCAAAACACAAATTTGCTTCTATCTCCTTAACCGTGCGAGATAGAGCGATTTCGTGGACATTTTCGACCCACAGGGTATCTAAGGAATGTAATATTTGCAATTTTCAAAAAATTTTCCCCTCCCCAAAAATGGCGGCCATTTTGAATTTTCGAATTTTTGCCAAAAATGGCAAAACACTAATTTGCTTCTATCTCCTTAACCGTGCGAGATAGAGTGATTTCGTCGAAATTTTCGACCCACAGGGTATCTAAGGAATGCAATCTTTGCAATTTTCAAAAAATTTTCCCCTCCCCAAAATTAGCGGCCATTTTGAATTTTCGAATTTTTGCCAAAAATGGCAAAACACAAATTTCCTTCTATCTCCTTAACCGTGCCAGATAGAGCGATTTCGTCAAAATTTTCGACCCACAGGGTATCTAAGCATTGTACTCTTGGTAATTTTTAAAAAATTTTCCCCTCCCCAAAAATGGCGGCCATTTTGAATTTTCGAATTT
The DNA here is from genome assembly GCA_964017235.1 of Sabellastarte sp. h YS-2021. Taxonomy (NCBI): domain Eukaryota; kingdom Metazoa; phylum Annelida; class Polychaeta; order Sabellida; family Sabellidae; genus Sabellastarte; species Sabellastarte sp. h YS-2021. The sequence goes on from OZ024936.1 coordinate 93,534,320, forward strand.
TTGCCAAAAATGGCAAAACACAAATTTCCTTCTATCTCCTTAACCGTGCCAGATAGAGCGATTTCGTCAAAATTTTCGACCCACAGGGTATCTAAGGAATGCAATCTTTGCAATTTTCACAAAATTTTCCCCTCCCCCAAAAATGGCGGCCATTTTGAATTTGCGAATTTTTGCCAAAAATGGCAAAACACAAATTTGCTTCTATCTCCTTAACCGTGCGAGATAGAGCGATTTCGTCAAAATTTTCGACCCACAGGGTATCTGAGCATTGTACTCTTGGTAATTTAAAAAAAATTTTCCCCTCCCCAAAAATGGCGGCCATTTTGAATTTTCGAATTTTTGCCAAAAATGGCAAAACACAAATTTGCTTCTATCTCCTTAACCGTGCGAGATAGAGCGATTTCGTCGAAATTTTCGACCCACAGGGTATCTAAGGAGTGCAATCTTTGCAATTTTCCCAAAATTTTCCTCTCCCCCAAAAATGGCGGCCATTTTGAATTTTCGAATTTTTGCCAAGAATGGCAAAACACAAATTTCCTTCTATCTCCTTAACCGTGCGAGATAGAGCGATTTCGTCGAAATTTTCGACCCACCGGGTACCTAAGGAATGCAATCTTTGCAATTTTCCCAAAATTTTTCCCTCCCCCAAAAATGGCGGCCATTTTGAATTTTCGAATTTTTGCCCAAAATGGCAAAACACAAATTTGCTTCTATCTCCTTAACCGTGCGAGATAGAGCGATTTCGTCAAAATTTTCGACCCACAGGGTATCTGACGAGTGTACTCTTGGTAATTTAAAAAAAATTTTCCCCTCCCCAAAAATGGCGGCCATTTTGAATTTTCGAATTTTTGCCAAAAATGGCAAAACACTAATTTGCTTCTATCTCCTTAACCGTGCGAGATAGAGCGATTTCGTGGACATTTTCGACCCACAGGGTATCTAAGGAATGTAATATTTGCAATTTTCAAAAAATTTTCCCCTCCCCAAAAATGGCGGCCATTTTGAATTTTCGAATTTTTGCCAAAAATGGCAAAACACTAATTTGCTTCTATCTCCTTAACCGTGCGAGATAGAGTGATTTCGTCGAAATTTTCGACCCACAGGGTATCTAAGGAATGCAATCTTTGCAATTTTCAAAAAATTTTCCCCTCCCCAAAATTAGCGGCCATTTTGAATTTTCGAATTTTTGCCAAAAATGGCAAAACACAAATTTCCTTCTATCTCCTTAACCGTGCCAGATAGAGCGATTTCGTCAAAATTTTCGACCCACAGGGTATCTAAGCATTGTACTCTTGGTAATTTTTAAAAAATTTTCCCCTCCCCAAAAATGGCGGCCATTTTGAATTTTCGAATTTTTGCCAAAAATGGCAAAACACAAATTTCCTTCTATCTCCTTAACCGTGCCAGATAGAGCGATTTCGTCAAAATTTTCGACCCACAGGGTATCTAAGGAATGCAATCTTTGCAATTTTCCCAAAATTTTCCCCTCCCCCAAAAATGGCGGCCATTTTGAATTTTCGAATTTTTGCCAAAAATGGCAAAACACAAATTTGCTTCTATCTCCTTAACCGTGCGAGATAGAGCGATTTCGTCAAAATTTTCGACCCACGGGGTATCTGAGCATTGTACTCTTGGTAATTTAAAAAAAATTTTCCCCTCCCCAAAAATGGCGGCCATTTTGAATTTTCGAATTTTTGCCAAAAATGGCAAAACACTTTGCTTCTATCTCCTTAACCGTGCGAGATAGAGCGATTTCGTCAAAATATTCGACGCACAGGGTATCTAAGCAATGCAATCTTTGCAATTTTCAAAAAATTTTCCCCTCCCCAAAAATGGCGGCCATTTTGAATTTTCGAAGTTTTGCCAAAAATGGCAAAACACAAATTTCCTTCTATCTCCTTAACCATGCGAGATAGAGCGATTTCGTCAAAATTTTCGACCCACAGGTATTTGAGCATTGTATTCTTGGCAATTTAAAAAAAAATTTCCCCTCCCCTAAAATGGCGGCCATTTTGAATTTTCAAATTTTTGCCAAAAATGGCAAAACACAAATTTGCTTCTATCTCCTTAACCATGCGAGATAGAGCGATTTCGTCGAAATTTTTCAACCCACAGGGTATCTAAGGAATGTAATCTTTGCAATTTTCAAAAAATTTTCCCCTCCCCAAAAATGGCAGCCATTTTGAATTTTCGAATTTTTGCCCAAAATGGAAAAACACAAACTGGCCTTAACCGTGCAAAATAGAGTTATTTTGTTGAAATTTTCGACCCATAGGGTATCTAAGAAATGTACTCTTGGCAATTTTCAAAAAAATTTCCTTTTCCCAAAAATGGCGGCCATTTTGAATTTTCAAATTTTTGCCAAAAATAGAAAAACAGGAATTTGCTTCTATCTTCTTAACCGTGCAAGATAGAGTGATTTCGTTAAAATTTTCAACCCAACCAATGCAAAAAGGCATGAAGCTGAAATAATTTACATCTACACTAACAAATATTTAAGCATCATTGATATATTTTACAAATGAAACAGGGTCTTGTAAGACTACTGTACAATTTGGGCAAAAGGTTCATGGGTGGACATTACACATGATAATGTGTGTTCTTCTATGCTATCCTGTTTCTATTCGCATCTACTATCAACAGGGCGGCCTATTTCTAGTTTTTAAATTTCTTTCACACTTTCAATGATATATTATAAAAAGCTATAAAAGGTTAGCTACCTGTTGTAACACCACAGTATATAAACCTTCTTAGCTCTTTGAAAAAGCTTACATCACCTTAGTTTTTCGGCTTCCCCGATCTTTCTCCATGGCTGCTTTATTTCTGGTCAATTGAATATGGATCTCTCTGCTTTTCTTTATCGGGCACTCTTAAGATAGAGCTTAAGCACTGTAAAATTAGAGTTAGTTTTTATTAACTTATGTGCAAGGTAGAGCTGAAAGAAGAGACCAAAATTGCGGCCGAATATTCGTTACATATTTTCTGATATTTTCCGGAAATTCGTTTTATAGTTTTAGTGTGTTCCAAAATTTAGATAAAATCATGGACATTTAGGTTTTCAGTCAACCACTGGAAGAAAAACAAGTAAGTTCACATTTCGCTCTATTATTTAGTAAAACATTAGACAAAATGAGTGTTATTTGCAATATTTACATATACCAAGCCTAATTTCCATATTCATACCGAATGTTTGTTTGCTTATGATGAAAGTCGAATCCGGAAAATACAGACCGGAAAACGAATAATGCGAATATCCCTTTGAGCTCTAGTGCAAGGTGGATATAGAGCTGGTTGTCATATAAGGCAGAGACATTGGATGGGTGAGATAGCGCTCTGAGTCTGGCTGTAAAGTGAGATATTATGTGGGGTTTTAATACCAACTATACAATACCCTGCTAATTCACATGGTAATTTAAGCAAATGAATTAGGTTCTGCTTTGCCTGGTGTGTTGTAAATCTTTTTGTTGTACAGGTAACATATTCTGTAATATTTTGCCAGGTGAACGCACGCTGGCTTTTGGACTTGGAAGAATACAATGAGTGGATGAACGAGGAGGATTATCTCGTGGACGATTTCATGGTGAGAGAAAATGCTGTCCCATAATGCATCAGTGATGCCTTTGTTAAACAACATTTAAATCCTGTTTAGTAGAATTATTGTATTTAACGAGTCCCGTTTTTGCCATATGATTACTTGAAGTGGTGTGTATACACAGTGGAGGTCATTTACATTTGCTATGGAGGTTAAATAATGTGTGTCCAGTAAGCCTGCAGGAGTTTGACATTGAAGCCTTTTTGAGAGTCATCTTGGATCACTGAACCCCTTCCCCTGAGGCATATTTTAACTGTGTATATGTCTGCCTTTAGTTCCGCCATCTGGCAAAAATTAAAACCAGTCATTCGCACTTGGTATGTAGAGGATAAGGAAGCCTGATATGGTTTATATTAATATATGGTACCTTCATTTTGAGCAGATTACATTTAAACTTGACTAAACCCATCCGCTATCCTGTCGGACAGAAAAGACGTTCTGATTCTTGAAGACCCTTACGTGATACTTTACATTTGCCTCAGATGTTTGACCTGTAAAATCGGGTTAAAAGCCATTGTACCTCTCTTATTATTTTTTCTTTGGGTTTTGAAGGTGGAAACAGTCCACCTCTAAGACCGGAACTTTACTGTAGGGATAAAATTTAAACATGCGTAAATCATGGGCTACTTGGGGATGCACAGTGTCAGGATGCAGTAAGTAGTTTTACTTATTAGAACGCATGTATTTTAAGTTAACTGTAGCCATTTCTTCATCATCCAGAAATAATCCACCTCTAGCACAGTATCTATTATGAAAGGAACAAAATTTAAACTTCAATTTATGTCTTTCTAATTTCAGTTGTATCAAAAATTAAGAAGAAAATCCTTCAGGAAACATGTAATGATTAGGTGGATAAGTTAAATTACTCAAGAAAACCAATTAAGTGGTAACTTATTAGCTATTAGAATACTGTTACTTAAGACTAAATGTGAATTGTGGGTAATTAAGCAGGATTTGTATGATGTTTAACCTACAGTGATAACGAGTATACCTGGTCAGTGACTTCTAATATTTTGTTGATGCTCAAAATCAGATGCGTAATATTTGATGTATTTGGACTCAATGTCGCTTTCAGCTCATTGTGCCCATTGGGTGAGTCAAAGCTGATTTTGGGTTGGTAAAGAACATATTGACATTGCAGATGGTTAAAACTGGCTACAACCACCTTTTGTGGTTAGAACTGGTCAGTTAAAAATGAAATCAAGATCTACCGTACTGCTTATTTTAAGGACAATCACAGCTTTGTCGGTGTGCGTATTTATTGCGCAGCGAAAACGGATTGTATTTAATATAGATGTCTGAGTGTGTTTGTCTGTGTGTGTATGTATGGTTCTGTATGCATTATAAAAGGGACCACGGTGGTGCAGTGGTAACACACTCACCTCCCACCTCTGACATCAGAGTTCGAATCCCGGCCTTACCTCAAGTGGGAAAGCTGGTAGTTGCGGTTGGTTAGCAGTTTATACAGTACAGAACCTTGACCAACTGTATGTACTGGTTTCCTCTGCCCTTCCAACTACTCATCGCGATATGACCTGTACAGTGTTGAAGGCGACGTAAAACCCCAAATAAATAAATGCATTATAAAATGGGTTGTATGTGTGGCTCTGTGTGTGCTCGTGTCTGATTGTAAAAAATAAAAAGGCAATTTATTAAGTAAAGTCTATGGCAATTTAGTTTTGCACTCTATACTGTGTTGAGGATAAATAAAAGAAATGGGAAATTCCTTTCCTTTTTTATCAAGCCTAAAACTGCGCATGATATTGTGTTGAATTCTTTTTCCACAACCATGAAAAAAAAAACATCATAGCAACCTTTTTTGACAGTGTGAGTCCAAATAGCAACACACAAGTGAAAAATGGATGTCGTAGTGACTGATAACTTGTCAAAAGATAAGGACAAGAAGTCATAATTTTTGCAATTTTATTCAATAAAAATTTAATTATCATAGTTAGGGCCATCGAGCATTTTCCAGCCGATTGAATTTGATGTGTAAAAAGAGCATTAGAGATTCTAAATTTGCTGAGTCAGCATTTATTAAATTTTCACATCACATCATAAAGTTTGATTCATAGATTTCTCAATATTTTATGCAGTGACCCCCACTTTTTACCCCACAGCCCTTAGGGGCTGTCGGGGTATTGTTTTCACCCATGGTGTCTGGATGGGCGGGTGGGCGGGCGGGCAGGTGGTTGGAGGGAAAAAGTTTGTCCGGGCTGTATATCAGAAACCATAAGGTGTAGGAAGTTGATGCGTGGTAATGACATTGGTTAGGGGCTGTAGCTGTGCAACGTCATGGTGTGACCTTGATTTGGCTTGACCTTGCCGTAGTGACTTTGACCTATAAAATCTTGTCCAGGCTATATCTCGGAAACTGTAAAATGTAGGAAGTTGATACTTGGTAGGGACATTGGTTGGGGGTTATGGGTGTGCAGTGTCATGGTGTGACCTTGATTGATCTTGCTATAGTAACCTTGGCCTTTAAAATTTTGTCCAGGCAATATCTCTGAAACCGTAAATTGTAGGAAGTTGATAGTTGGTAGGGACATTCCTTAGAGGTTGTAGGTGTGTGTCATAATTTTTAGTTTACTGATTAATGCTGTCATCTTGCTATTGAATTGTCTTGTTTTAAAACTTTATCTTTACATACATTTTTCTTTCACTTAGATGTTATTTTCTCTGCGTAAACATCATTTGGACCTTTTTGTAGCTGACACTGCTCTGAAAGTATCCTGATCTTTGTACTGTTTCACTACTTGTATATATCTCATGGTGTTGAAAACTATTTCTCCTGGCTCTGGGGTACAGGCATCTCTAATGCTATTTTTTATTGTTTATTTTTGATTGATATTGTATGGATTTTGTTTCAGTGAAATATTACAGAATTCTTAATGTTAGAATTTTCACAAATTACATTTTTGTCTGAAATTAAGTTATTTTTAATCAGATATTCAGTCTAATTAGTGCAGCTCCATCATGCCTTTCCTTGGACAGAAAATATATTTACTTCTACTGTTCTTTAATTATTCTATTTATTATTTGTAAAGTTTAATGTGAACTATGGTATTACAAAGTCATATTAAAAATTAATGAAATACAGAGTGAAAAAATATGTTGTGCATAGCCCTTTCTTACCTTAGCTATGTAAAATACACAAAATCTGAGAAATTAGGGATCAACTTCTTGATTCAGTGAAAAAAAGTTTAATCAGTTACCCCTATTTTTTCACTTTTCTGGATATAAAACCTTTGATCACAGGCAGTCACCTCTGTGTGGGTTTGATTTCCACAAATAACATTGCTGAGGGCCTGTGTTAGGGGTCAGACCGGTTCTGAAAATTAAAACCAGTTTCCGGGGCTTTGAAACCGAACGAAATCCGGGATTTCGAAAGTGTGCAGAGATATGGTAAAAAATTTACGCGATATTCCCTATAGGAAACATGGATTCGCGAGATATTTTGAAGTTTGTAAACTTCATTTACCATAATATAAAGTAAAAATGTAAGCTGTTTCCTCAAATAAATACGTTCTTTATTGTTTTGATGAAGTATTAACCAGCAGAAAGCCTAGTATAATGATGTTTTCATTTACCGGTACTTAAATATTCTTTGCGGATTTCGTCATTTCTACGTAAACGAAACGAATTGCGGTATACCGGTTTACCGTCCACACCACTAGTCTGTGTTAATGTGAAGCAGATTGTTGAACTGGATGTAAAAACCCTGACTTTGACCTTTTGTCAAGTTCTCATACAACATATATAGTTGACTATTATAGTCAAAATCTATGCATACAAAATGTTGTAAATAAAGTTTGAGTTTAATTTATAATCTTTTTTTTTGCATTTGATAACATTCCAAATTTCATGAACAGGAGTTAATAGGAGCAGAACTTCGTGTTAAATGTCATTACATGTGATTCTTTATAAACAATAATTGTATCCCCGACGCGAAGCGGGGATACTATGGATTCATCATCGTTGTCATCCGCGCCCTCGTCCGTGTCCGCAGAGATTTCTTGTTAGCGACCTACAGTCCACATTTCTTTCTGGATTTCTTTCATATTTGGCAGGTGGTTTGATATGGTAGAGGACTCGCCACCCTATCTTTTTGGTAGGCTTTATGTCTAAATTAGGCCTGTGGTAGACAAAAATGTCTAAAATGTGGAATATTGCTTGTTAGCGACCTACAGTCCACATTTCTTTCCAGATTTCTTTCATATTTGGCAGGTGGCTTGGTATGCTAGAGGACTCGCCACCCTATCTTTTTGGTAGGCTTTATGTCTAAATTAGGCCTGTGGTAGACAAAAATTTCTAAAATGCAGTAAAAGTCATGAAATCATGCACTAAATCACTTATAACTTGAAAAGTGTTGCATTTAGAGCATTTTGTTAAAATATGTTATTCAGCTACATGTACTTTTTTCATAGCTACAACATGGTGAGTAACTTGGGTGTCTGTCTCAATAGCTAAGTGAGTAATAGCTACTTTTGGGCTTTTCAGTAACTTCCATCATGAGTAAAATCACTTGTAACTTGAAAACTATTGCATTTACACAATTTTGTATAAATATGTTATTCAGCTACTTTTGGGTCAGCTATAACATAGTAAAATTTCAGACCTGTAGCTCATGGCATAGCTGAGTAATAGCTACTTTTAGGTTATCACTATTGAGTAAATTACTTATAACTTCAAAAGTATTACATTTAGAGTATTTTGTTTCAATATGTTATTCACCTATTTCGGAGTCAGCTATAACATAGTGAAGTTCCAGACCTGTGGCTCATTGCATAGCTGAGTAATAGCTACTTTGAAGTTCACACTGTTGAGTAAATAAGTTGTAATTGGAAAACTATTGCATTTACAGAAATTTGTGTGAATATGTTATTCAGCTACTTTTGGGTCAGCTATAACATAGTGAAATTACAGACCTGTAGCTCATGGCACAACTGAGCAATAGCTATTTTCAGGTACTGGCTGTTGAGTAAATGACTTGTAACTTGAAAAATATTGCATTTGGAGTATTTTGTTAAAATATGTTGTTCACCTACTTTTGGGTCAGCTATAACATCGAGAAATTACAGACTTATAGCTCATGGCATAGCTGAGCAATAGCTATTTTCAGGTTCTCACTATTGAGTAAATCAGTTGTAACTTGAAAACTATTGCATTTACAGTATTTTGCTTAAATATGTTGTTCACCTAATTTTGGGTCAGCTATAACATAGAAAAAATCCAGACATGTAGCTCATTGTATAGCTGAGTAATAGCTACTTTGAGGTTATCACTGTTGAGTAAATCAGTTATAACGTGAAAACTATTACATTTACAGTATTTTGTTTAAATATGTTATTCACATAATTTTTGGTCAGCTATAACAGAGTGAAATTGCAGACCTCTATGTCATGGCATAGTTTACCAATATCTACTTTCATATTCTCACTGTTGAGTAAATCATTGTATCCACTGGATAGCCGCAGTGTGTAGAGAGATTTCACCATTACCGCTCTAACGAAAAAAAATATTATAGCTAGCCTTCTCAAGTTTGCAAGGTATATTAGAGGGTGCACCACAGTATTCTATTGGTAGGCTTTATGTCTAAATTAGGCCTGTGGCTAAATTACTTGCCTACTAAAAATGAGTAATTCTGCATTTTCTCTAAAAGTATTGCAGATAGCAAATTTTTCTTAAATAACTCATTCACCTACTTTTGGGAGAGCTTTCACATGCTGAAGTTCCAGACCTGTAGGTAATTACTCACCTACTCAAAATGAGTAAATGCGAATTATCTCTAAAAGTATTGCAGATAGCCAATTTTTCTCAAATAACTCCTTCACCTACTTTTGGGAGAGCTTTCACTTGGTGAAGTTTCAGACCCGTAGGTAATTACTCACCTACTCAAAATGAGTAAATGCAAATTATCTCAAAGTATTCCCGATAGCCAATTTTTGTCAAATAACTCCTTCGCCTACTTTTGGGAGACCTTTCACTTGGTGAAGTTTCAGACCTGTAGCTAATTATTCACCTACTCAAAATGAGTAAATGCTAATTATCTCTAAAAGTATTGCAGATATCCAATTCTTATCAAATAACTCATTCATCTACTTTTGAGAGAGCTTTCACTTGGTGAATTTTAAGACCCGTAGGTAATTACTCACCTACTCAAAATGAGTAAATGCAAATTATCTCTAAAAGTATTGTAGATAGCCAATTTTTCTCAAATAACTCATTTGCCTACTTTTGGGAGAGCTTTCACTTGGTGAAGTTTCAGACCCGTAGGTAATTACTCACCTACTGAAAATGAGTAAATGCAAATTATCTCTAGAAGTATTGCAGATAGCCAGTATTTCTCAAATAACTCATTAATATGAAAACAACTTATAGGAAGTCATGGGCTGCAAATCTTTTCATGTGGTCAGATTTGACCTTGGGCCCCTCCTGCTTATTATTGGTCCTAGAGGTTTGCAATGTGAAAACGACTTATAGGAAATCATGGGCTGCGAATCTTTCGATGTGGTCAGACTTCACCTTGGGCCCCTACTACAGGGTCAAATAAGGTTAGCCAAACTTAAAAGTGCTTTCGCCTTGCTTATTAATGAAAAATGCTGTTTATCTTCCAAACTATGTTAGTTGGCCTTTGTCGGAGGATACATCCAGCATCTGGCCACAGATGCGTCCTTGGTCTAGTTAAATGTAAGATTTGCCGTTCAATATTGAAATATACTTGGACCTGGGTTCTTATTTTATTGAATACAGTGATGAATACAGTTAGATCCAGCTGCCCAAGAACTGAATCAGTGTCAAGAATTAGAAGACAAATTTCTGATTCACCACTATTACATGCATAGGAACATTTGAAAAAACTTCCTTTCAGTATATACAATGAGTTTACTCTGTGTGCATCGAAAATACAAAACATGGAATATTTATTGTACTTGGAAACCCTTAAGCTATATATGTGCTTCAGCTGATAATTGTGGTGACTGCAGATCATTTGCTTGAAAAGGCTATATTTTGGAAACTATTCTGAAGTTGAGACTCATAGATTGACAGATTTTTCTCCCCGCCAGATATTTTTCCTGTCACAGATTGGCAGATGGAAATTTTGAACATTACTATGATATTGACACTCTGGTTGATTCTTCTTTTTCACAGGAAAAACGAGGCAAAAAGAAGCGCATAAGGCTGACTCCTGATGATGTAAGTATTTCCAGTACAATGTACATGCTTCAGTTACAAGTCTTTGATGATATTGATATCGGAGTTTGCCGACCACCAAGAAATATAAGTTAGGGGTGGTATCGAATTGATTTATCACACCCCAATGCCAGTTTAAACAAGTGAAATCTAAGAATTGTCCTGTTTTTGTCATCGGTAGGCTAAATTATATATCTGAAGTTAGTTCTTGCCACAAAACACTAATTCAAATCATAGTAAAGATTTATATAACTTTTTGACAATTTATATTTACAGAAGCCAAGAATTTCTGGCCAGTGTCTAATCATATTTTGGGTGCCACAGTGGCAGAGTGGTAACACTCTCGCCTCCCACCTCTGAGGATGGGGTTCGGTTCCCGGCCCGGCCTCAAGTGGGAACGCTGGTAGTTGCGTGCCGTTGGTGTCAGTTTACAGTACAGAACCTTGACTAACTTTATGTACTGGTTTCCTCTGCCCTTCCAACTACCCGTCGCGATATGACCTGTACAGTGTTGAAAGCGATGTAAAACCCCAAATAAATAAATAAATAAACTAATCATATTTAAAATTAATAAAATCAATATTTCCTGTTTCAGTTACGCCCTGCAGAGGAGAGGAAACGAGAGAAACGTAGCAAGAGAAAGAAGTCTCCATCGCCGCCACCTAGTGAAAAGAAAAAACGAAAGGGGTGAGTCAGCTTGACACATGTCTTACATCATTTACTCTAGTGTTGTTAAGCCTGCTACGATTTGTTGGTTACACGCTGATATAGCAATTCAGTCGAATGGCTGAGTGTGTTCTTCAAGAGCAAATAAAAATAGACACAAAATAACCTACTACATAACTTGATTTGGCTTAAATCAGTTATTATATTTTTCTAATTTTAAGTGATTCCAGTTTCATTTATTATTTTTCAGGCGTTTTATTGTAATATTGGTTGAAGTACCACTCAAGATCTCTCAATTTAAATACTTGGCCAAAATGGTAAAATTTCTTATATTTTGCCTCATAGATGTACTTTAATCTCATAATTGAATTATTTATTCACTCTCTCACGTGTTATGCATTTCAGCAATTTCATAAGTTTTGATACAAAACAGTTTATTTCCTGGACAATAATCAGGCAAGTAACTTAGTATAAGTCTGTTTATTCCAAGCTAAGATTTGAGCCAGATATTTTTCAGCTCATTTGCAACCTTTACTGTAGTGGGTAAATCGTTTGGCTTTGTGGGTATCCGTATTGAGTGCAATAATATTTCAATATTGGCTGGTATCGGGAGGCTGAGATTGTCTACTAAGTAGTCCGAATCCGGAATACCAAAAACCTTTTTCGTTTTAGCATATCCCTAACCGCTAACAGGAAGTGAACTTTACCAAATGAAAACATGGCAGTTTTCATGAAAAACGACAAAAAAGCGAGATAAAAATGTACAATTTCTTCAGATTTAGGCAGTATTTCACAGATTTCAGGAATTTCAGGAAATTACTGAAAATTTTAGGAATTTCGCGAATTTACTGACCAAATTACTAATTTCACGAAATCCCTAAAACATTCAGGAATTTCGAGAAATTACTGGTTACACAACTTTCCTGCAACAGATATATGTCTTTAGACACATCGATATCGCCAACCCTGTCCCAAAACTATTTCGCTAATATCGATGAACGATGTACACACTACTTTACTGTTATTTGTCTTCTGTTTTGGCTTTGGAAGAAGGCAGCAAAATTGGTTCTTTACTGGCCCAAATGATACATTATTGTATACTTACATTGGGTGAATGTAAAAAACCTTAGATCCAATGTGAAAAAATTTGAGTTTTTTTTTTTTTTTTTTTGACAGCCCAGCCAAAAATTTGGTGAAAGGAAAACGAGGAAATCAGCGAGATGAAGAGGAAGGAGAGGAGGAGGATTTGACACAGGAAATGGAAAACCCACCCAGCAAACCAAGTATACAGGAAGTCAACCTGCCGAAAACAGGTAAATAAATATGAAAAGCAAGTAAACATATAGACAAAAACAAGTAAAACTACACTTAAACACACTTCACGGGAAACCTGCACAGTAAACTTTGTAAACACACAGCCTGCGAAAAAATAAGTAAATAAATGTACAAAAATTGGTAAACGAAATAGGGAAAATTGTAGAGAAGAACATCTGCAAGTTTTGTTATGAGTTATAAATTAAGCGTCCCTTGAACAGCCGACATAATTGGTTTCAGCCCGTTTTCAGACAGTATTCCCACCATGCATGAGTTGGCATCAGCATATTCTGGGTGTTCTACAATCCAAACCAGATTTTTAGCAGAATAACTGAAGCTGATTATGTTTTAGGCAACATATGCAACAACTTTTTCCACTGCAGTACTTTTTTTTTCAGTCTTGTTATTTTCTGGTGCTTAACAAACCAGTGTTAATTCCTACCAAATTTTCAGGATATCTTTATCCCGTGAGGAACTTGGATTGGTTGAACCTTGGGCAACATCTGGCTGGAACTGTTGCCGTGGCAGCACTCGTTCTGTTTTTACCAGCTTCTAAAGGCTGTGTAGCATTGTTTTCATTCATGGTATCTTCCACGGCAGGCAGGCAGCGGGATAAAAACTCTAGTTCGGGCTGTATCTCCAAAACCATGAGGTGCAATAGTAAGGTGATGCTTAATGGGGATATTGGCTGTAGGTGTGACCTTAATTTGATCATTGACCTTTCAGTAGTACCTTGGTTTGACCTTTTACCTTGTATTTTTAGTGCTAGGCTCCAAGTCGAGTAAGGACACAGAGCTACAGCCAATGAAAGGCGCAGTGCTTCAGGATGTGGATGAAGAAATGGTACGTGTTGTCATGATAATAGTAGAAAACCAGTCCTCATTCATTACTAGTGCTGTGAAATCGCTTCGAATATCGAGTTCGATGTTTGGTATCTGTATAAGCTAGCGAACTTCGGTCTAGTTCGATCTTCGAAACCACGTTTTCAAAACCAGTTAAAACGCAGAAATCTCACATAAAATCTTGTCACGTTATTGAAAATATAGCAAAAATGTAAAATCCATATATATTTTAAATAAATTCTGCCATATTTTCAACAAAAGAAACAAGTTTTATAGATGGGCGAAAATAGGATCTGTTGGATGTGGTGTGATATTGGGGATTTCTAAACGTTTTGCAAAGTCCGAATTTCAGACGTTTGAACTGAATGAGCGAGCTATCGAACTTCTTCAAACATCGTCGCAGCACTAGTCATTACTGTGGAAATAAAGTCCAAAGATCCCCCCCAATGTTATTAAGATGAGGCTCTGTACTATCCTCCCCATATAGAGGTTGTGTTCAAGAAGATATTCCTTCTTTCAATTTCTTGAAGATATTTCACGGAAGACTATATAAGATAGGCTCCCGTTTTGTATCACCAACAGACTTCGAGGTCAGAAGACTGAAACAGAACAATATAACTTATATTGTGTTTTGAACAGTTGTAGTTTTGTTCTGTTCATATAAGTGTAAGAACCAAATAAATCAGGTTTTTAAAAGGGAGAAGAAACAGTCTCCGTCGTAAAATTGACCACGTGAAATTTAGTGTATGGATAAGCCTTCAAATATTGTTTGTTATTCTTACATTATTCATGTAACACAGTCATGTTAACTATTCTGCACCAACTTTCAGCCTTATATTCTCAATAAAGTGCACTTTCTTGCATTGATTTATTTTCTCTCCCACAGGAAGTGGACAAGGCTGTGCGTGAAGAATCTCAAAATGATCCTCCAAAAGAACGGGAAGAGGAGAATGTAACTGAACAGACGCATCACATCATTGTGCCAAGTTACTCTGCTTGGTTTGATTACAACGCGATACACGCAATAGAAAGGAGGGCTCTGCCGGAATTCTTCAATGGAAAAAATAAATCTAAGAGTCCTGAAATGTGAGTTAATTTACTGAGTCCGATTCAACATATGTGAGCAAAAATGGATTGAGTCAAAACCCAAAAATGTGAATTAATTAAGAGATTTAGAAAATCCATCCCCCCATCCGCCCACCCCCAGAAAAAGAAAAAAAAGTGAGTAAATTCAGTGAGCCAGAATCTACAAAGACAGTGAAAAATTGAGTATGCCAGAGTTGATCAAGTCTGCAGAACTCATTCAGCAGAACTGTAAAGAAAGTTCCGGAGCAATGTGGGTAGATTAAGTAAATAAACAAAGTTATTGTTAAATGGCTGAAAAAATTTTTAAATAAAAGCTTGGTAAAATGTGTGAGAAATTAATGTACCAAATTAATAATATGATCATAAAATTGGTCAAATTAAAAAAGTTCAGAAATGTCAGTAAGTAAATAATAGTTTAAATAAACAATAAATGCATAAGTAAACCCATTTTGTCAGTTACCAAAAAGTAAGGAAATGAATAAAAAATTACTTGAAAAGTTACCAATTACCAGAAGTCCAATAAAAGTTATTCTGGTTATCTGGTTTATCTGTAAATAATGGATTTCTTTGTCAAGTTTTCTAGATTTCTTGAAATATGTCTGCAAGGTATCATTTGTGTCCTGGTTTATTATGGTCTTGGAAGTTACTTTCTGAAGTATCATGACTTTTCTGATGTTTCTTTCTACAGCCACTTGGCTTACCGTAACTTCATGCTGGACACGTACCGACTGAACCCGCAGGAGTATCTGACCGTCACAGCGTGTAGACGTAACCTAGCGGGAGATGTGTGTGCAGTCATGAGGTGAGTCACCATGTTCTTTTAAATATGTCACATCCAAAAATCTAACCAAGTGTAATAAGATTCCGGTACTTTCTTGGTGTGAATTTTGCAGTTAACTAATATTGGGTTGTATTTCCTGTCCACATGCTTTCGCAGTGACTGATAATGCTTTGAAAGTAATATTGTGTTCAGATAAATAACATAGAAGAGACGCGTTAAAATTTAGGAGAGTTGAAATAAGTCCATAAACTTGATGTGACAGGTGGTGGAAGACTGGAAAACACAGGTTTATTTTTCGGTAGTTTACATGTTTTGCTGTTTCCCTTGCAGAGTGCATGCTTTCTTAGAGCAGTGGGGACTGATTAACTACCAGGTGGATTTGGACTCGCGTCCTACACCTATGGGTCCACCCCCGACCTCTCACTTCACTGTGCTCTCAGACACCCCGACAGGCTTACAACCCGTGAACCCGCCCAAAAGTACGCAGTCATCTGCGGCCAAGATGATTGACTTCGATAAAGACAAGGTACGTTGTCACTTTCATCCCAGAATCCACAAGAAATGTCTTCTTATTTGGCAAGACTTTGATTCCTTCATTTTCCCTTGATTCCCTTGGTGTGTCTGGTTATTAAACCATGCTCACCCAATAGCAGACTGAATTGAGAAGATGAGCCTGAATTCATTAAGGCTGAAAAAAAAAATTAGATTAATTTGGTCACTGAGTAGCTGTTGGCAATCGCAGTTGACTGACATTAACTGTCTTTCTAGTTTCTGAGTTTGAAGAAATACCATAAAGGTAAATACACATGTACCAACAATGTAAACTTTGTAAAGAAATTGGGCAGATTTCCAGGAGTTAGAAAAGTAGAAAATTCATACCAATTTGTTGGGCAGTTTGTAAGAAAATTTCATATTTATATTCCTCCTGTACAATTGAAGTTTAGTTTGACAAGGCAGAATGTTAATGGCCCTGTACATTGCATTTTCAGGATGACAAAGATGAAGAAAAAGACATTTTGTCAGGACCGTTTGGACTGCGGACTGATCAGTATGCCAAAAAGGCAGCACAGGTAGATTTTGTAAATCTAAAATCTAAATCTAAATCTACCGCTTTGCAGGCGCAATATCTTCCCCAAGGGGAACTCAGTGCGCTAACTAATCATGTATAATTTCCAAGTCATAGTGGGGGACGAGTCCAGGTCTGTATTCCGATGGTTGTGGGTGTGAACGTGGGGAAGAATCTAGGTCGGAAAAGCAGATTTAAAAAGGTGAGTTTTCAGGTGCTTCCTGAAGGATGTGACAGATGGACTGGTTCTTACATGGACAGGAAGTGAGTTCCAGAAAGCAGGTGCATGATGGCTGAAAGATTTGGTAAGATACTTATGAGACTAATGTATTTTAGAGTCAAAAGAAGGAACTTGAAGGAATTTGTATTTTGGACTGCTACGTCTGGTGTTCCTTGATGAGGTATATGGATGAAGTTTATCCTTGAGGTACACAGGTTGACCATACTTAAGGACTTTATATGTGATCAACCCAATTTTGAAAAGAATCCTGTATTTGACTCGTAGCCAATGTAGTTTTTCCAGATTTGGAGTTGTATGAGTGTACCTCGAGGATCTAGTGACTACTCGACAGAGGGAGTTCTGAACACCCTGCAACCTCTTTAGCTCAGAAAGAGTGAGTGAGGCAAAGAGGGAATTACAGTAGTCAATTCGGCTACTGACGAGAGCATTTGCAAGGAGTATTGCTGTGTTAAGGTCAAGGAGATGGCGAATCCTATATAAATCTCTTATATGGAACCGAGTGGACTTAATGACTTGGGAAATGTGATCTGTGAAGGTCAGGTTGGAGTCGAACACCACTCCTAGGTTTTTGACATTTGAGGCAGGTGCCACTTTATTCCCAAGAATGTCAGTGGGAAAAAGGGAATGAAGTTCTTTACGACTGTATTTTGAACCAATCAGGATGAATTCTGTTTTGTCTGGGTTTAATTTGAGTTTATTTGCAGCCATGAATTTTTGTATATCATTTAGGCAGTCTGTTAGAGCTGTCATTGACTGACTGAAATTTGATGGTGAAAGAGTAATGTATAACTGAGTGTCATCTGCGTAAAAGTGGTGTTTGATACCCCTGTGAGATCGAATAATTGAACCGAGTGGATTTGTGTACATGGAGAAAAGGAGTGGCCCCAGGACCGAGCCTTGAGGGACACCAAATTTTAAGTCCATGGGATGTGACAGTACAGAGCCTACCTTGACTGATTGAGTCCTGTCCGACAAGTAAGACTTGAACCAACTCAGAGCCAGTCCATTGATGCCATAGCATTCATATAATCTGTGGAACAGGATCGAGTGGTCAATGCTGTCGAAGGCTGCCGAGAGATCGAGGAGGGTTAGGGCTGTTGTACTGCCTTCAGACATATTGAGGAAAAGATCATCCTGTATATTTAGGAGGGCACTTTGTAGAGGTTTTTGTAGTATCAGTATCAAAAACACTCAGTCAGCTGACACAGTGCCCGTTCACGGGCACTCTCCTCTTGTTGTAGTATCAGTAGAGTTTTTTTTGCACAAGCATAAATAAGAAAATTATACTTTGCTAGACCTAATGAAGATGTACTGGTCTGTCTGGCTGGGTATTTTATCTGTCAGAAGGATCAGATCGCAAGGCCTGCATTCATGTACCAGGGGCAAACAAATGACTCCACTGTTACCAAAAAGTGGTGCAGATTTAATTTGTTAAAATCTGTATGTTCCAGGGATGGTTTGGTATCAGATATGTACATCAGGAGTTCTCCAATGCAAAACCAATTCACATTTAGGGATTTTGCATTTTAGTACACCCCCAATCACATGCCACTGAGAGGAAATTGCAGTTCCTCAAATATACAGAAATAGAGGATACATATTAGATTCTTCAGATTAGGGGTTTGTCTCCAAAATAAAAAAATTTCCTTCTATTATGTGTTTCTACAAGTGAGATGGTGTAAAATTTTGTCCCGATATTTCCGTAAAATACTCTCGATACTGAGGTACCAGGGTTACTGGTCCATCCATAGTATGTTCTGTGAGTCTGTGTGTAGAACCTCTCTTGTGTGTTTAACTGGAATAAGTAAGATGTTTTACTGTTACTAGAATTGATGTGCAATTAATATTATTTTTGTGTTTTTGACTCTGTGTGTCTGTAGGACCGTGGTGCTGCGTCGCGGTCGCGTGAATGGAGCGACCAGGAGACTCTACTGTTACTAGAAGCCATGGAGATGTACAAAGATGACTGGAATAAAGTGTCTGAGCACGTGGGATCCAGGACTCAGGACGAGTGTATCTTGCACTTCCTGAAACTGCCTATAGAGGACCCTTACATGGAGGAGGAGATGGGAGCACACATAGGTAGAGTGTCTGGTCTTACAATATGAGCCTTTTGTCTCAGCTAAGCCTGTGACTTCAATGGATTTCCCAAAGTATGACTTAGCTAAGACCAGGGGCCATATTCTTCAACAATACTTTGACTGTTCCTAACTTGGATTCTGAGTTTTTCTCAAGCTTTTACTAACTTCAAAAGGGTATTCATCAACATTCCAAACTCCAAGGTCACCTTAGACCTCTACTTAGATTTCAAGTTATCTGCAGAGGTAGCATTGATGGTAGAATGTTTTTAAAATATGCAAGGATGGCAGGGAATTTTGTGTTTTATTGATATTAAACTGTGACACAATATTAAAAACAGCATTTTCCCTCGAGAAAATCAGCTTTTTCGCCATTTTTAACAAAGCAGATGATTGAGTAAAAAACAAAGGACACAATACATAAGAATTGTTGTGGAATAAGACCCTTCCTAACTTAGAGATACTGGTTTACAAGCTTACAGTTATAGGACAAAGTATATGGAGTTTTCCTAACTTAGAATCAAAGTAATACTTAACATAGTAGAAGTTGATGAATTCGAAATCTAGGTAATACTTTGGTAAGTAGAAAACCATTCCAAACTTGGATCTAAGGTGACCTTAGCAAAGTATTGTTGAGGAATACAGCCCATGGTCTTACAATGGTTCACTTCATAAGAATTTGCACTTATGCATTTTCTCTTGGCACCTGTTCAGCTGATCTGACACGCTTTTGACTGCCTGTTGAGTGGAGTCAGCCGACCTTGCAATTGTGGCCTTTATCTGCTCAATGTGTCGACTACTATTTTCTGTATTTTCTGTTTACAGGACCACTAGCCTACCAGCCGATCCCATTTTCTCAGAGTGGGAACCCCATCATGTCTACGGTTGCATTTCTCGCCTCTGTCGTGGATCCCAGAGTTGCTGGCAGCGCTGCAAAAGCTGCATTAGGTAGGTGGCGTTATGTGCACTTTTTTCATAAAAAAGGATTTTTTATCTTAAAAAAGGGACACTAGTTTTTGGTGTTACACTTCCTGGGGGAAAAATATTTCAACAGCAGAATTTCTGAAGTTCATTTAGCCTTTTGGAATAAACCAGATAACTTTAAGTCTGTGGCAATTTTCCATCGTTTGATGTTAAAATGACGTAGTAGTGTGATTGGCCACACAATTGCCTAGCTCTTCCAAGGTTTAGGTGCCATATTCATGAAAAGCCTTAAGCAATTCTTAGGTTTAAGTTGGCTGTGTTTTAAATTAAAATGGCTAAGACCTTTGACGAATATGGCCCCAGAGTTTAAGTGGTACTGATGTGGATCAGGTCTTTAAGCGGTTAATCATGCACCTTTCCTTATTCCCTTTATCACAGAGGAGTTTGCCAAAATGAAGGATGAGGTACCTCCAGCTCTCGTGGATGCCCACACGAAGGCAGTCGGTCAGGCAGTCAGAGATGGTCAGGTGGTGGATGCCTCATTCAACCTGGACAAGTCAGGCATAGCAGGCACAGAGACGGAGAAGTCAGGCACCTCGACCAAAGAGGAGTCGGGCAAAGACGAGGGCAAGGAGGGAGTGAAGGAAGAGAAAGGTTGGTGTGGAATTAAAACATTATTCAAATTAAATTGATTGTTGTGCCAAATTAGGAGAGCACTCATTTAAGTATAGAATAGTAAAGTATTTTCAGTTCAGAAACAGTGGTACTCTTTTAGACTTCCATATTATTGATTTTCAAAATACATTGAAAGAATAACTTGTACAACTTTGGAATATGATTTTGTACAAGTGATAACTTGTCCAAAATTCCAATTTGAACATGACAGATATACAATGATCGATGCCTATGAATCACAAAATTTAAATAAACCAATAGCTATTATAATTTGTGTTTTGTTATGGAAATGCATGTTTACATGCTATATATTATTTGCTTACAGCTGATTTGAGAAATATAGACTTTAAGTTTCTTTTTTCATTTAAAGATGAGAAGAAGTTGAAGGAAGAGGAAGACAAGCAAGACGAAGGGACAGGAAGTGTGAAACAGGAAGTAAAGGAACAGGTAACCATGGTGACACCCCGCTGTTTATTTTAGATTTGAGCAGATTTATTATTGATACACTATAGGTAGAACCTGCAATATGTACATTATCTGATTTGGATGATTTGAATATAAAGTGC
The DNA here is from genome assembly GCA_964017235.1 of Sabellastarte sp. h YS-2021. Lineage (NCBI taxonomy): Eukaryota > Metazoa > Annelida > Polychaeta > Sabellida > Sabellidae > Sabellastarte > Sabellastarte sp. h YS-2021. The sequence goes on from OZ024936.1 coordinate 93,555,345, forward strand.
CAAATTTCGTGAAAGATCCTTAAAGACACTGATTTTCCAAGAAACAGATAGAACAATAGCAAGATGAAAGTCAACACCAAAGACAGCATCCACCAGTTAGTAAAAAAATTAGTTTGTCATTAGTTTGTTTCTGAAAAAAGCCATGGTTGTTGGTAGGACTGGGCCAATTTGTGGTTTGTTAGATGCAATCATAGATGGTGGCATCACCTTCGATATATCAAGGGTGACCACATGGAATCATCATATTTTCCTCATATTTTAAAATATTGCTAGGAAATCCCACAGAAATCTGTTACCTCACGTTTTCTAATTTGCATACTTTATTTTAATGTATTGCTGATAAATCCCACATAATTCAGAGACCCCATGTTTTCTTTCTTGCATATTTTAATAATTCAACTCTACAAGTAAGATTTTATTATTTCGTTCAGTTGATATGAATGAATATGCTACGCTGATGTAATGATTTTTGTGATTTTCAATGTCAGTTGATTAACTTGAACGATTGATCGATCCAAGATGGGCAATAATTGAGTCTCCACAAATGGCCGAGTCAAAGCTGTAGTCATTGATAACCTCACTACAGCCCACAGTGTATTTTATTGGATAAAAATGCAAAAATAAAATCAAGCTGCCAACTTGCTTGTGGATACAAAATTGAATTGGTTGCCTGTTGAATATTGCTCAATATTCAGAACTGCCTTACTTATCTTTAAGTGTCTTCAAATCGGTTACTCTATATATTTTGATACATATTCTTCTCCTTACATCAATCTATATGATATATCTGTATATCATCACCCACATTTTAGTTTCTCCCCTAGTTTTGGGTAAACAAACTGGGGAATCACCCCCACTTTGTGATATTTCATGTACCAAATACTGACAATGATTTTGTTTTTACAGGAAGAGCAGATGGAGGTTGACAAGGATGCTGACCATGTGAAGACAGAACCTGAGAGTTCAGAGGTCAAGGCCACAGAAGAGGGGAAGCTGGAAAGCACCGAAGAGGTAAGGGGTCACAGGGTTCATAGGGATGTTAAATAGTACTAGTTAAAAAAATCGGGTTTGTTATAGTATGGAGAGGACAGAATGTTCCTCTTCTTTTCTTAACAGCTATTGAAGAAAGTAATACTGTACTTCCGAAAACATCCTTTTAGGGACATATATTAAAACAAAGTTTGCTTTACTGATAATTAATTTCAGGTGATAACATTTGAAAACTGATTACTAGGATTCTATCAAATTGTTGTTTTTTTAAAAAAAAAATTTTATGGTTTCAGGACAAGGCTAAGGAGTCTGACCAGTCGGCGTCTGGAGTTGACGGGGAGAAATCAGCTGAAAAAAGTGAGGAGGACAAAACACGGGAGAAGGAACAAGCAGAAAAGGCTGTAACCACAGCTGCAGCATCTGCACTAGCAGCTGCAGCTGTTAAAGCAAAGGTCAGTAATTGCAATATTTGCACTAGTTATGATTAAGACTATCAGTGGTATTGTTATTCCCAAATCTCTATTAATTCATGAGGGGCTCGGTGGTGTAGTGGTTAGAGTTCTCGCCTCCAACCTCTGAGGCCGCCGGTTCGAATCTCGGGCCGGGCGCTTCATGTTGGAAAGTTGGTAGTTACTTGCCGATGCCCGGTGGTTTACAGTACAGTATGCACTGGTTTCCTCCACCTGTAAACTACCCATCGCAATATGACCCTGGCTGTTGAACACAACGTAAAACAACAAATAAATCTAAATCTATTAATTCATGGATTATTTTACAGACAGCCATCTTGGATATTGTAGATTATATTACATTAGTCAATCATCTCCAAATTTATGATAACTACGATATAACACTGTCTTTTACAGCATCTAGCGGCAGTTGAGGAACGTAAGATCAAAAGTCTTGTGGCCCTGCTGGTGGAAACTCAGATGAAGAAGTTAGAGATCAAACTCCGACATTTTGAAGAACTGGAGGCCATTATGGATAGAGAGAGAGAAACAGTGAGTGAATGCCTGGATGTATGGTTGAATTTGTGGGTGTATTGATGTTAGTGTTGGGGAAATCTCTCTAAATTTTCCAGCTCGATTAGAGTAAGGAATCTAAAATTCGCTAGAAATCTAAAATTCGCCACCTCTAAAAACCTTACTTAATTCTATGAAAAAAAGATGTTTTGTCCTAAACTTTGCGTTTTTTCAATTCAAAAAGCCTTAATTTACTATACATTCAACAAAGCTCACCTCAGTTCATTTATTTTATTGGTATTTCCGCATGTGGTGAATTTCAGATATGTGGCGAATTTTAGATTTCTTCTTATCATCTATTTTTCAGCATGGTGATGAGGGATGGGTCGATAACAAAAATGTGTGCATCAGGAGTTCGCCAGTGCAAAACTGTACCGATTCTGGGATTCCACGTTTTATCACACCCCAACCAAACATAGACGTTCCTCTTAATGACATCGCAATAAAAGTCCATATATATAAAAATATAAGATATAAGTGCAAAATTTCTTCAGATTTCTGGTATGTTTGCAATATTCTAAGTTTTCTTTCAATTATATACGTTGACCAGTGGGATTAAGGTTATAAAATATCGTAACCAAAACATGGCTGTTCTGCTCCACGTAATCGCTATAAAAGTCTGCAAAATACACGAAACTATGGGACAAAAGCTAATAATTTCTTCAGATTTTGGGTTTGTTCCCAATATTTGAAGTTTTCCGTACATTACATGTGTTTGCAAGTGAAGTGGCAGTTGTAATATCTCATCTTGGTATTTCATTAAATTCTCTGGAGACCAAGATTCTAGCTCTACCAAAACATCCCCATTTGTTCGCCTCATTACATCCACCAGGAGTCAGTAACACTGGTATCTCGCTGTTGAGACCAATTCACTTGAACACCAAGGCAACACTTAACTACTGGCTTTTCCAATGTAGTATATGATACTGTGACAAAAAACTGTGACGTTGGAAACACACCTCAAATCTGAAGATATTACAAACTTTTATCCCAGATTTGTATATATTTTAGCACTTTTATAGTGATTTCTTTCAGAAGAACTGCAATGTGTTGTTTTCATGAATCTTGCTTCCTGTTAGTGGGACTATTCAATTGGGGATATTCTACAATGCAATTTGTTTTGGTATCCTAGAATCGGTACCGTTTCACACTGACGGGATACCATAATGGAAATCTGCTACCGACCCTGCCCTACAGAATACAGTTCTACAGCTTTCCCACATCCTTGAAAATACTTGAAAAAATTGCTTCATTTTCAAGGCCTTGAAAGTCCTTGAATTTGGCCAAAATTGAATAAAATCCTTGAAAAGTCCTTGAATTTGTTATTGCCCAATATTTGAATCCACATCATCTAGTTTTACGGCTATGGCAGACTCATCAAAGCAAGTATGATCTCAGATGTGTTAACTAGCATTGTTGTAATGAATTTATAAAATGTTAAAATCATGTGACAATAAAGAATTTTGTGGGAGGAACTGACGGCTAGAAGAGGAGGTAAAAGAGGCCGTGCCTTAAATATATCCTTGAGAATTGTTGTTGTTGACCTTGAAAATCCTTGAAGAGACCTTGAATCCAGTTGCCAAAAGTCTGTGGGAACCCTGTTTATATGTAGTAAATGGTTTGATAATAAATGTTTCATGAAAATCATTTTATTGTTTTATCACTCTAATGATTTGCTAAGACCAACCAAAGTCAATTCCAATCAACATATTAAACACCTCACCCCCTATTTATTAATGCCTTTGATCAAGACAAGGGGACACACTTTTTTTTATGGGGATACACTCTTTTACTGCAAAATTCTGCATCCCCTAATCCTCCTATTGTTTGGGATACAAAATGTTTCAAGGAAAAATAATTATTTCGTGTTACTTTTTGTTTTACAGCTAGAATACCAGCGTCAGGAACTCCTAAAGGAGCGACAGCAGTTCCACATGGACCAGATGAAGGCCGCCGAGTTTCGTGCTCGCCAAATTGCTGCCCAGCAACTCAATCTGGATAGCAAAGTCCCCGGCCACTTGCCGCCAATCGCTGACGGCTCAGGTAGTCGCATCAATCCAGTCGCCGACCTGCAAAGCGCGCAAAATGGGGCCGCAAAGGCCAGCCAGCCCCCAGAAACCGGCTCGCAAAAGCTAGATAGCAACAGTGGAAGCAACAACCCAGTGTCGCATGAAAATAGTAAGATGTGCTTTTAGTGTGTCTGTGTTTGTTTAGAAATTGCTTGAGTAGAAAATAGGGAAACTTCCTGAATGATATTTATAAAAAAAAAATATTTTATTATCCACCACATGACATGTACGATATGTATATACGGAGCGATCCATTCTTTTTTTGCATACAACGGCGCCAATCTTTACCGTGGATAATTAGTGTCAATAAATTCTGGTTTTTCCCTAATATGTGTGGCATGTATTATATATCATTTAAAAAGGTGTTTTAACAGTGACTCTGCCTGTTGTGGTTGCCTTAAAAAATTCCATACAGAAATGGCTAAAAAATCGCAAGTTAAATATTGAGGCTTTTATAGTCAAAAATCCCTTGAATATATGAAGGCCTTTTTCATATTCTCTCCTTAAATATAGAATTTTTTATGTCATAAATCATATAAAATGGTGGATGATAAAAGTAAAACATCCCTCATTAGACATATACAGAAAAAAATGCATCACTCATGAAGATTACCAATGTAATACTCATGCTGTGCACCTCGTATAATATTGTTATTGTCATTCATGATATATTTTTTTCTCCCCTAGTTTTGTGTTCTGTTTAATAGCCAGGGTCATTTGGGAGAGCTGAACACAGGAGTGACAACCTGCGATTAGATGCAAGGGTTACCAAGCACTAAGCCACTGAGCACCTCTCTGAAATGTATAAACTGTCTAGTTCCCAAACATCTGTTCTATGCATATGACCTTAGATGTTCAAAGTGACCCTTTGACCCTGTTCATGCAATGCCCACATTTATGAACATTATGACTTAATATATCCCCATTTTGTTGGATCATAAGTATGTTGTGGATCAACCTTTATAAATTATCTCTTCGGGGACACATTACAGAGCATTAAGTGTATTGAGTATCTTTTTAGTTGCAACCATAGCACCCACTGAATAAATATTTTTAAGAATGAGCCTTGTGCAATGTTAATATATATCTGGCATCAGTCACAAAAACATTCCCTCTACTGGTGGGGGTGGGGGGGTGGGGGTATTGGATGTGGAACAGCTGTGTTAGTCTCTTCCACCTACTTTTGTGGGACAATGGCCTTGCATTCGCCTAAAATCTACACAAGGCTAAAAGCCTGCAAAACTCAAACTTGCTAAGATGAGACTGAAAAAAAAAATACATGAAATATCACAGGGTGTGGGGTAAGGGCATGTCTGATGCTATCTTCTCTGAATATTTGTCTTATGTAGCTAGGGTGACTTCAAAGAAAATTTTTGCAAGATCAGGGAATTTAAACTGCAAATCACACATCCAGATCAGTAATGCATTCCAAATTGTTTTGACTGTTTTAGCTATTGTTAGCCAGTTCTTCAGTTATTGATGTTTTGATTTATTTGTGTGCAGCTAGCTAGGTAATATTTGCATATTTTACTTGGTTAAAGTTGTGTTGTAGCATAGAAGGTAGACCTTTGTAGTTTTTGGATATCCTTCATATTTAATTACTTGTACCTCTGCCTTCCCTAGATATGCTCCAGCTTCAGTTGCAGATCACTGTTCAGTATGTTTTGCCCAGTTCCACCACAAGACTAAGGCTCCCGATTAAGCGTTTTTAGGGATTGGATTCAGAGTCCTGGACTGTCTGATGGAGTCTGTTTGGATCTGTTGTGGTCTGTATAAATATCAAACATGTTTGATATTTTTTACAACTGTAACCGATCCACTTTCGCCCCTACCCACAATTTCCCCAGTCTCGGACTTCCTGAGGCCTCATCAGACCCAAATTTACACAATCCTATGTTGTCTGAGGCATCCTTTGTCTCTTAAGCCAAGGACTCTAAGTCCCAGAAGGCCTGGACCTCAACAAAAATCGCCCATTGCTGTCTCAGGAAATCTGTTATTTGTCTCAGGAGGCCTGAGGAAGCCTCAGACCAGTCTGAGACCCAGTCAGTATGTACCCGACAGGATCGGGGTTGAAACCGATCACAAACTTAGCTTAATCGCCTCATAGTCGGGGAAACGATCGTGACTTGTCTGAGGCTTCCTGAGGATGATCTGTGCTTGATCCCACACCCGTATCAAGATTCCATTTTCCTGCCCATTTTCCAGAATTTTTTCATAGACTCTCAAGGGTTATGGGTCCCAGGACCAATCGGGGATTAATCCTTTGGTGGAAAAGGGGCATTACAGTGTTGATCCCAGAGCCTAGGGACTTGCACTAGTCCCACATGGCAGGCCTGTAGCTTATAAAAGCTGTATTCAATTTAAATTTACAAGTTTATTGAAAAGGCTATGGTCGGTCCCTTTTTTTTGCTGGAAAAATATCACCTATGTGAAAAAAGTATGGATGATAAAAAGTGGATAATCCATTGGTTAAGTAAAGGACAGGCATTCAGACCTTGAGGGGAGGGGAGGAGGGGAGACCTGCCACCATGTGTCATAATTTCTGGAATCAACGTTGTATTGTAGTAAACATCTGGTGTTGCAAAATCATTTTGATCGAATATATCAAATTTACAACTAAGATTCTAATGAGTGTATTGTTGTAACAGACATGCTCTCGATAGGTTTGTATTTTTTCGTGAAATAACAGTCAACCAGTTATAAAACCTGTCCCTTTAAAGTGTTAGCCAACCAAAAAGTAGATGTAACATTTCAGTCTAATTGCCTGCACTAATTGCTTATTTTTTTTTAACTGTGTCAACCATGTTTCTAATGTTTTATTCATATAATATAGTCTTTGCAGTGGTGCTTTATTAGTGATCTTTGATTTTCTCCTTTATACTGTGTTTTTGGCTTGATGTACCATAATGTTGCTTCTTAAAACAGGCTTCTACCAAAATCTCTAGTCCCTTTGTTGACAGATAAGGATTTTGCTGAAGTCTGTATGGCTATATGCTGAATGAAGAACACATTTTCCGTTATTTGTCGTAGGAGATCTTGAAAACAAAAGGAGAAAAGTTTTAGACATTTTTTTTCCTTTTTCCTATTAAATTAAAACACTGGACAGAGTAAAAGTTCAAAACGATCAAGAATTTTCCGAGTATTCTTTTTCAAAACATCTTCTGAATATCACTTGATAACGTGGTTCTGTAATCAGATGTATTTTTGAAATAAATTCCACGCATACCAAAGACATAATTTGGGTGTGTAAATTCTTTATATATACAATGAATTAGAACATTACTTAAAAAGATTGAGGCATTGATGGAGATATTGACAGTCTAAAATTCAGCCCCCTCACTTTTGCCTCCTCAATTTATGATCCTGATTGGTTACAGAATTTATGTATTTTTTGCCAATTTAAGGTATATGCTTGATAAGTAAGCCATGAAATATTGTAAATTTATGTTTTTATGCCATTGAACTGTCAGCTTACAATAGTGTCTTGTAGTAATTAAGCGTCCCTGAAAGGGTGCTTATTTGTTTTCGCCTCAGTTTCCTCGCCGCCGCCGCCGCATTATGGTCTCCCTTGAATATCTCCCTTATTATTAGAAGGTTTCAAACCATATTTGGCAGTTATATACCTTAGGCGTGGGAAAATTTTTCTGTATGCTTAAAATTTGACCTTTGACCTTTATGAAGGTCACATGATCAAAAACTATTTTTTGAAGTACACCCCCCCCTCCCCGTCACCACAGTTCAGGAAAAACTACTTGCTACAGAGGCTTATAATTTGACACACCTGTTGATACTATCGAAAACGCGAGCTGATTAGATTTTGGGAGCAATCCCTTGAAAAATGTCTCATTTATGAGTGATTTTCTGACACCTTCAATCTGAAAGCCTTAAATTTAGGCCAACCCCCCTTATTATCTTCTTAAGTATTGCATTTAGAGCTATAAAATGTATTGGGAGGTAATAGGAAACCATATGTGGAGAGTCTAAATAGCCGGTCAGTTTTACCCCACGGCCCCCCCTTATGGGTCAAACTGGGGTCATAAAATAGCTGATTTTGAGTTTTTGCCTTATATCTCCTTTATTGTTGCTTTTATAGCTTCAGAATGTATTAAGAGGTATTGGGAAAGCATATGTGGAGAGTCTAAATAGCCGGTCAGTTTTACCCCCCGCCTCCCACCTCTTATGGGTCAAACTGGGGTCGTAAAATAACTGATTTTGAGTTTTTGCCTTATATCTCCTTTATTGTTGCTTTTATAGCTTCAGAATGTATTAAGAGGTATTGAGAAAGCATATGTCGAGAGTCTAAATAGCCGGTCAGTTTTACCCCCCGACCCCCCTTTATGAGTCAAACTGGGGTCATAAAATAGTTGCTTTGGAGTTTTGCCTTATATCTCCTTTATTGTTGCTTTTAGACCTTCAGAATGTATTAAGAGGTATTGGGAAAGCATATGTGGAGAATCTAAATAGCCGGTCAGTTTTACCCCCCGACCCTCCCATATGGGCCAAACTGTGGTCATAAATAGCTGCTTTGGAGTTTTTGCCTTATATCTCCTTTATTGTTGCTTTTATAGCTTCAGAATGTATTAAGAGGTATTGGAAAAGCATACAGTGCAGCTTTGTGCATTCTTAGCTTTACAGCATGCTTATTAAAACCACAAAGCATTTTAAACTTTAAGGGACGCTTCGCTTTTGTTAGCAAAAGCCTCTAGTTTCAATTTTTTTTCTTTTAAACAACTCTTTTCAAAGTCGTATTTGTATAACTTTTAATATTAAAATTATTAACAGAAAATATTCAACACAGTATTGACAATTTGGATTAAAAAAAACACAGCAAAAATTACTTGGAAATTCTTGTTCTTTCACATGTTCTTAAAATGTTTCACAGAAGATTCTAAAAATGGCAGAATTTCTAGGAAGCAGAAGTTTGGCAAATATGGGTGCAGAGTAGATTCTGTGTGCTGAACCTCGCATCTTCTTTCTACCTCTTTCTCTCTCTCTTTGTAGACACGATTTCTCTTGCACAAAACCCAACCCTAGCCAGTGTTCTCTCTCAAGATATGCCCAGTGGTAAAAGTACCCCCACATCTGTGTCCAGTACAGGTGAGTCATGATAGGGGAATATTACTCTTGTGTCCAGTACTGGTGAGTGATCATAAAGATTAGTTTTCACTTATAATATGTTTAGTAAAGATGACTGATAATTAGGGAAAATCTCCACTGGGTGTCAAATATTGGTGAGCGATAATAGGCGAAAATTGGCACGGTGGTGTCCAGTACTTGTGAGTGATAAAAGGGGAATATCGCCTATCAGTGTCATTACTAGGTGTAATTCACAGGCATAATCTGTGCCATCTAGATTCAGATTTGGATTCTTTGGATAAGCGAGATTTGTGAAATGCAATTTGCTCCAGACCTTATTACAAAGTGAAAAAAGTAAGATAAACCACTATACATACCATAAAAATTCCCAATTCTTTAAATTTGCTGCCACACTTTCTCGGTATTATTTTGTAAAGGATTGTGAGTAATCCAATGAATCTGAATGTGTGAATCAATGTATTCATAATCAGGATTAGGATTCTGGTCACATCACAAGCAAATCCGTTAATCTGAGGAATCTAGATTCAGTGGATAATATCTGTGAAATACACCTACTGGTAGGGACGTCATCGTGTACCGTGATATCATCATATCGCCGATGTTTCAAGTCCGCACACGATATCGAGCTTTGTTTTCATAGCCCGATTTCCGGGGTTTAGTGACTACATTAATGAAAAGTATATACGTGGGTGTACATGAGCCAGAACTCGTAACTGGAAATGGCTTTCAGCTTATTCTAAAATGAAGATTCTTGGATCTTACCCTTAATAAAGTAAAAATCTTTGTTATTTCGGAGAATTTACAGGGTTTATAATGTTTTGAATTAAAAATATGCAGTTGAAATGTAGATATAAACTTAGTGATAAATACCGCGATATCGCCCACTGTTTTGTTCACGGTATCGAGACAGCAAACTTCCCAACGATGACGTCCCTACCTACTAGATTCAGTGGATAATATCTCTGAAATACACCTACTGGTAAGTATTGATGGGAGACCATTGGTCAGTGTGAGTGATAATAGGAGATGGCAAGATTTCAGTGTACAATACAGGTGAGTGATATTAGGTGAAAATTGCCAAGATTTGTTGAGTATAGATCAGCACTAGCCTGAGTAAATGAACAATGCCAAATATAGATTAGTGATAATAAGGCAACATTACTGTTCTGTGACTAAAACAGGTGAAAATATGTCTTGTAATCGGAAAATCAGCATTGTAAGTCCAATTAACATGTCTTAAAATGTTTTACTCTGCAATCTCTGTGAACACATGAGAATGGTATTGAAGTGAAGTAGAAAATCTGATCCAATATTTTAGGTTGGAAAGTTGACAATGAGAAATCTGTTACTCAATAGAGAGGTTTTGGTATCCCATAGGTTATATTTTCTTTGTGTCAACTCTGTGCTTTTGTTGAAATGCATATTCTTTAATACTAGTGTTGGTATTGAAAAACTGTGTTTATAAATGTCAATTGCTTCTGTATCGATTGATGTTGAAATATTGTGACATTATACTTTTCCCTACAGAAATGTTCTTGGGCATCTTTAAATAGTTTCGTGAAATGTAAACCACAGCACAAACATGCGGTTTTGCTTTAGTGGTATGTGAAAGTTAGCCTAAAATTATAGTTTTAATAGAACAACAAGGGGCCACGGTGGCAGAGTGGTAACATTCTCACCTCCCACCTGTGACATTGGGGTTCGGTTCCCAGCCCGACCTCAAGTGGGAAAGCTGGTAGTTGCTTGCCGCTGGTCGGCAGTTTACAGTGCAGAACCTTGATCTACTGTATATACTGGTTTCCTCTGCCCTCCCAATTACCCGTTGTGATACGACATGTACAGTGTTGAAGGCGACGTAAAACCTCAAATATAATAATAAAACAACAGCATCTGTCTAGTAACAATTTGTGATATAGATATTCTGTCCTACAGTAGCAATATTGGCATACTTAGCTTGAGTTAATATGTATTTTAATATTGATAAACAATACCAACACTATATAGTACTAATCCTTTTATGTATAATATTGCAATGTAATTTGATTGGACCTTAGTCTAAGTCTAGCTGACTAATATATTTCAAATAGAATTGAAAAAGACTTCAAAGCTTATGAACATACTTGCTACTTAGGCAATAGATTGTGACGATTACACTGTTTGCAATAAACTTATATATCAATTGTTAAGATATTTGAGGAACAAAGTGCTTACTAAATTTACTAAATATTTATTGGTTTCTCATTCCAAAGGTTGCAATTTCAACTCCACCACATACCAAATCTTCGAAATACTCACCATCTATTGTAATGTAACCCGAGCTGCTAAAAAAACAAAAAAAAAACAAAAAAAATGCAGCAAAAAAAAAACAGTGTAATATGTCAATTTTAGTTTTATCATACTTGTTCGGGCGCAGGAGACAGGTCATATGTATGATTTTGTCAGTAAACAACATAAAGCTTGCTGATGAGATGGGATTTCATTCCACATTCACAGCAGGTTACCTTTACTGGTGTGGGATTGGCCGTGTTTGATTATTACAGGAAATATGTCCAACACTTTTGAAATTAAATAAACAAGGTTAAAGATGGGGTGCAAGTCTCTCCAAATCCCCCCACCTGTAAACAGTATGTATGTGTATTTTACGATATCTTAAATAACAATGAAAGGAAATGCCAAAAATCTAAAGTACCCGTCATACTTGTAAAACTAGTGCCATGTTCCAATATAGTTTTTAATGCAGATGAGTATTTATTGGCATTAGCCTATAAACTGGTGTGAACAAATTACTTGCCCTCCAAAACCCCCTCAAAATCCCCACAAATTGCTGATTTACATGTCATGGTGCCCAATCCTTCAACATTCCAGCCAATATCAGGGGCGGATCCAGCTTTTAAGTAGGTGGGGGTTCACATCAGACATACCAAACTGGGGGGGAGGTGGGGTGGGGGTGGGGGGGGTCGGGGCGGGGGGCATGCCTTTACATTATTTTTCAAGGGGGGGCGCGGTGGGGATGGATCCACCAGTGATATGATGCTGATTCGGTTTGATTCTGAAAGGGCAAAGAAATTAGTTTTATTGGTAAGCTGTTTGTGTGAAAATCTGGAATAGGTCAGTTCATTCAACAGATGTGGAAGTCTCTTGATGAAATTTTCAATGAATGTTTGTTGTTTAATTTACTTTATTTTTGTGTTGTATTTGTAGGCGGGGGCGGTGACAGTCTCACGCCATCTCCCGCGTTGCCATAGCAACAGATTGGATCAACAGTGAAATGAACAAAAATGACTGAAAATAAAAAGAAAACGGTAAAAGTAAAGGAGCAGACATTAACTAAGCCAGTGCTTCGATTCACAGTCAGCAGATAGTTATCAGGAAATTTATGTCAGTGAATTACCTAAATAAACAGATCATCTTACGCTTCATAATGTTGAAATATTTTCTTAAATGTACCACACAAAAGAGTAAAATTCACCTTTACCATATATGGAAGTACAAATTCCTCCATGTAGTGTATTCAGAACTAGTCGACAGTCAAAAATGGTGAACCTGGCTATTATTTAGTTCTTAAAAAAAAGTGCAGTCTTTGAGTTGATTTGTCACAAGATTTATATAGCATATTTAAAGAGAAATACGTATTTGTACCCAAACCTGGTAAAGATGAGCGATGTGGTCGAATACGTGAATGAACCCCTACATGTGTTGTCATGTCAAATGCATTTATTTTGTCAAACTAACATGACTTTCTTGTACCTCGTGGCATTTCCCTTGTCCAAAGAGCTTACGAGCTTTGAACATAAATTGCAAATATGTTAGCCATGAAGCTAATTATTTCCAAAACAAAGTACTAAGCAATGAAACTAATGCTTATGTAATGTACAACAAAGATTAATGTAAATTAATCACAAAACTGACATGAAATTCAGTTTCTTTGGATAATTGAGATGCCACTGGTGTGAGCTCATGGTTTTTATGGACATTGTAATTCTATTTATTTTTGAAAGAAATAAATGTGTATAGTGGATAGGATTTAATTGTTTTACTTGCTGTTGCCAAGTGTTTATCAGTCCCCCCCAACTCCAACCCCACCCCCACCCCCCACCCCACCTACACGCACATACACATTTTATATTCCCACATAACTGTCTACATATCATCTACATATAATCAGGGCTGTGATGGGTGCATAAAATTCACCTCGAGTAACCATCGTCGTACACTCGACTCATGTTGAGTACCCTTTCTTTAAAAGAAAATGCTTTAAAATCAAGTCATTCAATAAAATATCATATTGCATCGTTGCATATAAATACCATATCCTTTGTTTAATTTGGCTTTATTCCAGTTGTTTGTATATTGTGAAAAACAGGAACTCCTTTGAAAATCGTCAGTATATTGAAATAAATAGCCATTTCTGAATGGTGAAACATGTTGTGCTCGAAAACAAAGAAGAAAGAATGCAGTTGTCTTTGCAACGGAGGTCGTAGATTCTTTACTGGGGGTGGAGCGCCACCCTGGTACAGTAACAGGTCTCCCTCCACAAGAACGATCCTGGCAGTTATTATTTTGCTTCCCAGCAGGTACAGCGAATTTCCTGCTTCTCAGACACAGTTTGCTATGTCTTCCTGTAGATTGGGACATAGTACCTGCCTTTGCTGTAAATTTGGATGAAGATCCAACAGACAAACTTATGTGGCAGTATGTGTTCTGCTTGTCCTTTCAGCCCTGTTGAAGAGTTGCATTAAGCCTACCAGACAATGAAATCTTCACTTTCTATGGCCATGTCTCCAATGGAAGGAATACTGTGGTATTTGAGTTTATTCTTCTGCAAACTCAACGAAGATCAAACAGTGGTTAAGAACTGGAATCTTTGTGGAGTGTCACAACTATTCTCTCGCCTCATCTTATTCTGGAGCTGGCTAGATGGAATATGGTGTTGAAGTCCTTGCTTCCAACCTTTAGAAGTGTCTTTTGCACAGTATATACAGGACAGGGGCTATGTCCAGTAATTATTTGTCCTGCTACCCTCTGATACATACAAGGAAACATTGAGACCCAAGACTAGCAGTAATTTTACAGATCTTTGTGCAATCTACAAAGTATCGTCAGTTCACTCTTTCTAGAATGCCAGGAGAGGTGAATACAGAAGAACGTGGCTACATATATATGCAAATCACCATGAAAGCTGTTTTTTGCAGTTTTACTGGCAGGTATGGGAGATTTTATCGCCATCCCAGAGTTGTACGAATCTTGAGTTGGGATTGTCGAATTATTCCCCAATCGAATTCACCAATGTCTGTACTACCCACAATGCAAAGCGATGATGTAAGACAGGAAAACATGGCCAACTAATGGAATACTTCTGGCAAATGCTTCAAAGGAGAGGAATTTATCCACTCAAGAATTGCAGAACTCCAGTATGGCAGTTTATTTCTTGTAAAGAACTCGGCTAATGACGACCTATGATACAGTGTTCTGAATTACTACCAGCTACGAATTCAACAGTCAACGACCACGGTTCGTTCCCCATGCCAAGTACTATACCTGCTTGTCGCATCTTTCTTCTATGTACCTTTTCACAAGATTCTCAACATCTACTTCAGTTTAATTGATACGGTCAAACCTATCAGTTCAAAGCACTGAAATTCGGGTTAGCGACCGCCCCTCTACAGTATTAAGCGAGTAGTAAAGAGGCAAAACTCATTCTTCAGTCTCACGGAATAGGAGTTCACCCACACCTGGACAACTGGTTGTTAAGAGTATATAAAGACACCAATATCTGGTCCACACCAAAGAATTCATCCAACTGTTAACTCTCGGATTCATAGTTAATTTTGAAAAAGATTCAAGCTCGAGTCCACATTCAGATCAACTCCCTACGTTACCACACTGGTTTGGTACAAGGAAACCTTTTATCACAAATAAATTAAGTACCAGGGAATCTTGCAGGACATGGAGATTTCATCACAGATAACACCAAGTCCCTATTAGGTGTACTAGCATCTTTAGAAAGGACTATACCAATGGGTGGTTACATATGCGTCCTCCTTCACTGGTATCTGAAACAACTGGTAATATCCCCAGTCACGAGTTCTGAGGGTTCCTATTTCAATCCTGAAAAAGCATCTTCAGTGGTGGAAAATTATAACAAAATGGGAAATAGGTTGTCCTTTCTTGGCACATTAACACTGTACCCTTACTTTCACAGATGCATATAACCAGGGTTGGTGATCCCATCTAAAAGCTTGCCAGTCAGTGGCATTTGGACAGTTCAAGAGAATATTTTATTTTTATTTTTGTCTGACAACTAAAGGCAGTGTGTCTAGCCCAAAGAGGCTTTCAGGACAAAGTTCCAAACAAAAGAATTCTGATAGCATCAGACAATGCTGTTGTATTCGGTTATCTGAACAAACAAGGGGGGAGCGTGTACCTCCTAGTTGGCGCATCTTGGCCTACTGCAATCCTTGAAATATACTCAAAAGAGAGACATATTCTTGGTTGCTTAAATGTCATAGTCAACATCATCTCAAGAAGGGATAAAGGTTTGGCACATCCTGGCCTACTGCAATCCTTGAAATATATTCATACGAGACAGATATATTCTGGGTTGCTTAAATGTCATAGCCAACTACCTCTCCAGAAGAGACAAAAAGTAATCCATACAGAATGGTTCTTACTCCCTTAAAGGTTCAAGATAATGTGCAAGTTAGGCACAAATCTACAATAGGCATTATATGCAGGGTTGCAGCATCTTGGCCTACTGCGATCCTTGAAATGTTCTCATATGAGCCATATATATTCAGGGTTGTCTAAATCATAGTAGTCAGCCTCTCCAGAAATGACAAGATAATATAGACAGGGTGGTCCCTTTATCTTAAAATGTTCCATGTAATTTGCATAATAGTTTGTCAAAGACCAATGGTAGAGTTGTTTGCCACCAATATGAATCACAACCTTCTACTCGGTTTATTGCCAGTCCCTGAGGCAGATGCTCTGAACATAGATGCATTGAACATCTTGTTGGAGGGTCTGGACTGCTATGCCGTTTGTCCTGTAGCACTCATTCCAAAAAAGTTATTCAGCAAGTGAACACCTCCAGGTGCAAAATGATTGCAGTGGCCCCAGGGTGGCCCATGATGCACTGGTTTTGGGATCTGGTGAATCAATCAACCAAACCTCTATTACAGCTACTTCACTGGTCTCAGAGACAGCCATTCAGTCAGAAATACCATCAGAATCTGTTGCATTGGTACCTTCATGCTCAGCACCTTAACACCACTCACAATCACTTGAACCATTCTCTGAACAGGTGGCAGAGAGATTTAGGGCATCTCAAAGACCCTCCTCTAGAAAATTATTTGAGTCAGGATGGGCCTCTCATATGGCAGATTTTTGATGCTCTTACTATCAAAAATCTGAAACCTTCCAATATTGCTGCCTTGGCAGCACCCAGAGCTGATCATTTATGACTATTTGGCCAGGAGTTGAGCAAAAGCCTGGGTCTGAATAGGCATATTGCAAGTTTTATAGAGATAAGCCCACTGCTAACAGAGGTGTAGCATCAAGGGATTTCCCTTTGCTTCTGTTGATTTTCACAAAGGCTCCTTATTAACCTTTAAAGGAGGTCAGTCAAAAGTTTGACTTGCAAGACTGTTCCAATGGCTTTGGCATCTGGCAAAAACAAGGTGAAGTATATTCTGGGACTTTGGCTCCTTCAGACACAAGCCTCATTGGAAAGATGTTACAGTTTCTCCTTCCTCCTGTCTATTCAGCAAAGATCTATTAGCCTCAGTTGGTCCAGATTTGCTCAGACCAGTAGTCATTTCCAGCTCTAAATCATTTCCTGAACTCCAATTGCCTGGACGCATGATTCATTGTCCTTTTAAGAGCACTTAGACACTTATTCGACAGGACTAATGCTTGGGGAAAAAAGGAAAGTCTACTTCTCCTGCCTTTTAGCAAGCATCAGTTGGCTTCTGGTGGCCCAAATGGCTCAAACTAGTGGTCATTTTGGCTCACAAACCATTCTTGAGCTCACATATGACTGATGATGTGACACTCTGCTCTCTTACAGTACTTAGTTACTATCAAGACAGTACTAGTACTTGAAGGAGGGGAAGAATCTCTTGCTCATATCTTTTAAGGAAGGCTTGATGGAGATATCTTGACTTCTGCTTTCTCTTCCTGGATCAAACTGGCTGCATGATTAGATTGCCAGTCCTTAATTCTGATTCTGAGAATCTATACATTGAGGCATATATTAGATCCGTGGCTGCCTCTTTAGTCTTCAAGACTTAACTGGGGTCTTAACTGAACAGATATCAGACTCTTGTTACTGGAAGACCCACAATTCTTTACTACATCCTACTTGAAGATGTAGCTTGGCAATTCCATGACCAGTCCATGAACAAACTGGGTCTTGTGGATTCAGCTCAGTATGTAGTCAATTTTGTGTATTCATACATGTTATTGATATGACTCACATATTAATGATCTCTCCAATTATACAAGTGTTGTCTCACTGACATATATGTCTTTCTTATCTTACACATGGCCCCATATCTGCAGTTTATGCAGTTCAGTTTGCCTGCTTGGAGATATTCTCATTGTCAGATGATGACATCTTGATTGGGGAGACTTGCAGACATCTCCGGCCAATGCCGGGTGATGGTTAATACTGCTATATGATTTGTTGTAAAATTGCCTACAACAGCAGCAACAATGATCATGGATCTCTTGTTGAGGTTAGCAAATTACTTATCTGTGATGAACAAGTAATATATAACCTAAGATGTGGTGTAGGGAAGCTTATCTTATCCTCTTATCAAGTGCTTTATTTGGTGACCCCTTGTCTTACAATCATCTAACAGTGTGGCCAAAGCAAATACCCTCCACCTGTTATGGTTGTATTCAAGCACTTGTGAGGATAAGGTAAGGCTATTTTACGAAATAAAATGTAACAAGTTTTATTGTAATTTAACTTTTTTAAAGTTAAATACTTCCCTTATTCTCACAAGGATAAACCCACCCTATGTCCCCGCATAATTTGTTTTCTGGGGACCAAAAATAAAATTAAGAGCTCTCAACAGTTGTCTGTCGACGAGTACTACTCAAGCGCGGACATGCGCAGACAAGGGGGTCACCTGCCGACAAGAAAATTTCTTTTTAAAAATACTTGTCGGTCGATACGTTTTGCTCCACATAACCAAACAAGCATTTGTGAGGGTAGGGTAAGTATTTAACTTATAAAAAGTTAAATTGCAATAAAATTTGTTACAATTTGTTCTATATTTGCCTCAAATGTATAAAACTACAATTGATTCACACACTAAAATGATGTAGTTCATTTTAAGGAATAAATAGACAGGAAAGATTTTAAATCTGAAACTACATGCCAGTAATGCTCTAATGCCTGCTAGGTCATGTGACTCCATTTGTACATGAAAATGGTTGAATACAGGTATTCAAAGCTGACATATGCACTCGATCAGACCCCATTGACCGTCTCGTCTATCAACCCTCCTGTAGCCTCCTGTCACCCCGAGTTATCGTACTTCTAATTCATGGTTAGAAGTACTACTCTCCTCCAGCTGGTGAAATACCCCATGTGTTGAAAGCACTTTAGGTCAGTCAATGAATTGCATTGGAACAGTCTATAATAAAGCAATGAATTTGATTGACGTATTAGTTAAAACCAAACTCTTTCAACTGTTTGGGAACTCATCTCGAACCCCTACCTGTACTGGAAACATTGACAGATATGTGCATCTGTAAGTGTGTTATACAGATTTCTCTAAAACTACTGCATTTGCACACTATTTGTAACTTACTTGTTCTAACGGATTTTTATGCTCTCAGGACTGAATGTTAACTTCTTTCAGTAGATGGCACTTGCCCTGACATGAAATCTACTTGCCCGTATTTTGTTGTTCTAGACGTTTTAAGCATGTGAGATGAATAATAGCATTTAAATAGGATTTTTTGAATGATATCTTGCTAGTCATTTACAATGTCATGTAACTAGGGCCCATTGCCTAAGATCCAAGATTAAGAAGAGGTCAAAGTGGGGTAAAATATATAATTAAGCGTCCCTGAAAAGAGCGCTTATTTGGTTTTGTGTCAGTTTCCTCACCGCCGCCGCCACATTATGGTCTCCCTTGAATATCTCCGTTATTATTGGAAGCTTTCTAACCATATTTGGCAGTTATATACCTTAGGCGTGGGAAAATTTTTCCACATGCTTAAATTTGATTTTTATCAAGGTCACATGATCAAAAAATAGTTTTTTCGGGAGCAATCTGATGAAAATTGACTGATTTATGAGTGATTTTCTCACAGGTACCAATCAGAAAGCTTAAAATTCTATTATCTTTTTAACTATGCATTTAGAGCCATAAAATGTATTCGGAGGTAGTAGGAAACCATATGTGGAGAGTCTGGAAAGCAAGTCAAATTTTCCCCCCCAACCCCCCTGTAGGTGTCAAACTGGGGTCATAAAATAGCCAATTTCGTCTTTTTCCCTTATATCTCCTTTATTCTTGCTTCTAGAGCTTTAGAATGTATTAAGAGGTATTGGGAAACCATATCTGAAGAGTCTAGATAGCCAGACAGATTAACCCCCAGACCCTCCCTTATGCATAAAACTGGGGTAATAAAATAGCCAATTTAAAAAACCATCCTTAAAGAGTGCATAATGCCCTCACTGGCTGACCGGTCCCATTGTGCACTCGCCTTTTGGCGCATCGTATTTCCTATCTAGACAGCGTGACGTTATAGCATCTTTTTTGCTTGGCGTATGCATTGTGTACAAGGAGTTTTTTAGTGAGAACATTTTTTATAACTGTCATCTTTATTCTTCAGAGTGTGCCTTTTATTGCTATACCATCTTATGTGGGGGTAACTATATACCATTTTGACATTGGATTCATATCAAATCATGTCTTCTCCCAGCCAGAAGCATGGAAGTTGCGGACACATCATGGCTACTTCCGACAGCCATAGTTTCCGCGCACGCTGCAGAGAGAAGGGTAAGGGCTCAGATCCCTGTATTTCAAATAATGATTGTAACTCTTGTAACTCACTCACTGAGGACCAATGTTTGCAGTTGTCCATGCCTTCTTACAGACTGAAGAAGGAAAAACGTGATCTTAAAAAATCCAGTGAACCCCCCAAACAGGACTCCTCCAGTTCCTCTCTCATAGATCCGTCCTCTGTGATGGGGTAGTGGGAGTGGTGAACGACCAGGGGATTTTGCAGTCCCCTTGTTCGAGTTCAGGTAAGAAGAAAAAGACTAATCCTTCTGAGAAAGTAAAAGCTTCATCTTCTAAGTCTTCAAAAGCTCACAGATCCTCACCAGATACTAGGATCGAGGAGTTAGACCAGAAATGGTCAGAAAGATTTAATAGACTAGAAGCTCTTCTATTGGCAAAGTCTTTGGATAGGCAGGAACCAACCTTTACTTCAGTAAAAGTTACTCCCGCACACTCCCCTTCTGCTGAGTCGGCTATCTCCACTAAGCCATTCATCAGGCCTCAAGCTTCAGATTCGTCGGTTACCGACCTCGCCCCTCAAAGACAGGCTACCGACCAATCACATGAACCAGACTCTCTTCAACATGTTTCAGATTTGCCTGGTAGTTTTCAGACTGCTTCCAAGTCGACAGGCAAATCGACCAAGGGAAAGGTGTCGACCGACGTTCAGATCTAGCTGGCACTGATTCTCCTCTATTTCAGCAAGTGCCCCGCATGTCGTCATCGGCTCCGGCAAGAAGACAAAGCACTTCCTTAATGGACACCGACTCTGAATCTGAAATCTCTGATCGCCCCCCAGTAGACTTATTTGTGGAGGAAGGGGAACTTTCAAATCAGGAACATGAGATTTCTGCTACTGACCCAGATCTCTCCCTCTCAGAGGAACAGAACTATCGTGAAACAATGAGTGGACCCACATCCCAGAGATTGACTCAACGACTTCCAAGTCTGAAGATAACCCTCTTGCGGGTCCTAAGTCTCAGCCAACAGGGAAAGTCTCCGTTAGCATGCCCACGGATGAATGGCTTTGCAGCAAGATGGGAAAACTTAACCTCAGGGGGGTACTCATCGCGAAATTCAGAGGCTGGAGGGCTCCTCAAAGACCAGTTCGTGCGCCCTCCCCAAGTCACAGTCGAAATGGTATCACTTTGTACTGAACCAGAAGAACTCTGATCAAGAACCTGGCAAGACAGTGACTACTTGGAGCAGGGACGCATCCAAAATAAACAGTACCTACAGTCGTATAGCCAAAGCAGCAGGCATTGCCTCAACCCCACCGGCCTCACGCCAGATTTCTCAGGACAATTTGAGACGGTGGGAAAAGTCAGTCTGCAAAGCGTCTACCTTTTGCAATCAAGCGGCTGCTTTCAACAGATGCCTTTACAAGGTGCAGGATAGTATGCAGTCCCACTTGAAGGTCATTAAGTCAGAACTGAGTAAGGGAAAGTCTTCAGGAAAGGTCTCACATTCTGCTGATAAGCTGCAGTTCCTATTGAACTTCAATTCAAGCATTACGCAGTCGATGGCCAAGACCCTTCAACATTTAACTGACTTTGTTTTTGTTACTGTTGCTAACACCACATTGGCAAGGCGGGACTCATATCTTTCTCATCTCAAGATGGGTATCAAGCCTGACACCTTGACTGCCTTACATACGGGCCCTCTCCACGTTCTGACCTTGTTTCCAGATGCAGCCCTGAAACAGGCAGAGCAGGATATCGCGAACTTTGACAGTAAGGGTCAGGTCCACTCAGGAAAGAAGGGTCGCTTCCACCCATATGAAGGCCATGACAAACAGGCAGACTACAGGAAAGACGACCGACCTGCCTGGAAGAACATTGGAAACAGGTCTCGGAATAAGAAGAGTAAAGGCAAAGCCTCTTATGACACCTCGTGACCAGCCAAGGGCCAGCAGTCCTATAAATGACAATTACTTTGTAAACAGTTTACGGGACGGACTGCTGGCTGGGAGCAAGACTCTAACACAAGAAAAGACAATAAATGTTGTAAATTGTCATGTTGTAACAGATGTACCTTCTGTGCCCAGGCACTCCCAAAAGAGAGAGCTAAGTCCCGGGGCAGCAGATTGTCAATTGAAAAGAAATCACAAATTAAAATAGGTGAAAAGTGTTTCTTGTGTCACTCAATTGTCTTGTGTCCAACCTGTAAACAATGCCCAAAATGTTGTACAAAAACTACCTTAGGGGCCATACTTCAAAACCTTTGGCAAACTTGGCTGGATCTGGGTGCCGGTCCGAAAAGTAGTTCAAACATTGAGAGAAGACTACTCTCGCCCCTTTCGGACCCGGCCAAATCTGACAAGATATCCCACTGTCGTAAGATGTTATGTACATCCTCACAGGAACAGCTACCTGTTGGAGGCATTACATCAGCTGATCGACAAAAATGCAGTGGAGCTAGTATGGAACCAAACATCTCTAGGGTTTTTCAACCGACTATTTTTGGTCCCAGGAGGGTCGGAGGGGAATCCCCTCTTGGAACTTATCCCTGGTCTTACACCAGCTGACAAAGGCTCCTTTTAAACCAATCAAGGAAGCTTCCTTGAAGCATTTGACCTTCAAGACAGTTTTCCTCTTAGCCCTTGGCTCAGGCAAACGTAGAAGTGAGATTCATGCTTGGCAGAATAAAAATATCAGACACCAATCTGATTGGTCAAAGGTGTCACTGTACCCATCACCCAGCTTTCTGTCAAAGAATCAGCTCGCCAAAGAGAGTCCAGAAAGTGTGGCCCCAGTGATTATTCCTGCACTGGCCCCAACGCTGGATAGGTCCCTCAAGTATGACAGGTCGCTCTGCCCAAACAGGGCTTTGCGCTATTTGGACAGGACCTCAGACATCAGGCAAAATAAAGAGTTGGGCTTTCTTTCCTTTAAGAAAGGTTTCGACAAAGACATCTCGCCTGCCACTATCACCTCGTGGATCAAATAGACTGTGATCCTATGTTAAGAGCTCTCTGATCAGGAGGCCCACACCTTACATCAAGTCAAAGCCCATGATGTCAGGGCCTTCGCCACTTCTAAGGCTTTCCAGTCGGGAGTCTCTCCCTGGAATAAATTTTGTCAGCCTGCCACTGGAAA
Source organism: Sabellastarte sp. h YS-2021 (assembly GCA_964017235.1). Lineage (NCBI taxonomy): Eukaryota > Metazoa > Annelida > Polychaeta > Sabellida > Sabellidae > Sabellastarte > Sabellastarte sp. h YS-2021. The sequence continues at coordinate 93,578,645 of OZ024936.1, forward strand.
TCAAAATACCTTCACACAATTTTATCTGAAGGATGTTGCCTGGGCTGACTCAGAGCTCTACCACCAGGGCCCAGTAGTGGCTGCTCAGCAGATCCACCAACAGCCCAAGATTTAGAGGATATCTGTACATATGTAAATAGTTGTACGTTGTATATTTTGTATATATATTTAAGAAGCATAAAAAAACCTGATGTGCTTCCTTTGGGAGGTTTATTTCTATGGGACTGAACTCATCCCTCTCTTCCCCTACCTCAGAGCAGGTCTGTAAAAAATGGGGGGGGGAGGTTAGTCAGTTTGGACCGGTTATCCGGTTTCTGGTAGCCAACTATAGCCTTAAGGGTTTCCTGACCTCATGTTCGACCCAGGCTTAGATGAAATAGTTGTTAGTTCCTTTTCTGAGTTCATTCAAGCCCCCAGTAACTTACCCGCCGACCAAGTGGTAGTTATTCAGCAATTGTCCATTGGATAGGATGTATTAACGCAATAAAATTGCAAATTTAATAAGTAAATTAAATTTTTATAAGTTAATACCCTATCCAATGGACACACAAGACCCTCTCACCGACCCCGCTATCAGCTTACTAGGGGCCTAATAGGTTTAGACAATGAAAAAGATGCTATGACGTCACGCTGTCTAGATAGGAAGAAAGTACGATGCGCCACCTGGCTTTTTCTATCGTTTGGCGGGCTGGTCTGCGCCGACCGGATAAGCAATTGTCCATTGGATAGGGTATTAACTTATAAACATTTAATTTACTTATTAAATTTGCAATTTTGTGTTTTTGCCTTATATCTCCTTTATTCTTGCTTTTACAGCTTTAGAATGTATTAAAAGGTATTGGGAAACCATATGTGAGAGTCTAGATAGCTGGTCAGATTTACCCCTGCTCCCCCCCCCCCCCCCCCCCCCCCCCCCCCCCCCCTTATGGGTCAAACTGGGGTCATAAAATAGCCGATTTTGTGTTTTGCCTTATATCTCTTTTATTCTTGCTTTTAGAGTTTTAGAATGTATTAAGAGGTATTGGGAAACCTTATGTGAAGAGTCTAGATAGCCGGTCAGATATACCCTGGGATCCCCCCTTATGGGTCAAACTAGGGTCATAAAATAGCCGATTTTGTGTTTTGGCCTTTTATCTCCTTTATTCTTGCTTTTACAGTTTTAATATGTATTAAGATGTATCGGGAAACCTTATGTGAAGAGTCTAGATAGCCGGTCAGGTTTACCCCCTGACCCCCATTATGGATCAAACTGGATTCATCAAATAGCCGATTTTGTGTTTTTGCCTTATATCTATTTTATTCTTGCTTTCAGAGATTTACAATGTATTAAGAGGTATTGGGAAACCTTACATGATGCATCTAGATAGCTGATCAGATTTACCCCCTGCGCCCCCCTACGGGTCAAATTGCAGTCATAAAATAGCCGATTTTATTGCGCTACAATAGCTTACCATGTGGGACTGAATGCTTTACTGGTTGCCGCGAGGCACAGACGACCAACGCTCGAGAAAAACAAGCATGCAGTTGGTTCGGCCTCATAGGTTGTCGTGACGTCATCACTTCCTGTGTATCAGCCTCCTTTTCGTTGGTTTTCAAAGCTGTTTTCTATTATATCTCTGGATATATTGTTTGTCATTCGTCCATAATTCGGCTTTTCCTTTATTTAGCAGTATAGAATCTTATACCCAATTTTCAGCACTTCCGGTGCTGTATTTTGTCAGTTTTTTAACGTCTTCTTTTTTCGCGTGTTGTGTGCTCGCCACTACACTAGTACTGCTCGAATCTTCGGTTCGGAGTATTTTCATATTTTATTGCATTAAAACATGGCCACCGCCCACCAGTCTTCTAAAGATAAACCCAGATCCAGCAAATGCAATAATTTCTGTCAGCCATTCGACAGTCATGGCTATTGCCCTTCCTGCAGAGATGCAGGGAAGGGCGATGATCTGTGTGTTACAAAAGCTGGTACTTGTCAAATCTGTGCGTCTTTCACAGACGAACAGTCCACTAAAATTGCTAATAGAAGACGATACAAGAAAAAACATCCCACTTCTCAGGCATCGGACAAAGATCGGGACGAGGTTCTTGGCGATTCTTTTGAATCGTTTTCTGGATCGCAAGCCGAACTTGAAGCTGCGGCCGATCATTTGTTTACTTCACCTCCACGTCCCAGACCCTTATCTTTCGATCCTTTGCCTCTTACTACACCAGGGCGTACTGTTCCTCCCACTCCCAGTACAGCCTTACATCATAAAGTCCATTCTTCTGTAGAAAAGTCTTTGGACCACAAATTTGATCAGAAATTCGGTGTTTTTCAGGCCAACATCTATGATGCCCTTAAATCTATGCGTGAAGATTTCCTAAAATCTCAACAAGGGCTGGCTGATAAGATCGCCTCTTCGGCTGTTCGCACCGAACCTCAGACCTCTGTCAGTGCTTCTGAACCCATGGATATTGAATATGGCCCTTCTCTTCCTCCTCGCCTTCAGGCCGAGCAAGGTTCGGACGTTCGTCTTAGCTCTTCCGAACAGACACAGTCTGTTCGCCCCAAGACGTCCTCTCACAAGGTTAGCCATGCTCCAATCTCAGGTTCGGGATCTGATTCCGATCATGATCGCCCTTCATATTCTAGACCTAAAAAGCACTCTGACAAGTCTAAACATAAGTCAAGGTCCGCATATTTGCCCTCATCGTCTGGGGAGGATCAGTCCCCTAGACGTAAACACAGGTCTCCCAAGCCCCAGAGAATGGCCTCTGATGATCAGGAACATCCTCAAATTGACCTTGACCCGCCCTACTATAGGGATGTGGCTCTGGCTGACATCCCAAATCAATATGCGGAGGAGGTAGATACTTTTCGACGTATCCTCAAATTACCTGATCCGAGGGATTCAGTCCCCAGACCTGCTACTGCTATCATAGGTATCGATGACGAGGTGGCCGTCCAAGAGCTGAGACCTACGGGTCCATCAGCTATGTTGCCCCTCAACTCTGGTATAAGAGATGCCTTTGACAAATTCAACAATGACCTTATGGCTGCAAACCTGGCAGAGGGCAAATACCCAAAGCCCCCCCCTTCCACTTCTAAGTGGTACAAGGTTGGACAACCTTGTTTTTCGGAGAAACTCCAAGACTTAAATGCAGACTTTGCCAAGATCTGTATATCTCCTAAACCTTCGGGGGCCCCTTTAGGCAAGGTCCCACTCTCTGTCCTCAAGGACTTAGAACAACAGGCAAGGTACAATCTAACCACTTTGAATTTCACGACCACTTTTGCCAAGACATCCTCCTCCTGTAACTCTACCATGAGGAGGTGTCGTTATGGACTAAAAGAAACCTTCAAGAAGGTCAAGTCCCAGGTCAGGAAAGGTGCCGACCCTGAAAAAGCAGTAAAACGTGGTTATGATGAGGCCTATGACTACTTTGATCCCTGGGAGAAGACCCTCACTATTCAACATAAGGCCATAACCTGCCTGAGCAAATCCCTTGCCCATATTTTACAAAGGGAACTTTATACAATGGCAACTTCCGGCTTGCTTAGACGCGAAGCCGAAATGTCCCATCTGCAGCCACAATTAGGGGAAACCAGACGTCAAGAGCTCAGGAATTCCTCTCTCTGGACTCGTTCCCTGTTCAACTCCCAGTCAGTGAAGGAAGGCGAGGACTTCCTTCTCAAAAAAGGCACCTCAAAAGATGCTCAGGGTTTCGGACCCTACCAAAATAAGCCCTTTCGTGGTTCCCACCACAATAAGAGAAGAGGCTCCTACAGGAAACGCCCCTTTGGGGGCAATTCCTCCCAAAGCAGCAACTATTCGTTTCCCTCTTCTAGAGGAAAACCAAACTTCAGAGGCTCCAGGGGTCGCTTTCGACCCCACAACAAAGGAAAAGGGCGTGGAAACCCCTCTTCCCAATGACTCCTATCAAGCCTCAGTCAATCCACCAGTAGGAGGTCGCCTCCGTTCTTTCAGGAGAGACTGGCACGCAAACAATTGCTCAGCCAACGTGTTAAATATCATCACCAATGGCTACGTTCTGCCATTCCTCTCAAGGCCAAACTTGATAAGATTTCCTCTGATTGTGTCAGAGTACAAGGCCCCTCAAAAAGACCAAGCCTTGGCCGATTGCATCCAGTCTCTCCTGTTAAAGAACGCTATCGAAAGGGTGGAAAATGTAAAATCTCTCGGGTTTTACAGTCGCCTCTTTCTTGTACCCAAGCCTCACCAAAGGTGGAGGCCAGTAATAGACCTAAGCAGGCTCAACACTTTTCTACACGTAGAAAAGTTCAAAATGGAAACGCCAGAGTCCATCAGGACTTCTCTGATTCCGGGGGAATGGGTAGCGTCAATAGACCTGTCGGACGCTTACCTCCACATCCCCATCCATCCAAACTCAAGGAAGTATCTAAGATTTTGCCACAGGTCACAGGTGTTCCAGTTCACCTCGCTCCCATTCGGACTAGCCACAGCCCCCCAGGTATTCACCATGGTCGTCAAAGAAGTGAAGCTCATGGCCCTCAGCAGAGGACTCAGACTTCATCAATACCTGGACGACTGGCTGATCAGGTCTCAGTCCCAGGAGGAAGCATTAGTGGACACTCGGACAGTGGTAGATCTCACCCAGTCCTTGGGATGGATCTTAAACCAAGAGAAATCAGAACTGAAACCAACTCAGGTGTTCTCGTTCGTGGGCTACGAATACCACCTAGATTCAGCCCTTGTAAAACCCACTCAAGGGAGATGGCTCAAACTTCAGGATTTGATCCTACGACTCAAGTCGAAACATGTTTTGACTGCAAGATGTTTGATGTCTCTAATTGGGTTGCTAGCCTCAACGGAGAAGATGGTCCCGGAGGGACGCCTTCACATGAGACCGTTTCAGTTTCACCTGAAAGAGGACTGGAAATTTCCTCAGTCGCTGGACAGCCTCCTTCCCTGGACAGAAGTCATTTCTGCTCATCTGGACTGGTGGCAGAATCCTGCAAAGGTGATGATAGGCGCCGACCTTCATCCCAAAGACCACAGTATCCAACTCTTTACAGACGCCTCAAACGAAGGCTGGGGCGCTCACTTAGAACAAAGTTCTACAAAAGGGCTGTGGTCACCTCAGGAAAAAGGACTTCACATAAATGTCCTAGAATTGAAAGCTGTCTTTCTGGCTTTGAGACACTTCAAAGACCAGTGTCAGGACCAAACAGTGCTAGTTGCCACGGACAACTCAACTGTGGTAGCTTACATAAACAAACAAGGGGGAACACACTCGGCGGAGATGTGCGCACTCCTGTGGAGACTCATGACCTGGTGCCACCACTATCACATAATCTTGAAAGCCAGACACATTCCAGGGTGCCTGAATGTGATGGCCGACCTACTTTCCAGGTCGAACCAGGTTCAGTCGACCGAATGGTCACTCCATCCACAGGTGTTCAAACAGATCTGCCGAAAGTGGTTCACTCCCCACGTGGACCTTTTTGCCACTCATCTGAACCACAAGCTCCCTCTGTACGTGTCTCCTATCCCAGACCCCCAGGCCTGGGACATAGATGCTCTAAACATAGACTGGACGGGTCTCACTGCTTATGCTTACCCTCCAACGGCTCTCCTTTACAGGGTGATCCAAAAAATCAGGCAATGCACCTGCCTGATCATTCTAATAGCCCCAGGCTGGCCAGGGATGCCCTGGTTCTGGGACCTAGTGCAGCTCTCAACAGAGATCCCTCTACAACTCCCGGTGTCGACAACTCTCCTCAAGCAGTCCCACAACTTTGTGTTCCACAGCTCCCCGCAGCACCTCAACCTCCACGCCTGGTCTCTAGGAGTGGACAACTCCAAGAACAAGGCTTCTCTGTGGAAGTGGCAGAGAGAATTGCTGCACCTCAGCGGTCTTCAACAAGGAACATCTACAAATCAAAGTGGGCCCTATTTGAAAAATGGTGCAGAGATAATTCGGTGGATTTCTCCTCACCATCTGTGAAGCAAATCTCAGATTTCTTTATGTATCTGTACCAAGACCTAAACAGGCGCCCCTCTACCATTGATGGTTACAGGACAGCTATTGTTGACACTCTAGGCCCTACGGCCCAGCATATTGCCCATAATGAGGACCTTCACAGGTTGCTCTCCAGTTTTCACAGGGATCGCCCCAAGAGTTCCAGAAACCTTCCTCAGTGGAACCTATCTGTTGTCCTCAATGAGCTCACAAAAGCGCCCTTTGAGCCTATGAAAGACACAGACCTCAAACATCTCACTCTCAAGACTGCTTTCTTGCTAGCTCTGGCCTCCGGCAAACGCCGCAGTGAAATCCACGCCTGGGTCGCCAACAAAGTATCTAATCTAGGCCAATGGGAAAAGGTAGCCTTGTTCCCTTCATCCGATTTTATAGCCAAAAACCAGCTAGCAAGAGAAGGTTCTCAAAGTGTGTCTCCGGTGACTATTCCTGCCTTGACTACCATTGTAGATAGACAATTCAAAGAAGACAGGACCTTGTGTCCTGTACGGGCTTTGAGGTACTATCTGGACCGAACCAAGGACCTGAGAGGGTCCCGGTCCCTTCTTTTCATCTCCTTCAAGAAAGGACATACCTCAGATATCAGACCCGCTACTCTCTCTTCATGGTTGAAACAAACCATTCTACTTTGTTATAAGCAAGCAGACCAGCAAGCCTTGGACTTAGTCCAAGTTAAAGCGCATGACATTAGGGCCTTCGCAGCCTCTAAGGCTTTTTACGGTGGGGTATCGGTGGACCAGATCATGCAAGCGTGTCACTGGAAAGCTCACAACACGTTTACCAATTTTTACCTAAAAGACCTTACTTGGTCGGACAACGACAACAACATGTATCTGGGACCAGTAGTAGCGGCTCAACAGGTCCTAGACCCTTCTCCTCAGTGATGTCTTCTTCGGAAACTTAAGGGGGGGGGCACGTCCGCTACAGCTAATCCTCAGGAGTCTCCCCAGGTCTAGGTATAAGCTACCTCATCAGGGTGTTACAGGTAAGGTCACACACATATTAACTTTACGTTAACTTTAACTTCTTGGGACCATAAGGTTGTCTTATAAATAAGGTTGCAAATAGCAATTCTCGAACCTTGACCTCATTCTGACGTCATAGCCCTTTGGGGTTCTTCCTATCTGTGTACTCCGGGTACACAATCCTCCTTCCAAACACCCTACAGTGTACGACACTGTGTATTCTCATCAGGTTTTTGGCTCTTTACAAGTCCGACCTTCAGGATTGGGACTCTGTAAATGGGACTCAGACTGGAAATTTTTTGGAACTATTTTTTATTACTCTCAATTCGAGAAAAACAACATTCAGACCTTCCAGTCTCAGCTGTAATCCCGCCACCGGGCGGTTGAATTCAGCATTCAGTCCCACATGGTAAGCTATTGTAGCGCAATAAAATTGAAAATTTTAATTACTTAAATGTAGCTTTTATAAGCTACAAGCTTACCATGTGGGACTGAGAAGAGTCCCACCCTACCTCCCCGCTGTATTACAGCTGAGGGGACATGGGTTTAATCTCAACGAAAAGGAGGCTGATACACAGGAAGTGATGACGTCACGACAACCTATGAGGCCGAACCAACTGCATGCTTGTTTTTCTCGAGCGTTGGTTGTCTGTGCCTCGCGGCAACCAGTAAAGCATTCAGTCCCACATGGTAAGCTTGTAGCTTATAAAAGCTACATTTAAGTAATTAAAATTTTCAAATTTGTGTTTTTGCCTTATATCTACTTGTCTTGCTTCTACAGATTTCGAATGTATTAAGAGGTATTGGGAACCTTATGTTAAGAGTCTAGATAGCAACCACATTTACCCCCTGACGCCCCCCCCCCCCCCCCCCCCCCCCCTATGGGTCAAACTGAGCTCATAAAATAGCCGATTTACAGTTTTTGCCTCACATGTCCTTTGGATTTTTGCTTTTACAGCTTTAGAATGTATTAACAGGTAGTTGGAATTCATGGAGAATCTAGGTAGCTGGTCAAATTAGCCATCTGACCCCTCTTATGTGTCAAACTGAGGTAATAAAATATCAAGTTTTCTGTTTTTGCCTCATATCTTCATATATTGCCTCAGAGTCTTAATAGCTTATCACAGTGGGGTCATAGATTGCAATTTCTACTTTCATATTTCAATATTAATGATGTCATTATCTTAATGTTATTTTCATATCTTAGTGCAAAGGGTGTAGCTTTTTGAAATTGCACTCACGATTTATACATACTATTAAAGCAGGCAAAATACATTCCTATTTTGTTGTCATTATCTAAAATTATGATATGCATCAAATTATACTTGTTTTATTGTAAAAAACTGGGTCCAAATATTTACAGACTTATTTCAGTGCAGCAGTTTGATAATGACACATTTATAAATTCCCATTTTCAGCTCATTATCACTTCTGACTTCCACTCATCTGCGGTAAACTAATAACTCAGGAATGTAAACATATTCATTATTGGATTCCCTCTTTACTATGTCCCTTATTTATACATCAAATCTACATATCACTGACACTTTCAACAGAGCATAGATAAAGATAACATCCTACTCCTTGTATGAGAATTTCTTCATGCATAGACTAAAACAGGGGGAGAGTTGGGGGAGATACATTAACTATTGATTTTATCCCTTATCAGCATATACCCAGTAGACTAATTCTCTGGGACTAATCAAAAACTGGCAGTTATATCTAAATAGAAATGAGCATTATTTAAAAGATATAAATAGGCTTGTGGGAACATTGACCTTTTATTTACTCATTGGGATAGATGTGTTCACAGCATTGTGTCATAAACTTCTTGCCTTTCGTAAGGCTCAGATTTTACGGTGCCTTTTTCTAAAATGTAAATAGATATCTGGCATTTATAAAGCACTGTTACTCTTTAATTAAGTAGTTGTATGGTGTAATGTGCAACCTATTATAAGTATTGATGCTTTATGCTTTCTGAGCCAGAGCATTTATTCAATTAACTTTTCGCAATTTATAACAATAGAAAACAAAATAAAGCTTAAATTTTTCCTTCATGTTAATGCATAAACTTCCACACTGTCTGCTTAACTTTCACTTCTTCTCTCACTGCTGCATGTTTTTATTTTCAAAAACCTTTTTCTACTGTATATTATATTGCAGTGAACCTTTTTGGGACACTTAGTTTTTGTTAGCAAAAACATTTTTCTAGTTCATTTACACGAAAGACATGTTAATGTTTATGTACAATCACATATTTATAGATAATGGAGATAATAGAGATAATTTGATAATTTATGGCCACCTTAACTAGAGTTAAGATGATAGGGTTAAGTTGAAGTTAAGTAATGTGGAGTGGACTTAAGGTCACCCTAGATTCAGAAATGAGTTTTGAGACAGTAGGTTTGGGTGGCCTTAAGGTAAGAGTCTCTGAATTATTTTAAATTTAAGGTCGTAATATTACATGATAACTGTTTTTTACAAGTAAAAGACTTAGTAAAAAGTTATTGTCCATAAAGTCCCAACACAAGTAACAATAGGATAAGGGCAACTGAATAATTAATGACCATATATTGCTCAACACCGGTGCATTATGACACCGCATTTATCACTGTCTACATATGTGATACAGAATTTATCAATGGAAAAACTATGACGCAAAAGTATTTATGAAATAATAGTTTTTATTGTGCTGCAATAGCTTACCATATGGAACTGAATGCTTACTTGGATGGCTGCAGAGATCCGGTCAATGTCCAAGAAAAATAGATGTATAATAGTGGCCCAATGCCTTCTGTACTGAAGGTGAACCCCATATTGAAGTACCGTGAGATCCTCTTCTCATAGGCCTCGATATGTACAGATGTGTTTTATTGCAAGGAAAGAAGTTTAATATTTTATATGAATATACTTGTCATTGGACACTCAAACTACATCAGCTTCTTCATTTTATGGTATAGAATGTTAATTTTGTGACAATTCTCAGAACAGTTAATTATATTCACATTTTAAATTGTGAAGTAAAGAGTGGACGACATAGACGTGTAGCTTATATACAGGACCTAAGCCTGTCGAAATAATATAAAATATTTTAAGGGTTTAACCTGTCTGCTACATTTTTGACCATTTACAGGGTTAAATTATGAAATAAACACAAAACCAAGTCCTTCGAATCCTCTGGAAACCTGTTTGGTGATGTCCTTGTCTATAGAGCAAGTGCTGGGAGACCTTTGCGTCGGCGTGACAAACAATAAAAGTCATCACTTTTTGTGAATTTTATGAAAGCTTAAATATAAATTTGATATATACGTGAAAAGAGGTAATATTTAGAATATTTTACATATTAGGCCCTTGTAAAAAAGACAAAAAACTTGTAATGCACAATTGCAAGGCAGTTGACAAACATGCCATCTCATTCTCACAGTATTTGGCCTTGTCTCCCCAATGTTTGTTCGCAACAAATAATGGTCTCTTTTAACTTATCTGTTGAAGCAAATAATCTCTGCAGTTGTACAGAGGTTTATCCTCTTCCCAACTCACTGGTGGATCAGATCACTAAGTCGGATCCTTAACCTGACAAAGCCAGCAGTCTGACTTGAATCCAAAGCTCGGATCTTAAATGCACATTAATTGGCCGAGTGCTTCTTTTTCAAGAGATTCGCATTTAGTGGATCACACTGAATTGGGTACGAATACCATCAAGTCTTGGGTACAAACCTGAAAACTCAAGATCCAGAGTGACACTGTGGAAATTGAATTATAGGGCCTCCGCTTCCACCTAACTTTAAAAAGTGAGGGCAAGTCTTGGTGTCTTAGATTCTGACTCAGATCATAACTGTCACTCAAAAAATGTGCAAAATAAAAGGAGACACAAGTTTCTTAAATATGTGTCTTCCACTCACCTTCAAAGGGTGAGTCTTCATAGGCCCATAAGCCTATGACCTCAAACAAAAGAACTGAGTATAAATAAAGTGGCTCAAAAATGGGCACTCAGACCTAAAGGTCCTTCAGTCATGCTTCCAGTTAGTCCTACCTTAAAAGAGGCCCTAGACAAATATATTAAACCACATTCCCTTCTGCAAAGTGGTACATATTGGAGATAATAGGCAACAGTTCAACACAAATCTGGCTAGTATCTGTGTCTCTCCCTAACCCCCTGGAACGCCTAAGGTCCCTATGCATGTAGTCAAAGGGTTTGAGCACCAGGCAAGGCACAATCTCTGTACCCTTAACCTTTCAGCTGCCTTCACCCAGGTCATTTCTGACTGCAACCTGGTTATGGAAACTAAAGACAGTATCAAGACTACTGCCAACGGGTAGAAGCTCAGAGTCAAAAGGGTGCCAATAAAAAAGGCAGCCAGAAATGGTTATGAAAAGACCTGTGTTTATCTAGATGTCCTGAATAAGAGGAGCCTTATTCAACAGAGCCTTAGCCTGTCAAGTAAGGCCTTAGCCCACATTCTCCACAGAAAGATGCATGCTATGGGTTTTTCAGCGTTCATTCGGAATGAGGCTGAAATGACCCATCTCCAATCTCATCTAGGAGATACCAGAACTTTAAGAGCCTGGGAGTTCTCCATTCTGTCCCTCTCCTTCATTCTTCTGTTCACAAAAAAATGGTTAAGGAGTGCAGAGTTCCTCCTCTAAAGGCACCCCTAAAACCAGCTATTTTGTGGTCCCCACCACACATATAGAGGCTCCTATAAGAAACACCCTAGGGGTGTCTATTCACTCCAAGCAGTAATCTTATTTTTTCAGGCAGGGGGAAATCGAGTAACAGGTTGTTTCTGACCTCAGCCAAGGGTAAGAGGGCATTGGATACCTCTTCTCCCAATGACTCCTTAGCCTTACTCAGTCCAATAGTAGGAGGTTGCCTCTGCTCTTTCAGAAAAGACTGGAAAAAATGCTCAAACCAAATTAACTAGAGTTCCCCAAATTCACTCAGGATACAAGGCCAATCAAAAGATCTATCTCTGGCCTCTTGTATCCAATCTCTTCAGTCAAAGAACATTTTAGAAAGGGTGGAAATTGTAAAATCCCTCGGGTTTTGCAGTCGCCTGTTTCTAGTCCCCAAGCCTCACCAAGGTGGAGAACAGTGATAAGACCTTGCAGGCTCAACACCTTTCTATTGGTAGAAAGGTTCAAATGGAAACCCCAGAGTCCGTCAAGGCCTCTCTGATTCCAGGGGAATGGGTGTTGTCCATAGACGCCTACCTTCACATCCCCATCCACCCAACCTAGGAAGAAACGGTTTTTCCACGGTTTTTCTGAAGTGTTCTAGTTGACCTGCCTCCCCTTTGAACTAGCCGTGGCCCCACAAATCTTTACAATGATTGAACAATCTTGTACAATGAATGAATCCTTTACAAGGAAGTGAAGCTGATGGCCTGCACAAGGGGAGTCAGACTTCAATACCTGGAGATCAAAACAAAACGTCAGCTGACTCAGCACGTTCAAAAATCTGTCTGCAAGTTGATGTAAAATATCATGAGTACTTTTAAAATTAATGTCTCTTTAAATATTGTTGCTTTTTGGGGATGGTTCTGTGTTTTTTGGTATCTAACTGCACAAACTAAAGTATGCCAAAAATAGTCTTACAAACCCTGTTTTATGTTTGATTTGAACTTCTAGAAAGTACAAAAGTTGGTACCACACACCATATACTTCATACAAATGAACAAGGATTTTTACAATAAATTACCTTGTTGTGAAACTTGATTCACAATTGTAATAGCTGTTTTATGTTCATCGAAGTTTGTGTCTATAAAATAAACTTTCAAATGTAAATCATTAATATTCAAAGTCATTGTGGCAATCGTTGAAAATATCCTGTATAAATATCCTGTAAAATGGAATGTTACTAGCAACAGCTTGCAGAATAGACAAAAAATGTTAGTAATAATCATTAAACAATCCCCATCAAACTTTTTCACAATTTTCACAAAATATTAAGACCTATCAGTGTATGTTGTCTAATGATCAGCATAACTTAGTTTCAGCTGGGTCCACTGAACACCACACAGCTTGTGGGCTCATAAAATCTTTGTCAAGATATTATCTGTTCCATGGAGGGCCATTTTGCAATGGCACAATATGATTTAAATCTGAGGACAGTTGAAAAAAATTGAATAGGCAACCCAAGATTTGAAACCCTGACCTCCAGCATGTCAATTTGCCAAGATTCATACCCTGTCTAACGAAGTGGAGGGGTTGATTTGAACCCAAAGTCCAGGTGTATATTCTGCTGCAAAATCTTACTGGCAAATGTCCAACTGGGTGTTCCTCTGCAGTTATTCAACTGGGGATAGTTTACTGGAGAACTCCTTTGGGAGATTCCCAGTGGATTCACACATACAAAAATATGATTTGCATAGTGCAACCTACACTCAGCTCGGTCAATTAAATTTTACACATTTTCTAATGAATTTGCTGTAACTTCTGTATTTGTTATGTACGATACTTTGCATATCTGAGAGGTTATGTTGGGAATTGAAATGGTGTTCCTACAGAGTTTCTTCTATAAGTGAAGTCTATGTTTAACTAAGCCTTTTAGATGACTCTTTCATGAAATCATACTTTCAAATCAGGTCACCTTGGCATACCCTCAAGGTTAAAAGTCAATTCAAGCATGAAAAGAATGAACTTTTTCCTAAACTTAGCATATTTTTCAGCAGCAAATGGCTTACTCAAAGCCCCCAAGCAAGGTATAACACTTATTTGTATCTTGTTCAGTGTTTTTTAGAGATTGCCAAATCTGTTTCCTTTCTGGTGACATCACTCATAATGTTCATGACCCTTAATTTCATTAACTCTCATCTCATGCATGTTCGCAGTCACCTTGTTCTACCTTTTCATCCAATTAGATCATTTTGTCCTGTCATACCACATGACATTACCACTCCTCGTCCAATCACATTCCGTAGTTCTGCATGCTTCTTCGCAATGTCTTGTGAAAAATGAGGAAGATATAAATTATCTAACGCAACACATATAAAGTAAAAAAAAAGTAAAGGACCATGAATAATAATAATTTTTAAAAATGCTACTTATGAAATATGAGCTAGTCACACAATTAGCTTTCTTGCAATTTTTAAATATAAATATATCCGATTGCCTCTTACCTTACACCATCGCCTACTGGCCAACTCCACCTCCCAAACCCAAGTTTTAGGATACAACATATGTTGGGATAGCGCTGGTGTGCTACATCTAGCTAACAGATCATGGAACCAGTTCTTATGGTTGATGTTAGACAATCCAACCCTACTCTGTTGGAATACCAGATCGTTTGCACAAAATCCCTCCTGCCCAATTATTGTTCAGTCAAATTGCACAACTTTTTCAAGCAAATTGATTCCAATTTAAGTTGGTATTTAGAATGATAAAGTGCTTCAAATATTTCAAATTTACAAATACAAATATTTATGTATGCATAGAAAATAAGAGGTCACGGAGTTCTGTGGGGTTTCCCATCAACATTTTTAAGCATAACATCTCTCTCAGGCTTCTGCTGCTTCTGATTACTTTTGTGCTGTTACTTTTGTCTCTGGCCTTCTATTCATTTTGCATTGCTCTAAATCATTATTTGCCTTTCTGATTGCTCTGCAGCTAGTGCGTATAGACTGCAATTTTGGTTTTGCTGTGAATATAAATGTGGTTTAAAGATAATTTATTTTAAATGAAAGCATATATGTATCTGAAGACCAATTAATTTAAATTGTCACACCTGTACAACTCACAAATGTTTATGTATGCATGGGAAATATGGGGTCGCAGACTTCCATGGGGTTGCTTAACACTAATGTTTTGTTGCTTATTTATAGAAAGGAACCCCGCAGAAGCAGCATACACACGAAAGAAAAAAATGAGATTTACAAAGTTTTTAATGTCTATTAGTGCACAGAAGGTGTAAAATATAGACAATAACAACAACATTTACAAATTTGTTCAACTGCCCAGGGCGTGCTGAAGGGCACGTCACTGATGGTCCAGAAATTACTGTGGCTGCTCCTCTTATCAAGAGGGCCTCTGATGATATAAAGCAGTTTTACCCTATACCCAGCCTCAGTTTCATATGAAAACTGGGTGGTGTGGTCGCTAAGCAACTGTTAGAACATATTCATAACTTAACCCATATAAGGCCAAAACGATTACTTTATAGAGGGAGCTCTTCTGTCCGTAAGAAAATGAAATTTATTTACCCCTTTCAAAAGGTGAACTTACTGCCTTGATATTGCTCAAATTTTCTGCTGCCTTTGACACCATTGACCATTCCACTCTCCTCAGTTGCCTTCAGACTTGTGTTGGAGTTGGGAGGTTTCTGTTTTTAAAATGATTCTCTTCATACTTAACTGAGACTTATCAGTCGTTAAAGTTAGTTCTTATTTGTCTGATTTTTAAAACTTTATGTTTGGTATTATCCAAGAATCTGTTTTGGGCCTGTTGTTGTTTTCATTGTACAAAATTCTCATAGTTTGGTGATTGATAAACACAAAGGTAGAAGTTTCATTTTTATGCAGATGATGCTCAAGTTCTTGTGTACTTATCCCACAAGAATACATCTGCTGTCTATGAACAGTTGAACAAGTGAATTGATGATGTAATAGAATGGATGTCAACCAGTAAACTCAAATTAATTCCTGACAAGACTGTGTTATAATCTTTTGCTCAGACTGAGGGAAAGTTAAAAACATATTTCCTGATTGATATCTGGACTAGTCCTCTCTGCCCAGTTGAGTCAGTCAAGAACGTGGGCGTATGGTTTGACTCTGATTTCTCCTTGCATAAACATATTCAGAGTGTCTTATAAGTTGTTTTGTGCAGCTAAATTGATTCAAACGTGCCAGGTGGTTTCTAACTTATAATGCTTCTATACTTGTGGCCCATACCCTTGTCAGTAGTCAGTTCGGTTAGTGCTATTCACGTTTCAGGATTCTCTCCAAGTTCAAACTACATAAATTGCATTGCATACAAACTAGTGCAGCTATGATTGCATTGGCTTCCTGTTGAACATTGCTCAATGTTTAAAACAGCCTCAATTCTTGCAAGTTTCGTCACACTGGTTTTCATAAGTATTTCTCGCCATATCTTCCTTCTTACAGTGGTTCCTATAGTACAAGGCACAGCCAGAGTGGTGGCAATGTCCTTGTTGTTCCAATGTTCTACCTTTCTGTGCTGTTCCAATGTCATAAAACTTTCTACTCAAAAGCTTGTCAAACAGCTCGGATATTGCTTTGCTTTTGATGCTCCCAGTCTTAGGAATGCTGTTCCTGGTATAGTCCCATTTATAGCCTCTTTCAGAAGGCAGCTTAAAATCTACATGTACACTAAGGTATACCCAACTTAGTGTTACTTTTCAACTGACATTCTCTTTGGTGCTTGACCTCTTAACCTGTTCCTGGATACTGAAATTGGTTGACTGTCTTAGTGCTGTTTCACCTTAGAGTCCCCTTTCATAAAGGGGAGATTAAGTACTATAAAAGTCCAATTAGAATTAGAATTAAAATCAAACACAGTAGATAAGTGTTTAAGTGTTTTTCTCTAACTTTATATCTCCTTTACACACAAATAATGCTTGTGATCACTTTCACTGTAACACCTGGATGACAGACCCCAGGTATACATGGGAAGTATATTGAGTTTGAACCACGGTAAACTTTTACTACTTGTGGACTAAATCTTCTGCATTGTTGTGGTCAGGTATTATAGTGATAGTGTAGTGGGAAGGAAAGAATTATTGATTGATTCTTCTGTGTCTTGAACTCACAGCCTTCTGATTACACACAGAAATAAACACAAGTCTAGCTCTTTAACCAGCTGTACTAAAGGGGAATCACGGAAGCCCAGGTATTAATAGAACTGATATACATGAGGATATTACAGGTATATGTAACTAGAAAGCACTCCTAGTATACAGACCTGAGCGAAGATAGCATGGTATCCCTTTATTATAATTTCATCGAAATACTGCTTTTTTATTTTAAATCTCATAAATGGATAACATTTACAATGCAATTGGAAATGGAAATATGAAGGACAGTTTTGAAGAGAAATTCTGAAGCATTTAAAACTCAGTAGAGATCGGATGTTTGTACATTTGTAATAAAAGTACGATCTGGAACTTACCAAATTTAATTACTTTTTTCTGGTCAGGCAATAACTACATAAATATGTTCAGGGATCTGTTTTGGAATAATCATAAGCAAAGGTAACCACACAAAGAAATGCACCCAAATTAACAGCTAGGGAAAAACTTTAGATTTCTCTGATAAATAAGCATTAAAACCATTACTGTAGGAACTAGGCTAGGTTTTTGTAGATAAATTTCATGAGCAGATACTTTCACTGAATTCATCATGCTTATTTATTGATTGGATAGGTACTCGCTTTGTAATATCAATAGTATATAGGTGGGAGGTGGTTGTCGGAGCAAGGGGGATGAGTTATAAAAGATACAAGCAATAACAACTCTACATGAAGCTAGATTGCAACCTGTCATCTTGTTCACGATGAAAAGACCAGTCTCTAATAAACCAGTCAATAATGCTGATGGTGTTATTGTTAACATTGTTAACCTGGAACAAAGTAGTGACAATAATGATGAGAGTGCTGCAAATAATACAGGAGTAGGTGTATATGATAAGGTATATAACTGTAAATATTTATTCTCTTTGTCCATTTTTTGTTAATGTAATGTAAATGTTAAGCATTTTTATGCCATGTTTCTTCACTTAGTAGGCAAGTGTTAATTTGCACAAGATTTCATACATAAAGGCTGAACTAGTTCAGTCATTCTAAAGTACTGTTTATATCTTCCTGACTGTGACCCTGTGTGCCAAATTTGAAGTTCCTATAGGTTTGGAAGCAAAATCGGGATCTTCAGCAAGGTCGGGAATGATTTGAAATGTGATCAATAGGTTTTGCAAAAGTCAGTTAATTATAAAAAAACATCACGAGTTTTATGAAGATCATAATGCAATATTTTGAGTTGGAATTGGGGCTTTTGAAATTTGTTTTGACCTATCTATATAGAATGATTTAAATGATGGTTGCTATTGAGGTTTAATCCCATGATTGCTATGGACTTTTAGTGATGCCATAGTTGCTATGTGCTTTAGTGTATGGTTTGTTTGCCTCTCCAACATGAACTTCTGTTCACTATATTTGATGATGCTAATGGCCGTTTCAAAACTCTGGCCATTCCAAAATGGCCAAGAAAACTATCTGGCCATTGGAAAACCTTACTTGGCCAAGCCATTTCAAAACTTAACTGGTCAGGGTATAGTTGATTGATTTGTTTGGCAATTGAAAGTGATAATATGGCATCATACATTATAAATTATTATAAATATTTGATGATTGAAAGTAACCAATTAAGTTTTGTTTGCTTGATTGACAACTGCTATGCTGATTGTCAACTACATTAAAGTCTGGTTTTAAATTTGAATAAAGTGACAATCTACAGAGGGAGTAAGCAGTTAATTAACAAATGCAACCAGTTAACAGACATAAATAATTGTTCTAATATAACTCTTAATGCATTCTGGTTCCTCAACAATGTGAAGTATTGTGGGTTTTGCCACTTTTGGGCATTGAAAACACACAGAGGTGATAATGTGCGACTGGACTGTGACTGAGTCATCAAGCGTCTGGGTTTGTTTGGACACACTGAGGTGTGTGCAATATTAATCCAATTAACTTTCAACATTAACTTTCTCTATTAGCTTTCTTGTTATTTCTTCTTGGGGATACAGGAGCCTCAAGTTCCATGTGAGTAACATTAGTACTGTTATAGTTAACTATTTTGTCATAGCATTTTGGTTATTTTATGGATGAAGTACTTCAGGCGAACAATGATAATGATACATTGGACACACGGAAGTGTGTGTAATATTCCTAAAGTTAGAATTAACTTTCTTGTTATTTTATACATGAAGTACTTCAGGGGAGCAGTGAAATGATTTATTGGATACACTGAGGTGTGTGTAATATTACTACTATTAGAATTAACTTTCTTGTTATTGCTAATACTTCTTGCATAATCCCCAATCTTCTTTCAATCGTGTTTTATAATAATGATACTGTTATAATAAACTATCTGGTCTTAGCATTTTAGTATATCAGGCTAACAATGATAATGATATACTGGACACACTAATGTGCGTGTAATTAATATCCTGTCAGTTCTGTAATGTATAATACTGATGCTCTTGTAGGAAATATTAATATAGCTATAATTAACTATATCTGGCCCAATCATATTTCATGTATTGGTATGATAACTACACTTAGTTTGGGTTACCGGCCCTAATAGTACTATATATTGATGCAATACTTGAGATAATGAGCAATGTTAAAGAAATACTTGAGATGATGCACACTGCAAAATGTTTTGGTGCATAGGTGTGTAATAATTATACTGTTATAATGGTTCAGTCACCCTTGTTTCTATTTCTTTAATATAATTCAACATAACATTAGTCATATCGTACAAGCTTCACGTGCCCTTTGTTTTAGGTCTAACAGTCAAACTATGTCTACAGTAATCAGAGTACCGCATTAATACACCAACTACAATAGAATTGAATTCCTTCAGTATTAACACACACCTGCAGGTTATGAGAACAGTAGTATGCTTTTTGTATATTTTTCAAATGATTAGCAGGGGGTTCAGTGGTGTAGCGGTTAGAGTTCATGCCTCCAACCTCTGCGGCCGCTGGTTTGAATCTTGGGGCGGGCGCTTCATGTTGGAAAGTTGGTAGTTACTTGCTGATGCCTGGTGGTTTACAGTGCAGTATGCACTGGTTTCCTCCACCTGTAAACTACCTGTTGCAATATGACCCTGGCTGTTGAACGCAACATAAAACAACAAATAAAAATCTAAATTCAAATGACTAGCAATGTAAACATTTGTTCAATAAATGTACGTGGGCTCTCAGACAGGAAAAAAGGAAAAGATGGTTTTACTTGGATAAGGCAAAAAACATACTATTTACTGCTTACAAGATATACATGTTGGACCGTCAAATGAGACTTACTTTCAGCAGGACTGGGATATGGAGTATGTTTGAATACTGTTTCAAGTGAATCAAGAGGGGTTCCAATTTTGTTTAACCCAGACCTTGATTATAAAATTATGCACACAATTAAAGATAAATCAGGAAATCAAGTTGTTTTAGGTCTGCAATTATTTGAATATATTATTACTTTTATTTTAATGTATGGCCCAAATAATTATATCCCAAATTTCTAAGAAAATTTAAAGGATAAAATAATGAAAACAAACCCATAATAATTTGTGATGATTGGAATTTAGTTTTAAACCATAGTATGGATACAGTTGGTTATGCAAGGGAAAATAATATCCAGGTTAAAAAAGGTATTAGAACTTATTGAAATATTTGAACTAATTAATCCATGGAGGTGTACTTATACTGCTGCTAGAAAATACTCTTGGAAAAGTGCCAAAAACCATTTCGGTTGTCAAGATTAGATTTTTTATTGTTTCTGTGGACGTGTATGCCAAAATTTTAAACCAGAAATATAAACCAGGATATATGGACCATTCTTTAGTTTTTATAGAAATTGACTTTGGCAAACCTGTGAGAGGTAAGGGTTTTTGGAAATTTATTTTCTCCCTTTTGCATGATAAAGAATATATGTTGATATCGTGACAAGAGAAATACATGAAACTATAAAAGAATTCTAGATGCAAATAGAAGTAAATACTAATAATAGTCCTCAGTATTCCATTTCAGCACAAGATATATTTGAAACATTAAAATTAGGTATACGTGGAAGGACAATTTGTAAAATAAAGAAAATCGGCAAAAACAAAAACTGTTGGAAGAAAAAATAGAACACCTTGAAAATAAAATAGTTAAAGGTGTACAAAGCTCAAAAACAGATACACATATTCAACAAATAATGGATCAATTAGTCTATGAAAAAGAAAAATTACAACTGCTGAGGAATTAAAAACTTACAAGCAGAAATTATAAGAAGTAAAGCACAAATTTATGAACAGAATGAGAAGCCAACAAAATATTTCTGTAACCTAGAGAAGAAAAACTATGAAATAAAGTTAATCAAGAAACTAAACATTGGGAATAAGATTATACTAGATCAAAAGGAGATATTATGTGAGATACAACACTTCTATGAACAATTATATAGCTATAGAATAAAAGAAGATACTACAAGAACAGTTAAGAAACTTTCTGAACTACCAAAATATATGAGCTTTGTATCAAAGCTCTAAAAAAACATATGTGAAGGTCCAATTTCAGAATATGAGGTTAAAACAACTTTGAAAGACATGAAAAACCAAAAGTCACCTGGAACAGATGGGTTCCCAGCAGAGTTTTAAAATTTTTTTGGACTGACATTGGGGAGTTTTTAATAAATAGTTTTAATAAAGCTTTTAATAAAGGGCAACTCTCTCTTACAGAGAAACGGACAATAATTACTTTAATACCAAAAGGAAATAAACCTAGATAATTTTTTGATAATTGGCGTCCCTCTTGAATGTAGATTGTAAACTCCTGTCTGGAGTATTGGCCAAACGATTTAAAAACAGTTCTTCCAGAGATTATAAGCTCTGATCAAGAAGGCTTTTTAAAAGGCAGATATATTGGTGAAAACATTCAAACTGTCTATGACTTGATGGGCTTTCTTTCAAAACAAAGTAAAGCAAAATTGCTGCTGTTGATTGACTTTCAGAAAGCTTTTGATTGTCTTGAATGAAGATACATCATTCAAGTACTGAAATAATATAATTTTGTATCAGATTGTATCAGGTGGTTTGACATCCTATATGCAAATACAAACAGCTGTGTTATAAATAATGTTTATCACAATCATGTCGACAAGGCGATCCTCTGAGGCTGTACCTATTTATTATCTGCATAGAACCGCTGGCAATGGCCATAAAAAACAGTAATATAAAAGGGATTACTTTTGGGGATATTGAACTTAAAATTGGGCAATATGCAGATGACACTTTTTTGCTATTAGATGGTTCTGAACATTTCTTAAGGGAAGTTACTGCCTTGTTAAAGGAATTTTATAAATGCTCTGGTCTTAAGATCAATGTAGAGAAAACACAGGTAGCTTGGTTAGGTTGTGACACACAAAAATCACAATATATTCTGACTTGAACCCATCATGGTTACCAGGTTCTGTCTATTGAGGATTGATTTTGATACCAGTTTAAAAATGACCATAAAAATAACCTATGAAAAAAATTATCTCAGAAAAACTACTTTTGCATTACACTAAACTTGGAAAAATAACTGTACATACATTACTTAAATGATTTATTAAATGAGTGGGGTGAAATATGCAGGTATGAAGAGATATGCAAAACTCTTGCAGTACCCCAGCTTGTATATTTTCTAACAGTACTACCATCACCTGGTGAATCCTTTTTCTTGGAATTAGATAAGCTTTTTAAAAATTTTATGTGGGGAGGAAGTACAAAAATAAAGTCCGCGCAAATGGACAAAAGATATTTCATGAGGTGGTTTGAAATTAACAAATGTAAGATTTCTGCATTACAGTCTAAAACTTTCCTGGATTAAAAGATGAGTTAGTACTGATGGTAGCTGGCAGTCACTTTTTATGCACATTTTTAATTTTGACAAATATAGGTTTTGGGAGTTAGATATACAATCAATTACTGAAATGAGTTTGGCCCAATATACAATTCCTTTCTGGAGAGATATTATGCAAATCTGGAGAGACTTTAAAAATCTCCATTCAGACACTGACCCGAGAAGCTACCCACTATGGGGTTTTTTAAACAAGAATACAAATTTGTTGCAGCTACAAGGTACTTTTGCAAGGTGCAATATACATTATTTAAATGATTTATTAAATGAGTGGGGTGAAATATGCAGGTATGAAGAGATATGCACACTATTAAATAAAAGATTGAATTTTGTGGATTATTATAGCTTAAAACACAGTATACCAAGAAAGTGGAGATTAGGACTTAATGATAAACTCAACAAAAATAAAATGCAGCAGATAAATCTAGTAAAAATTGCAGAAAACATGTCGAGGGGTTTATCAAACATTTTTGGAAAATCTACAAGTGACAAAGCCACATAAACAAAAATGGGCATTGGCTTTGGGGGAGGATTTCAATGAGGGTATCTGGGAACACTTTCATTCAGTTAATTTTCAGAGTATAATTGATTCAAAATTGAGAAGTTTACAATATAAACTATTAGACTGGGCAATTCCAACAAACAAGTATCTTTTTCAGCATAAATTTAAAAATTCAGATCTGTGTTACTTTTGTCATGAAACCACTGAAAGTCTTGAACACTTATTTTGGTTGTGCCCAAAGGTTAAAAAGTTTTGGGATGAGGTTAAGTGTCTGTTTAATCAAAGTCATCTGCCCGAAAATTTCATGACCCCTAAATCTGTTATGTTAGGATACAGAGGTAATAATGATAGAATTTTGAACCACATGTTTAACTTATTAAATATTGTATTTTTGCAACTAAATGCACAGAGGGAACACTAAATTTTGAACAGTTCAAAAGAAAAATTTTGTACACATATAATTTGGAAAAAAAATATTGCACAAAGAAGTTTAAATAAAAGTTTAGACCTGCACAACAGAAAAATGGCAGTTACTATATAATATTGTAGAGAATAATAGTACTTTTGACATGTGAACTTTACTACATTGCAACTTCTTTCACACAATTCCTGTAGCATTAGGTGAAAGTGTGGTGTTGGGTGGTGTGTCTTATTCCTATTCAGGTTGTGTTTTATGTCCAAGTTTTGCCCTTCCTCTTTATTTCTGTATATGTTTATTACCTATTTATTTAGTTTCTTGTTTTTCATCTCCCCTTTCTGTTAAATACATATAATAGTAAATTAATTTCCTTTCTCCTGATGAAAAAGGTTCTTGTTCCCTCAACAGATGAAGTACCTGTGCATGTATGTTAATTTTATGAGTTATATTGTGTTACACAACAGTATATTTAATTATTGCAATGTTGTACTATTATTTTTTTTCTTTTTTGTGCTGTAATTGGTAAAGTCTCTGTGAGATGGTTGCAACCTCTCCCATCTCTACAAGATGTCTCAAAAAGTATTTTGAATAGAGGGGATAAAACCTATTAAAAAGGATGTGGAGTTGATGTCTGCCTGTAACTGCATTTAAACCCACATCACCTGTGTTCCTGGGTAACTCACTAGGCCACAGTGGCATAACAAACACACAAAACCTCAAGGGTGATTTGCCCCGTTTACAACTTATTCATAAGTACTTCCTTCTAGCATTCAACCAAAAGAAGAAGCGGGCAATATATTATCTCTGCAGTTTCCTGAGAGATTTTTTTTACTCACCTATTATGTTATGTATCAGGACAACATGGTCCCCGAAGATCCGGATGCTAAATTTCACAGAGTGTCTCTGGCTGGGATCCCAGAGCTGTTAGAAAATAAAAGTTCATGCGAAATGCTTGATCCAGGAGCAGGAACAGGACACATTGGGCAAGAGGTAAGTGTGTTTCTGTAGCATAGATCCTTATGATAATTTTCACTTATTCACCATACTGAATTACAGACCTAGACCGTCCCCACTGTTCATTTGAACACTAATGTTGCTAACCTAGGCCACTGTGTTCCCCATTCTGGGAAGATATTACGCCTACAAAGCAGTAGATCAGATTAGATTACATACAAGGTACAGTAGCGTTGTGAGCTGAGTGGTCTGATTGTTATCTTCAGTTGTGAAGGTTGAAAGTCATTTCTAATACCTAAAATCTTTGACATAGTGGGCACAAGATTAGCCTCTTTGATTTACTTATAAGATTATACCGTGCAATCATTCATAATTTTAGTTTCACCTAATGTGGGAATACACCCCACTTTCTGAGTTCAATCAATATTCCCTCAATTTAAAACTTATCTTACCCAGTCTTTCCCTAATCTGCTTTCTCCATCAGAAATTTGCATCTTTATATGCTTCTGAGAATAATTCTTCAATGGTTAATCTCTTTGTATATTAGTATTCATAAAAATGAGGATACATTCAAAGAAATTTGTGCACATTGAAATTTAATATTATATAGTCAGAAATTCCTCCATACAATCATATGGCGCTGGTCTAAATACCTATTGAATTTAAGTACAAACCGACTTCAGAAGTTATGCTATAATTACATATTAAAATTATAGCATGTGGATTGGTTCTTTTACAAAAATGCTTACTAAGATTTAACAAATTACTTTGAAAATCATGCTAAATAATGTAATCTAAGAAAACATTTTCATCCAGAATACCCTATTCATATCTGGTACTATAAAGGTATCTTTTTATTATCATATGAAGGTAATTAATAAACATTACCATTTTACCTTCCTTTGTATGATGAAAACTTATTTTTTAGTAAATATTATATTTCTATTTGATATGTGCAAAATTCCAAAATGTTTGTTCATTTGTTTTTGATTCTACTTTTTAAAATCATCACAAATCACTAGTTTTTATATTTCATTTAAATAACCACAAATTATTTATTAATGTACAGGTCAAAATTTTGTATTAAATGCCCACAATTTACTTAGCATAAATTTTAAGCTCAGTCTAGATACTTCTATTAGAGTGGTCCAAGAAGGGTGTAACAGATTTACCCCCTTGAACATACTTCATATTTCCATTTTTCAAAGTTTCTGAGGTTTTTTGACAAAACTGTATCAGGTCTTAAAACCATCACTACTGTCCTATCATAGGCCATTCAGCTACAAGGTAATGAGTTATGGGGTCATGAGTGGCCTTGTGGTTAGCACAGTTGCCTTCTGATCTGTACAGGTAAGACTCCAAGTGGCAAATGCTGAGGGTGTGGTGCAATGTGACCCAGTATTTTGAATGGGACAAAAACTATTAACTTGCACCAATAAAACAGTCCTAGGAAGCACCCGAATGATACTTTTCACCTTTAGTAGTCTTAGATAAAACCTCACATTAAAATGATTCAGGCTCCAGGGATCAACCAGCTTCTTTCATTTGGTAATACACAAACAACCAAAATAAAAGGCAAATATAACACTGAAAATGGTGTATGAAGGTGAGAAAACAGTATCAATGTACATTTTAACTGAATGATTTCCTCTTGAGGTGAAATTATGAAGTCGTGATGTATTGGTATTCGGTCGACCAACATTAAGCTTAGATGGTGGTACTCTGGTATGATATATTGGACTTGGGAAGATATTCAATGATTGGGTACCCCAGGTATTTGGGTACCCGTTGATATCACTAATTTTTATTAAACCAAGATAAAGCCCCTCATGAAGTTACTACTGCCAATCACTTTCCATTCTTTTCATACATATTCTGCTAGGAACCACATTTAGTCCTAGAATGCACCGAAATGATATTTTTTCTCTTTATTTAAGCATAACAATAATTGTATTAGTGAATATTGTAGTCTAACTAAACAAGTGCTAAGCCTTGGAGTAGACATCCATTCACCTTGGTACAGCTATGCCCGTTGTGGGTGCAGCTTGTGGTAAAAATAGAAATGCTAGTTTCAGAGGGTCGGGGCTTGCTTCAATTTTCAGCCGGGAATCAAATTTAGTGGCCAGATTGAAACTACCAGAAGCAAGATAGGACATACATTTTGAGGATATTTATGGTTATTTGATACCAAAATTTGTATCTCATTGAATTGAACACAACAGTGTGAGAATTTTAAAGAAACACAACACTTTTACAGAAAAGGGAGTTATGATTTTTAAGGAATGGCTTCCTAATTTATTTACTCACAAGCTGCACCTGCATGGATGTGTACATTAATGCTTAGACTTATGCTCACACTTATTGTAAATGACTATTTGATCAGAGGCTGGAGATTGGGTGTTTTGGCTTGTTAAAATCTAAAGCTTGGCTCTGTCTACAGCTAGATCTGCCAGAGAAACCCAATGAAAATATACATCATTAATCGTTTTAGGTGTGAGCTCTTGCGAGGCTTTTCTAGAGATCACTATTTTTTCAATTTTTTTTGTGGACTTTCATGAAATGTGGTGCAGTGTGATTAGTGCCTGCCTCTTGAGTGAAGTTCAGTGGCAATGGACTATGTTAGTACTGTGATGGATGACCACTTTGGTGCACTACTCATTTCTCTGATGGCTTTGCGGCTTGCTCTAGTAGACACAAACCTCTTCTGGTTTTATTTTTGAAGTTTTGACAGCTGGGATTCATTATTACAATCACAATTTAAAACTGGTGAATTTAAGTTACTGCAAAAGTGGTGTATGGTTATAGAAAGGTAATTGGTGTTTTTGGAGGAATCAAAGTTATCCCTGATTCCATATTCAGATATGGATTTGTTTGACCAAAAGCCAGGATGCTCAGTGCTATACTAGGCAACACACACTTGCTTCCTACCTCTGAGGTCAGCATGACAAAGCCAGACCTCACCCTATGATGGAAAGTTGGTAGTTGTTTACTGATGTCCAAACGTTTACAGTGCAGAATCTGTACCATTTAGTATGCCCCCAAAACTGCCCATCTTGATATAACCTATACAATTGGCTAAAAGTGGATTTAAACCCAAATAAATAAAATAAATTGGCAAACACCTACATTACCACCTATAATTCTGGTTACATTGAGTATAAAGGGTGATCAATTATGAGTGTGAGATCAATTTAAGATCATGAGAATGAAGCTTACTTCCCAGTGAGTATCAATCGAGTTTCCAAGTAAAACCCTGTAGACTACTACCAAAAGTGATTAATTTGTGTGCACAATACTGTTGGTTCATTTTTGATTTGTATAATCTTCAATGGGAGAGTCATTAAAACTGTTCAGATTAGTATTTAGGTTATCCAAATCACTATATATTCAGAGATTAGTAAATATAATGAGACCCTTTCTAGTCCGATAAAATACCCTCATTTAATATTCGAACAGTTCAAAATCGTTTATATGTTCCGGTTTAATGCATTTCAATTCTCAGCTAAAATTAAAAACTAGTTGGATGATTATATGTATCAAAATCCAAGCATGCAAAGTATCCCACAATTTGCACTGAGACAGATTAATGTTGCATGTATTGAAGTATCATGTGATAATAAGTCAGTATATTTATATGAAACCCAGATGGGGGACCCGGGGCCACGGTGGTAACACTCTCACCTCCCACCTCTGAGGCCGGGGTTTGATCCCCGTGATGGCCTTAAGTGGGAAAGCTGGTAGTTGCTTGCCGTTGGTCAGCAGTTTACAGTACACAACCCTAGTGAACTATATGTACTGGTTTCCTCTGCCCTTCCAACTAGCCGTCGTGATATGACCTGTACAGTGTTGAAAGCGACGTAAAACCCCAAATAAATAAAGATGGGCGACCCTTCCATTGTCTCAACTTTGCATTATTTTTGCACAATGGAGAGTTAAACTACATTATTTTCTAACACTGGATTGTGGTTCAGTTCAATGGCCAGTCTGCCAAGAACAAAAGGGTATTTAGTATTGGCCAGTCATCCTCAGCACAATGCATTCAATATTGAAATGTTTTCACAACTTCTTTCATATAAATTAGTTCAGTGGGTACATTTACAAACTCTTTTCAATTCTGAATGACATTCAGAGTTCATAGAAAAATACCTCATGGAAAAATGCTACCTTGAAAAAATACCTCCTGACAAATACAAGACAAGCAGTTTAATTTGTAAAGTTGGATATTTTTTCTTTCTCACTTTGAAAATCTAACCCGGCATACTATATTAAAAGGAGTGTTTTTAGTGCCTCAAAGTTTACTCAAGTAAAATGAGGAAAAAAGCAAAAATGCAGTTCTGAAATGCATTACTGCTGGGTTTAAATTTGATTTAAATTTTCAATGTTTTTAAGTTCAAAACAAAGATTTTAATTTATCTTATTACAGTTTGTTATATACTTCTAAAATGATACATTGTTTGTGGTTGAAATGAATTTTGTTCATAATGTTGTGGAGTAATTTTCATAGGAGGTATTACTGAAGTACAAAATGTGGAGTAGGCATTCTGTCTATGAGGCTTTTTCCAGGAGACAATCTTTCCAGGAGGCATTTTTCCTTGATTCCAAATTAACAGACAAAGAAGCACACAAAATAAAAATCTTGAGAAACCCAAAAACTTCAACACAAAATAAAACAAATAAGTAATTCTCCAGTTTCTAGTACTTTCAATGCCTGAAATACAAAAATAAATGCTTACTGTCTTAAAATAAGCACAGATTAATAAAGTAACATGAAACACTCACCATAACAAATTATCCACATCATTGTAAAATAAGCAGTCTATTTTTTTCTGGAAAGTGCTTTCTGTAAGTCGCAGATCCATATTTTATTGATTATCATCATCCATGGTTAAATTTTGTGGCAGTCAGATTATATTAAAGATTTTCAAGCTTTATGCAAAATTATCTTTTCCCATAAAGGAAAACAAGTGGTACTCATAGTGAAACAATGTTGATTATGTATTGAGATAAAACACAACCATAGAACTAATTTAGTGAAAGCCCCATATTATATGCACACCAAAGGAAACATTGTAAAGATTGTCAATAGTTTTATCATTTGGTACAAGGTGTTGAATTAATAAATTGGTTTTAATTTACAGGGTTTTATAATAGATAATTGTCTCGTGGAGATTCCATTATGTAAACTTAATGACCCTTCGGCCCTTTCAGGGCCTCAGGCCATTAAGTTTACATAATGGAGGGCCACTTGCCTATTATCTATATAATAGCCCTGGGTAAGGTTTTGGTCCAACTTGGTTTTAATAACAGCTAACGAACAGCAATGTGGACTTTGTTCAACTGGTGGTTTTCCAGTGATAATACATGATAAATTATCACTGAATTAGATCCAATAATCAAGTATGTTATA
This sequence comes from Sabellastarte sp. h YS-2021, assembly GCA_964017235.1. Taxonomy (NCBI): domain Eukaryota; kingdom Metazoa; phylum Annelida; class Polychaeta; order Sabellida; family Sabellidae; genus Sabellastarte; species Sabellastarte sp. h YS-2021. Next base: position 93,608,505 of record OZ024936.1, read on the forward strand.
CCCCATCAATATACCTTCGGCCAATGTCAGCATAACCATCTTTCTCAGGCTGGCGGGACCGTTGGCCCAACGGGCACCTTTATGGCCAGCAACATGAGTCCAATATTGGCAAGCCATTGGTAAGAATTGTACTCATACTATATTTGTACTCACCAGTATGATTGCAACATAAAATTATGTAACCATTGCATAGAAAATGCAAATGACTGACAGGTTATGGACAGATTTGTAATTAACATTTAAAATTTACATTACTGGACAACTGAATACCAAACATTAGTGCTTTGTGTAAGTCACACATCCTTATAGCCATTATCACTATCTATAGTTAGCCAAACTTTGATATAACGAAATCGTATTGACAATTTTAACATTTTTCCCAATATATTATCTAATAGTGATAGGGCAAAACAACATTCTTTGTATGTTAAAATAAAAAATACCATGGAACTAATTTGATGAAAGCCTTGTATGCTATGTAGCAGAAATAATCTTTCTTGTCTTTACATCTTGATATTTTATCACAATTTGACCAATTATAATAATGATAAAATAATTGATCAGATTGTACCATGCCAGTACAACCCATAGTTGAAAAATTGAAATTTTAAAGAACACATAGCAAATAAAAGGAAGTACATTCACCATCTTTTCACAAAATGTGAAACTAAACCCATATTCTAAATCAGCCATGCAAGATATAAAATTAAACTAAATAAAGACCGTCAAAGAGGATAAATTTTGTTGACCTTGCATATATTTCATACTTTGAGCATTTAGTGAAATGTCTTAAATAATTTAATTAATTAAGTTTCAACTCCCATGATTTTATAATAGGTAATAGGCTCATGGTGCTTCCAATATGTAAATATAATGGCTCTTTGCTTGGCCTCCTAGGCCATTGAATTTACATAGTGGTGCACTACGTGGCCATTAGTTATACATGGTGGAATGCATCATGGAATGACATTAAACATGGTAAAATAGACAGGGCCGTTGCTATTTTGGTAATACTGAATAACTTCATTTATTAAGAAAAACATTGAGTTGTAGACTTTTTTTGTTTGGAGCCAAACTGCTTGTCTACTGTAATAAAGATAGAATGAAACTTATTTAATATAAAAAGATAAAAAAAATTAGCAAGAGAACAACTCAGAGGAACGCCTTGATAATTGTCAGAATGTACATGCTGCCCCAAACTTAGAAAAGTTTCACATCCAGACACAAATTTACATGGAAAAACCCTTGAATGCAACCCCAGTCTGAAGATATAAAACACTGCCAGACCATAGTGTAGAATTGTGCAGTATGCAAAGAATGGGGGTAGAAATACTTCGCTTAACACAAAAGACAGGAGCATTTTTGTATCTTGTCTTTTTCATACTCCACTCCAACCTGAATAGCACAGAGTATTTCATAGATTTTCAATATTAATACCTCAAGTAATAGCTGTGTTATCCCTTTATTACTGTATCAAATAGTAACCCCGTAATATTTATGCAAATATTAAAAATATTACTTTGGTTTGTCTCTAATTGACCAAAACCCTTGAATCAGTTTTGGACCTGTTTTGTCTGGCTGTTGAACGGGACGTAAAACCCCAACTTTGACCTTTGGACCTGTTTTGAAAAAAGGTAAACACTGAATGATTACTTCAACTATATGAAGTGTACCATATATGGCATATTATATGTGATCAGTAATCAAATAATGAACCTGTTTTACCAATTTAAAATGTGAAGTAGTGTCTCTGCATGTTTCTATTTTTAGAATTAATTTCTAGAAGTAATGATCAGTTCATGGGTTTAATTTTGGTATATAACACATCCAGTATTTCATTTGTTTTCATGGTGATAGCTCAGATGTTATCCCTTTATCATTGTACCAGATATCATTTTCTAAATATTTGTAGAAATATTAAACACATTGTCTTTTTTGGTCTTTTATTGCTGAAAACTCTGTGGTCAGTGTATGGGTCTGTTGGAAAAACAATGTTGTGCTTGACTTTTTCAATATATGTAGAAGCGTGAATCAATTTATGGGTCTAACTTGGGTGAATTTTTTACTTTGAACCTGAATAACACAAAGAGTATTTCATATATTTTCAATGTTAATACCTCAAATAATAGGTGTGTTATCCCATTATTACTGTGCCAAATATTAACTCCCTAATATTTATACAAATATTAAAAATATTACTTTTTCTGTCTCTAATTGACTAAAATTTTGTGTAGTGATGTGTCTTCAAGTAGAAGAAAGAATCAATTGTGATCCTATTTTTTGACACTTTTTGAACTTTAAACCTCTATATCTTGACTTTTGGTCAACAGATTTGAATGTGTAATAGCTCATTAGATAGGTATGTATCTTAGCTATTATGTACTAAACTTTTATCCGAATCATTATGTTAAAAATATATGAAATTCATAATTTTATCCTGATAAGTAGTGCAATACCTGTGGATCAATTAATGAGCCTAATTTGCACTATGTGAACCTTGGCGGTGCTGTGTGAGTTTTTAATGGTAAAATCAAGTGGGGTGGGCTAAGATACATACCTATCTAATGAGCTATTACACGTTAAAATGTGTTGAGTAAAAGTAAAGATATGGAGGTTTTAAGTTTAAAAAGTGTCAAAATATAGGATCATAATTGATTCTTTCTTCTACTTCATTTATAAAAACTTTTTGTGTGTTTGATGTATAATAACAAATGTATTTATTTATTTATTTGGGGCTTTACGTCGCTTTCAACACTGTACAGGTCATATCACGACGGGTAGTTGGAAGGGCAGAGGAAGCCAGTACATACAGTTTGCTAGGGTTGTGTACTGTAAACTGCTGACCAACGGCAAGCAACTACCAGCTTTCCCACTTAAGGCCATCATGGGGATCGAACCCCGGCCTCAGAGGTGGGAGGCGAGAGTGTTACCACTCTGCCACCGTGGCCCCTAATAACAAATGTAAACACATATTTATGTTTGGGGTGTTTTATTACAACATTTTCATTTTTCTGTTCATCACTCTTAATAAATATTTAACAGTCTGGGGAAATAGCATTGGACAACATTACATAAAAACTTGCATTGTAAACTATACTAAGGTGCAAGACAAATGACAACTAAGAGCGATAAAATGTGTGCATAGTATCAAAATATCAATATCAAATCATTAATTGGTAAACTAAAAGTACCAAAGCTTTAAAATTTATTAATTGAAGCATTGATGTCAATGGAATTAACATAATTGGGTAGAATTACCTTTGACCAGAGCACTTGGAGAGTGCATACCTGTGCAAATGCATGTAATAATAAGTAAATAGATAAATCCATGTTATTTTTGTGTATTCAGATGATAATCCAGATCACTCGGAAAATTTAATGGGATCCAAGTTGGACACATCCCAGTAAACATTAGAAACGTTTAAATGGTTTAAATGTTTACAAAACATTTTAAAAACCTAATTAAACCCTATCTTATGGTTTTCTAAACGTTTCCAAGTAAACATTTAAATTGTAATGTTTAAAAAACATTTTATAAACATTCTCTAGACAAACTTTTTTACTGAAAACGTCTATTAAATGTTTATAAAATAACTCAAGAAGCTAGGTTTGACTTGAAACATTTTTAAAACATTTAAATAATAGCTGAAGAAATGAAGGTTTTGCTGGAAATGTTTTTCAAACATTTATCATGAAATGGTTGATAAACAGTACACATAAAATGTTTAAACAACATTGCTTGTTAAAAATGTTTACAAAACATTCTATCAAAAACGTTTTTAAACCTATATTTTTAAACCTTCAAACATGTCTAAACAAAGATGGTGGTGAGCAATAATAGGGGACTTTAGAGAAATTTCTCAAAAAGTGCCCCACATGCAATTCCTAAAAGTAAGAATTGAATGGGGGCACAATTTCTAAGCCACTATTCTTACAATTTTAGACATAAAAATAACATTTTCAATAGTGAGCAACCATACAAAGACATTGAATTTGACCTCTTTTATAACGTTTTTCTAACATTTATCATTAAATGTTTAATAAACGGTATGTTTAAAATTTTTAAAAACATTCTATTACAAATGGTTTTTGTACCAATCATTTTTTAACCTTTGCCAAACGTTTCCTAACAAACGTTTGAAAAACCCCAAAATGTTTACTGGGATCTTCTGATTTCTTTTCAGGAAGATCCTACTAGTAGTATTTACAATATCATGCTAATGCACAAGCAGACAAAGAGACAAGCAGACAGTTATAAAAATATTTATTTGGGTTTTTACGTCGCTTTCAACATTGTGCAGGTCATATCACAACGGGTAGTTGGAAAGGAAGAGGAAACCAGTACATACAGCTGGTTAAGGTTCTGTACTGTAAACTGCTGGCCAAGGGCCCACATTATAAAAATGATACCTCCTTGGCTAAAGAGGGGCCACGGTGGCAGAGTGGTAACACTCTCGCCTCCCACCTCTGAGGCCGGGGTTCGATCCCTGTCACGGCCTGAAGTGGGAAAGCTGGTAGTTGCTTGCCACTGGTCGGCAGTTTACAGTACAGAACCCTAACGAACTGTATGTACTGGTTTCCTCTGCCCTTCCAACTACCCGTCGTGATATGACCTGTACAGTGTTGAAAGCGACGTAAAACCCCAAATAAATAAATAAATAAATCCTTGGCTAAGGTAATAATCAGTTGCAGCAATCTATGTATCATTGTCATGAGAGAAATATGTTACTGTAGAAAACATTTTGACATAGTCAAGGTCAAAGGTCAGACTAAGGTCGCAGTATGACATGTCACATCTATAACCCCTAGCCTATACCCCTACCAAGTATCATCAAGGTTCTTTATGTAATGTTGTCCAGACTGCTACATTTTTTTAAGAGTGATGAAAAGAAAATGAAAATGTTGTAATAAAACACCCCAAACATAAATATGTGTTTACATTTGTTATTACCCATCGAACACACAAAAGTTTTTATAATTGAAGTACTTGAAGACACATCACTACACAAAATACTTGGCCAAAATAGGCTCACAATTTGGTCAGTATAATTATGTTACAGTCTATATATAGTGAACTTGAAACAGATTCAGTCAAGTGTGACAAGGGCTTTGGTCAATTAGAGACAGAAAAAGTAATATTTTTAATATTTTCATAAATATTAAGCAATTAATATTTGGCACTGTAATAAAGGGATAACACACCTATTATTTGAGGTATTAACATTGAAAATACATGAAATACTCTTTGTGTTATTCAGGTTCAAAGTAAAAAATTCACCAAAATTAGACCATTAACCTATTCACGCTTCTATCAACACATTTGTGTGAGCTTAGTTTTTATTGCACTCCCAACCTAAGTGTTTTTGCTTATTTACTGTTTTCTTCAATAGTCTGGAAAAAATTTATTCTATAAAACTACAAAAAGAATCAGAAAATGCTATAATGGCCCAGATAAACATTTTATTATTGATTAAACAGTGTTTAATAATTGTGCAGGAATATTTGTTAGCATCAACAACTTCTGTAAAAGAAAATGGAAGGATTAGAATAGAAAATAATGATGTAAAACAGGATCAAAATAAAGGTATGTGAAATAACTCATTATTAATGTAAAACAAAAACTGTGATATGTTAGAATTGCCATCCCACACCTACCACTGTGACATTTTGCAAAGAAAATTGAAGCTGATAAAATTTATTCCCTCCTTACCTGACCAATTTTATCTTAGTCCAGGTAAATACATATAAAACAACATATAAAATAGACTATATTTTAGTGAAATAACATATTAGATGGTTTAATAAAAACAAACTGAACTGAGAAGAGCACCCCTTGCAAGGTTTATATTAAAATTCAGCAACTCAAAAATACCAAAACCTAGCATGGATTTTATTCAGGAAACGTTCTTATTTTGTGCTTGATATCATAAACAAAACCTGCTGACAATATAGGGCATCAGGGGCCGGTTTCACGAAGCCTCATTAAGATAAAGGTCACCTTAAATTGAAGGATTTGTTTGAATTTCTCCCCCCCCCCCCTCAGTTTCACAAAGCCTCCTTCTTTAAAAGAGACCTTGAAAACTTCCTTCAATTTCAAGGAAGCTAAGGACCTACCATAAATTTAAGAAAGTGTCCTTCAAGGAATGTTTAATAACTTTAACGCATTTTTACCCCCTCCTTAAGTTTCAAGGAAGACCTTTGGAAAGGAGAGATAAATGAAGCTTTGTGAAACTGAATTTTAAGGTGGCCTTTCCAAAGGAATAAAAATGACCTTCCTTTACTAAAGGACGTCCCTTCCAAAGGAGGCTTGCGTGAAACCAGCCCCAGAACTTTGATAACAATGTAAATGTAATGTTTGTCAATAACCAGTTGATATGTACAAATAACCCAAACAGGCACTGGAGAAGAGAACATAAGTCTACTGGATATAGAACAGAAGGATGTTGCTAACAAGTCTGTGTCACAAAGTGAAATGATATATGGCATTACAGATGTCCCACAGATATTCACAAGTCTACTGCTAGGTCTACAGGTAAATATAACTGGTTTTATAAAGTTCCCTCTTTTGTTGTCACGGGTGTAGATAATCATAATATCTAAAATTTTATTCTGATTTTATAATTGCATAAAGCATTTTTTTCTGGTTCTGATTAAGCTGTATTCTTTTCTGTGGTATATTTTAACATTTTCTTTTAAAAAAGCAACATATGGAAAAACAGGTTCTGTTCTTGAATATTTGTTAGCCTCACTCACCAAAGGGGATATTGGGGTCCTATTTTCTATAAAGGTTAAGTCCACTTGGAGTTCCGTGTTCTTCAAAGCAGAGTTGTTTTTGGCAATATCCGCATGCATAACTCAAAAATTATTCATCAGATGTTGACTTTTCAGCACTACCTGTTGTCGAGGCTTTGTACATTCTCAGACAGCGTTTGTTTATTAATGAAAGAATTTGGCTGAGATTAAGACATACTTTATCATTTATACTATGGTTTTATAAAGGTAAAAATAACTCAACTTATTTCTGGAAATCTTTATATTTATTGCATTCAGTTGTAAGATTGTATCAACATTTTTACAGGATATATATTCTGGAGAGTCCTTGCTTCCCCATTTAAAGCTTCTTTTAAGTGGGGTAGTAGAGATTTGCATGTGCAAACAAGGTATATTCTCCCAACAGGAGTGTTAATACTTGTATATCCAAGAACAAACTGCAACTACAGGTCGTACAGTGGGTTTATATGCATGCAAGGTACAATGCAAGTAAATGGGAAGAACCTACAAAGCTAGCAAGGGGAAGGCACATGCCCAAGAGAAATAGATGCATTTGTAGCCAAGCTTGAAGCATGCAAAGAATAATGTGCATGCCAATTTTATTGCAGGATCTCCGTGACCTTCAAATTCTGTTATAAAATTTCATGAGTACCTTAAGTATCCCTTGCAAATTAGCCCATTTTCTCTGTACAATAAGATGTAAGAGAGGCTTCAATTTACATATGACTAAGCCAAAGTTAAATTTAAATTCATATGTGCCAACTAGGCAGTCATTATGAATATGATTTTACATGTGCTTAAATAAATCTTATGCATATATTTTGGTACAACCTTAATGTCACGGTTTCAGTCTAAAGTAGTGTAATATTACATTTACATTAATGCAAAGTAAATGATAATGTCATAGTTATTTATTCATTTTTATTTATACAACAGTTAACATAAATGCTCTGTAGCTGGGGTGGTATTTACTAACATTTTTAGTCTTAGTCCTATCTTATACACAATTATCAGTCATCAATATCTAACGATATTATAAATCAATTATCAAATTTAGTTACTAATTTACAAGTATATTGATTCTACATGAAGATTTAAGAGCTAAAATTGTGCTTACTGTAATAAAAATAAAACCAGGCATATGATTAAAATGATAAACTTCTAAAGTTAGGACTAAGACTAAGATAGGAATGTTAGTGAATACCGCCCCAGGTGTCTTACTATATTCCCAAGGGGTTGAGGCTGTTAAAATTTTCAAAAATGTTTATTTTAGGGCATTGCAAAAAATTATAATAAATTATGATAAGGCAATTTGATTCTGGGAATTTAGTGTTTGATAAAATGTTGATGGCCTTCGTGCATTCTTCCACTGATAGAGTCTGATGACATAACAACTTAACATAACATTAAATTCTCAAATTGTGGTGATGAAGAGACTTTCATGTTTTGTTGTGTCAAAGTGATTTGTGATATTCTGAAAACAAATTGTGTAATTTTTCGTCACTCTTATCATTAAAATTGGCCCAAAAATTCCATAGGCAAATTTAAATCCTGTAGCATTGCTATAAGGTATCCTATTTTTAATATGTATATTTCTTCTACCTTACTGATAGCACTTTGTGTTATTCTGTATGTTACTGTGTATCAAGTGAAGCTATACATTTGCAATAGCATCTCTCCATCCACAGTATCTTTTTGGTGTCCAGCTGTCATCATTTTGTTTCACAGGAGGTACAGCATTTGTTTCACTTTTTGTGGCATGTAATACTGATTAAAATAGACGGATAGATTTATTTTATTATAGTGACATGTGATGTTTTTACAGTGTGATAAGATAATAATTCGACATTTTGACTTTTTTTTTACCCAGCCCTACATGGGCTTATATGTCACTTTAAACACAAGTTGATAGTTAAGGTCACAGGTTCAGTCACATATAACAAATTACAAATTAATTGATATTTTGAAACTGAAAAATTAGTGTGATAACAATATTCTTCACGTTTAAGCCATGCTTTAACTAAGTAAATAGACAATGCCTTCTGATGATCATTTTTTATGTAGATAAATATTTCCAGTTCATTGAAAGTTGAAAACATGTTACATTTGTTTGTAATTTCTGTATAAAGTTCCTGTCTAATTTCATTGTAGGCAGGACAGACACACACAAAAATGAAATTCATTCTCAACCAAATTCTCTGAATAAATGACACATAGTTGTTCTTCATGACCTAGATACCATATGTGTATTACTGTTAATGTCAATCACAGGATTTAATCATCCAGTTTCAATATATGTACTGCAGTCCCCAAGAACCACACAATGAGGTTATATTATTTATTTACTAATCTATATACTACCATTGACTTTCCAATACATACAGTTATACATAACAATACATTGGGGATACCAACATTAATTTACAGTCCAAGATTACAGCAAGGTATCCCAGATTACATAAGCACCTTTTTAAGATTTTAGTACACCAATATGATAAAGTTAAGATATACATAAGAATTTACTATCATCAACCCAAAGTATAAACTTATCACATAACATACACTATACAACAATGAATGACATGTAAAAGATGTATGTAAATTTATTCACGTCAACATTACTTTACATTAGATTACTAAGGCTTTCCAATTACTGAACTTGGAAGAAAGTAATGATGAATTACTAAATTTTTGAATCCCAAGGCCAAAGAATGAGAGCAAGTAATTTTGAAAAAGTAATTACCCATGTTACTAAGTAAACTTTTAGATAAATGAACTTGTATATGTCAAAGTATAATGTATAATACTGAATACATACAAAGTAGAATAAATTCTATTATGTAAAAGATATGGCTAAGAACCCTTAAGAACACTAAAGACACATGAATAACATACTAAAATAAGTAAAACAGATTATAAGTTAAACAACACATTATCCGCACATTATACAGTATAGCACCAAACCATAATAAAAGAAATAAAAACTAGCCATTAAACAAGTTAAAAAGCTACTTCAATAACCATTACCAGCAGAAATTGCATCAAATCAGTTACGATGACACATCAGAAGGCAATTACTTACTACCAATTGCAACCAGAAAACCTAAGCGAAGTTCCCACACTACATCAGGCAAATTAAATCTTCAGCACAATAAAATTAACCACTATCAATTGCAACAGAAGCCAATTGCAGACTTTACATGATCAAACACTTGCAACTCATCAGCAATTGCAATAAAGAAGCTATTACAACATTTACCACTACCAATTGCAACAGAAACCAATTACAGACTTCACATGAGCAGACAATTACATATCATCAGCAATTGCAATGAACAAAGCCAGGAGAGGAGCACTTCACTGTTTATCAGCTTCTGGCTGACCAATCCAAACCGCAGCATACCAGAAGGAGACAGGAGCTGCCACTGCCTCCTCAGCTCTCCTGGCATGACTTGCTCAATCTAAGGCCCAGGATTTGCATTTTTTGGAACCTCACCATCATATCACCAAACAATCTGAAACTACAAAGAAACCTTTAAGATTTTGCCTAATTAAGGGAGGGAGGGTGGGAAAACATGTCTGTCATTCCCAAAACTGAAATTTGAACTGAAGGGGTTCCCTTGTCAGAATGTAGCTATTATGAATTGACCAATGGTCTTACAGTGACCATAGCAACGTAGCAAACCTTTAACCAAGCTACCTAGCCAGAGCTAAGGCTCCATTCTACAGAAAAGTAGCCAGGGCGGCTCAGTGGACTGAACCCCACAACACTATGGTGTAGTGGAGCACAGTCCCCAAGAACCACACAATGAGGTTATATTATTTATTTACTAATCTATATACTACCATTGACTTTCCAATACATACAGTTATACATAACAATACATTGGGGATACCAACATTAATTTACAGTCCAAGATTACAGCAAGGTATCCCAGATTACATAAGCACCTTTTTAAGATTTTAGTACACCAATATGATAAAGTTAAGATATACATAAGAATTTACTATCATCAACCCAAAGTATAAACTTATCACATAACATACACTATACAACAATGAATGACATGTAAAAGATGTATGTAAATTTATTCACGTCAACATTACTTTACATTAGATTACTAAGGCTTTCCAATTACTGAACTTGGAAGAAAGTAATGATGAATTACTAAATTTTTGAATCCCAAGGCCAAAGAATGAGAGCAAGTAATTTTGAAAAAGTAATTACCCATGTTACTAAGTAAACTTTTAGATAAATGAACTTGTATATGTCAAAGTATAATGTATAATACTGAATACATACAAAGTAGAATAAATTCTATTATGTAAAAGATATGGCTAAGAACCCTTAAGAACACTAAAGACACATGAATAACATACTAAAATAAGTAAAACAGATAAGTTAAACAACACATTATCCGCACATTATACAGTATAGCACCAAACCATAATAAAAGAAATAAAAACTAGCCATTAAACAAGTTAAAAAGCTACTTCAATAACCATTACCAGCAGAAATTGCATCAAATCAGTTACGATGACACATCAGAAGGCAATTACTTACTACCAATTGCAACCAGAAAACCTAAGCGAAGTTCCCACACTACATCAGGCAAATTAAATCTTCAGCACAATAAAATTAACCACTATCAATTGCAACAGAAGCCAATTGCAGACTTTACATGATCAAACACTTGCAACTCATCAGCAATTGCAATAAAGAAGCTATTACAACATTTACCACTACCAATTGCAACAGAAACCAATTACAGACTTCACATGAGCAGACAATTACATATCATCAGCAATTGCAATGAACAAAGCCAGGAGAGGAGCACTTCACTGTTTATCAGCTTCTGGCTGACCAATCCAAACCGCAGCATACCAGAAGGAGACAGGAGCTGCCACTGCCTCCTCAGCTCTCCTGGCATGACTTGCTCAATCTAAGGCCCAGGATTTGCATTTTTTGGAACCTCACCATCATATCACCAAACAATCTGAAACTACAAAGAAACCTTTAAGATTTTGCCTAATTAAGGGAGGGAGGGTGGGAAAACATGTCTGTCATTCCCAAAACTGAAATTTGAACTGAAGGGGTTCCCTTGTCAGAATGTAGCTATTATGAATTGACCAATGGTCTTACAGTGACCATAGCAACGTAGCAAACCTTTAACCAAGCTACCTAGCCAGAGCTAAGGCTCCATTCTACAGAAAAGTAGCCAGGGCGGCTCAGTGGACTGAACCCCACAACACTATGGTGTAGTGGAGCACAGTCCCCAAGAACCACACAATGAGGTTATATTATTTATTTACTAATCTATATACTACCATTGACTTTCCAATACATACAGTTATACATAACAATACATTGGGGATACCAACATTAATTTACAGTCCAAGATTACAGCAAGGTATCCCAGATTACATAAGCACCTTTTTAAGATTTTAGTACACCAATATGATAAAGTTAAGATATACATAAGAATTTACTATCATCAACCCAAAGTATAAACTTATCACATAACATACACTATACAACAATGAATGACATGTAAAAGATGTATGTAAATTTATTCACGTCAACATTACTTTACATTAGATTACTAAGGCTTTCCAATTACTGAACTTGGAAGAAAGTAATGATGAATTACTAAATTTTTGAATCCCAAGGCCAAAGAATGAGAGCAAGTAATTTTGAAAAAGTAATTACCCATGTTACTAAGTAAACTTTTAGATAAATGAACTTGTATATGTCAAAGTATAATGTATAATACTGAATACATACAAAGTAGAATAAATTCTATTATGTAAAAGATATGGCTAAGAACCCCAAACCCCACTATGTAGAAGTAGAGGAAGAGAGTGTAGACTGAAAAGCAAGAGCAACTGCCGATGAGGTACTGGAATCTTGAATGAGGTACCTCCAGACACTGTCTGAGGTCCAGGTACCATGGGATTTAATATCCTGTAACCTGACATGTTTATTAAAGACATAAGAAGCTCCAGACCTACGAAAGCTATGAAAGGTTAAGGAGGAGGAACCCAGACCTAATTTTTTGAGGACTAATTTAAAGTGATATCTAACTTTTGAATCAGTTAAGACAGACCATTTACTATGATTTTTTATTTGGAACAAAGGGGAGTTGTTCCCGGAGGGAATCAGAGATAGAAGCACTCTTAAAGCCATGATGGGACAAAGAGGTGAATGCTGTAAAAAAGGTAAGTCAATGATTTTGACTCTATCACGAGTTTGAATGGTTTTTGACCATTTTATGATGATCTTACCTGAGGACTTACCTAAAATAACATCCCCTCTGGCCAAGTGGCGAGAGGGATCAAATTGGGTACTGGCATGTGGAACTATATTAGATAAACGTAAGAAACTGTAAAAAGCAAGCAAATATATAGCTTTAAAAATTTGTCCCATATACATTGAATCACAGACTTGAGTAATTTTTTGTAATAACGAAATATCAATTATGGAAGGCATGGAAACAGAAATGGGTCTGTTCATCTGAACAGATTTGATGAATAATTTAATTTTTGGAGAATCAAACATTGCCAGGGGAAGGCCATAAAGGCCAAACATGGCTTTCACAGCGGATACATGATTGGCCACTGATGAATAGGATGCTCCATTTCCTGTTAGAAATTCCATGAAGGCCAAAATGACTTCAGAAGTAACTTGCTGAAATGCAATATTTAAAAACACACAAAACCCTACAAATAAGGAAAACATTGAGTCATAATTTCTTTGGGTGTTGGGTCTGAAGCCAGATTTTGCTCTGTGGAAGGCCCTGGAGCTAAGGGAAGCTGCAACAGGATGAAGACCTGAAAGTAAATCATATGGTCCAGTCAATACGCAACATGTCAAGATGTACAGGAACCCATTGAGGGCTTGCTATGTACTGTTTTAATTTTACCATATTGTCAGTAACGGTGGGCCATCTTGACAGTAAGTCTGCTACTGTGTTCTGAATACCTGGGAGGTGAATTACTGTTACTTCTATATCAAAGACTGAGGCTAGCATCTGTATGTTCCTAGCGTATGCTGCTAGGACCGGATCTCTGGTCCTACCAGTCTTTAACACAGTAACCACTGCTTGGTTATCACATTCGAATCTGACCCTTCGACCAGCCCAATACTTGGCCCAAATTCTAAGTGCAAGATAAACATTTAGCATTTCTAATTGAACTATGCCAAGATTGTCCATGCCTAGTGGTATTTGCAAACTATATACACAGTTATTCCATCTACCCCCTAGCCCTTGTAGAGAGGCATCCACTTGTACAATGCCTTGTAGCAATTGATGATTATACAGACACACGCCATTGAAATGAGGTAAAAAATTTTTGAACCAAGTTAAGTCTTTGTAAAACTCTTCATTTAGTTCAACAATATCTGCATTTTTTGCATTTCTGAGATTTTGTAGCATCCTGTTAAGAAAAGATCTCGAACTTTTTACACATTTTGTGATATGCATAAGTGAACCTAACAATGACTGAAGGTCCCGCTTTCGAACCCGACTTCTGTTTTCCCATGCAGTACACATGTGCATAATTTTTTGTAATTTTTCTGGTGGTACAGCAATGGTGCCTTGTACTGTATCTATTTGGACGCCAAGGCAAGTGACTAACGTACTTGGAGGGACCAATTTCTTCTTGCTGATAGTGAGGCCTAATTCTTGGAGGAGATCACACAAGTATTGAAAGCTATCATAAACAGTACTGGGCAGTCCAAAACCAATCAGATCATCTATATAATTTATGATATCATAATTTTGTTTGTTCATAATGAATCTAACTGCATCGCTGGTTCTCTGAAAAATTTTACTTCCATGTTTGAATCCGAAGGGCAGGCAAGAATCAAAGTAAAACCCATCCCAATTTAGACCCAATTTTTGATAATCTGAAGGATCCATTTTTATATGCCTGAAGGCACGACTTATATCCACCTTGTATAGGAGACAACCCCGTCCAAGTCTTGTGATCTGACTAGTAATATCATCAATAGAGGGAAAAGTTAACATAAATTTAGTACCCATGTAATGGTCAGAATCCACAAAATCATTCACTGAATTCCCCTTGGGCCAACTTAGGTCCACTATGACCCGTCTGTTCTCGGAATCTGGCTTTTCCCTGGTGAGAAAGGGACTACAATGCAAATTTTTAAAAGGTTTTTCAGTAAAAGGGCCATGCATTGCATTAAAACTTCTTTCTTCCTGTAAATAAGTGTCTACATGGGAAGGGAACAGGGTGGCCGACTTATGATTTGACCAATCACAAGTTAAGTCAGCATTTGGTTGAACATCTAGCGGAAATCCAAATTTTATATACTGAACTAACTGCCAGTCCCAATAGTTCTGCAAATGTTTTTCCCAGGCCTGTGAATTCAATTGACTTTCCAATAATAAGCGTTCTTTTTGAAAGTTATACACACCAGAAGCACTTATTTGACGATGGGCCTCAATGGGGGACTGTATTTTCCCATTTTCTTCCCAATTTTTAACTCCCACCAGGGGACTGAGAGGTATAAAGCCAAAAAGGAATTTATTTTGAGCTTTCCAGTTCTGAAAGTCTGGGACAGAAGCCGCTTCTCGCAATTGTTCTTGTTTAGCAAGTTTGCAATCCCATAATGGGACTTTTTCACAAAAATCTGGGATATATTGGTCTACAACTGGGGACGGTATCTCCCGACTACTGCACGGTTCCGTGTCAACATTGGTGGCATTTTTAGTGACTACACCGTTATTTGCAGCAGGAAAACTGTGGGAATGATCCGGTTCACAGTGTTTATTTGTTCCTGTGTCATTTAACATGTCAACAACCACTCCATTATTAACTGCAATATCATGAACTGCGACAGACTTACCTTCAGATTCTGAAATAAAATTTATTTTCTCATCTGTATGTTTACCAAGTACTGAAGTGGAATTAACACGTACTTTCCGCGACTTTTCCACCTTGTTTTCCACATGACTGTGTATACTGTCACTCGAATCAATGTGAGAATCAATATCAGTGTCAAGGGCGTCAAATTGGTTTTTTACAGGAACACTATAACACCTATCTTGAACAACATGACACAATTGTTTGGGTGAACTATTCGTTTTAGCCCTACTAATATTAGCAACACTATTTACACCATCACTTGTACCTGTTTGTGATACATTTCTGCGAATATTTTTATTTGCCTGACGTTTATTTACAAATCTAAATTTGCTGTTATATATAACTCTAGTAGTAACAATTTTTTCATCACAATTTTTTGGCACTGCACTATTGCAGTGCCCTACTCGTTTTTTGGCTTTTTTTCTGATTTTTTACAGTCTTTTGCTGCATGGAAACCTTGACAATGTGTACATACATGTCTATACTTCCTACCCGCACTGATATGGTCTTTTGCATGGCTGCAAGTGCCAATTTGGAAAAATTTACAAATAAACCCCAACTCTTTGAAATTTTTTTGTGATTTATTGTTTGTCCCATTAGTACTGGAAGAGGTGATATTTTTTTGAGCATGAGCTCTACGGACCCTGTCCAACCCTTGTGTGTCCTTCCATGTCAGTTTGCCATCTTCCATGCGGCACAATGCCACAGCATGGGCAGCTTTGGCGGATGCCCAAGAAAAATCTTGGGCATCCTCCATTAAGTCAGCTAAATATTCAAGCATACTATTTTTAACCTCCATATCCGATTCATCTTGGGCAATACGAGCAAACCCCGACACCCATTGAAACACATTTAATTGATCATAAGAAGGCCTAGATCTTGTAGAACCTGACAGAACTTGATTTTGTGGCCATGGAATTTTAAATTTAACTGTAACTTCATCATTGACAGATCTTTGAGATTTAAATTTACCTTGTAAGTCTCTATCATTGATCTTTTTCAGCTCATCCATCCTTTCTTTCACCTTCTTTTGCAGCTTGGGATCTTCTTTAATGAATTTCTTGGATGGCATCACCATTTCTGCATCCGAGGAGTCGTCATCACTGCTGGAAGATTGAGGTACTGCAGGTACTTTCTTCTTGAGATGTTTGGCTTTACTGTGATGTTCATCAGGAGTGAAGGCATCCTGCAACTTCTTCTCAGTAGATGACAGCCTCTTCTCCATAGAATTCATTTGAGAACTTAAATTTTTCATTTCCTTTAACAATAAAGCGTTCGTATCACTAGTACCAACACTGGAAGTACTCGCAGTAGGTTCCACACTGTCAATACTCGAGTTGCTAGTGTCCAGGTCGCTGTGGCCCTTGGGCGGACCGACCACCACTGTACATTTTTGTCCAACTGGTCGCTGATGTTTTGTGTCACATTTATGGCAATGGAAGTACTTTTGCCTCCCCATTTCAATTTTTTATAATGAATAGGTTTAAGTCAATGTTAATACTCTGAAAACATAAAGAAGCACCTCGTGCTTAGACTTTGTCAGACAAAGTTAGACCTATCGCTTATAATCTCGACGGTTAAAAAAGGCATAAAGCACAAGAAAGCATAGGTTAGACCGTCCCTCAGTATTATAAGCAACAAGCATAAGGTTGTCTATCAAAGTCGCCAGGTAGAACAGCAAGAGTAATGATTAAAACAGTTCAAATAAAAACAATAAAATCCATGTTGGAGTTCAAGTTTTTAACACAACATAAAACATGTCTGTCATTCCCAAAACTGAAATTTGAACTGAAGGGGTTCCCTTGTCAGAATGTAGCTATTATGAATTGACCAATGGTCTTACAGTGACCATAGCAACGTAGCAAACCTTTAACCAAGCTACCTAGCCAGAGCTAAGGCTCCATTCTACAGAAAAGTAGCCAGGGCGGCTCAGTGGACTGAACCCCACAACACTATGGTGTAGTGGAGCATAATATGATGACATTCTTACACACACATATATATATATATAAATTCTTTCACGCCTTTTTCAAACAATTTTTGTTTTATAATTTTATTATATTTCAGCACTTCCTTGCAATGTTTTTTTCAAATCTTGGAATATCTGTTATCATAAGCACTGCTTTATGTATGGCTGAAGACCCGGTTGTCAGAATAGAAATTTTTGGTGTGATATTCTTTACCAGTGGTCTCTGTTCTATAATCCAGGTTTTACTTGGAGTGAGGTAAAGTAATTCTTTTTGTGCATTTATAATTGATCAACTTCCCAGTTGACATATATGAAAAAATATATCACAAATACAACGTAAATATTAGGTTTTTTTTAATGCCAAGATATGTATATGCTACAGTGAATATGGGTATTCTTTGAAGTCTTCAAGGAATATACAGATGCCCTGTTTTTTGATAACCAAGATATACATATATTCCCTTTATAAAACAGGTTAAGAATACAAATTTTCAAGGTCTCAGATCAATAAAATGAGGTAATAAATGTATGTAAAGGCTTTATGTGGTTTTCGTTACAGTAAAAACGAAAAAAATATAAAACTTTTATTAATTATGTATTATTACCCATTGCAATAGGAAAACGCACAAATACCCAATAAATCATTACAGCTTACCTAAAGATAGTCACATTATTTATCTACATCAGGTTCAGCTCAACAGTAGAAGTCTTGATTTTGCTGCAGCTTCAATGTTTTGAAACTTTGTAGATGTTAGTTTTTTTAAAATTACAATGCATTCTGAGTAACCATGTCAGGATAATTACTGCAAACATTTAAGTTCATTTAAAATATATATATATATATAATTTTCAGGATAATGGATTGTTTTACATTTCAATAAGTCTCTTTTTAAAGTTTCTGATTCAGATAATTACTTTTGCATGACATTTAAAAAAAAAGATAAGTTGTCTAATATGGAACACAGGAATTTTCATGGAAGGACTAGGATCTTTTGTGGCTGGAGTAATAGGTAATGGAGTTGGAACCACATCATACAGTCAAAATGTTGGATTAGTTAGTCTGACAAAGGTAATATTGATTTACACATACATATCAGTTTTGTTGATGTTATTGTTGTATGTTTGTTTTTCTCTTGCAAATACATTTATATATTTTTTTCTCTTTCTAGAACCATTAAACAATTAGGAAGCAAACCCTTATTTTAATTCACTAACGCACAAGAAATTATGGACTACATGATAGACACATATATGGAATATATATACATCAAATCTGATTTCTGTCTCCTACAATTTTCTTTGCATTTGTATGGGTATTATGAGACCATAAATTGCAGCTATACGCTAAAATAGGTCAGAATTGTGTGCAAGTTTTGAAATTTATTTCTTTGAGCTAGCATCCACACTATTTATTTGGAATATTTAGATGTACCGCATGATTGTTCAAAAATATCATTGTTCCGACAAAATTTTGTACTTCAATAAATTTCCCAAGATGAAAATAGTTTGATTTGTGCTTTGAATATCACATAGCAATCTCAGGTCAAACAGAGATGAAGAATAAAAGTGTACAAATGTACCATATTATTTTCAATTGTAAAATATTTTGCTGTTTTGGGGATTAAGTTTCAACTTATTTAGTGATAGGCAAGAACTTGTTTAATCTTTCAACACCTCAGTCACATTTTATAGGTGAGATATATGTAGAACTCTGTACCACCAGCAAATAAGTAAACGTCATCATGAACTTACTGAAGCTAAAAATAGTGTGGGACATAAGACTGGATATTTGCCTAAATAGAAATAGAATTTGACTCAGTGCTGTGAATTTCTCATTTTATTTTTAGAGGATTACTGAGGGAACCAAAGGCCAGTTGGCCTCCAAATACCTAAATATTAGTGCTTAGTTTTTTCATTTTCATTTATGTACACACCTGTTTGTCAATGGTTTATTATTTCAAAGGAACATGTCCACAAATATAAGACCATATGCATCACACAACTGCTTGCATTTTTATTGTAACAGAATAACTGATTATTATAGTTCTCATATATTAATGCTAGCTGCTACAATTAGTTAGCTATTCATGTTTTATAAAAATTTTAAAATTTAATTACATTGAGCATCACATGTAAAGTTATTAAAATATCATAGCTACAAACATGTCCACATGTATATAAAGGCAGTGTTATATCATTTTAGAACTTTTCCTACACAAGTGTGTGGAATATCATAACCAGTTTTCAAACTGTAATAAAATAATTAAAACACAAGGCTCCTAATGCCGAGGACAACTTCACATTAATTATCGAGCATCTTTTATACACATCTCATAATGCTTGTCATTTAGTTTTGAATTTATATGTTATAAATGAAGGCAGGTGAATTCTTCAAAGTGCTAATATATCTTTATGAGAATTGAATTGTTATGTTAAAATCTTCAACTATACGTTGAATCCATTTACCATCAAATCATCCAATCACTGCTCATCATAGCATGATTTGACCTTAGCCAGATGAAACCAATGTAGAATAAATATATATACATATTAACATAACTTTTTTTTCATCAGTAATTGAAAATATCAAACCTCTGATATATTTCCCAGGTAGCAAGCAGAGCTGTTTCATTTTATGCTGCAGGGATAATGATTTGTGTGGCAATATTCAACAAATTTGGAGTAGTATTTGTGACAATTCCCTTGCCTGTTATTGGAGCTGCATTTTTCCTTTTGTTTGGTCTGTACTTAATTTAATGGAAGATTTATTACCTCTGCCAAGGAGGTTACATTTTTGCCTGGATTTGTTTGTGGGTTTTTGAGTGTGTGAGTCTGTTTGTGCATTTGTTTATGAACAAGATAACTCAAAATTTATGGATGGATTTTGATGAAATTTTCAGGATAAAAGGAAGAAATGATTCAATTTTGGGAGTGATCTGGATCACTATCTGGACCTTTTGGATCCATGAAATGTAATTTTAAGGATAGATAACTCAAAAAGGTATGGACGGATTTTGATGAAATTTTAAGGATATGTGCTCCCTTGGCGGAGGTCTGCGCTCTCCGAGTGCTCTTGTTTCTATTGTGTTCAAAACGAACATAATGTTACTCTATGATATTGTTAAATTAGAGATGTATTAAATTAGAAATGTAATGTAAGAGTATGTTAATTGTTTTATTTTCACACAGGAATGGTTATTGCTATTGGACTATCAAATCTTCAATTTGTCGATTTGAATTCTTCAAGAAATCAGTTTGTTCTTGCTATTTCTTTGTTCATGGGTATAACAGTAGCTGAGTGGACACAGATGCATCAAGACAACATAAAAACAGGTAGGTACTATAGGCTTTACTATACAGTTTTCATTTTAAAATGTGTAAACAAAATACATGAACATTAAATACTTTTTCAGGAATACCCACTACAAAGTTACATAATAGTTACATACATGAATATATGAAGAATAACTTACTTTAACAGTTTTATAATATATTTATTGTATTACATTAATTTATAATTTACATTTAACCATAATTTTGTCACAATATATGAACTTTTTATGTTGTTCTTCAATTTTATAATTACACCAACAAGTTGTTTATTTTCATTCTTGTATTTCTTTACATCTCAGCTAATAGATAAATGTTTATTAAAAACTGTAAATGAAGATGATAGTGTACTTTGAGCGTGATGCAAATAAATAAATAAATACATTTATTATCCAGAAAAACAATTAATTTGGACTAATTATATGACCATATCTGACCAATTAATGTATCAATAACATAAACGGCAGCAAACAATGACATGAATTTATGGTTTTTAAACATTTTCTTATAAATACAAGGCCTAAAACGTGATATTTTTAACTAACTACATGTGTTATGAAGACATACTTTTAATGCAATACAATGTGAGGCAAATAATGAGATAAAACTAATGAACCAAAAATTGGTTAATATTTTCAATGTTACATCCTTTTTGTGGCTACAATGCTCATACAGAAATAAATTATAATTCATAAATTGCTTGTATTTATACTTTGTTTTTATTTTCTGTAGGGATAGGAATGATAGATGACTTACTCATTATTTTACTCAGTACAAGCATGTTTGTGGGAGGTGTTATAGCTCTTTTATTTGACAACACTTTGCCAGGTACAGATATATTTTCTTTAAATATAGATCCTTGCAAATTCTGTTTTCAAAAAAAAGTTTGTTAAATAACTGTACTTTCTTTTGCATTCTATTATAGGAATATATCACTCAAAAACCGTCCAAATGCAGAATTTTAGCACGGGTGGCGTTCTCAACGCACGAAGGTGAAGCCTGAGTGCTTTGACAGTGCCACCCGTGCTAAAATTCTGCGTTTGGACGGTTTTTGAGTGATATATTCCTATTCTAACATGACTGTTTAAAATAAAATACCTAAAACACTTGTAAGATTAACAAAAATTATCGAAGTGACCACAATAGGGCGCCGCCATGTTGGCTGTTCCATCAATTGAACAGGGATGCTTTTTTTTCTCCTAAAATATAATATAATAAATTTTTTCTGTTTATTTTCTTTTACATTTGAAAGAATTGTTATTTTAAAAGAAATGATCCTTTTTACAAACATTTTACACAGTAACTAATGTAAATAACAAAACCGGAAACATTTCCTTCTGTTTATTTGAAATGCATCCGGAAGATGATGCAACAGCCTTCATGTTGATTCAGAATTTTCGACGGTTGAGGAATCGCTCTCGACCAATCAGAATGATGGACACATCCATGTCATGTTAAAATCTTAATTTTGCTATTTCTAATTCAGAAACTGCTAAGTTACTTCTTGAGATTTTTCTTTGAAAACATACAATTACCTCTGTGAGCAATGTCTCTATAGTCTAACTTTGAAGCTTTAACTGGTGAGAAAAAAATTGAAACATTGTTCTTACAGGTTTATCAAATACTTTATTTGTGTATCTTATCAAAAAGTATGAATAAAGTGTGAACTCTAGACTAGTCACAAACTTTCAGATTTACATGTTCTTCATGTGACATTCTATTTATTTAGGCTGCAAGAGCAACTATGCAAAATCTGGGAGTCAGGAAATGAATGCAGAGTCAACAGCTTCAGAAGCTAAATATAGTGATTTCATGAAGGTGTATGACCTGCCTGTGTGGACAAGAAGAGTGTCCAAGTTAAAGATTTTTAAATGTTTACCTATATGTCCTGTCCATGAAAAGAATAAAGACAGACTATAAACATAAAAATAATATGAATATGTTCCTAATGGGTGAAGTTATTTAATCAATAACCAAATTATTTAATTAATTAATTGTTCGTGATTGTGAAGGAATATACAAAAAAGTACTGTGGCATTTTACATCAATATCAGATCTGTATATCAATATTATTATATCAATATATGTATGTGTTTATTTTGTTTATTTGGGGTTTAACGTCGCTTTCAACACTGTACAGGTCATATCACGACGGGTAGTTGGAAGGGCAGAGGAAACCAGTACATAGAGTTCGCTAGGGTAATATATGTATGTGTGGCGTGTCTCCGTTAGGGAAGTACTGTTTTTGAAAATTGGTTACCATTATTCCAAAAATTCATTATACTCACTCTACGTCTGCCTCAGTGCTATTGTTGAAAGAATAAATAAAATTACCTCTTTAAACTCCCCCTTTTGATATAATTGTTTGATAATTACATATGCAAACTGTCCATTTTATCATTTCATCCCCTTTTATCGCTCACATTTCCCCATTATTGGGACCATCACTCTCACAATTCACACTCACTAACCACTCTAATCCCCATATTTTATGGCCAGTTTCTAACTTTCAACCCCACCAAGATCTCAAATATGATATTCCTATGTTTTTTACTGGCAATCCAACCAGTCACTGCTGCATATCAGCACCACAGTAACTCAGGCATTCAGTGTCCTGATGTTGTCAGTTTCTACCCCTTCAAACCCCCCAACACCACTTTTTGTCTACATTTTATCATCAAATCCTCAATGTCAATTCCATCATCCCTACCACCTTTCCGTCTTTTCATCCTACTCCTGCTTGCTGGTGACATAAACCCAAACCCAAGACCACTCAGGTGTCCAAAGGTCACCTATGGAAATATTAGGTCAATACCCAACAAATATTCTGCCATTGCAAAATTTATTTCTGATAATGACACTGATCTCTTCTCCATGTCCAAGACTTGGATTAGATTTGACAAGTGCAAATCTTTCCCAAATCACCCCACCAGGCTGCAATCTCTATCAACAGCCATGAGAGGTCTGTTGTGGTGGAGGATAGGGCTTTTTCATCAAACATGGCTTGGATCCTTCGTTGTTCAAACAAAGACCTGCACTACCTTTAAAAATTTCATCATCAAGATATCCCTTCACAAAGACTCCTTCTACTTTCTGAATATACATAGACCACCGTCCTCCAGTACCACATCCTTTTTTGAACAGTTTTAGTCACTTCTGGAGGATATTCATCACACCACAGAAAGTCTGGTAATCTGGTAACTTCAATTTTCACCTTGCAACAGCATGTTCAAATTCAAAAACCTTTCATTCATTCATTGATTCATTTGATTGAATTCAGAAAGTTAACTTCCCAACTCACATTCATGGACATACACTTGACCTAGTTTTAACCAAATTCAACAATGACAATATTTCCAATGTCCATACCACTTTCCAACCATTTTTCAATGGTCTAAATCTCTCAACCCCCATATCCCAAACTAATGCTACTGTTACCTTTCATAAATACCATAAATTGATACAGGGAAATTAAAAACACATCTTCTCAATTCTGAACTACTTAATAATCCATCCAAGGAAGACGGCACTCTCAATGAACAATATCACACAACTTTGTCTACCCTTATCGACAAACATGCACCACCACATACCAAACATACCAAGGCGTAGTGCATCCCAGGATGGGTTAACGAAACGGTAAATGCGGCAAAAGAGACCAAGCATTTGTTTGAATGTATTTGGCCCCGAAATAAATCTACCTTCAATAGATCTCAATACATGCAAAAAGTCCACCAGTACAATGAAATCTGCATGCAGGCTACATCTGAATTCCTTAAAGCAAAAATTAGGACACTTACCTTGTTCAAGAGAGGCATTGATTATTGAAGTGATGGGGTTGATGAGCATATCCAGATATTCAAGAAAAGTGGGCCAAGGGTCAAGGGAACATGATTTAGTTGGAGAGTCTTTTATGATTTTGGTAACTTGATCTTCAGCTACAGTAGAGAAAAAGGCAAACATGGGTGGAGGAGAGTATGGGGTGATGTGTTGGAAATTCAGTTAAATAGAGAAAGTCGATTGTATTTTGTCAATTTTTTCTGTAAAGAACTCCACAAATCTGTCAGCCAAAAGCTGAGGGGGATTTATCGATGGGAGGATCTTTGCTGGGATTCTATGTAACACATCACCCAGGACTCGCCATAATTTTTGTGGATTGTGGTAATTGTCCCGAATTTTTGCTTTAATGTGT
Source organism: Sabellastarte sp. h YS-2021 (assembly GCA_964017235.1). Taxonomy (NCBI): domain Eukaryota; kingdom Metazoa; phylum Annelida; class Polychaeta; order Sabellida; family Sabellidae; genus Sabellastarte; species Sabellastarte sp. h YS-2021. The sequence goes on from OZ024936.1 coordinate 93,633,659, forward strand.
CACATACCTGTTTTTAAGCAGACCCATGTAACCCTAATCCTCAAAAATCATACTTAGACAAAGTAGTTTTCAAAAATTACAGGCCTGTCTCCAATGTAAACTTTATTTCAAAGGTGCTTGAAAGGGTAGTAGCAGCCCTGCTACAAATTCACCTTGATGAAGCTGGCCTGATGACTGCCTTCCTTTGGGCTTATAGACAACACCATTTTACGGAAAGTGCCCTGCTTAATATTCACAATGATATTCTTCTCAGTATGGACAAAGGGTCAGTTACAGCCCTTACCCTTCTAGATCTCTCCTCCCAGTTCGATACCATTGACCACACCATTCTCCTGGACAGACTTAATGGTTACTATGGAATCAGTGAACTGACACTTGGCTGGTTCAAATCATACCTGTTGGGAAGTAGGCAGCACACTCTCACATCCTGTTGGCCTCCAGTATGGGGTCCCCCAGGGCTCTGTCCTTGGTCCAATTATTTTTTCTCTCAACACTAACCCAATCAGCTCAATCATTCACTCTCAGAGTAGTATTAAGTACCATTTCTACGCCAATGACACCCAATTATATATTGCACTCTCTCCAGCAAATTTCTCTCACTCTATACAAAAACTAAAGAATTGCATAAACAACATTCAAAATTTCATGTTCACAAATAAATTAAAACTCAACCCTGACAAAACCGAGTTCATTTTGATAGGTTCAAAAAACAACCATAAACAACTTCTTCCTGACTTTTCAGTCAATATTCTTGGTAATCAGGTCTCACCAGCACAAAGTGTCAAGAACTTCAGAGTGGTGTTTGATTCCAATTTCACCTTCTGTGATCATGTGTCACAGGTCATAAAATGCACTATAGTTCATGCGAGAGATCTCTACATAATTCGCCCCCTTCTAGCCCTTAAAACGTCAGTTCTTCAAGCAAATGCTTTGGTGATCAGCAAATTGGACTACTGCAATTCCCTGTTCTTAAGACTCACTGATTTTGAGTTAAGGAGATTACAGCTAGTGCAAAACTCACTCTGAAGGGTTGTCACCCATTCCTCAAAATTTTCTTACATCACCTCTCAACGGAAAAACTCCATTGGCTTCCAGTCAGGTACAGGGTACAATTCAGAATAGGCCTTATTACATACAAAATCCTCAACCAAGGTCAACCTGTTTACCTAAGAGAATTAATTCATCCCTACACTTCTTCCAGAAATACTAGGCGTAGCACCCCTATGCTCAAGTTCCTTCATACCCCCACTTTTGACTGTAGAGTTCATAAATCAATTAAATACTTCTCTAATTCTTTTAGTCACTACACCCCAGTTCTTTGGAACTCTTTTCCCTTACAAATAACAAACAGTCCCTCTGTCCAAAACCCAACTTAGTCTCCTTCCCTCTCGGTCTCAGCTACAACTCTGAAATACTGACCTTGAATGCCCTCGACTCTCCTTATTAAAAATGATTTTTGTTAACTAACGCACTGATTTCCCCTTAGTGTGGAAGATATTGTGCCTGCAAAGCAATTGATTAGATTAGATTGTTAATAAGTCTTGATTACATGTCTTGTGTTATATTCCCAACAAACAGTCTGATTAGTTTATTTTTATTAATCTAAAGTGCATATAAAAATGAATATAGCATACTTTGGTTACAATTCATCAACATAGCTTTGCACAAGTTATGCATTAAATTTTAACAGAATTTAAAATTATTAGCAATTTTTAAAACAACAATAATAATAAACAAATAAGTCAAAGAAGGGATATTCAAGCTTTCAGACTATTATTTGTTTTAAATTTCCTCTTCTTTTGTTGAAAATATTTATATATTTGAATTGCTTTCATTAAGATGTTCTGCTCATTTCAGGTGGTCAAAAAGTGTACATTTGTTAGGATTAAACTATAGACAAGTATTTCTCAGGTAATTGATAATGCCAAAGAATTATAAATTAATTCAAAATCACTTCCTTAATTACTCATATTTTTCTCTTGTAAATATCAACAAAATAAATAGAATTTATAATGATCACTCAAAGTTCAAGCTTTATGTTGCCCTTCAATACTCCGGTCAAAAATAAGAACACCTGGGGCCGGTTTCATGAAAAGTCTCAAATTGAGCCAGACTCAAGGCTGAGTCAGGGTCTCAAATCTGAGACTTTTGTCTCGGCTGAGTTCTTGGCTCAAATGGATTTCACAAAGGGTGGATCAGCTGAGACCAGTCTCAAGTTATGGTCTCAACTTTTTAATCTCATTTCATATATTTAGTGGGCTTATTTTTAGTTTAAAAAGTTATATTTCATGATTATTATCATTTGAAATATCTTTAATACTCATAATACAAAGAAATTATATGCTAATTTATTATTCTAAGTGATCCATAAGATTGAGACTCAACTGAGGTTGAGTCTGGCTTTGAGTCCACCCTTGAGGTCTGTCACTTGATAATAGCCTATAAAGCATGTCAAATCTATTGACTTTTGTTATTAGTAAATATTGAATATGTGGCTGTAATTACAAAATAAAATGAAAATAGAAGATTTCAAGATTTATCAATTTCATTTTGGAACAAATTGTATCGCTTTATGTATGTGTTTTTTGGCATCAAAGCTTGGACTCAAATTTGAGACACCTCCTTCATGGGCTCAAATTTGAGTCTGTGACTGAGCCAGGTCTCAAGTTGAGCTTGTTTGTGAAATGCATTGAGTCTGAGTTCACAGACTCAGCAAAATATTTCCAAAATTTAAGACAAAGTCTCAACTTTTGAGTCTGATTCAAGGCTTAAGTCTGTTCATGAAATCGGCCCCTGTTTTCTGATCTTCCCCTATACTAATATTTCATTCTTTGATCTCGCCTTTACACTCCCAAATTAGAATTTCCCTCTTTTGTATTACTAAACTCCCTCTTATATTATATTACAACTCTTCTTTCATTCGACAATATTCTCTTACATCATACTTTGGTAATATGGTTCTCAAAGTAAAAACAACAGTACATTCTAACTAACTGTCATGGCAAACCTTTTGGATATCAATTTAATTTATTTTTATTTATTTATTTATAACAATTGTGCTCTTGGCACATAGATATATTTACATATACATACAGATATAAATACATGCATAAAAACAGATAAACGAATAAATGACAACAAATTTTAAAATATAAAAATTTTTAACAGTTGATAATAGTACATATTTTGCATGTAAGAAGTCAAACAGTAATATGACCCTTTCAAACTTTTGTCACCTCTGTGGGTTCGAGTCCCACAAGTGGCAATTCTGAGGACCTGTCCCAATATGACCCTGGCTGTTGAACGGGACGTAAAACCCCAACTTTGACCTTTGACCTTTCAAACTTTTGTATGCAACTCATGAAGTACTGCAGTGTTTTTTTCAGTCTTTTTCATGATTTTTGGAAGAATTTATACTATAAAAGATGATGACTTAATGTGAAAAAATTGTTTATATGTATTTATTTTCAGAATCTTTAGCAACAAAGTGTTAAAGGAGGTTTTTGGTCCTAGGAGGGGATAAATGACAGTCTTTTTTGTGATGTTATAATGTACAATGTTGTGAAGCTCTAATTGGCAAAAATATTAAACAGTGTGTCCTACATGTCACAGGCTGTATTGAAACCCCAAATGTGAGAGTTTCCTAAGTCAAAGTCCTAATTAAAAACATTAATGTACATTTTTAACTGCCTGTAGTCAGAGTATTCTATTAGCACTAAACCTAAACTCAGATACTTATCTCATCCCTGGATGTACAAAAATGATACTTTCTGATTTTCATGGGTTTTTTTTAAATAAGAGGTGCCAAAAATTTTAATGATAAATTTTTTTCATGGTCAAATAAATAATCCATTTGTTTTAGGGATTATGGATATATATGATTAGTTGATTTTAAAACTTTCTTGGGAAAGAATTTGTAACAGTCTTGAACCAAAAGATAGAGTAATGGCCCAGTGAGGGGCCTGCCAGGGTAGTTACTTGCAACGTTAATCTTGTTTCTACCTTTGGAGGCGACAGCCTCAGTGCCACTCTTGGCCTGTGGTCATCCAAATAGAAATCAGGACAATTGCCACACTGGCTTCAGTTTGTTTATTTACTTGGCTTTTGACGTCATTTTCATCACCTTAAAGGTCATATCCCCACTGCTAGCTTTATGGGCAGAGAAAACTAGTACATACAGCTGCACAAGGTTCAGTACTATATACTGCCGATCATAAGAAACTATCAACTTTCCCACATAAGCCCCGGCTTCAGCTTGAATCTGGGATCACATTCAAACTGGACGCTATTGCGAATACATTGAAAAATGAAAATAACTTTATTTTTTGTTGGATATTATACGTAACAAAATATTCCATCTGAGAAGAAGAAGTTACCTAAGAATCAGTAGAACCTCGATTATCCGGCCTTCTATTATCCGAATCTCCGGATTAACTGAACCGAAATTGTGTCTCCCTACTGGCAGTACATATAATGCAGCGTGTAGCAAGAGTGATAATACAGGATTTTATACAGTCTCGGAAGCAATCAATTGTAGTGCTTTATAGAACGTACCATTCATAGTAACGCCCAACTTTTTTATCTTTATCACCACTGTTACAATAGGGGAGGGATTAATTCAATTACATGACCCCACTACACAACTTCTTTGATAATGAGCCAATCAATGAAAGGCTTGTTCGATTGGGTTTCGTAATTTATAATCTCCCGGAGTATGTCTATTCACAGACTGACAATGTGTATAAAAGAAAAGATGTCAACAATGCATTACCAACCAAACACATGTATCACTGAAGGCGTGTTTGCTTGGGTTTAACAATAAATAATCTGACCAGCCCAAATGTTCAACGTCAGATTCCAAGGCATTTTAGTGCATTTCCACATTTTTAGAATGGCTCCAGACCAAAAATTACACCACTCTACCTCTGCAAGCTAGATTCTTTAAAGACAAAGCTCTTGTGCACAGAAACAAATCACCTCAACAGAAATCTATAGAACACTTCTTTGCTATTTAATCTAAATGTATGTTTTGAATGTTTATATATTTTATATTTATATATGTTTTATATTTGCTCAATACAATATGCCCTTTTTTGGATAATCTCTTTCTCTTTAAAACATATATATCCTATATGAAGAGAGGATTATTAATCAACGTCATCCATTGATTATTAAAGCTTCAGTATCTCCAAATACTCCCAGAAGGCTGAGTGTCTTCTATATTCATCAAATGGTCGGTCATATATCTCGTTCAAATAACATAAGTCTGATTGGATGTGACTTTGGATATGTTTCTAAAAGTTTCAAATCTTCTGTTATATTTTGAATACCATTGAAGGTATTACATGGGTGAGTATAATCAAATTAACAGGGTTTGTGGCATTAGGAGTTGTTAGATAACCCAAGACTTGTACCGGAGTTTGCAGTCTCTTGAAGACAAAGCTCATATTATGGTTATTCACCATAGAAAATTTACAATTCTGCTTTGATTGAGCAGAATACATGCTGGTCTGATGGCATCATTTATTTTTTTGAACAAAGTATTTAAAGAACATTTATTTACCCTTTTTGAACAAAGTGCAAAGCACTTGGAGGGGCGAGGGTAGGCAACCCCCCATCAAATGCTGTACAATGTTTTATGTTGTACACAGTATGGACAATCCTGAATTTACCATTAAATCAGAGTCAAATTTTTTAATATTTTAACATCTTTGTGCAACTGAAAGTTAATAGTTACTCTGGTTATTGGAAGCAGTTTTCCCCTCAAGTATATCATTCTAACACTTGACTCTTTTGGTTACACAAACATTGCTACACAGTGTGACAAATTTTATGTTCTTTAATTTGTTTACCTGATAAGACAGTGAAAATAGATTCATTTGATATTCATCAACTTCCCAAGAGACAGGTAGTCCTCTTTCATCAGCAATTTTCGCACCTGAATAATTGAAAGAAAAGAATATACAAAGAATTCATTTTCAATGGGTGAAAGTCGGGTTAATAAAGTTGAGACTCTGGCTCATACAATACAAACAGATGCACAGACTGAAAAGTCACATGCAATAGTTAGTGATTAAGGTGACAAATCCTGTGGGCCTCATGTAGCTCATGCAGAGCCACGGTGGCAGAGTGGTAACACTCTCGCCTCCCACCCCTGAAGACAGGGTTCAGTTCCCGGCACGGCCTCAAGTGGGAAAGCTGGTAGTTGCTTGCCGTTGGTCGGCAGTTTACAGTACAGAACTCTGACGAACTGTATGTACTGGTTTCCTCTGCCCTTCCAACTACCCATCGTGATATGACCTGTACAGTGTTTAAAATGACGTAAAAACCCAAATAAATGAATAATGTAGCTCATATACAATATCCTGATATGCTCAAGGGTTTGCGATTCATTGAGTGTTGTATCTCAATCCCAAGTAGCCAAGTACAAATGGCTGAAATGCCAAATGTCAAAAATGTGAAGAGTTTTGAATAATACACAATTCTATCAAAATCTAATGGGAATCCATACTGAATTAGATCCAGTAGTTGTTGATCCCAATAATATTTCAAATAGTGTCTCCAGGCCCCAACATTTAACTGCGTATTTACAAGAATTCACAAACTAAGAAAATTAGGAACCCGACTCTGTCTTGTGAGTTTATGTGCTGTGATTATATCCGGAAACGTTTCCCAATATGTGGGATAGCCAGTATACAATCTGATAGGAGACAATGGAACGCATCCAAATTTGACCCCATTCTGCTGTTTACAAGGCTCATATGCAGGACAATCTAATTGTATGCTGGTATTTCCTATCTACATATCACATGAATTGTAATTGCATTCAGCATTGCATTCGTGAGTTCGGAAGTAGACACAACAACCCCAGCCTCCACAGTACAACAGTCTGCTGCATTACAGTCTCTGGGAGCATCAGGACCTCCCCCCAGCAACAGTGTATCTAAAAATCTGGATTCTGTTACTGAGAGGAAGCTTCTGCAAGCTATCAGTATAAGGGGAGGATTTTTTGTGTGAAAGTGCAGATTCTGACCTTTTACAGCCATTGTTACTGTGAACCACTTTACTGTTGCCAGAATTTTGCAAGATAACAGATCCTGAAATTTTAAAACCATTCTAAGTGTCATTCTGAGTTTTTGAAATCATTCTGGCTATCAACCACTATTCTGGAACCCAAGTCTTGCTTATGACCACTGCATAGTATGTCACGTTTGAGAGAAATACCATTAGCCTCTTTCTGAGATCCAATATTACCTTTGTTGTGTTTCGAAGCTGTGTTGTTTAAAATCGCAGCATAAGATCTGTGATCTCGCTTGTAACAAAAAGCTAAGGCTCTGTCAAATGCTTTCTTGATATCTTTACTATTTTGACATTTAAGTTTTTGAAATGCTTTTTGATCATAATTTTTGCTATAAACTATCCTTGAAGAATGGACATGCCATCTAGATGGCATGCCCATTGTTACTCATTTTTTGTTTTGGATTTTCTGCAGTCCATCTGTGAGTGGGGATAGGCCTTTCCTCCAGCCGAAAAACAAGTTGAACTCCTTTGGTACATGTGAATTATTTTGCAAACATGTAGTCTTGTTAAAATAAATACAAGGCAGCACTTTACCAGCATTTTGTGACTTATCTTGACCTTTTTGACCTTGATTTGTATTTGAGGCAACATGTCTCTGAGAGTGAGCACGACAGATCCGGTCAATTTTGTCAAAGTCTGATCAACCAACAACTTCCCCTTCCTCCATCCGACAGAACAGCAGTGCATGACTGGCTTTTGCTGCAGATCATGAGAAATCCTGAGCATCATGTAACAAATGGATCAAATAATCCAACATGTGATCACGAATTTTTATGTCAGTTTGATCTTTCATGGTCTGGCAAAACCCAGCCATCCACTGAACTGGGGACAATTGGTCATAAGTGACCTTTTCTTTTTAGTACCCGTCAAAGCAAACTCATGGGGCCATTTGACTCTAGTGTTGACGTATACGTCAACAGCTCCACCCCTCTGCGACTTAATTTTGTCATTACCTTGACTCAGATTTTCAGACAGCTGCTTTAGCCTTTCTTGTACTTGGTGCTGAATATGTTCATCATTTCTGATTTCCCCGGGGGCGGGAATGGTAGGATGTGTGGGGTTAGCAATGCCACCCAAACCCTGGAACACCAGCCTGCCATGTGAGCCCATTTTTGAGCTTTTGTCTTTCCCACATTTTTTATTTTAGTTTTATCCGAAGAACATTTTTAATTTGGTGTTATTCTGCTCAATGTTATTCAAACGCTCCCCTAACTGTGTCAATTGCTTCAAAATTTTTCTATTAATCTTATCCTGATCAGAACCTACCCCTTTTGAAATGTCACCGGCTGACTGACCCAGCTGATCAAATTTTCCAGAATCCGGAATTTATAGAATGGGGCTAGAATAAGAATCAGAATTTTTGAAAATCTCACTCAAATTTGAATCAGAATCACTGGTACTATTAGACTGAAATGTAACTTGCCCGGGATCTGTATGGCTGTTTCCTAATGCCTGTGTGATAAATTCACCATCACCCACCACCTGTAGTTCCATTGGTATAAGAATCTCTTGAGCTCCTGTAGACCACAAGTTGTATCTATCCATTGTCATAATATGAAAGCTTAAAAAGTTGCACAACATTGAAAAACTAAAAGTTGCCTAACGTTAAAAAAATCAACAACAAAAAACACATTTGTACTTAAAAATACAAGTGTAAAAGCATGTGCATTGGTAGAGATAATAAATTTTGTTGTGTTCTCTTTGCCAGACAAAGTCAAAGTGACACAGGAATTTGATGCTGCAAGGTCAATGAACCAAATCAAATTGTCCATTACATCGAATGCCCACTTGTAATCAATACATAACCAATGATAGAATATATGCTGGCCATAAGGTGGACCAGAGGAATGAAAACCTGGACACCTGGGTGTCCAGTTATACATTTAATAGAGCTTACAAAAAATTACCTTAATAGTAAGCAGAGCCGAAATGGGTTCAGTCTACTAGCGAGAGTTGCAAAGCCATCAGAAACACGAGTAGTACACTAAAGCGGTCACCCATCCCAGTACTAATGAAGCCCATTGCCACTTTTGTAAAAGACAGATACTCATCAGGCTACACCACAATTCATGGAAGTCCAGAGACAAATAAAAGTGATCTCTAGAAGTGCTAACCTGAGAGCTCGTGCTTAAAAAGGATCTCACCAAGTGTTATCCATATACCAGTTCTGGGACTTGGTGGATTGTCTTTTTGACGGGCAGGTACCCGGGGATGCTCCCAGATTTGAAATTATATGTGTTTTTAGAAGAATTTTCAAAATTAAATTAAAATTTAATCACACAAGTGACGGGATCCAACCATTTGCTTCATTCCTTCTTCTGCCATTTTTTTAAAATTTGACTTATGACACAGTAATCCAGCATATATATATATATTGTTGCATTGCTCTCAATATTCCTTGACTGTGCATTCAAAACACAAGAAATTGGAAATTAATTTTTAAAAAGAGAGGAGACATGACTTTTTTTCCCTAGCATTCAAACAGCAGTCTGCGAAATGGAGAGTGAGGAGAAGATTGATTGAAACCTGTGCAAAGGCAAACAATCATAGTTGAGGTTGGAAGGAGATGCGGTTTAATTGTAACATATATATTATATTTTATAAAAGTGGAGTAGTTTGGTGCTCATTTGTAAACCTCGATTCTGTCTTCCATTAAGACCGATGCATTATATCAAAGGTGTACCGATTACAAGATCTTCCCATGGATTTTATCATGTAATTCCTTCTGGTAAATTAGGTTGTAGACTACAGTTGAAGGTCGAACTGTTTAATTATTATATAAATGAAAAAATAGAGACTTCTTCCCACGGATTTTAACATGTATTGTCCCCTCTGGTTAATCAGTTTGTAACTCTATAGTTGAAGGTCAAGAGAGTAGTGAACGAAGAAATGAAGACAGGGCTAGGTGATCGATTTGATAGAAATTTGATTGAGATTATCGCAAAAGCATTCATTTATGTCTCGACTGGTTATTTAGTGTGTAGATCTATGAGGTCAATAGATACCTACAATATTATCCAGATCTAAGACATTGATTTGATTGAGAGGATTGAGATTTGATTGAGATTTAGTGCAAAACCAATCAGAAGACTGACATAGGGCTAGCATATAACTACTACTGTTGGTCAAAGTTCTGTACTGTAAACTGCCGACCATTGGTAAGCAACTACCAACTCTATCACATAAGGTCTGGGGTTTGAACTACTAACCTCAGAGGTAGAAGTGAGTGTGTTACCACTGTGTCACCGTGGGCCCCTTGTTTCCTTTTTTGTAGGACTTAGTGTTTTTTGCCTATTTTCATTACATTTTATGCTTAATTGATAAAACACCCCTGTATAGCTATGAACCAAACAAAACATTCCTCCAAATATTAATATTGTCATATTTTATTCACTGCATGTGCATAGTTTATATTTTAACATGGCACATATTTTGTCTATGATCACTTCTGATAAACTACTCCCACTGTGGGCCTAGTTGGTAACACACTCACCTAGAAACACTCAGATTACCTCTTAAATAGTGGTCCTCTGTCCTCTGCAGGTTAAAGAACCTCAAGGACATTGATAAATGGTCATCATTGAGCCTATGCTTTCCGTTAGGTGAATGTCAGAAATTTGAGAGTTGGATTGTACCTGTACAGTTGGATGGGCTTTGAGTCCTGTAGTGCATGGAGATATTGTGCTGAGTATAAATACAAACAGTACAATAAAGGTAACATCTGAGAACTCTGATACAGTTTACATTGGTTACCACTTATGTTGTGTATCAATTTTGATACCCAACACAACCCATTTAATTGATGGCCAGTTATGAGCCATAATCGTAACAACGAGGCAAAATATAACACTAAAACAAGGAATACCTCCGAAATTAATGACAGTCATAATGATCCGATGACAATGGCATTAAGCATGGTCTCTTTGGTGGACTTTAAATGCTAAAAACACTGAAAGGTTGGATGTGTGGGCTCCATGGATGATCTTGCTGACACAAAAATGCCAGCCTGTACATTAATATAAACCACACAAGACTTGATGTTTTCACAAAATAATCAAGCAGGGCAAACATTTTTTTCTGCAGTTGTATTAAAGTATGTATATATTGTGCATTCTCCAGCTAAAAAAATGCAGGATATCAGAATCTTGATACCCTTGACCCGAGTTCAGACATGTTAGTAGAAGCCAGTAAAAACATCTTTACCAGAACTTCTTTGAAGTTTTCCTCGGGGAGGAACTGCAAAGACCAAATGGTTTGTGCTTTTGAACATATGCATTGCATTTGCTCATGCTTTCATTGACTTTTTGTACAAAATGTAAAAATGAAAACAAAAATCAATTGTTTAATTTATTGTATGACCATATTTCAGTAAGATCCTTTTTTTCATTTCATTAACAGATGATTATGATTTGTTGATTTCTCTTGGTTTGTTTATTGTTTATTTGGGGTTTTACATCGCTTTCAACACTGTACAGGTCATATCACAACGGGTATTTGGAAGGGCAGAGGAAACCAGTACATACAGTTCGCTAGGGTTCTGTACTGTAAACTGCCGACGAACGGTAAGCAACTACCAGCTTTCCCACTTGAGGTGGGAGGCGAGAGTGTTACCACTCTTTCACCGTGGCCCCCCTTTGATTTCTCTTGGAGTATTCATTAAAGGCCACACTGATGAAAAGTGTTTCAAAGATCTGATTCGTATAACCAAGCTAGCTAAGTTTCTACTATGTAATTTCCAATTTTCTCTCATGAATTATTTAGTTATTTAGTAATAATCAAACCATTCTTAATTATCCAAATTTATTTTCCTACAACAATGGAATCTATCAGATTTGCATGATGATAGATGAAATACTGGGTTTGCTAGTTGTATTTAATGACATCCATTGATATGTTTTTTTATTGAATAATATTATTTTCAAATCAAATAAGAGTGGACAAACTTGTTTTAACTGTTAGTTAGGCAGATAGGGCTGTGTTCAATGCTCTGATCTGATATTCACTCCCAAATCTTAATAATATCCAACATACAACAGGTCCTTTCTCTAGATTCACAAACTATATCCAGTTCACTCCAATACGAGTTCACCACAAACTGTGTATGCCAAGCAGTTGACAATTATTTGTTACAAATATAACTTAGTCTGTAATATAGCAATTTCAAAGACATCTGTCCATTTAGTACATCAATATAACACTGACTGTGATCATTCTTTTCCACCCTTTATATATAGCTAGAGATGATAAAAGGTTCTAGAAAGAACTTTAAACACAATAGATTTCCAGGGAAAAAAAACAAAAACACAGAAGGTTCTAGAAGATTAGTGATACAGATAATCATATCTGAACTGGATCTTCATTTTCATACTTCTTTCCTACTTCAGGAGAAGACTTAGTGGAACCAGTGGATCTATTCTTGTTAAAAGCGCACTTGTGAGTCAGTGTATTACCATCAGCATAAGCTGCTGCTTTTTGAAATTTCTCTATTTTCTGTTCATCCAAATAGGTTTAAATGTCATCAAAAACAAACGTTTTGAACTCTTCATTCAAAATAACATGCCTACGTTTTTTGAAAACCCGTACCAATTTTTCTAGGATTACACCATGCATTAAAGAATACATATTTCTCATGAGCTCCTGGCACCAACTCATATGCTTTAAAATAGTGTTTTTCACACAGCTATTGTTCACACATTTAGAAATTGGCAAATCCGCATATGCCTCGTTCCCTTCAGAGCACTTTGCAGCTACGTTGGCAAGATCCAAACTGAGATAAGGTTCTAGAAGATATTTTTCCCAAACCTATAGGTTACTCTAGTAGAGTACAAGAAAGATCAAGACTAACTAGACCCATTTGATAGAATATAGAGAAAACTAATAATCCAATGTCCTTATTCCCCATTTACACTACAGGTGGTATACCCCATGTTAGTAAGCATTAGGTGAAATGCCCCTGCCCTTCAACTAGCATCTGACACTTGTATGTGAACTTGTGACAAAGTGGCGAACCTTCAGATACCTTCAGCATCCTATGGAAATTGTAAACTGTTTCAGTCACTGAATTTGGAACCATAAGCATGACCAGAAGAAGTTTTCATATGGTTACTGGAAGTGTGGTCCGTGGTTTATATATAAGATGGAGCTAAATGGAGGTTGTCTCTCACCAACACACCTTTGTACCACTCTCGACCTACTGCCATCCTGCCATCCCTGATGGTTACACCCTGTGTCCAATCAGTGGCTGTGTGTATCATACCTGATGGATACACCGAATCTCAGAAGACATGAAGCACCATAGGAGATGGTTCTGCCCCGGCGTAAAACTTCTAGCCACAGGGTATACTGCCTGTAGTGCGAATGGGGCATTTTTTGTTTAAACAACTCTGTACTAACATGCAAACAGGCAGCACAGTACCCTTGTATGTAAGAGTAAAGAGGAAAATAAGTGCAAAACTGAGCAACAGCAGGAAAATCTACTGGTCCAGTATGTTCTAGATATTGTAAATGGGGGTGGGGGGGTGGGGGGGGTAAAGACGCCACATATTTCATTGCTCCAGTTCCTAGTTAAAAGTTACTTCTTGTTTGTCCTGGTTAATGTTAATTGGGTGACCTTTGACCTTTAAATTAAATATTTTCCCGCTAAAACCTTACTTTCCTCACTCTTGAGAGGGAAGTCGAACTGCAAGGACGCCATTTTAATTACTTTGTGTAACACATGCTAAAATTTTTCATGTGTTGGTTGTAAAGTGATTTCTCAGAAGTATTTTATAAGTTTATTTTAAATTTATTTTAGTATATTGTATCAGGCGTCCTGTAGTGTATATAATATGGTATTATACTGTTTCTGTTTTAACATGTCGTGACGGGTGAGTTGAACTCTGTGATACTTTATCTTGCATACTACCAGGCCCTGTGTTATATGAAATCTCTGTTTGCTTTTCATGCGGCTTTGTTGATATGCTTAAGGTGTTTAATACAGTATAGACGTTGATACTATTCCACTGTCAAATCTGTGATATTTTGTCTTGCATACTGCTGGGCTCTGCGTGTAAAAAATCTGTGTTTGTTTTACGTGGGTTTGTTGATATGCCTCAGGTACTTAATACAATATAAACATTAATACTATTTTCCTGTCAACTCTGTGTTACTTTGTCTTGCATACTACTGGGCCCTGTGTTATATGAAAACTTTGTTTGTTTTCATGCGGGTTTGTTGATATGCCTAGGTATTTAATACAGTATAAACATTAATACTATTTTCCTGTCAACTCTGTGTTACTTTGTCTTGCATACTACCGGGCCCTGTGTTATATGAAAACTTTGTTTGTTTTCATGCGGGTTTGACAGTATGCCTAAATTATTTCACTGCTCTAAATGTGGGGAGGAACACAGGAGGCCTGTGGGTAGCAAATGTCAACTGTATGTAGAAAGTACTGCAAGTACTTCCGCTACTCTTAGGGATGACAATGTGGATGACAGAACTAATTCGCAAATTCTCAGTGCACTTAATGCTGTTAGTTGTAGGCTGTCGGCTATTGAGCAACGGATAGACAGAACCGAGGAACAACTTCAGGGTCATGTGAAGACTGGTTCCGACATAGCCGGTTCCCTGAACGTGAGCAGCACACCCTTACAGGATGTGGGAGAGGAAAGTGACGCTGGGGACGACATCGTCATCCCATCTACAAAGTTTCTTAAAACCTCCAAGAGTATACAAGATGCAGTAGACATCAGGCTCCAAGAACTGGCCAAGCTAAACGAGCAAGGTAAGTTCAAGTCACAGAGAGGCAATAATGATCAGGTCATAGTAAAACAGCAAATACCCTGGCCTCAGAATTATATTCTGGCAGGTACTTCCAAATCGAGAGTCACGTATGATAGTTTATCCAGTTTTCAATGGATGGCGGGTTTTAGTGCTATAATTAGAGAGGAAAAAAATGTAAAAATCAAAAATGCCATGCTTGAGTACATGACGGATATCATGGAAGATGCCCAAGATTTTGGCTGGGCTACGGCTAAAGGGGCTCATGCCCTTATCCTCTGTCGCATGGAGGAAGGTAAAGTTGATTGGTTGAGCTCGGAAAAACTGGATCGCTTGAGAAGAGCACATGCTCAAAAAATTGTGACAAGTACGGGAGGTAACTCACATCCCACAAAAAATAAAGTCGAGGCTCAAGGGGTACCTTGTAAGTTTTACCAATCCATGAAATGTAGTCACAAAAATGACCATACCACAAATGGCCAGTTATATAAGCACATTTGTACTCATTGCTTTAGTTTAGGCAAAAAATTTGCACACCCATTGAAGGACTGTAGAAATAAGCGTCAACAGGACGCAAAAAACGAATAGGGCACTGCAAAACTGCAGTGCCCATTTCGAAAGTTGGATCAAAAATAATGCAAATACTACTGTAACAGATAAAGTGGTAAGACACAGGTTCAAAACCAGAGTGGTTTACAATGCTAGTATTAACGTCAGTGAAAGTACTAACTGGAAGTTGGACTTATACAAAGCCAACAATATGTCTTATGCTCAAGTGCTGAAAATAGCTGTAAAGCGCAAATCTGCAGAGACTAAAACAGATAATAGCATAAATGTTAAAGTCAGAGATACTACTGAAAAACACAAAAATGTAGTAGGTAGTCACCTGTACAACTCAGTCAAAAAAGCACCTAATTGGTGTAATCCCAGTCAGAAGGTTAATAAGGTCAAGGTCAGATACACAAAAGGTCAGTCAAAGGTAAACCACCAAAATACTGTTAAAAATGAGATTCAGTGTACAAATAGGTTTGCCCTTTTGTCAGTCAACGGCGTCGTGTCTGATATCAATTCTGCTATGGAAAAAAATGTAATGGGCATAAATACAACTGTTGGCAGGGCCCAGGAAAGTAAAGCAAGTGTTAGTACAGGCCCTCAGAAACCTTGTAAAGCGTCAAACAATGACGCCTTCACTCAAAGCTCACTAGACATGCCCTTAAGCAAAGAAAGCTATCCAGATAGCAGTAGCAAATATGACCTACCCCTTAGACTAAAAAATAGGTCCATTACCTACAAACAGGTCTTGCCATCATGTCCAACCCTTCAGTTATGGGATGTTCAAAACAAGTTTAAGTTTGGCTTCATCCCTTTAGGAAGCCAGCTTATGCCAGATCATTTGAATCCAATTGAGGTTGATGCAAACCCACTAGCGTTGCATAATTGCATGGTTGAATCTAAAGAATATAATTTCATGCAAAATCAGATCAATTTAAAGTCCCAGTTGAATCCAGACATATGGGATCAATATCTCCATGACTATTGGGATAAGCAATTACCCTTACTTATAAGGTTTGGCTTCCCCTTGGATTATAACAGGGACGGTTCTTTGAGAAGTCAGGAAACCAATCATGCTTCGGCTATAGAATTCCCACAGGACATCCAAGCATACTTAGATGAGGAAGGTCAACATAAAGCAATATTGGGACCGTTTAAGGACAAGCCCATTAAAAACTTGCACATATCCCCTATGATGACTAGGGAAAAGCCCAATGCTACCCACCGTCGGGTCATTATAGATTTGAGCTTCCCACAAGGTCAATCTGTTAACGCGGGTATCCCCAGGGATCAATATTTGGGTACCCCTTTTATTTTAAAGCTCCCTACAGTCGACACAATTACTGAACAGATTAAAGTCTTAGGCAGGGGTTGCAAGCTTTACAAAGTCGACATCAGTCGAGCTTTTCGACATGTTAAGTTAGATCCCAAAGAATATGATCTCTTGGGATTACGTCATAACCGTTATTACGTCGATACGTGCCTGCCCTTCAGGTATAGGAACGGAAGTGCGTTATTTCAGTGCCTAAGTGACGCTGTGCGTCATATCATGTGCCAACGTCATTATGACGTAATAAATTATATTGATGATATTCTTGGGATCGGTTTACCTAGTCAGATTGACGCCTCTTTTGACGCTTTGCGTCAATTATTGCAAGACCTCGGTTTACAAGTCTCTGAGAAAAAACTGGAAAGTCCCACAACCTGCTTGAATTGTTTAGGCATAGTAGTTAACACAGAGACTTTTACCATGTCCATACCCCCTG
This sequence comes from Sabellastarte sp. h YS-2021, assembly GCA_964017235.1. NCBI lineage: Eukaryota > Metazoa > Annelida > Polychaeta > Sabellida > Sabellidae > Sabellastarte > Sabellastarte sp. h YS-2021. The sequence continues at coordinate 93,650,818 of OZ024936.1, forward strand.
TAAAGTTAAAAGAAATTTGGGAAAAGTGCTGCCAGTGGCAGAAAAAACGTTATTGCAATAAAAAACAATTGCAATCTCTTTTAGGTAGCCTTCTATATGTTAGTAAATGTGTCAGATCATCCAGATTCTTTCTTAATAGATTACTGGATGTTTTAAGGTCTATGGAAGACAAAGAGCAGAAAAAAATTACTATGGAAGCTAAAAGGGACATCAATTGGTTTGTAAAGTTCATATCCATATATAATGGAGTTACATTTTTTGACCAAAAACCCATTGCCCATTCCATTGAATTAGATGCTAGTTTGCAGGGGATGGGAGCATGGTGGGGCTCTGAAGTTTACACTCTTACAATTCCCCTAGGTTACATGAATCTACAGATAGTGCATCTGGAAATGCTCAATATTTTAGCTGCTCTTAGGGTGTGGCACAAGCCTTGGAGAAATAGTAAAATTGCCATAGCATGTGATAATTTAGCTGCAGTACAGGTCTTAAATTCTGGTAAGACCAAAGACCTAACTTTAGCTGCCATAGCTCGCAATATACAATTTCAAATTGCAATAATGAATGTAGAGTTAAAAGTCAGGCATATTCCAGGTAAGGTCAATGTGATAGCTGACCTTTTGTCCTGATGGAACACTCGAACTAATCCCAATGCTACCCTAAGTCAATTATTGCCTTCACACAAATGGGTACCTATAAATGACAGTCACATCATGATAGATTGGTCCATATAATTACCTTATTTTGGTAGGCCATCACCCCTCTATGAAAAAACTGATACAACTGGGTATACAGAAGACCTCCATGGCCTTCAGACCATCAACAGACAGAAATTATACCAGTATGTTTAGATTATTTTTAGCTTTTACAATATTCATGAAACTCAACGTCTTCCAACTCACACCCCTTATTATTCTTGCATACCTACAGTTTCTGGAAAGTAACAATACATCCAGTTCATCCATGTCCAACCATCTATCGGCTATAAAAGCAAAACTGTCACTGTTGGGTGTTTCAATTCAGCCATTTCAGGACCCTAGAATAAAGTATTTCCAAAAAGCTATGGTACTTCATAGACCATTCAAGGTACAGCTGAAAAAAGTTATAGATATAGATACCCTACACCTCATAATTCGAACCTGTGACTCCACTTACATGGGTCAAGTGTTTAAAGCAGTCTATACCTTGGCTTTCTTCTCCTTTTTAAGATTGTCAAATCTGGTGCCTCACAATGCCCAGGCTTTCTCGCCTCTGTATCATTTAGCAAGAGGGGATATAATTATGGCTGCTCCAGGTATGCATGTAGTTATTAAGTGGTCTAAAACTATTCAGGCAAGAAATATGGTAAAGATTTTAAAAATTCCAAACTTGGGTGCAAACCCCATATGCCCTGTAACTGCTATAAAAAATGTTCTTTCAATAACACCTGGATCAAAAAATGACCCATTGTTTCAATATAAAACCCTCAAAGGTTGGGCCCCTCTTACTGATACACAGGTCAGGCGTCATTTTCACCTGATCCTGAAAAAATTGAATCTCCATCAGTCCAACCTTACCTTTCACGCCTTCCGGCGTTCAGGTGCCACCTACGCCTTCAACTCAAATGTGGCATTGCAGGACGTATCTAATTGTGACCAACATTTCTGTTTAAATCACACCTACAAGTGTCCAATATCTTTCATTATTGGTCAGTTGTTTCACTCAGTGAATATAACCATAAATGGAAGCCATTTTTACACATTTCTAAGGACACCCTTATACTTTTTGTTCAAATAAAATGACCATAAACCCCAAAATACATACCAGAAATATAGAAATGAAGAATAATAATGTTAAACAACATCTTAAAGGGTGACTATCCCCAAAAAATTACTATATGTTTTTTTTCTTGCATTCACTTTGTTTAATGCATTTATGTACATTGCCTGTAGTTAGGATTCCCAAAACACAACAAACACTTTGTAAAATGACTTTTATAACATGCCTGTCAAGGCAGCACATACTCCTCACTCGGCATTCTTATCAGTGAGCCAGTGCACTGACGTCATGATTGCCCCAGCATGGTTTCAGCTTATCTCAGTGTCTGCATACAAAGTGGGGTACACACATCTTTTCTGGATTTATTATTCCTCTTGTTTTTGTAAATATAACATTCAATATGGTACACTGTGTTGCTTTTGGCTGTCACAATAAAAGTGACAGAAGAAAGCCTGGGCAAAGGATAAGTTTTTTTAGTTTTCCCAAAGATAAGTCTATGAGAAACAGCTGGATAATTTTGATGAAAAGAAATAATTATACATGGAAACCTACACATAAGCTTTGTTCAGATCACTTCACCACTGATCAATATAAAGTTAACCCAGAATGGATGGCTAAACATGGATACTAGAATGCTTTATTAAAATTGAAATTGGATGCTTTACCAAAGTTTACATTCTCAGACTCCAAAGAAAATACACCAGAAAAAAGTAGAGGTGCCTTCATGAAGAGGAGGAAAAAAGAGGTAAATACAATCAATTGTTTCATCAATTCTATTAAACTGGGGGATAATAAGTTTTTTTTCAGTAATTATCATATAATATTCCCCTGAGAATGTATAAATTCTTCTATTGTTGTAAAATATAGCAAGTCAGATGTTCTTATTTTTAATAAATAAATTAAATAATAGCCCTGATTTGGATATCATGCTTTTTCATATCTCTGAAGTATTTAGGACCAAACAATACAGACTTCTTAGTAACTCCATTTTTTTGGTCTTTTAGACATTAGAGGAAGCACTTTCTAGTCATTCAGCTGGAACTAAAACACGTGAGAATGCAGAAGATAGTCATGTTATTGAGATAGACCATGAGGATCAAGACAGTGAAGAGCCACTAAGTAACTGCAATAGTGTGGAGAAACAAGCTGCTTGTGAAAGTATTCTCAGGTCTATCCAAGTAAAGCCAGAGGTCAGATCCAAAGGTAAGATCAATATTTATTGTATTCATCAGGATTTTATCTTTTAAAGGCTGTGGTGTCTTTGTTATTATTTGCTTGCACTGTATAAAAACAAGATCCTATGCTTGCATATGAGACACAGTAACAACTGTCATCACACATATTACTTTAAATCAGCATCTGTCACTCGGCTTTGTTTTATGTAAGGTGTATCATAGATACATATTTTATACTTAATTTGTTGTGGTGACATTATGTAGCATATTAGACAGATTTCAACACTATTCAGGTATCCAAGCCAATAATGCAAAATATATGCCAGCTGCCAAATCAAACCACAGCCAGTGGACACTGCTGTACAAACAGATGAGAGTGCACTGAAAGATTCATGTATGCATAGACAGTGCCCAGATAAAGGAAAAGAGGAGCAAATGGACTGGGGCAGCTTTGAAATTGATGGCAATATGGATGATGAGCTGGACTATACACCCAATCAGGAATACAAATATTTAGTGGCTCATTATTGTCTGGTTCAACTCTTTACTCAGTGTAGGAAACTTCAATGTCAATGCTTCACAGACCCTATACTAAGAACACGAGGAACAATGGTCACTGTTACAATAGAATGCACAGATGGTCACATCTATTCTTGGTCAAGTCAACCAAATGATGAAACCCTACCTTGGGGCAATCTTTCTGTGGCTGCTGCTGTGCTATATTCAGGAAGCAGCTATAAGAAAATGGCCACATTTTTCAGTCACATGAAAGTGCCTTTCATAAGTAGCAGTACTTTCTACAAAATACAGCAGTCATATCTGATACCAGTAGTGATTGTGTACTGGAAAGGCTGGCAAGATGTATACCTGGAGATGTTGGAGGGGAAAGAACTCAGAATTGCTGGGGATGGTTGCTGTGATTCTCCAGGACACTGTGCAAAATACTGTTCATATTCAATAATGGATGTCAAAAACAACAAAATCTAGGATACACAAATTGTACAGGTACATAGAGCCTTTTCATTACATTTAGTTTTGCTGCCTGTGAAATGTACTATGTCCTAACTTTGCTTATAGAATATATAAAGTGTATCATTATCTCTGTTGCTGATGGAATATTAAATCTACACCTTTAAATTATGACTAACATTATTACTCATCCTTTATTTCATAAGTTGAATATATCTGTCATCACTGAGCTTTACATACATGTAATATGTTTTTCAGTCAAATGAAGTATCAAGCCCTTTTCATATGGAGCTTGAAGGACTCAAAAGAAGCTTGGCAACTGTCAACTCTAGAGGAATAAACATTTCAACATTCATCACAGATAGACATGTACAAATAAAGAAGTACATGCGAGAAGAACACCCAGACAGAACTCACAACTTTGATGTGTGGCATGTTGCAAAAGGTAATTGGTATGGGTATATTCTAAAAAAGACCTAATATTTTATACACACATTCATGTAAATTCATAAAATTAATATGCAACACATGTTTGCTGGACTGAATTCAATTTAAAGGGTTAAGATTCAGTTGTTAGTTCCTTATCAGTTATTATTAACATTAAGGGGTAATGGATTCTTAGCAAAGTGCAGTGCCTCCCTGTTTCTTATCTTATGACAAGAGACTATATATCACCCTATATTAATTTAGGAACAGAAAAGAGACTGTTAGCTGTGGCCCAAAGAACAAATGGTGCTGAGATTAAACCATGGCTCTCCAGCATAAAAAATCACATGTACTGGAATGCAGCAAGTAGTGGAGATAATGGACCACTGAAAAGAGCCAAGTGGCTCTCTGTCCTTAACCACATTGCCAATCAACACACTGGCCATGGCAACATTTTTCCTGAATGTTGTCATGGTGAACTTGAAGAAGACAGAACTTGGATATGCAAAAGTACATGCTCTATATTGTGACCACTTGAGCTATTTTGAATGCAAATTTTAATAAATTGTTTTAAACTTCAAAGTTTGGTGTTACTTTGACATTTTCACTATTTAAGCATATATTTTTTTCCTTCAATCTTAACTTTAATGTAATTATAAAATCATGCAACATACATGATGTTTACCATTTAACAGATTCGGTGGCCTACCAGTTACTGGAACCAATAGTCAACAGCAACTTCCTGTTAAAAGATATTGAGAAATTGTCACCAATTCACCAAACTTATGGTCTTGAGGTCTTCCACCAAGTGATTCTTTCTTTTGCAACCAAAACCCTTCATTATTTATACTGGAGCATGACAGCAAGGTAATTTCCAGCATTTATACAAAGCTTAATCAGCAGAAATGTCTTACAACTTTGATTATTAACATTTAATTATTTTATTATTGTAACATTCATGTATACATTTTAGAGGACAAAATGATACCTTGTTTCAAGTTTGACAAAATGAGTTCAAATTACTGTATATATTTGGGTTATATTGTCACTTTTAACACATTGTATAGGCCATGTCACGACGGGTAGCTGGAAGGGCAGGGGAAACCAGTACATACAGCTGGTCAAGGTTCTGTACTGTAAACTGCTGACCAGCAGCAAGCATCTAGCAGCTTTCCCAATGAGGTCGAGCCGGGAACAGAGGTGGGAGACAAGAGTGTTAAAACTCTGTCACCGTTGCCACCATTCAAATTACTGTAAAACAATGTCTTTCCAAACCAAATATGCCTGTAAACGGAAGGGGTGCAACTTGCTAATTTATGAGTTACAATAATGCTTTTTTAATATGTTTAAATATGTCATGGCTTTCTATTGCATTGAAATTAATGTTCATAACTTGTTATATTGCAGGACCTACTTGGCAGCAATACATTACAATTCACGAAAATTCACAAGCTTGCACCAAGGAAGGTGAGGCAAGATTTACGCCCGTGTATCCAAAAAAAATCGAGGGGAGAGAGTAGTCATAAAAGCAGTGAAAGAACAGCCAACTTACAGTAAGTGTTAGAAAAAATAAGATAAAAAATAAACTTTATTGTCAAAAGCATGTATTTCAAAACAATGACAGTGATACTACACACAATCAATCTGGTTATTGCCACAGTTTTTGTTATTATTCATTATCTCAGCTGAGAAATGATAATTTTACATAACGAAAGTTTGTATAATACTTCTTATAAACTTCAGATGTACTGTATCATATTTCCTTTTCTCCAAGATTAGTTAGAATTGAGATAAAATATATTCTTTGGTAAATAAGCTGACAATGGGATCCTAACATCTTTATTTTCATTTGGTTTCAAACTACGTGACAGATTTGATGGAGGCTTTGACTCAAAGACGAAAAAACTTTAGTAGTTACCATTTATCACATGTAGATGCCAGAAATCTTGTGATCAACACACCACCAGCATTGACAACAGATCATGTGCATGCCAATAAAGACTATTTGATAGAGCATCACATGACAAGGTTTTCAAAAAACAAGTGAAAATTTATCATGGGTAAAACAGTCTTTGACCTAGACTTGGAGTCTGTCAGCCTATGTGCAACCAATATCCAGTCTTATTAATGGAATCTCAATTGTCATTCATATATATGCAACAGTTAGTGGTGAAACTAATTGTTAATTTTGAGATATAGTTTCCTTACCTAAAATCTAGTTGACATCCTGTTAGCTATTTCATTGATGTATTAAAATGTATATAATGTAAATTGTAAAATTAAAATTGTTCCCTTTCATTTTATCTCTGTTTTTATTTGTCACTGACTTCCATCTTGAGCTTTTATGGTCTGGCATAGCGAAACCCACAGTATTCTTTTGCTGGGTATTTTTGTCTTATAGCAGTCACACAGCAGGATGGAATAACCTTTCGTTCGTACTTTCTTAGTCTGCCATACACACCGTGTAAAATTTCTGTAGGCAATGAAACAGTATGCTTCATGTGGAGGTTTTGATTTATCCACAGGTGAAATGTCTTTAACATAGGCACAAAGTGATGTCTGTACAACAAATCGATTCAGGCAGTTACCCTGAAATCCTTCATGCTCAGAGAAACATTTGAATTCACCCTCAGAAACATCAAGGAGCTGGTCATTCTCCTTACAACAAACACATTCTCAAACACAATTTACTTATTAAGCAGATAGGGACTTAAGTTAACTCATAACAAAACAAATTGTGCAGGCCCATTTAGAATAGAATAGAATAGAATAGAAACATTTATATAGCGCAAAATTGATGCAACATCCTCTAATGCGCTTGAAATCAAAAAGGGAAAGTCGAGGGACGTTCGAGGTCATGATCCAAGGTTAGCGCCCGCCAGGTAGATGTACTATGGTGGAGGATATGCTAATCTAAACAAGTAGGTCTTTAGCTGGCTACGGAAACCTGTTATTGTTTGTTGTGATCGTACTGATTGTGGGAGTCTGTTCCATTCTATGGGGGAAGCCACTGCAAAACCTCTCCTACCGATGGCCTTTTTGTGAGAGGCTGAGGAAAGAGAAAGACGATTTCCACGTGTTAGACAACTGGTTTTGATCAAGGATGATAGGTATGTGGGTTGAGAGAAATTTATAGCCTTGAAAGTAATTAGATTGTACTTAAACAATATACGGTAAGTGATAGGAAGCCAGTGTAGTTTTTGAAGAAAAGGAGTGACATGGCTAGTTCTATCAAGTCTAAAAACAATTCTACAAAGGGCATTTTGTATCTTTTGGAGTTTAGCAACATTGTACTTACTGATGCCATAAAGTAGGGAATTGCAGTAGTCAAGTCGACTACTGATCATTGAGTTTGCAAGCAAGGCTGCAGTTTCCATACTGAGGTATTTACGGATACGTCTTAGGTCCTTAAGGTGGTAGTAGCAGGCTCGACACGTATTAGTTATGTGGTTGGAAAAGGTGTTTCCAGAGTCAAAAATTACACCCAGGTTCTTGACTGTATCAGTAGGGGAAATAGAATTTCCGAGAAGTTGAGTAGGGAATTTATTTATGAGGGACTCTCTGGCTTGTCTATCACCTATTATAATAAATTCAGTTTTCTCGGGATTGAGTTTCAATTTCACGCCAGCCATCCAGTTTTGGATACATGTGAGACACTCTGTAAGCTCAGCGAAACTGGAATCAAAATTCCTATTGTCCAATGCTAGATATATTTGGGTGTCATCAGCATATAGATGGTGGGTGACATTGAAATTGGAAACGATATTACTGAGAGGGGTTGTGTAAAGGGTAAAAAGGAGGGGGCCCAGGACAGAGCCCTGAGGTACACCATACGGAAGTGAGAACACATCTGAAAAACTATTTCCTAATTTAACCTTCTGTTTCCGGTTTGAGAGATAGGATCTGATCCACCTCAACACAGTGCCATCAACCCCAAACCAATCACTTAGGGAATTAAAAAGAATGTCATGGTCAATAGTGTCGAATGCCGCTGAGAGGTCCAGCAGTGTGAGTGCGACAGCCTTACCAGAGTCCAACGAAGCAGCAATGTCATTCTGGATTTTCAACAGCGCTGTTTCTGTGGAATGGAGTCTCCTGTAAGCGGATTGTTTGACATTGGAGAGCCCCTCGCTATCGATATAATTATTTAACTGTTTGGCAACTACTTTTTCGATCAGTTTGGATAAGAAACTAAGGTTGGATACCGGTCTATAGTTTTTTAGGAGATTTCTGTCTAAGTTTGGTTTCTTGAGAAGAGGGGTGACATATGCTGTTTTGAAACAGTTTGGGAAACTCCCTTCTTTGAGTGAATAGTTTATAATATTGGTGATTGGAGTGACCAAAATGTCCGCACACTCTTTGACTAGTGCGGTAGGTATTGGGTCCAGGTCGGATGATTTGGTGTTGGATGACTTTAGGATTTTGAGGATGTCATCCTCAGATACAGGCTCAAAAGAGGTCAGGGCAGTGCTATTACTCTTCGGTATTGTGAGGGAAACAGGCACTGATGACTCTAAAGCAACTCTGATTTGTCACTGAAAAAATGACCGAAAGTGTTAGCTAAATCAGTAGGACTAATATGATCGGGTAGGATGATAGTTGAGGTTTTGTGCAAGATTTTCTTGAAAGTGTTCCAGTGACCTAGGGTCAGAGAACCCTGAGAAGTCAAGGTCGGCTACCAACTCACCGGTTAACCAGGAGTCTACCGTCGTTGCCCCCCCCCCTCTTTCTTTCCCTCCCAGAGTTGGTCTGAGCAGGGGAAGATAGAGAGAGAGAGGGGCTGAGTTCAGTCCCAGAAGAAATCAACTTCCCAAAGGAAGCAAGTCACAGTTTTTTTTGTTTTTTTTAAATATGTACATTGAAACTATGTACACTATGTACATATCTGGCATATTTACAATATGTACATATTTACATATATACAACATCTCCTCACTTCTGGGCCTGGTGGTGCACCTGCTGGGCAGCCACTACAGGTCCCAGGTGGAAAAGCTCTGAGTCAGCCCAGGCAACATCCTTCAAATAAAACTGAGTGAAGGTGTTGTGAGATTTCCAGTGGCAGGCTGACAAAATCTGGTCTAAGGAGATCCCTGATTGGAAAGCCTTAGAGGCAGCAAAGGCCCTAACATCATGGGCTTTAACCTGATGTAAGGATAGGGCCTCCTGGACGGAGAGCTCATAGCACAGAATCACAGTCTGTTTGATCCATGAGGAGATGGTGGCAGGTGAGATGTCTTTGTCAAACCCTTTCTTGAAGGAGACAAAAACCAACTCCTTATTCTGCCTAAGGTCTGAGGTCCTGTCCAAGTAGTAGCATAGGGCTCTAACTGGACATAGGGACCTATCACCCTTGAGTGATTTATCCAGAGATGGTGCCAGGGCTGGAATGACCACTGGAGCCACACTGTCTGGCCCCTCCTTGGCCAGCTGATTCTTGGAAAGGAAGCTGGGTGAGGGGTACAAAGACACCTTAGACCAGTCTGACTGGTGTCTGATGTTCTTATGTAACCAAGCATGGATCTCACTCCTGTGTTTACCAGAACCTAAGGCCAGTAAGAAAACAGTCTTGAAAGTCAGATGTTTCAAGGAGGCCTCTTTTAGGGGTTCAAAGGGAGCCTTTGTCAGCTGGTGAAGCACCAGGGAAAGGTTCCAGGAGGGGATGCCCCTCCTGCCCTTGGGTCTGTCTCTATGGAAACTATCCAGGAGACGAGTGAGATTTTCATCCTTGCTGACATTAATGGTGGAATTGCCCAGTTTGTCAGCAATGGCTGATGTGTAGCCATCAATAGTGCCTGGTTGCAACTTCTTGTCCTGAAACAAGTGCAGGAGGAAGTCAGCAATGGCTTTCAGAGGTGGTGCCCTGAAGTCCACCTGATTACTGAAGCACCACTTTGTAAAAATGGTCCACTTTGCCTCATAGACAGATCTGGTTGATCCTCTTTGAGGAGCCTCAATTCGTGCTGCCACTGCCTCAGAGAAGCCCTGCTCCTTGATTGCTGAGGCTCTAGGAGCCAGGCATGTAAGTTCAGATTTGACAGACTCCTGTGAAGGACCTGGTTGAATGGCTGAGATACCAGGTTTGGTATGTTGGGCAGGCACCCTGGGATTTGACTGAACATTGCCACTAGATCCCAGAACCAGGGCATGTTGGGCCACCCTGGGGCAATCAGAATTATTCTGTTGCAAAGGTAGTCCTGTAACTTCTCCACCACTTTGCCCAAGATGGCTGCTGGTGGAAAGGCATATGGGTCCAGGTCCTCCCAGGAGAAGCTGAGTGCATCCACTGCCCAAGCCTGGGGGTCTGGAACCGGTGACACAAACTGTGGCAGTTTGTTGTTGAACCTGGAGGCAAACAGGTCCACTTGTGGCTGGTGCCACCTTGAGCATACAGCTTGGAACACTGCTGGATGAAGTGACCACTCTGTTTGAATGGTCTGGCCAAGTCTGGATAGCTTGTCTGCTATCATGTTCAGCCGGCCAGGGATGTGACGTGCTCTTAGGGTTATCTGCTGTCTGGTACACCAGGACAGGATTCTCCACAGTAGGGCACACAGCGATCCCGACTTCATCCCCCCTTTTTGTTGATATAGGCAACCACTGTTGTGTTGTCTGTAGCTATCAGTACTGTCTTGTTGTAACAGAGGGTTCGAAACTCTTGCTCTCTGGAAGGGACCAAGTTCCCCTTGCAGTGTGCTCGTCTAAGTGAGCGCCCCACCCTTCTTTTGATGCGTCTGTAAATATTTGCAGAGCATATTTTAGAGGGTGTAATGGTTGGCCTGGTAGCACATTGCTTTCCTCCAGCCACCACCTTAGATGGGGGTGGAGGGACTTGGGGACCGGGATCACCTTTTCCAGTGATTCTGGGACCCTCCAGTTGTTTTTCAAGTGCCACTGTATGGGTCTCATGTGTAGTCGCCTTGAGTGTACTTGCTTTTCTGTTGCTGTGAGTAGACCTATGAGGGACATGAATTGTCGGACCGGGCAAACCGCATCCGACAGTATTGATCTGATCTTGTCTGTCAAGGTCTGTCAACGTTCTTCTGTTGGTCTGACCTTGCCCTCTTTCAGGTCGAACTGGTAACCTACGAAGTTGAAGACCTGTTTGGGTGCCAGTTCTGACTTTTCCTTGTTCACCAGCCACCCTAGTTCCTGACAAAGTGTGACCAGGGTTTGAGTATGCGGGAGACAAGTGTCGTGGGTAGAGGCTCTCACCAGCCAGTCGTCTAGGTACTGGTGGGTCCTTATACCCTTGTGAAGTGCCATGAGTTTGACCTTTTTGGCCACCACTGTGAACTCCATGGGGGCTGTGGATAGACCAAAGGTTAGGGCTTTGAACTGGTAAGATCGACCCTGGAGATGAAAACGCATGTACTTCCTGGACTGACTGTGAATTGGTATGTGGAAGTATGCATCTTTGAAATCTATGGAAATCTACTCCCCTGCCTGTAAGGAGGTTCTTATTGTCTCTGGGGTCTCCATCTTGAACGACTCTGTGTTTGAAAAGGTGTTCAAGGTGCTCAGGTCCAGGATGGGTCTCCACCGGTTGTTGGGTTTGGGTACCAAAAATAGCCGGTTGTAAAACCCCAGTAAATTTTGGTTTTCTACCAGTTCGACTGCATTTTTGTTTATCAGCTGATACAGTGCCTCCACAAGGAAAGACTGTTTGGTTGGATTGTGGTAGTTGCTTATAACAGTTGGTGACCTTGTCAAGTAGGGTCTGTACCAGAACGGGAGCGTATAACCCTCCCTCAGTGTGGTGACTACTTTTGGACTCGAACCCAAGGCCTCCCATTTTTTCCAACACTGGTTTAACCTCGCCCCTACAGGGGGATCTATAACAGCATGTTGGGCATTGGTGACAAGATTTACAGAACACAAGTGACCTACACAAGAAACATTTTTCACATATTTAATTTCTGTGTACATTTGACAAAAGGTGGGATTTACGCCTTTCCTCTGTGGCAACCCGGTGACAATATGAGCATTTGCAACATGAGAGTCTACATTGAAATTTAAAGTCACTTTGCTGTTCTCGGACACCACTGGTGCTGGGTTCAAGTCTCCCTGACCGGTAACATGTACAGAGTTCTTCTGACCAGTCACAGAAATTACACAGTGATTGTCATTTATGAGACTTGAACCCCTTGGCAGGCTTCTTGGAGAACGTTGAGGCCTTGCAACGACCTTTCCTGGCTTGCTACTTGTCTTTAATCTGCTTCCAAGCCGGAAGGGTAGGTTTCCTGTCGTGGTGGCTCGTAGACTTATCACTTGCCGGGTAAGGCCGGAAATGATTTTGCTGTTGGTGTGATGTACCCGACGAACACCTCTCGTCATTCCTGCTGATTTCCTCTTCAGCCTTGGTGATAAGCTGATCCGGAAACAGTGCGTTTAGATCTACTGGAGACGTTCTTTGGGTGTTCACAGTATTTTGTTTCACTCCCGCATGTAGGTAGTCCAGATAGCTATCCCTGCGAGCTAGAGTGAAGTTGGCCATGTTGATAAAAATACCCTCGGATAGATCTTGCATGGTTCTGGCCATGGCCTGTGAGATTGGCCGGTTGAACGTGGTCAGATACTCCAGTTCATTAACAGCTTGCTTCATCTTCTCTGATGACTTGCCCTTACTGTCGAGATGTAGGGTTTTGAGCTGAGTGGCCATAGAGTCTTGAACTCTAGTCAAACACCTTGACAAACCAGCAGCCTGGTTACACATTATTGTCTGTTTCCTTGCTGCTCTCTCCCACCTCCAGAGTAGCTCTTGACTGAAGGCCTGGGAGGGTGTGGCAGTCGGTAAGTTTCTTCTAGCCACCCTGCTGAAGGAATGGTTGAGTTTGGCAGGGTCTGGTGACCAGGTGTGTACTGTTGTGCTCTCAGAGTCCTTCTCAGCATGCATCCCGTACCACCTTGAAGATCTGGGAGTTTTAATGAACTGATCTCTGAGGAGACCCGTATTGTCTGTGTTTCTAGTTGGGTAGCCCTCTGTGAGTGTGAGGTTAAGACTGGACATCTTACGACACAACCAGTCGTCCACCGGAAGTTTCACCGACACCTTACCGGTTGGTCTAACACGTGCACCGGCAAAGGGGTTGTCATCAGCAGTGGAGGACACAGTTTCGAACTCAGGAACCTTGTGCCAGTTCATGAAACTTCTCACACCCCTCATAGTTTCCCTGTAGTTGGCCTCCTCAGTAGGTTCACTATCAGGATCATCTCTGGAGACATCCCTGTCTGCTGACCGGTCCCGGTGGATCTCCTCATCCAGGGAACCGGTAACACTGAGCTGGTCAGCTTCACTATCAGAAGCTGCACTCAAAACTCCCTCACCGGTTGGCTGAACTTCAGGGAACGAACCGGGGGCCTGAACAGGCTGGGTTGCTATCCCTGCACCGGGAGCCCCAAGGGGCTGGGTGGCAGTCTGCATCTCCTCTACAGCCTCACCGGTGACCTGATCAAGGCCGAGACCGGGCTTCTCTACAGCCAGCTTGCTGGTGGTGGCACCAGGATCAAAAAATGGCTTCTGGCTGGTAGTCACATCTGAAGCTGGTTTCACAACCGGTTCAACCGGTACTGTGAATGTCTTGGCCAATAACATTGCCTCAAGACGGGAGAATCTTTCCGCCCACTTGTCATCAAGTTGCTTCAAATCTTCAGCTGATGGTTTACTGCTGGAAGATTTCTTCTTATTGGCAGAAGGCTTGGGGGATTCACTACGCTTCGTCTTCTTCGTACTAACGTGTGCAGGGTCCACGAGAGTGGGAGTGGAGGAGGATGCAGTCGCCTTCTTGTCTTTTCTGTCTTTATAAGTAGGGGTAGACAATTGCAGGATCTGTTAAGGGTTAAACCCTCTACAGATAGCACATTCCTTCTTCTGGACGCAGGGGTCGTCGCCTAGCCCTTTGTCCCTACAACGTGCACACTTGGAGTGGGAGTCGAACCCAGCCATAGTGTGTCCCCAGCAGGCAATAGGATATCAAAAAGAAATCAAAAAGACACTGGGCAAGACATCAGAAACTGATGCTTATTTGAAATTCGAAATGACATCATATGTTAAATGTCAAACAGATCTTTAGTAGCCTAGTCTATTTGACATCTCCAAAAGCCATAAAAATGACATCTAGTAGCCGATATAAATTTGATATCAGCATAAGACATCAATATGATCGCCCAATTTGGACTGACTTCATGTCTATATGACATCAGAAACTGACATCAATTTGATGTACTGATATAAAAATCTGATTGACATCATTTCACAAGTGCTGAAACTAATTTTCAGTAATAAAAATATTGGTTAATAACATTTTCTTTTCACAGTTAATATCACATTACATTGCTTTAACTACCATTTGTGTACACTTACCTGACACAGCCTTAAGCGATTTCCATGTACTATAAAGATTATTCCATGGGAGAAAATAATTAATGTTCAGTGGGAACCAGTTCAAAAATTTACACCATTTGTAAAGATACAAATCATGGGTACAAAAGTTTGAATATTAGAAGCCCTTTTTCTGAACTTTTATCTTTATTTATTCAATCTTTGGCTTGGTTGCAAACACTAAAGTATACATTTGTTTACAAAACAACATATTTCTTGTAAATTTTTGCTGTCACACAGCATTTTAGTTACAGTTTTAAACATAATTGTTTTGTCTGTACCAAAACTTAATTATTTTTGTCAAAGCAACATCACAGAGACTAGAGGCCAAGTTAGTAGGTTCAGCATCTAATCAAAGGTTGTCACCTCTGCCTAGGTTTGACCCTACTCATGTGAAAAAGCTGAGGGCCTGTCCTAATATGACCCTGGCTGGTGTACAGGATGATATTACATTTGTAATATTCCTAAAAATGATATAATTTTATAGAATACTGATGTTAATCCGATCTTAAATGATATGATGATACTCCACTTGAAATGTTTTAACAAAGTGACATCATATTAATACCATTAAGATGTCAGAAACAATGCCCGAGTAGAATATCAGGTCACATCATATTATTCGAACATCATATTTTCATCATTTGACATGACTACAAAAAGTCATGTTGGGATGGTGTCAATTTTATGTCATTGAATAGGATAATACAATCACATTAGGTCTGGTTATCATTTTGTCATCTAGTTGATATTGTAGGTATGTTATTGACATAAAGTCATGTCATGTCACATAAACTGGATGTTAGATTTGTGTCAGATGACGTGACCACCTTAAATCATGTCCGAGTGATAGTTACTTGATGTCATATACTAACATGACCAAAACATGATGTCAAGAATTGGACCTGTGCCTGCTGGGTCCGCAGGAACCTCGTCTTTGTCCTGGAGATGACATAGTTGTAGATAATACTTCTAAATAACTTTAAAAGTGAATTAAAAAGGTTGAGTTCGGTGTAGAACAAAAAATTCGCTTGTCGAGAAAACACGTCTTTACTCTCCACGCGCCAAACGAAAAAGATGGTATGACGTCACGATGTCTAGACAGGAAGAGGAAGTACGATGTGCCACTTGGTGAATGCACTCTCCTGGCTGGTCCTGCTGGTATTATATACAGGACGTCTTTTTCTGACGTTTGGCGGGACCGGTCGCGCCGACCGGTAAAGCAATTGTCCATTGGATAGGATGTATTAACGCAATAAAAAGTACAGTTTGTGGCTTATTAGCTCTACCAGTATATATATCATGTATATAGTCTATATATCATGAGAACTACACATGCAAGTCCTGGATATAGTGAACGAAATACACAGCAATTCCAGAGGATATTTACAAAAATGTAACATGTGTTTTCTAATGAATGATTTGATTTGAATGTTGTAATGAAATAAATTGGTCAATCATAATAATCAATAACAATCATATTCAGATTTATCACTTGCTGCATATTTCATATGCAACCAATTAAAACTATATTTGTGTATTTGTAATTCTTGGCAAATTGTGGGAACGTTGAAATCTCCAAGAGCTTTAGAGGTGTAGTATCTGTTGGACAAGTGTTTCTCAGTTTTTATTAGCTGATGGTAAACATATTGATTCTGGGTCATGAAGTTGTGGTCAACACTCTCCAATAATGGATGATTATCAAACCACAACAGGGGTTGCCTAAGCGAAGAAAAGTGTAGGAGTCCACAGTTTAGGCCTTGCTGCTGGGATCTGGACTTTGAGGGAAGACTGTCTTGTTAAAAACCAGTCTACCCCCATACTGACAAGGCAGAGGTCACTCAGTACTGTGTGTCCAAATCTTCCCTGAGTCTCTGTGGCCACAATTGCCAGAATAATTCATATTTCAATTAGAATGATCACCACAAGCAGCAAATTTCTCCCTCGGGACTATATCTCCTATATATTACCATATATATATTACCTATATCTCCTATATATTATTGTATCATTTGCAGATTGTCCCATATATAAGTACAATTTAACACAAAAACCATTTGTCATTTACTCACTAGAATTGCATGTAATATACTGTCTTAGTAATTGATACATTGATTTAGTTCTTCCCGTACACGACTGATACATTTTGTGATTATATCTTTGTTTTCCCGAGTACCAGGCCTTTTTGATAAGGTAAATTAGATACGCATTATTTACTATTGTTCAAGACTATTAACCCATTCTACCTGTTATGTTCTTTTTTGACGATAGGTTTAACTACATATACTTGCTATTTCTTATTATCAAACTAATTAACTTTTGTAACTTTTGTTATTTTTGTTATTTGTTTTTATTTGTTATTTTCTGAGTACCTTGTCCCTTTGATAGAATGTGATACTTGTGCTATCCATCAAATAATGTTTCTCAGGTCAGATTGAGAGTAGCACAATTGAGAAATATGTAATGACAGCTCAAGGTTATGTGTTTTATAAAACATTCAAATGGTGTGAATTCATTTGAAGTTCATTTCAGATCTCTTGGGTGGTGGGTTGACAACAAATATGAAGAGGGGAACTCTGAGAACATCACACCTAATATAGCAAAACTAAGCTACATAAAAAGCTTTGGGTTGTGTATCTGCTACAGAAGTTTCCCAGTTCAATGAAGAGGTCATCTGTGACCAAATTATTAGCAAGTGTGCATTGAATCATAGTAATAATAACTAAATATATCTCAGTACAGAATTAATGTAGCCTACGTGTTCTGAATCTTTGAAGTCCAACAAGAGATAGTCCAACTACCAGAAGAGTCCATCTCCATGTTAGTGTCCTATAGCGTAGAGAACTATGGTGGGAGAGGTAAGTATGAACGGGTAAGTCAACTGTTGCCTTAATCCAGTGATAGATTCCTGAGTTCTGGTGGTCTTTGGGAGTTTATGCCATTCTGTAGCAGCAGCTATTTCAAACCTACACATCCCAGTACCTTTGTTTGTTCTGCTTGAGGATACAGAAAGATTATCCCCTGTAAGATCACTAGGCTCGATTGAGACAAGAAAGATATGGAGTTTGATATATATGATATATCACAAACAGTCACCTGTAACATAAATAAAGTATTGGGATGGTGGGTACTTTCATGTATACTATTTGGCTCCCAAGTTTGGCTCAAAGTGATCCCAACAAAGAGAAGCGGGAAGTAAGGAAGCTTAGCTGATTCTAATTGTATGTATCAAGTACAAACAGTAACTAGCAATAGCCTTAAGGTTGAACCACTACTTTTCAAGGTAGCTAGTGAACTGCCCCTGCAGGCTCCTACATAGCCATGCTAGCCACAGTTAACTAGGCCAGCTAGTTGTTCTTTGCTTCTGGCTTTTCTTCTCAAGCAATGCTCACAAAGTTCAAATCTATTCAAGATTGAAAACCCTGACCAACAGCATATTTATTGGCAAGATTCATGCCTTAACCCACAAGGTGGGAGGGTAGGTTTGAACCCAAAGTTAAGGTGCGCTGAAAACCCAATTGTCAGAGGTCAAAGGTGAGAGCAGATTTGAAACAGAGAGAAGAATGTCAACTAAATTATACATAATAACAAGTGAAGACAGTAAAAGACATTGAGGCAATTTTATTTACATGTTAGGAAACAAGTGAGCATAAAAGACAAGATTTTAGACATTTTAAAAATGAAATTTGTAAAATACTTGCCCAATCCCCCATAGCCTCTCCTGTCACTCTGTGTCTCCTTGGTATGACCTGGCTATGTCCTCGGATTAATGTCAACCACCTTGATTTATGTTCAGTTGCGCCTTAGAGTACATCAGTGATGGAATTAAGCGCTAAAAAAATTAGATTAGATTAGATGAGTTTTGAGGTATGACCACACGGCCGAACTAAGCCAAAGGTCATGGGCCATGATATTTTGCAGAGGGACATTACTTTGATTTGTTCATTGCTTCTGACTTTTCCTTCACACGTGATGCTCACAAATTTATTCAATGTATTCAAGACAGCCTTGCTACGGTGTAGTCACTAACACAAATGGTTATGCGCAGGTAACACCCATCCTTAAAAGAATACACTTAAGCCACACTCCATTTTCAAAGCATCAGCACTGATGTATAATAGGAAGACTTCCCAAATGACAAATACAGAAAAAAATACGTCACAAATGAAGATAACAATATTATAGGCTCCGTATATCCCCTTACTTTTATTATCCACCAGTTTGTGTGATTATGAGTTACATAAATGAATAATTAATAAAAGAATGTGGAAAAGGCTGTCAAAAAGCAACCGTGGATATAAAAACATCAAACTTACAATATATCAGTATTTTTTTTCGTTATGGATATTCATTACCCCCAGTCAGTGTTAATGAAAAAAACCCAAATGGGGAAAAATTTTATAATTTATTTACACTATAATCAACTAGATTTATATATACAATTATATTGACACTAAACAAACTAGTTTAAGATACTAAGTTCATTCTGTCAGTTTGAGGCCCTTAGCCCAAAATTGAAAAGCAATTCAAAGAGTTTAAGGTGACCCCAGACTCTAATTTCTGATGTCTGAGGTGCCCTTAATTATAAATTATTTTACTAGAGAGAGGTTAAGGGGTAAGGTGACCTCAAAGTGGGATTTTAAATCAATTTTAAAATGTTATTTTAAAGTTTCTGAGCTAAGATATAACTGATAACATATATGTGTAATAGTTTTATATGTATAATAGTTTTACAGTTTGTTTCCTTTATTAACAATGAAGGGGGAAAAGGATGTAAAAGCCCCCTCCCAGTATTTACAAATCTATCAATACAATAAGTTATAATAGAGTACAAACCTCTGAGGCCGGGGTTCGATCCCCGCACGGGCTCAAGTGGGAAAGCTGGTAGTTGCTTGCCGTTGGTCGGCAGTTTACAGTACAGAACCCTAGCGAACTCTATGTACTGGTTTCCTCTGCCCTTCCAACTACCCATTGTGATATGACCTGTACAGTGTTGAAAGCGACGTAAAACCCCAAATAAACAATAGAGTACAAAAATACCGACTAGTTATGACAATGCACACACATCATTAAGGTTACAAAGACATATTTTAAGCAAGAAGTAACTTGGCCTTAAGATCTAAGACTAGAAGGCCCAAATGAAAACTTTTAACAACATAAGACAAGTTACCATCGAAATTAAAAAAACTAAAAGATAAGATAGCATTACATTGTGAGTCTGGGGCCAATTGTTGCTCCATGAATGCAGCTATACATTAACATGGATACTCCAGTTAAGATAAGAATGATGGTAAGCCATGTTAGTTATTTAATTTTACGATACAGTAGTAAAACATATCATTAACTACATGAGAACATAAGTGAACTCTTATAATGATTGCATTCCATTTCAGAACCATGATACATCATATGTCCCAGTATTAAGTAGAGATATCAAGTAAATATGTGTGTTGGCTCGTTATATATCACAGTTAAACTTAAGCCATTGAGAACTTATGAGGCACAGGTAAACATCGTTAAAAGAAAAAGAAAAACACTAGGTTCATTAACAAGTGCACTTCAACTTACATGTGTACATAATAGCTAGTTTTGAGACTCAGTTACAACGTATGCCTACAAGCTGTACTTAATTGTAAGTGTAAAAACTGACAACTTAAGTTTACATAGGCAAGGTTTAACCCTGTACATAATGAATTTAACTTTTGATATTTAAGTAAAATGTTAGAATTAATAGTTATGAAGATAAAACACTTTAAGTGAATCATAAAAAGACTTTTGAGGCAACATTTGCACCAGAGGAAGTGGAGCTAGCACGCCAGTAAAGTCAATTAGTCATGCATAATTACCATAGTAATGACGAATATCCATCAGTTTACCAATGTAACCATGTTTAACTTCTATAATCACAAATTATATTTAAATCATGTAAAGTTTGCATAAATGTACTATAATTACACAAGTTAAATTCCACACGTAGTAAATACCTGGTTGAATGAGTTAAGTTTAACACAATTAGCAATCAACCAGATACCTAGTGGTGATTAAAATGTGGTCAGATATTACAGTTTCTAACCAGCTAATGCATTTAATAAGAAGGATATTACATCTCATTAGACACAAAATTTATCAAAGCCATACTTTATCAGTATCACCATGTTTAAATTTCTAGAATTACAAATTTTATTTATCATGTGAAACTTTGCACAATTCTATAAGTTACACAAGTTAATTTTTTACAAACTAAACACCTAATTGAGTAGGTTAACTTTAGCACAATTGCAAACAATTAGATAGCTAGTGGTGATTGCAATGTGGTCAAATATTACAGTTATCAACCATACTCATACATTAAACAACAAAGAAAACATAACATCTAATTAGACCAAAATCTATCAAAGCCATGGGTTCGAATCACAGATGGCACCAAAGGTGCAAATGTTTCTCTCATCTCTGAGATCCATACCAAAATACAGCATCAGAGTAGCACATTCTAACGAAAAAGTTTTACTTGTAACCAATTTTAGGAGAAAATACCAATCAGCACTAACCAATTTATCTCAAGATACATCTTGCCAGTTTAATTACTACAAAAAATCATCACAATTATTACCTAATAATATAGAACTGATTGTGTAATCACATGCTCCCCAGTGCAGAAAATTTGCACTACAAGCTCTTACAAACACTGACTAACTACTCTTCCAATACACACCACTCTGGCGGGATTGGTTATGACAATAGTTATTTTACAACAAGATCTAAATGAACCTCAAAAACCTCAATTTTTAATTTTTTGGAAGAAAAACTGTAATTACTGAATTTCATATTATATTAACACATGATTTTCTTAATACTAGAGAAATGAATAGCACAATTTAAACTCTAACAGCAGAGATACTACATCATGATGATGTCGTATGCAGGTGGCCCCTGGAACTTGGTCGTGAATATAGTAGAAAGGTGACAGTTGAGGCTGTCATTTTGAGGCAACTACTGCCGAGCTAGGGTCAAACCCAGCCAGAAGTCCACATGATAGGCAAGTGGCAAGGTGACTGTTGGGTGACGCTGAGGACGACGCCCAGTTTTACTGATGAACCGGAAACTGATGAGCCAGAGGTTTTGCAACCTGTTAGGCAGAATTCAGCTTTATGCAGATATTTTTCTACGATCCCACAGCACATCAACCAGGACTGACCCCAGATGGATACACATCCCTGAGAGGGGCCTAAAGCCCCAATAGACTCGACCTGTATAGCCCTTTACCAATGTTCAAATGCTGGAATTCGCACCAGCATGATATCCTCGATGATATAGAGGTGGGGGTCAGCCCTGGAACTTGCATATCACTTCTCTGTCCATGTGACCTACAACTGCACTAGAATTATAATGTGTCAAGGATAACAGGGTGGGTAAGAGGGAGACAAAAGAAAAATTTTAACAACTCCATTTTTTTTTATAATGGCGTCTGCCTAGCTTGACTTCCCTTTCAAAAGTGAATATTTAAGCGGGAATGTTATAGGGAAGTTCAAAGGTGAGCCAATGAAATTGCAAAGTCAGGTAACAAGAACTATCTTTAAAAATTATCTGGGGCAATGAGATTTGTATATCTTTGTCATACAACCCCACATGCAACAAAGACAAACACAAGTGCTGTAAAGTGACCTGTCTAATGATACATTATACATATTTGTAGATTACATCGATTCTGAGATAAAAATGAAAAAAAAGGAAGTTATTGACACTTATTATCCATGGTACCGAGGCGCATTTGTATACAAAAAATATGTATCCCACTCCGTATATCCCCTTATATAGGTCATGTATGCTCGGTGCCATAAAGGCGAAAGTGCTCGCTGGTTTGATTCTCGGCCTGAGCACTTCATGTTGGAAAGTTTGTAGTTACTTGCCGATACTCAGTGGTTTACAGTGCTGAACCTTGACCAACTTGTATGCACTGGTTTCTCCACCTGTAAACTACCCATCGCAGTATGACCCTTGCCGTTGACCTTGACATAAAACAAAAAATAAATTTAAATCATATGGGGTATCCTAAATATCTTAGTACATATTTATCTCGACACACCTCTTCCCATAATTCCAGGTGAAGTAATCCTTACAGACTATTTTACTGGCTCCATCCTTGTGTCCATCTATTCACTGAACAAAGAGAGATTTCAACCATATCGCTTTGCTTATGGTGCACCTAATATATGGAATGATTTGCCTGATATTCCACCACGCTTACATCAAAGTTGCTATCCTACCGGCTCTACAAAGTTTTTGCCAGTGCTGATTTTTATGTAAGCTACAAATATGTTATGTAACATCATTGGAAAGGTATTTCATCACTTTATGCTTTAAAATCCATCGTAAAATAGGGGAGGGTCTCAGGATACACATGTAGTTTTTGGGTTGGATTTTTAAGCATGAGTTCTAGCGAGGCTTCAGCTTCTGAAGATCACTTTTTGTGGAACTTTCATGGATTGTGGCATAGCATGATGGGTACCTGTCTCATCAATGTAGTTAAACAACAATCGGCTACGTAAGAACTTGTATGGGTTACCGCCTCAGTGCACTACTTGTGTCTCTGATGGGTTTGCGGGTCGCGCTACTTGACTGAAACGCTTTTTGGCTTTGTTTATGTTGACTCTTTGATATGACCTTAGATCTTATAATTTAACTTGTGAGGAATTTTTGAATTGTGTAATTTTGATGTGAGTGATTGCATTACCTTATTTGGTAATACCTTATATATATATCTCGCCCTATACACGTCATATACAGTGGTGATGGGTAATAAATTTTTAAATTTTATTCTGTAGGAAAATGCCTGTAATTTAGAATATAAATGAAACTAGTGCATAATTGTATGGACTGTAAACACCATGGATTTTGTGAGAGATAGTTTATTCTTTGGGAACAAATTCTCATGGAAGAGTGTGTTAAACTCTCAGCAATCAATCCTGGCATTTCATGCACTTTACTTGACCTCACATGTAAACATTTACCTTTAAAATTGCAGAAATTACAGCCGGGAGGACACGTTTTGTTGTTGCATTGGATTAAATCTCTTCTTCATGAATAACTAATACATTTTGTTTACTGAATATCCATTGATCCAATTAAAGGTTTGACAAACAGTCATATATGTTGTTGTGGCTTATGTAAGCCAGTTAACTCTGTCAGCGGAAACTTGTAATAACAACAAAGTTTTGCATAATAATATAAATCTGGAGAAATTGTCCTTGAAAACTTAGCAAGAAAACTACCTTGTGAGGGTGGGACAATTGACCTCTCTGTAGTAACCTCAACCAAGGAGTTATGTTTTTGGGAGCATTGTCTGTCTGTTTGCTTGCTTGTTTCTGATAACTCCAAGAGTAATAGAACAGGTCTATCTGGAATTTTATTCGGGAAGGACCTGACCAAAGGAAGAAGTGGTTAAATTTTGGGAAACATCCGAATCATATTCTCAGTAGAAAAAAAAAACCATTTTTATTGTAAAAGGTCCCATTTTTAATGTAAAAGGTCCCATTTTCAATGTAAAAGGTCCCATTTTTAATGTAAAAGGTCCCATTTTTAATGTAAAAGGTCCCATTTTCAATGTAATTTCAACGACTAGGGTGTTCTGTTTGCCATTACTCTAAACGTTATGAGTGGACCCTCTTAAATGTTTTGTGGTAGGAATTGACTAAAGGAAGAAATTATTACATTTTAGGACAAATCCAGATCAAGTTCTGGATTCCAAAAAATCGCAAATTTTCTGAAATGACCCCCCTTGGTGGAGCTCTGTGCTCTCCGAGTACTCTATAGTTTTTAATCTTATGATTATGAAAAATTCTTAAGCATTTACAATTCCTTCTATTCTCATAACGTTACCTTTATTTGGGATTTTGAATAAATCTAACAAGGCAGTTATAATCAGTTTCTCCATACAACTAATCAGGATAAATAAATTGAAGGTACTTTTTCCTTAGGTAATTTCTCTTCTTTATGTTATTAACAGTCAATGTTTGTAAAACTGTGTTGTGCATTTTATTTTATACTTTTTTCCTATTTGGTTAATTTTCAAGAACATATTATATCTCTCCATATTTCAAAGTTTCAGAAACGTTTTCATAAAAAACTGCACTAGAATCAACTTGGTGTTAAACAACAGCCATCACTTAAACCTTACTATAGTCATTTAGCTACATGCTTAAACAATCCTGGGGTTATTAGTGGAATCTTTGGTGACTTAAGTTGGTGTATTTACACTAAACAGTCTACCTTGTTATGAATGTAGGTTCAAATGAGGAGTACTTATAAATGTTACATTGTGATAAATCCCCTCCCTATTGTAAATCACTAACCTATCATAATAATGGAAATGATAATTCAATAATAACACACAACCTTGAGGAAACCAAACATACTGTGAACTCAGTCATGAAGAGGCTACACAGAAAACAGGCGTAAATACTAAATTTAGCATGAACACCTCACTGTGAATAGGAACCCAATCACCCTGTAATCCCTTTGGCAAGTACAAACTCCACACATAAATCTCTTCAGGAAGTAGGTATTTAGTAAATCATCTGTTAACCAATAGTTTGGGGCAAGGCATACGTAACAACAAGTATTTTGTTAACAAGTTTTGGACTTTATTCTTCAACATTTAAAATAATTAGTTCATGTTAACATTACTTTACAACATTCAGTAAAAGAAAAGCATCTTAGTATAACAAAGCAAAAAGCCAACCAATTGGCACCATTTGTCTGAGTGAGAGAACCAGTTTAAGTTACATTACTGCTAACTCAAAGTATGTATAACTATATGATATATTAATATTTGTAATCCAAATAACTAAGAGTAAATCTATCTGTAAACCAATTACTTTTCTGTATTACTGTCACTCACTACTAACTACTACCAAACAAGTTAGTTACATCAATGAACCAGATATCACTAAATATTTTTAAACTTTAAAATTCAATAAAATGTAATCATTTTATTAAGATATCTCGTTCCCACCAGTTAGTTAGCATATATACATAAGCTTGCATATAAACGTAAACAAGTATAATCACATTTGCCAAATTTTTGCATTAAGCATACTGCAAACTATAAAATTTTGAAATATGACGATATAACCTTATGGATTAGTTCCTATAAGTAAAATGTTACCATAAGTAAAATAGATTTTATGTAGATTATAATTAATCTAGAGAAAATAAAATTTAAAAATTCCGAATATATCCCAGTATCAACACAATGTTACTAGATTCAAGGGGGGGGGGGGGGGGGGCAGGGACAGAGTCACCCCACTTAATTTGCATATTTGCAAGAGAAGTTCATTTTAAACTACTTATTTTTATTTAACTTTAAAGTGCACTTTGATCAGGCTACTTGTATGCAAATTTTATTGACGTCCCCGAACTGACATAGTGTGCTATTTCACCCAAGTTACATATGCATCACCCCACCAATAGGGGGATTTTCAGGGAACGGTTTGATATCACAGAAAGTACTTCTATCTGTAAAACACTGGATAAAAGTAAAAGAAAACAACAGCACTCAGTTTGACACAGTTTATCCCCGGACGGGACATGGTAAAGTACAATAAAAATCTCGGAGCCACAAGATTGGAGTCATAAAGTTTTGTAAAAAAATCATGAATTCAACGTACCCCTCACTTATTATAAGTGAGTTGGAAAATTTACAGCACCCATAAGAGATTATGGTTCCTTGGTTGATCCTGTGTGCATCAACAAAAGGAAATGTGCCTGCATCTACTTGTAAGATACTTATTATTAAAATAACAAGGCATATTATAATTATTAAATGGAAAAATCCAAATTATTATTACTTTTTATTGTCCACCGTGCGCCGTATTTGATCCATAGAGGGGATATATCGAGACGGATACATTTTTTCACACACAATGACGCCTCCGTACCATGGATAATTAGTTTCAATAACTTCTGTATTTTCACTAATATATTAGAATATATGTATATTTATATTATATATGTAAACTACAAATATGTATTATATATCATTAGAAAGGTCTTTGTACAGAATTTCTGTTTGCTTTGTTGCACAAACATCCATACACAAGCGAGATTGAGATATCACAAGTTAAAGATTGAAGTTTTTGTATTCACTCTTGCCACTGTATACATGGAAGCTTTTAAAGCATTAACTCTTTAATAACAGATGTATTTAACTGATAAATCATACAAACTGGTGGATAATAAAATTAAAACATCCCTCATTAGACATATACAAAAAAATATATCCCTCATGAAAATTAAAAAATTTTGTTCTAGTGTTGTGCACTTGTTTAATATTGTTGTCAGGAAGTTTTCCTAGTGTAACCAGACAGTGAACAGATCACTGTCATAATTAAATGGGACCTAACTTGGACTAAGACCCATCCTTTTTTTTTCTTTCAGGAATATCAAAGCAGTAGTCTTTGCATAATCATGCTATCAAACAGAGAAACAGACAAACACACATGAAAATATTACCTCCTTTGTGGTAGTGAGTTAGACGAATAGTTTATGCAGTTTGATTTTTTTTACAATCAACATTAAGAAATTTGTAAAATTTTATTAAAACAAAGTTAAAATAATGTCAATCAAAAATGAATAATAAAAATTTCGAGTCAAATACAAATATTGAGAAATCTTTGAATCAAACTTAGATGTGCCGTAGAGCTTTAATAAATGCTGATTCAGCAAATTTTCAAGGTGAAGTTTGAGTGTCCATTGCTTTTTTACACAAGGAAGCCACTCCATTGTCTTATAGCACTTTAAGAACCAAAATATGATAATTAAATTCATTTATATTGAATAAAATTGCAAAAATTGCAAAAAATGTGATTTTTAATTGATCTATTTTAATAAGTTATCAGTTAGTACCAAAAACCATTTTACTGATGTGTTGTTGACAGCACCACAGTTTCATTGGACTGAAAAATAGACTACCATGGATTTCACTGACTAAATTAAACGCCTCCACTTCTCCCACGCATTTAAAATCTAACAATACAAACACATATTTGCATACAGAACCACACATACACAAAAGTATCTAACATGTGTCTGTATTAAATAGGATCTGTTTTTGTTGCACAATAAATTTAGACATTAACAACAGCAGCAATTGTCCTCAAGCTTTGTAGTTACACTTAGCACCAACAAGCAACCAGTGCCTGTGAACGGGCTCTGTGTCAGCTGGCTTGGTGTTGTGAACTTCAGCGTACAAGTGAAGGTAAAGGGATTAAAGCAGCAAAGACTAATTTGACCTTGAAGGGTCAAAGGTCAAATTTGAACCACAAAAAAAAGTTTGGGATACAATGATATCCTAGAGGTTGTCACATCTGAAACCTTTAAGACCAATAATAGTAGAGAGACATGACACTCACAGTATCAACAACCCCATTTGATCTTGAAGGCAGGGTTGTTATGGTGTATTCTCCCTGATTTCTCTTCTGATATCACATTTTTCAAATCCCAAACCTCTAGGATTAATATTAAAGGAGATAAAAGACATTTTGTCATCATTAAAGCTGCTAAAATCTGAGTAAGAGGTTATCACTAATTCTTACTTTGGCCAACAAGTCTGAAACTACTATGTTATACTCTGAGAGAAATTGTGTATCTGCTGTACTTTTGAAGATATAAGCCATTTACTCATTATGTTACTGCTAAAAAGTGGGAGAGTAGCTATTAGTTACTCATACATTGAACAACACATTTTAAAATAAACTATGTTGTTGTTCATAAAAAGTAGATGAACAACACCTTTGACAAAAACTGCGAAGCTACAATAATTTTGAAGCTATCAAATATTTACTAATTACGCTAACTGCTGAAACATGGGAAGTCACTGATACTATTGCGACAGCCATTCCAAACAATGTCAAACTCTTAGTCAAAGAGAACGTAGCTAGCTAATCTATTTCACAAAAATGAAATAAATCTATCACTTTTCAAGATCTATGCAATTTACTCAACTACGATGTGATATAAGTAGCCATTACTTACTTTCTTATAGTTCATCAAAAAGTAGATAAACAACACATTAAAAACTATTGATTTTCTTCCCATTATATGTCCTTGAGTTTCTTTGATATCCATATGCACTTATGTAAAGGTGCATAACAGTTTAAATGTGTTGATGTGTCGGCATGTCAGTTTTGCTTTAGTTTTCTCTCACTGCTTAAATTTGATTTATTTAAAAGAAGTCAAATATCACTACATTTATGAAAAATGAAGCTACCAAAACGTCTTGTGATAACTGTCTTTAGTATAGCAACTTTAACAATCTCACACAAAGTTATGGAAAGATACGACTTGTTGAATGTTAGAAAATATATGGACTATGGGAGACATGCATTATATCCATGCAGCTCACAAATTACTTCTGAAAAATTGCAATCCAAAAATTACAGTTTGATACCAAAAGTATGTTGCCCTGAAGATACACATATTGTAGTGGTAGCTATCTCCCATATTGATGAACAGGCAACAAGGAATGAGCTTAGACGTTGTTGGAGAGGTGAACACAGGTCTAATGACTGTTACTGGATTATGTGCCCTCACAACACAGCCTGTGACTTGAGCAATCTTCAACTTGTGTTTATGGTAGGGAAGAGCAGTACAGGTAATATAACAATGCAGAAAATGCTTGAAGAAGAACATTTTGAATATGATGATATTATACAAGGTACATTTAATGACACCTACAGAAATCTAGTTCACAAGTCTATTCTACTGTTGGACTATGCAGTGAATTATTGTAGGAGTGCAAAATTTGTACAAAAGATTGACAGTAATGTTTATCTTGACATGCCTGCGGTAAAACGTATCTTAAGGAAGTATCCCGACACACCAGAAGGATACGCCATTGGTCACAAGGTCTCAGGATATAAAGTTAAAAGAGCAGGAAAGTGGAAACTTTCTAAAACAGAATTAAGTTCAGACTACTACCCAGATTACCTGCATGGAGCATCTTATATCATATCAAAAAATGCAAGAACAGTATTGCTAAATGTTGCCAGAAAACAACCAATGAAACATGTGGAGGATGTGTTCATGGGACTTTGCATTAAACAGACTAATATTAAATTGATACACCGCTCAGCATTTTGTGATCTTAAAAGATGGCGAAAATGTGCTATTATACATCATAGATGACAGGATCCACAAGAAATCACTTGGACTGCACAATTCATGGCTTTGGTATTGTATAAATCACTGGCTCTTCGATGAATTAATTGATTGGATTCAGACAGTTGATTGTGTGGTTGATACAATTCATATAGTTTTTCAAAATTCTGCATTGGAATTTTTGGTCACTGATAATATGGACTAATGTCAGACCTGCGACATGGCGACCATTGTATCTCCTTAACTTATGCTGAGGTCAAAATTTGGGTTTTATGTCTCATTCCACAACCAGGGTCATATTGGGACAGGTCCTTAGCATTGCTAAGACTCGAACCCACAGAGTTCACAGCCTATGTTTAGATGCCAAACTTGCTAACCACTAGGCCACCGAGGACCTCGTTAACTAATGTTAAATGCACAGTAATATTTATATTCATATACAAATGTGGTTCACAAGCTAGGGCTTAGCAGTTCATGACATTGTTAAAGAGAAATAGAAATAGTTTTTATACACTAGAGGTTTTTAAGCCGCAATTTTAGCAAAGCCATTGCTTCTAGTGATCACTTTGCTTGTTTTGTTTTCCTTTTTTTGTCACCAGACTTTCATGAATTGTGGCGTAGCATGATGAGTACCCATCTCTCATCACTGAAAATAAGCAGCAATGGACTATGTTAGTGCATTGGGCGACTGTTTGAGTTCTGGGCCAGGTATGGCATCTCTCTGACGCTATCGGATTTTTATGTTTGTCACTAGACTTTCATAAATTTTATTGCACTTTTCGTGTCTCTGATGGCTTTGTAGCTTCTGTATGTAGTCCAAAAGACCTTTCTTCCTTGTTATAACTGGTATGTACCCACTCTATTCTGCAATTGTATGTAAATCCACTAGACGCTAAGAAGTATCACAAACATTTTTTGTACAACCTTCATGTTACACAAGACACTTACATTTTTGTTGTTTGATTAGTCTAATTCATTTTTTTCTATGTATCAAGTGTGACATTTGACTGAGAAATAAAGACAATGTGATAAATGTGATAGCTATTTTATTAGCATTATAAATGTATAAAATGTTCAAAGTAGTGACTAGAAAGGTATTATGCAGAGCTCCTGCCTCTTTAGTTGCATTAAAATCCATGCAAAAATGCCAAAGTCACGAACTTGGGACAAAATAGTTAGGCAGTTTACCCCATTTTCAAGTGTTAACAAAACAAGTTGATTTTATTGCTATAGACACACATGTATTTTTTTTTGAAAAAATAACCAGAAATGGCTTTTGAAAACAAAAAGATAGTTTCCCAATGAGTTGAAAAAGTTAAGGGGAAAGTGGGTTGTCGAAAATATACTCATACAGAAATAATCCTGACAAATACAAACTTTTAGAGTTATTTCGGTATAAGTATTTTTTTTATTTATTTATTACAGTGACATGTAACAATTTCATAATATACATGAAATAATAGCTGTGAAACATAGGTTACCCAGCCCTCTGTTGGGGTTATAAGTAACTAGGATCAAAACCATATGAACAGATATATAGAGGGCTGTGGCAAACATACTCGTACAGAAATAATCCTGACAAATACAAACTTTTCAAGTTATTGTTGAATAATTATTTTTATTCATTTATTATAGGACATGTAACAATTGCATAGTATACATGTAACAAATAGTAGAGAAACTACTTTAAGGGGCCACAGTGGCAGAGTGGTAACACTCTCGCTTCCCAACTCTGAGGCCGGGGTTCGGTTCCTGGCACGGCCTCAAGTGGGAAATCTGGTAGTTGCTTGCCGTTGGTCAGCAGTCACTAGTATCAAAACCATATGAATAGATTTATAGAGCTCAAGATAATATTTTCTTTTACATGAAGTATTTTCAACATTCTGTGCTACTATTTTATCATTAGAGCATACACCAAGTTTGCTAGAGAAATTATGAAAACAACAAACTATGTGACTTTAAGGTGGCATTAACTTGATAAAAACGGAACGTTTAAGGACACCATAAGGTCAGAATACATATTTTTGATACTGTGGCATATACGTCAGGTGTGATATACCAAAATGAGCCACAGTGCAAGTTATGGGATAAAAACCCCATTTTTGACTATAAGGTGACCCTAATACTGTTGGCGGTGGCATTGACACCTCCAAAATCTAATCACTTCTTACTTAAGCATATGTGGACACTCTCTAAAAGTTTGAATGATACCCATTCATAAATTATGAGTTATGCTGTTCACTAACAAACAAACAGACGGACAGACAAACCGCAATGATTACATAACTTCCGCTGGTGGAGGTAATAACATTTTATATAATTTTTTTTATTTAGTGAAAAATATCAAAAACCATCAAGTAGTTTCTTTACAACGTTTCATGTCCCTGTGCGAAAATTTGTATTAGGGAGGAAAAATACTTTATTTAGAATTTATTTTAATAGTCTAGTAAGTCCCATGTTTTACATTCAAAATTTTAGCAGATAGTTTGCATAAATCATGATACACAGCGTCAACCACAATTTGTGTAAGTGTTTAAAGATCCCTGTATTTCAATAGACAAGGCTACACTTCTCTGCCCAGTGTATGTTATTGTTCTGATGAAGTACATTTGCTTGTTGTCCTTCAACCACAGTGCAAGGTCTCAGTCCAAGGGAGGAGAACTCAGTAAAGTACTCGTTGCTAAAAACAAATCCATGGCTTTTTCATGCTAAAATTAGCAAGTTAAATGTTATTATCACAACAATGGTTATCAGAACATCAAGGTTAACTGTTATTATTTATTAATGTCCAAGAATTCTACAAGTTACTGACTACTACCAATGTTATATGTACACAGTCCCCATTTAAGATGTATTTGAATTAAAAGTATCACTGTATGGGGATACCAATGCTTTAAAAAGTTATTTTAAAACCCTGTAGCATTGAATTAACATTACCGCTTATCTAAATACCCATGTCAAAGTTACTGTTATACAATAAGTTGTTTTGAAATTGTATTAGCCACGACCGCTGCCACCTTGGGGGTTTTCATCAGATAGCTCCACTGCATCTGAACGCCAATTGCCATGAATTTTTAGACTCTCCAGGGGAAGCTTAAGTTCCAATGACAAACACGCCCATTAAGTCTGAAGCAGCGAAAGCCATAGTATTTTGGTTCAGGTTCCATGCATACTAGAGCTTTTGATAAAGTAGCCCTGACTAACCCAGATCACACCACAAAAAGTGGGTCTGATCAACTTTTGTCTACGAATCATGGCTTTAATAAACCTCACTCGACAAATTTTTTGGCATGCCAATTTAGGAATATGAACAAATGGGACGCAAATTGCATGGTTTTGGCACATTTTTGAATGAACTGTAATCCCTTTGAAGTAAACACAATATCCTGCACCAGTGGGTATCTGGTTTTATCAAATGCATGAGTGGCAACCAACACTAACGAAGCCAGTCGAAAAAAAAAATACAAATAAGCAAATACCCTGATCCTATAGGTTTGGGGGCTCGGGACACAGATTGGTTTCGAGCGAGTTATTGTATATTGTGATATGATGTTCTACAAAAGAAATATGCCGTTAAAAATAAAGCTAATATTCCCCAGACGAGCATATGTTTTATTTGTGTGTTATAGTTTACAGTGCCACACGAATGTCACTAGCAAACCCTAGTTTGCGGTATCATTTGGGGGAAACTTTTGAGATGACGCCTGAGCATACGCAGTGAATCGGGTTATCACATGGCTGTAGGGTTTCAGCCATTTATAAAAAGAACCTCAAACTATCAACATCTCAAACTACTTCATCAATGAACACTCACATGTACAATTAGTGCACAAAAACAATGTTTCGTCAATTATCACCCACTTGGAAACCCATAGACAGTGAAGTTTTAGTACCTTCATCTATCCAAACCTCTCAATTATCTAGCCTGATTGTATGTTGCTCATTGAGTTCGGATAATCGAGGTTTTACTGTACTTGTGTTGATCAGTATTCAAGTATGTCAATTATGGAGCAAATTTAACCGAAAGTATTATAAATATTTAAATAGAATATGCATCTCCATTTTACAAGACAAAGAGTGAGTGACAGTTTGATGTGACACAAAAACTGCTGTGGCGGTCACATTGATGGAACCCAGATGTAAAAATATAACCACCCTGAGTCATCAACTGAGTAGACTGCTGCTGTTGATGGCAGTTGCAGGTGCTACAGATGCTTCAGAAGCTGGTATTGCAGCAGGAATGAGTTAAGAAGGAGGGGAAGAACCTTTGGAACGTTTATTTCATGGAGGATGAAAGAGAGAGTTGTAATCAACATTGGAGTTGTGCAGAGAGATCCGTGATTTGCTCCTGATTTTGTTAGGACAGGTTCACCATCACCTGTTTCCCTCCTCAAGATGAGCCTTGAGAACCTGTGTACAAGGAGTTTCAATGAACACTCTCAATTACCATATCAATATCAACCAAACACCAAAAAAATGTGCTAACCCTGAAGCTTAATGTTATTTGAGAATTAAAGGTTATCTTACTACATAATGTCCGTTCAGGGATTGGTGTATCTAAAACTTAAATATGCTTGATGTCAATTGCACAGTATTTGACATATTTTCCGAAAATTGCTTAAGTTAAAGGCCAGTTACATATACATGTAAAATTTTGAATTTATTTTCTATCATGCCAGTTTGCTCATACTCTGGGGAAGCACAGAAATATTTCAACTCAACATTATTATTTTATGCATGGGAGTTTAAGGAAACCTTTAACTAGGGTATATCATGGAGACCAGTTACATCTACATGCCAAATTTGAATTTTATCCCTCAAGCCAATTTTGAGATACTGTCCGGAAATGAGGTGTGAGGATTCCTAGGTGTCCCCAATGCTGGTGACATAAAAATAATGAGAGAAGAAACTATTTGAATAACGACACATATTTAAAATAGTTTGTGAAGTGATAATTACTATATGAAGCAAAACTATTTCATCATTAAATTAATATTAATTACCTATTACACTACCAGTTTGTAAACATGGAGGTCCACGGTGGCTCTTTGGTTGACAAGTTTGGCACCTAATGGCAGACTATCACGTCTTAGTGGGTTCAAATCCCACAAGTCATAATGCTGAAGGTTTGTCCCAATATCACCCTAGCTGCTGAATAGGACATAAAAACTAACTTGGACTTTAATTGTTCCTTGTTTCTTTTCTGTGTCATAACTAATAATGATCTTATGTAATCTGCTTATATTGTTATAAACACAACAGTTACTGTGAAGATCATTCTCTAAAGCAGTAAATTTAGACATGGGGAAAACTTGCACTTTTAGACACTGAAGAAGACTGAAATATTTGATCTGATATCAGTGAATAAAACCAACCAGATGACTAAAGGGCGACAGTGCCGAACTGATCTAATTGTGTAACATATAAAGCTCTCCTGTTAAACTAAACGAAAAGGTGCAAAATGTGTTAAAATCGGACCAGATTCTGGTGATTTAAGTTGAAAAATTCTGTTAAATACTGCTCCCCACATTAAGTTGTCCCCCAACTCAAACTGGTGTATTTATTTATTTGGGGTTTTACGTCGCTTTCAACACTGTACAGGTCATATCACGACGGGTAGTTGGAAAGGCAGAGGAAACCAGTACATGCAGTTCGTCAGGGTTCTGTACTGTAAACTGCCGACCAACGGCAAGCAACTACCAGCTTTCCCACTTGAGGCCGTGCTGGGAACCGAACCCTGGCCTCAGAGGTGGGAGGCGAGAGTGTTACCACTCTTCCACCATGGCCCCCTCAAACTGGTGTAGAACAGAATATATAAAAATGATTGACAGTTAGTTGTCATTGATAATTCTTGTACAGTTTCGAGAATGTACCATACCAAACTAAAATGTGATCCCGATCTTTACCATAATGTAATTCCTACCTCCTTGGGCATGGGATATATAAAGATTCTTTTTTTTTTGTATCCAGAATATGATGTGATTCTTTCAAGATTGATGTGATTAGATTCAAGATAAATACACTGGCTAAGCAGTGACAATATAATGAATAAAAATATGCTTGAAACTGCTTGCAGTTACATCTGTCAAAGATTTGTGTTAAATTATGGCAAGGATTGCCAACAGGAGTGCTAAAGAGCAATACACTTTAAACCATTGATTTAGCTTCACCAGGACAAGAGTCCCAATTTCGTCGTAGGGATATTTGGCTTGAGTAGTCTTGGTATTTTATTATCCACCATGCCAAATATATAATTTGTATCGGGGGATTTATAGCTCATTCATACAGGCGATGTAGCCCGCTGACGCCTGTATGTGACCTTTTTACAGAGTGACAAACCATCCAATTCCTCAAACATTTTTAGTTTCTGCTTCTAAATTTGGAACCATGAGGACATATGAATTTTTTATGAGGTAACTGATTGTGTGGTCCACAGGTTATAAAAAGTTGTGACTCAGTATTTTGGTGATGTTAGTTAGGTACTCAGGTACTTCCTGACGTAGGGATTGCCAAAAATCAGCAAAATAAGCTCATGCCTACTTTGTGTGAACTTAGGCAGGACCCTCTCATATAGGATAAAGTACAGCACCGTATACAGGAACTGAACCAACTAGTCAATACAGGTGATTCAAAAATTAAATCTCAAAGGAGTGGGGTCGACGTCTTTGTTAAACACAGAGTCAGATGGCCCCACGAATACGTTTTGTCTGGTTCCAATAAAGAAAGGGTCTCATATGACCAGTTGTCAGTAGTACAATGGGTGGCTGGTTTTTGTCGCACCATGAAGGAGGAACAAAATTCAAAAATGAGGGAGTACATGTTTGATTATTTGGTCTCATTGTTGGATGATGCCCAGGACTTTTCCTGGGGTGCGGCAAAGGCCAGCCACGCCGTTTTATTGTGCAGAATGGAACAAGGGGAAATCAGTGATTACAGTTGTATGGACAAAATTGATAGAATTAGAAGGGCTAATGCCCAGAGACATGGTAGCCCTAAAAATCTATCGGTGACACAAAAGTCAATCAAAAGCCCACAAAGGTCATGCCTTGCAATTTTTTCAACCAAAATTCCTGTTCTTTTGGCAAAACACATAAAACCAAAGGTGTCCTATATAGACATGTATGTGCATATTGCTTTGGCACTTTGGGAAACAATTTTGGGCATAGTGAACTAGATTGTCGTAACAAAAAAAAAATTCCAAAAAACGCGCGAGCATGGATGTGCCTTCACCTCGAAAGTACATCCATACCACAAGATGGATATATGCAAAGAACTGTCAAAAACATTCAGAATATAAGGTACCTAAAAACATTTGGACAGCTTGGGCGTCCAAGGCCAAACCTTATGTCAATACATACGATGGCAGGTCTTTTGCAGAAGTGTTGAAAAAGGGCATTCCAAATACTTACAAGGAAAAACAAATTCGACCTGTTGTCAAGATACAACAAAGGGTGTCAAAGCCACCAAGACCCACACGTCTTCCTCGTGTTTTTAATAACCACCTTACTTCTTCCAATACTTGTCCACAACATGGGCCTACTGTTGTTTCCAACACACAGAATTCTGATTTCGTCTTGAACCTATCAAATAGATTTCAAATTCTGGCTTCTAATGACATATTAGATACCGATTCTGAAGCATCTGATAAGAGTCCATCAGACAGTTTGTCTATGAACAAAAAGTTGGCTGGTAAGCATCTAACTATAGATACAAAAGGTACACCAATATCTGGCATAGATAATAGGTCATATCATACTCTTGTTCAAGCAAATAACCCTCAAAACAC
Source organism: Sabellastarte sp. h YS-2021 (assembly GCA_964017235.1). Lineage (NCBI taxonomy): Eukaryota > Metazoa > Annelida > Polychaeta > Sabellida > Sabellidae > Sabellastarte > Sabellastarte sp. h YS-2021. The sequence continues at coordinate 93,688,466 of OZ024936.1, forward strand.
ACATGTTCCTCATTAGTCCTACACTCAAGTACAATGCCCTTGATACACAAGATGTAGGTTCTAGTCCACTTGTTACGAATCCGGATGAGCATTTTTATCCCTTACAGGGTTCTACAACTGTTAACCTTGTACAAGCATCAATGCTGGAGGAAAGTCAACAAATGGCTCCCATTTTTGACATAAACGGTGCTTCTGTGGTCCATGTTTCTGATAACGAAAAATTACCTCCACACATTTATGCAAATCGCCATTCATTTGTTGATTACAACCGGTTTATGCAACAAACTCAAATAGAATTAGGTTTTATCCCACTTACTGATCTTAACCTCTACCAGGGGCCAGAAAAATACTGGGGCATTCCCCCGGATTTAATACAGGCACATAAGATGGTCAGATCCAGTGGTTTGCCTAACTTTTTATCATGTCGTATACCAGTCCAAGGCCCACTTAAGCCCGAGGTATGGCGCTCATACTTACATGACTATTGGGATCAGCAACTCCCTGATCTCATTGAACTCAGGTTTCAAAAGGATGTGTCCCCTCCAATCGACCATGGAGAATCATACTTCAGCTAATGATCATCTAACTGAGGTTGAAGGTATTTACACACTGAGTTAAAATATAAAGCACTTCTTGGACCATTTTCTGAACCACCTTTTCCAATACATGTCTCACCACTCATGACAAGGCCTAAATCAGATTCGGCCAAGCGTAGGACCATTGTAGACCTTAGTTGGCCTAAACACTGTTCTGTCAACGCTGGGGTTAGTAAACATATGTACTTAGATACTTATTTTAAGTTGCAATATCCATCATTAGATCACATCACTGACGCATTGATTCAGTTGGGCCCAGGAGCCATGCTATATAAGGTTGATATTAGCCGAGCATTTAGGCACTTAAGGATTGACCCTGGGGACATTGATCTATTAGGACTAAAACATAAAGATTTCTTCTTAGACGTTACGTTGCCCTTCGGATTTCATCATGGTTCTACGTTTTTTACACGTTGCAGCAACGCCATACGTCATATTATGCGTCAACATGGTTTTCCTGGTCTTTGGACATACATTGATGATTTAATATATACTGGTCTACCATCAAAAATTCACCAGTCCTATACTTTCTTATTGCACCTATTGCAACAGTTAGGTCTTGATATCAGTATGGAAAAGTTAGTATCTCCTACTACTTCTGCCATATGTCTTGGTATTCTGGTTAATACAGAAACTCGAACCATTTCTATTCCTCAAACTAAACTTCAGGACATTAAAAAGTTATGCCTTTCTTGGCAAAATAAAAAGGCATGTACTAAAAACCAGTTACAATCGTTATTTGGTTCCCTTCTTTATATTACCAAATGCGTTCGCCCAGCTTGATTTTTTCTTAACAGAATGCTTCTTTTACTAAGAAATAATCATAATTCCATGCGCATGCGCTTGACTACAGATTTTTATAAAGATTTAAGGTAGTTTAACACCTTACTTCAATCTTACAATGGTGTTACATATTATGACACTAGAAAAGTAACTGGGACAATTTACTTGGATGCGTCCTTAACAGCAATGGGTGGTGTCTATCAAAACATGGTCTACACTCTCCCCTTTCCAGCCAATTATAATAACTATAACATTAACCATTTAGAAATTATCAATATTATGGTTTCTTTAAAAATTTGGGGCATATTGTGGTCCAACAGAAAATTTAACATAAACTGTGACAACTTTCCTGTAGTAGACGTCCTAAAAACTGGCAGAGCCAGGGATGACATTTTAGCCGCCTGTGCTCGTAACATTTGGTTGTTGACCTCAATATTTAACATACAACTACAGGTATCTCATCTTCAGGGATCCAGAAATACCACAGCAGACCTACTGTCCAGATGGCATGGATCTGCGGCTGACATCAAGAAATTGAACATATTATTACCTGATCACGTTTGGATACATACTCACCAAGATTTGATGATTTTTAATAAAGATATTTAAATATGTATTTCGAACGAACCTGTGTTTCGATTCGAACCTGTGGACAGCCCAGCTGGCATCCAGGGCCTGTGCCAGACTACAGACATCATATCGGCGACTAAACAGAATTATGACAGAATGTTCAAAGATTTCCTGGCATTCCTGGTCCCAGCTGGGCTGATCCCTTCCCAGGTAGATACTATTCACTTACTTGCTTTCATGGTCTGTCCCCTTCTAATATTGCCAATTATTTGGCTGCTGTACGAGCCAATTTTGTTATGTGTGGCTTGTCCACCACATTTATGAATGATGACAGAATTCACCTCTTCCTCAGAGCTACAAAAATTAACAGACCTGAAAATCTAATCTATAGTTACTGAACCTATGTTGCACAGCATATTGCAAGCATGCTCTCACCTTCAGCATCCTCAAGTCTTTTCGGCATTATATTCATTTCTTTTCTTTTCCTTCCTGAGGTTGTTTAACGTTTTACCACATTCTACCCATACCTTCGACCCTTCTCGACAACTTTGTAGGGGTGACATTATTTTTTCAACACTTGGGGCTACAGTACTACTAAAATGGTCCAAAACTAATCAAGAAAGACAACAAATCTAGGTCATTGCCATACAAAAGCTAGGTCATTCTTTTATCTGCCCTATTAGGGCTTTACACTCCATGATTGCCATTTTTTCCTGGTAAATCCAATGACCCTGTGTTTATGATTCAATCTGCAAATCAAACCGTTCCCTTGACTGATTCAAGAGCTCGAAAACATTTGAAAGATATTTCCAACATGTTACATATATATCCCACACTCACTTTCCATATGTTTAGAAAAGGAGGCACCACATGGGCCTTTCAGCATGGTGTGCCTATTCAAAATATTATGCTGCATGGCTCTTGGTCTTCCAATGCTGTTTGGCATTATATCAATTCCCAGGCCACCAGTTCTTCACTGGTATCTCAGACTTTTTCCTCCTACCTACATTCCTAGTTTGGCTGTTTGGTGGATTTTCAGCGAATAAAACATCCTCCTTTCAACTCTTTACCCTACAAGCTTATATTCCTTAACCTTTCACCTTTTGACCTCCGGGATATATCCTGTTTGTGAATATGGATTAAAACACAAAGCTTTTAGAATTAAAGTATATTATTAAAGAATTGATTTTAACACATGTTGTATGCTTGACACACACACAAAGACTGTTTTAATTGCCTTTGTTAGAGCACATGCACAGGTCATCACAGTGCATAACAAATATAAACCAGTACAGGATATGGTAACCACAAACTGCTATTACTTGCATTAACTACATCTAACATCTCCCCCTTTTTAGAAAAACCAAAAACAAGAAAGTCTGCATAATTGTCAATATTTTTAAAGTCTGAATAGAGGATTCTTGATGAGATAAATTTACTGTATATTGAGTTGTCAACTAAATTATATAAAATTTATCCAATGGGATAACAGTTGGTAGACTGCAACTGTATCAATGTTATTACTCAAATAGCATTATTCTGGCTTTGAGTAATAAATCAATTTAGAGTATACTTCAACTTAAAGTCTTTGCTTGAATACACATTCAGGGTATATGTGTGTATGGTGTATGCTGTTTTCTGTTTCTGGAGCTTCTTCTCACTTCACCACTCATATTTTGATCTTGTTTATTTTCAGTAGTGTTAGAACTAACTGGGCTTGTATAATCTGTACTACTGTGAGTGTTTGCATTAGTGACCAAAGCTGGGGATGTATCATCTGGTATTTCCATTTGTGCATCTTTGCTGTAATCATGATCTGTAACCCTTGGTTTCAAATGTATTCTGTTTCTGCGGTAGGTCTTTCCATTCAACTGTACCAAATAGGATTTGTCAGTGAGTTTCTTACTGCAAACTGCTGGTTCCCAATCAGTATTATGATGTCCTGAAATTGGTTGCACATACACAGGTTGTCCAACTTCTAACTCTGGCAGTGAATTTGCACTTTTATCATGATAGTATTTTGCTAACTTCCTTTTCTTTTCAATTTTCCGTGTCACATCAGATTGAACTTCAGGTTCAAGCAGCTTGGTATTAATTGGCAAAAGAGTTTTAGTTCTTCTTGAAAAGAGTCTTTGAACTGGGCTTGATGACATGTTGATGGTAGGAGTGTTTCTCCATTCCAGTAAGGCTTGGTATATGTTGGTATTTGACCTTTCTACTTTCTTCATCAATGTTTTGACAATCGCTACTGCTGATTCCACTTTACCATTTGAACGCGAGTGACCAGGCGAGATGGATATGTGATCAAATTTCCATTCAGTGGCAAATTTTGAAAACTCATCACTCACTAAATTGGGATTGTTGTCTGTGATCACTTCTTCCGGGATTCCATGTCTTGCAAATTGTGCTTGTAACTTTTTTATTATGGACTTTGATGTTGTAGAATAAAGTCGGTCTATTTCAAAATAATCACTGAAATAGTCTACTGTCAGAAGATAGGACTTGTTCTTATAGTGAAATTCATCAACAGCAACTTTTGACCATGGACGAGTTGGCAACTTTGGTGTCTGCAGTGGTTCTTTTTGCTGTGTTTTATTGATTTCAGCACAGACATGGCAATTACTGACCAAGTTGGTGATGTCCTTTCGTAATCCTGGCCAGAAAAGTGAATCACTTGCTTTCCTGATGCAGGCTTCAGTACCTACATGACTGCTGTGAAGTTTCTTCAGCAAGTCTTCTCTCAGAGAGACAGGAATAATCATACGCAAACCTATGTACAAGATTCCATCTTGTATGGTGATTTCCTCACGAAAGTTCCAGTACTCCTGTATCATTACTGGAGTTTCTTCTTTGCTATCAGGCCATCCCTTCATGACAGTAGCTTTTAAAAGCTGGAGAGCTGGATAATTTTCTGTGGTTACTTTGATCTCTGCTTGACTGTTTCTTGAAACACTAGTGTATTCTGCATAACTAATGTTATCTAGTCCAAGACAAAACACATCAAATGATTTAGACTCTGCATCTGGGACTGAATTGGGTGGTATAGCACGACTCAATAAATCGGCAATGTACTGGGTTGTACCTTTTATGTATTTCACTTTCAGATTGTATCTTTGTAATTGCAACAACATTCTTTGAAGGCGAATAGGAGCAGCAAGTAGAGATTTCTTGAAGATTGCTTCTAGCGGCTTGTGATCAGTCTCTACTGTTACATCATCTTTGCCAAGAATATAAGTGCTGAATTTCTTGGCAGCAAAGCAAATCGCCAGCATTTCTTTTTCTATAACTGCATATCTTTGTTGTGCAGGTGACAACGCGGTTGATGCAAAAGCAATCGGTTTTCCATCTTGTAGAATAGTGCATCCAAGACACTTGTCAGAACTGTCACACTGTATCGTAACAGGCTTATTTGCATCATAGTATGTCAACACCGGTTCCATTGTCACAAGCTGTTTTGCTTTGGTAAATGCCTGTTCTTGCTGTGATTCCCAGCAGAACTGATTGTTCTTCTCACACAGGCATCTCAGTGGTTGACACACTTCAGACAAATGAGGAAGGAATTTGGCAAGGTAGTTGATGAAACCTAAAAACCTTTGGGTTTCTTTGACATTGGTTGGCCTTGGCATGTTGACAACGGCTGTTACTTTGCTTGGATCTGGCTTGACTCCATCTGCTGTCAGCAAATGTCCAATATAAGGGACTTCGGTCTTACAGAGCTGGACTTTCTTCCTGTTGAGCTTAAGATTCTTCTGGCGGCATCTGTCTAGCAGCTTAGTCAAGTTGTGATTATGATTTTGAATTGCCTCTTGCATGGTGTCTCCATAACCACACACTAGCAAGTCATCTGCGACTATTGCAAGACCTGGGACTCCTTGCAGTGCTTCAGTTTGGCGGCGTTGGTATCTTCACTTGCTGTTTTGATTCCAAAAGGCATCTTGAGCCAGCGATACCTCTGAAATGGCGTCCAGAAAGTAGTCAAGTAACTGCTTTCTTTGTCTAGTCGGCACTGGTTGTATCCATCGGCTGCATCTAAGACAGAGAATACCTTGGCATTGTATAGCCGTGGAAGGATCTCTTCTATTGTAGGCATCGGATAATGAGACCTCTTGAGTGCTTTGTTTAGGTCAGACGGTGACAGGCATATGCGTAATTTTGCGCCTTTCTTAACCACAACCATGGATGAGATCCAGTCAGTTGGTTCTGTCACAGGTGCTATGATGCCTCGCTTTTCCATTTCATCTAGTTTTGCTTTGACCTCTTTTTTCAGTGCTACTGGCATTTTCCTTGGAGTATGCTGGACTGGAGCTACTTCAGGGTTTGTTTGCAGATGCACATAACCTGGAAGTGTACCTAGTCCATGAAAGACATCACTGTATTTATCCAAGATTGCTTCAGCGGAATTTGTAGTGACATTGTTTATGGATTCTGGCATGTTCACAGTTATCAACTGCATTACCTGGCATGTATTTGCAGATAAAAGTGGTTTTCTTGCAACTTTTGTGGTGACCACTTCAAACTTTAGCTTGTATGGTTTGCCATTGTGTACTGTATGTAATGTACACACTCCTAGTGGACGCATGTATGATCTGTCATACAGGTTTAATCGGGTCTGGCTTTCCCTCATCACTGCATTTCTGCTGATCTTATTTAGGTCATCTATCGATATCACGTTGCATGTGGTGCCTGTATCAAGTAGACATTCTACTGGAACCCCTCTTTTGTCCTTCTCATCGGAGAGTGCTAGCTGGACACTTAGCTGTTTCTTCGTCATCTTCACATTATTTAATGTGTGTTCTATCATGAATACTGAATTGTCAGAGTCACTGTGACCTGACTCATTTTCACAGAAATTTGTAGGTTGCTTTCTACTTGTCCTAGACTGACACACACTAGCAAAATGATGAAGTTTATTACACTTGGAGCATCTCTTTCCGTAAGCACTACAGAAATTACTGCCTCTTTTATGTGACTTGCCACAGTACTTACAGTCTCTGTACTCCGTTTTGTCAGCATGCTTCTGGTGCTTGGCTTTTGCTCGCTGTGAGGTTTTCACAAACTGAACATCTGGCTCTGACTTTTCAATTTGCTTCAGCTGCATTTGAGAAAGTTCGCTTACTCTGCATATGTTGATTGCTGCATCCAGGGTTAAGTCCTTTTCTCTAAACATTCTGGCACGAGCTGAGTTGTCATTCGTTCCCAAGACTAATCTATCGCAAATAAAATCATCAAGTAAGGCTTCAAACTTACATGAATTTGCAAGATGTCTTAGTCTTGTGACATACTGGTCAACTGTCTCATTGGTACCTTGGTTTGTGGTACCAAACACATATCTTTCATAAACAACATTTGTTTTGGGAGTGAAGTATTTTTGTAAGGCTCCAACAACAGAATTTGGATCCTTTTTCTCATCTTCTGACATGCTCAAAGTTTGTAATATTTTCAAGCATTCCTTACCCATGATGGATCTTAATGTTGCTATCCTGACAGTTTTATCCTTTTCTTTCAACTCAGTTGCTACTTCATAATCAACCCACTGTTGCTTAAAGAATTGCCAATTGCTAGGCAAGTCACCTTTAGTATCCATAGGAGCTGGAACTGGTAGACCAGATGTAGCCATGTTGTATATAAGAATGTTCAATTTAACATGTGTGCTCAAATCCAATGTTACTGACTTTTCTTTGTATGAAACTAGTAACAGTATCTTTATTATTTGTGTTATCCAGTTTTAACATGCACTGTATAACCATGAGTTTACTTCTGATACCATGTTTGTGTATGTGAATATGGATTAAAACACAAAGCTTTTAGAATTAAAGTATATTATTAAAGAATTGATTTTAACACATGTTGTATGCTTGACACACACACAAAGACTGTTTTAATTGCCTTTGTTAGAGCACATGCACAGGTCATCACAGTGCATAACAAATATAAACCAGTACAGGATATGGTAACCACAAACAGCTATTACTTGCATTAACTACATCTAACATATCCCCTTTCAAAATTTCAAATTAACCCCTTACTCAGCTTGTTGGGTACCTACCACACTCTGTGCTGGTCAACATTTACAATAAATCCAAATTATAACCATCCTTTTGGCTTTCGGGTTCATTACCCTTCAAAATTTTTATTCTGGGCCAATTTTTCCAAAAAACTGATTCTTGGCCCTTAGTCTTTGGCCCAGTACGGATTAAGCCCACTACGGCTAATTCATATGTTATTAAACTTAATATTTCATCTCCCAGCAAAGGGTTGGGGCTAGAGATTTTGCTTTCATATTCTAAAAAAGTTTCCCTTAAATGAGTACATTATATGTGTTGTTCATATATAAAAGATTTTTAGTAGAATAAAAATTAATATTAACTCAATGCGGTTCTTTTATTTCTTCTCCCCCTTCTGGGGGAATGTGGGACCCAGTTACCTCAATGTGAAAAGTAATAATAAAGTCTCTAATAATAACACTTTTTCTGCAAGCTGCATATATTGTACCTTATGGAGAATCATTTTTGAATGAAATAGAAAAAGTATTGTTTGAATTTGTGTGGAATAAAAACAAGCATCGAACAGCGAAACATAATTTAATTCAACCCCTTGATGCTGGTGGATATAAAATTATTTTCAATTTTGGATGTGATAAAAACAGCTAAAATGATGTGGATTAAAGACTTTGCAATGATATCAACACAAAGTGGCAAATATGTGCCATGTTAGAATGGAGAATGTCATGGTGTGCAGACAGAAGCCACTCAGTGAGTACATAATGATATAAAATATATAATAAGAGTGTATGTAATGATAAAATCTTAAAATCATACTAGAAAACATTTCAAAAGTACAGTCCTCTGCAAAAACACAATATCAGGAGGATAAAACAGCAAAATAGTAAATCCAAAAGAAACACCCTAAAAGAACACAAAAGTGAATCTTGATTGACCTTCTAAGCAGCAGCCTTCTACATAATCTCAACAAAAATACAATCCAAAAGGCAGCAGAATACAACTAGCAAATGAGACTGTCTAGAACTGTACTACCAACAAACTATAATTAATTTGAGACATTAAGGATTGGCTCTACCAGCCAATGGATTAATTGAGGTTCTCCGTGGCCTATTTGGTAAGCAGGCTTAACGTCTAATCTCCCAATTCGTAAACTTTGACGAATGGGTATTTGAAAGGAGACATTGGTTAGTGAGTGGGTGTGCAATGTCATGTTGCAAATGTGACTTGACTTTTGACCTTCTCAAAGTGACCTTGATCTTTAATATACTCTCTGGGCCATATATTGGAAACTGTTAGATGAAGGAAGTTGAGTCTTGAAAGGGTCATTGTTTGAGCAGTATAAGAATGCTAAATCATGGTGTGACCTTTAACCTTGACTCTGCCAAAGTATGTTCACCTGCTAAATTTGAGAAACATTTCTCTTATGTTATCTCTTATCCAAAAATATATGGATTGCTGTTTGGATTGTATTCTATGTACTTTTACTTAACTTTCCTATTCCATTGGCAGCTATATTTCACTAATAAATTTTACAGAATAAAACTAGACAATATACACCACACCATTGAGTAAACTGCCTTACATATGCATTTAGTGAATGTCATACATTTCGATTATATAAATGTATCATCATCTCATCAGAGGCTAAGATAAAGCATCCTTCGCTCACCTGAGGTAGGATTTTTGGCTCCTCGTATATCCTCTTTTTTGGGTGACATAATAAACAGTTCTATTTGAACTTTGGAGGGAGTGCAGAAAGTGGTGTATTCTTCTGTAACTTTCTAAACAAATTACTTGTTGCAATTCATTAATTTCACAAGTGATTACAATTAAAATACTGTCATGGTCATGTACTGAACTTATATCATAATTAAGTCTGTAATCATTATTAATGTAAACAAGAAACAATGCATGGCTTCATTTTCTAAGGTATCATTATAAAAGAGGAAAGAATAACCAATTAACCTTATTATTATTATTTGATTAAATATGATATTCTTATCCATGGAGAATAATATATATGGATTGTTTATTTGAATTTATGAGTTCCCAGCCTGATATATGGTATGATATCAGAGCATTAATATATTATTAATAATTTATATAGAGAATAGACGGATTTAGATACTTTTTGTCTGTGTTGGGACAAACATTTCAAATCAAACATGTGAGGTTGTCACAACGTGACATAAATCTCAATGTGATAGTGGCCCAATATGAAACAAGAGAAAAACAGAAGGGCACTACAAGCATTGCTAGTGCAATACAGAGCACATGTTTTGTTAACTGTCAAAAAATTGTCTTGGGAAATCAAGAATATTCATAAAAACACATGTACATGTTTATAAGGAAGATTTCCTTTCTAACACACTGTAAAATGTTCAGCTCTACACCCACCACTTTTCTGTATTCACTCTTTCGTTATTTCTTCAGGAGGTGGACTACTGTTTTTGGACTTTATGTTATGAAATTATACATTGGTTTGAGTCAGGAATGACCAATATTTTATATTTATACCATTAATTGGAGAGTTTGTTGCCTATTACATTCCAAATATTTGTAATATAGATTATATGGGGATGATTCGGATATATCTAGTGTATTATGGAGATTCAAAGCCAGTCAACATAGGGAAATTGCAGCAACAAATAAAGGCATATACAACAAGATACACTCAGAGAAAGAAAAACACACTACTTGATGTGACTAGTCTTGCAAGTGTTATAAAGTACTGTAAGGAAGACAATAAACTAAAACCAAACATGTAAATTAATTTTCAGTGGATTTCTCTCTACTGAGGAACACATGTATACCTGAACACACACATCTAGACACTGAATAAATATTTTGTTGGTATTTTATGAGTTCACGATAGGGTGGCTCACTCTCTAGCTGACATTAATATAAATGTTAATTGATAAAATGGGCACAAAGTGTACCAGAAACCACTGAGCACACACGTTCATCATGGTGGTATTTCCAAAAAATTTCGAGGATTATTGGTATCCAGAATTTTAACTGAATTTTCCCTGAAATATAATCACTTCTTCCCATGGCTAGCCCCTTCCTACTACAAATTTAACATCACAATTTGTTCATTACTTTTGAAGAAATATCAAGTAGAAAGCCAAAGTCATTAAAAATATATTAAAAATGGGAAATCTGGAAATTTTTTGTATCCAAATTATTATCCAGATCTTTCCCAAAAATTACTAGCTTCTTCCTTTGGCCAAGTCCTACCCTCAATTTTTTTCGTCAAGATCTATTCATTAGTAGTTTTAGATTAAGCTAAACACCAAAACAAAAACACAAAATAGACAAACAAGCACACAAACACATAAACTCCTGGTGGAGGTGAAAATATTGGTTAAAAGCCACTTCTTGGTGAAAATCACTCAGGGTAATTTTTTTGTGATGAACTGTCAAGGAATTGAAAGAAAAAAAATAATATGAAAACATAAATAAATAAAAATGATGAATACACCACCTCCCTCTTTATTATCTTGATGTCAATTTCAAGACATAAAATAAAAAGAAACATTTTTACTTAAAGACAGCAAATATCACAAGCTAGGTTTGTGACTTCACAATGACATCTGCATTATGACATCATTAAGTAATGACATCATCAGAAAGCAAAATATTGATTTTTGTGTATGTAATGAAGAGAATCAGATTTCTCTGTATATGCCCAACTGAAAATAATAAAAACTGTCTGTTGATTTTTATTTTCACTCAAATTTTACCAAATTTGGAGGACTCTGTCTGTACCCCATGAAATATGTGCCCACTAATGGATGTTATAGTTTTTGAGTCACAAGGGCAAAATGGTGCACAGACAGAAAGACAGACAAAACTGATCACAATAACCCTCTCCTCTCGTCGAGCATAATTAATGACGAAATTTGACCTCCGAGACCATTCTTAGGTTTCATTTAGTGAATAGACTCAAAACAGTTTTTCTGTATGCACGGGATTATTAGCTTTTATTATAACTCAAGTAAGTTTGAGCCAATCATATTGCAGCATTTGTGGGCAGTATGGCGTGATATTGCCCGCTTTGGAAAAAATATATATATATCGCTCTGATGCCCGTCTGATGTCGTCTTGACATTGCAAATGCGCATGCGCTTGGAATGTAAATAAACTTGATGGTTTCACTGAATACGTCATTGTCACGTCACAAAATGACGTGCATAAAAATGTCAATACAGGATCAACAAGCATGCAACACTACAGTTTAATGCAAGTATATGTTCTGGCAGATATACATACTTTTTCAGAGTAAATTAGTGTGTAGATATTGCTTTCATCCCCGTCTTTGTCTTTACAGTGTGTTGTACTGACAGTAAACTTTAATACATCAAAGGAATTTGTGACGTCACATTGAATTGGAAATAATAAAACCTAACACTTTCATACATTGAATTGGTTTATGACGTCACATATTTGATTTTATTGGAGGGATTTACAAGGATTTCTTATGTAATCACTCACATAATATATCACACTCCTACAAACATCTCAGCCCATGGGTGTCCCAGTTGTTGATCCTCTCAGGGGATGTCAGTATTAATCCTTACCCAAACACTAGCCTTATAACTGGAAGTCTGATGAACATCAGATCTATCAGTAAACTTTAATCCATCAAAGGAATTTGTGACGTCACATTGAATTGGAATTTCTTATGTAATCACTCACATAATATATCACACTCCTACAAACATGTCAGCCCATGAGTGTCCCAGTTGTTGATCCTCTCAGGGGATGTCAGTATTAATCCTGGCCCAAACACTAGCCTTACAACTGGAAATCTGATGAACATCAGATCTATCAAAAACAAATCTGATGTCATTGTGGTTACTGAGACCTGGCTTTGACGAGATGACACCAGCAGCTTTATAGGAAGTGTCACTCCTCCACATTGCAAATGTACTCATGTACCATGTCCGGAGAGGAGAGGCGGTGGTGTCAGGTTCTTCACCCATGGATTTTAGAGAAAGTGTCTCAGATGCCAACAGAAAAGGGAAAGAGAATCTGGATAAATTGCATCCAGGAAACAGCTTGAAATCTTAAAGTAAGGGAAAACTTTTTAAAAACGTTATTTCATTCCAAACATCACTCTTAAAACAAAAAAAAAAACAACAGGATTTTTAGTTTTTTTCTGGTTTCAATCCAACATACCTGTAAAACTCCTGAAAGAGGTTATAAATAGCATGTAAAACTGAAGTGGTACTAGTTAAGAAGAGTGTCATGTCATCGGCCAACTGGCAAAGTTTTATCTGGTTTTCATCAATTGGAATCCCTTTGATATTGTTTCAATATCTTAAAAAATGAATGGCATTTTCATTTTTTTTTGCAATTAGCAAAACCAACAATGCACTGATAGGACATCCTTATACTAATGAAAGGCCATTGAATTGTAGTCAAAGACCATTTCAAAATGGGCCAATAAAATGACACATGAGATTTTGTTGTATTTGCAATAGTCTAAAATATCTGAAATGAGTCTCACATATTGACTAATGTATCTATTTTCCAACCTGGTCAGGATATATTATTTTATTTAATGAAGTTTTTAACCTATTGCTTTACACTTTGGCCAGTATTTTGTATTCAGTATTCAATATTGAAAATGGACGCCATGATTTCAAGTCAGATAAATCTTTACTTTTTAGGTAGGAGATTAATAACATCCTGTTTTGGCTATTGGAAAATTCACCTTTACTAAAAACATAAACAAAACTAAACCTGATCACTTACACCAGTACAGAAAACATTATAAAGTTCAGAGGAAATGCCCTTGGATCCAGGAAACTTATTCCTCATTGTTGAAAGTGTTTGTTTGATCTCATCGTCTACTCTCATCCGTTTCCACTGCAGGTGGGATAACAGACATATGAACATATTTCTGAGTATCTCAGTACTTTGGGTCACATGACAGAGAAGAGAAGAAGCTGCTCTAACCGGTATTGCATAAAGGAAGCAACAGGATATGGCTTTTATTATGTTGTAAAGTGTACAGGAACAATTTGTACGGGTGGACATTGATCCTATTTGGGGCTGTTGCCTTTCTAAAAGACTCATGAGAGTGACTGGACCAGAACTCTATCCAGGGTCAAATATGTGGGGAGAATTAATGAAACATTTTATTTTAGCTGTTTTGTAGTATGTCAGTGTGAGTGCCTGATGCAGCATGGAAATAACCATGATGGAGAGTTACAGGTTGCTCTGTTCCAAGTCAAAACGGCTTTGAGCAGTTTTGTTGAAATGAATTTGAGAGATTCGATTAATCCTTTTCCTTGTATATTTATAGGTATATGGTAGCTAAGGTAATATTTTAAGAGAGTTCAGTGAAGCAGGTTATTTATGCAGGATGAAGATTGGACAGGTGGAGGAAATATTGTTGAAAGGGTCATGACAATATCAGGAGTTAGAGGAGGAGGATAAATAAAAGGAAATGAGGAGGAAAGGTTTGTACTTTTAAACGGGACATTCCATCAGTTTCTGAGCCTCTCTTCTCCAAGATTTCCATAATAATAATAATAGAAGTATTTATAAAAAAATGGCGAATATCTGTGCTGGAAACCAAAAAGGGACAGTTGTTAATCATGGCAAATGCGTATCCTAGCCAATGCCTGCCAGGGGACGGTGACTATGGTGGTGGGTAAACTAGTCTAAACGAGTAAGTCTTAAGCTGGCTTCTAAAATTTGAAATGGCTTGTTGTGATCTGACACTAAATGGGAGCCTGTTCCATTCCATCAGTGCAGCAGTGGCAAAACCACCTCTAACTATGGCCTCCCTGGGGCAGACAGAGGAAACTGATAATCTGTCGCCACATTTGAGACTACTAGACCAGATCAGGGATGACAAATAGGGAGTTGGGAGACGTTTCTGGCATTAAAAAATGAGGAGGTTATATTTTAGTAAAATACGATGTGAAATGGGAAGCCAGTGGAGTTTTTTTAGGTAAGGTTTGACATGACTCATTTTGTCTAATTGGAAACAAAACAGGTAAGCGCATTTGGGACTTTCTGAAGTTTAGTAACACTGCCTTTGCTGGCCAATACAGTAGGGAATTACAACAGTTCAACCGACTACTGAACATAGCATTTGCCAGTAGAACTGCAGTGTCAACAACTATTAATTTATTGATGTGTCGCAAATCCCTGAGGTGATAATAGCAGGCACGGTAAACCTTACCTACATGACTATCAAAGGTGTCTTCTGAGTCAAAAGTAACACCTAGGTTTTTTACTTCCTCTGCTGGCATTATAGAGCTTTGATGGAATTTAACAGGAAATTTCGGTATAAGTGTTTATCGCAGATTATAATGAATTCAGTCTTGTCAGCATTAAGTTTAAATTTCACACCATTCATCCACTCTTGAACAGAAACAAGGCACTCCAACTTTGCAATACTGGAGGCAAAATTCCTAGTCTGTTGCCAAGTATATTTGGGTGTCATTAGCACAGAGATGATGTGTGACCTTTAAACTTGAATTACTTGACTAGAGGGGGTAGTATAAAGGGTGAAAAGAAGGGGACCTAGAACTGAACCTTGAGGGATGCCAAAAGGGATTTGGAAAGCCTAGGAAAACTTGTCCTTTAATTTTCTGCTTGCGATTGTTAAGGTAAGATGCCATCCATGTCAACAAAGTGCCATCAACTTCAAACCAGTCTTTTAGACAATCATGTAAGATGGTGTGATCAATTGTGTTGAAAGCTGCGGACAGATCTAATAATTTCAGATCAACTGCCTTCCCTGAATCCAAAGATTTAAATAGCTGATATTTAACTTCAATGAAGTATTCCCAAAGACACACATTAAATGATTAAGTATTTGTCATAAGTTTTTTTTCACTTGTAATGTCTTTATCCCCCCAATTTGAGGCCCAATTAAATGTCCAACATGTTTTTTTATCAGTAGGCAAGCATGACTTACCCAAACACCGTTAATTTTCAAAAGCCATTAAATATAATATCATACTGTTCACTCAACTCTTTACACAATTTGCACATATCATTGAGTATAGAGTGGGTGCCAATAAAAGGCTCCTGCAAACATATTTCCAACAGGAGATCCTAGATGTGTACTTTTTAATTCACTGAATAAATTATCAACATAAAGAGTAGATAAAATTTGGGATGAAACATCATCCCGTTTAACACCATTTGATACAGAGAACTGAGAGCTGAGTAGCCTATTTTTACCTTTTTACCACAGCCAGATTACAACATTAAGTACATTAACAATTGAACAGTAACAAAGCACATACCATGGGTTATCAGGGTCTTAAAAGGCTCAACATTATTTTTATCAAAAGCAAAACGAGGTACACACATTAGTTTCTGTTATTATAACATTCTAATTTCGTCAACACTAAATGTGCATTGGGTAGTTGGATGACCTTTTTTAATGCATAATTGCATATTGTTGTAGCTACCGCCCGGGAGTTTCGTCCGGAAAGCTGTACGCCTGCCGAGTGAGTTTTAGCATCTCCCCACTGGAAGTGCTTGTAACAGGAAATGAACCTAAAGTCTAGTCAGTTATCTGTGCACATTCAAAGGAAAAACACCTACAAGAAATCCAACAGCATCACTGCAGATAACTACTGGTGAGTCTGTTATTTTACAATACTGGTACCAGAAGTGTGTGATTTTATCACCCACTACATTTTGGTATTGGTTTTGTAGGTATTTCTGTTTATTTGTGATGAATCTTTAATTTTCGCTCACCACGTGAATTTGAATTTTGTTTGAATTTACTTGGTGTTTTGTGGTGAACAAAATAGGTATTTTTTCGATTCATTGATATTTTTACTTTGTTTATGTATAGTATGTTGTAATTTAGTGTTTTGAAATTCACCTATCGGCAATTCTTAGCGTGAATTTTCGTTTTTGTACTGTGATAATCGGCGATCTTAGCGTGATTTCCGGTCATACTTCAATGTAGTATTCACTATTTTACATCATATTTGTAGGTATTTTGTTTGAAATTAATGTCACAAATATATTTGCTGTAAAGCAGTGTACGGTTTCGGTACTCATATTTGTGTGTGTGTGGCAGTGTAAAATTCGTTTTTCTGCTGCTGTTTATTGCTTTTCTTGTATTATTTGTCATTTGATCGATTTGGTAGTTAGTTGTTCGTTACAACTCTGTGAGTATATCGATCAGTTAGGTACCGTTATTTGATAAATAAAATACCTGTATTGTTCAACGCAACTGTAATTTTTCAAAGAAAAATAGTGTTACTAGTGCTGTGTATGTAGTACATTTTTTCTAGTATATTTATAGTAGTTATTTTGAGGAAATTCTAAGTAAATATAGTATTTTTTGACAGTAATTATAGTAAAGTATTTATCTTTCTAGTAAATTAGTAGTAAATTTGCAAGTAATTTAATTTTCTATTGGTAGTATTTTGAAGTAAATTTTGAATAGTATTTTGAATATTGCCCTTACTAACAGTAATTAAGACCCATTATTTTTCATTTATGTGCATGATTATATGTATTAGTTAAAAGTTGTAATAAAAGTTTTATTGCAAAGATTTTTTAATAGGAAAAAAAAATTTTGTTATTGCATTACAATAAAGTAGTTTTTTATTGCGTAAAAAAATTTATTTAACCTTGTTTAAAATTTATTGAGTTTCAATAGCAAAATTAAATCCAGTCTGAATTACTTGTATAGTAAATTGTATATTATTTATTTTTGGAAAAAAAATTAAGCTAGAGCATTTTCTGTAAATGTGAAAATTTTTGAACAGTATTTCAAATTTTCTTCATTTCATTTGTACCTTTTGTGATTTTTGCTAAATAACTTTTGCTTTGTCTTGCAAGTTATTTATTGTACTTTGGCCTATATCTTTGCATTGTCGTGCAGATTGGGTTTGATTAGATTCGGTTTAACTTTGCTCCGCCTTGCAAGTTAGATTACCGGATTTGTGTGTTACTGGTATACAATTTCATTAATTGACTTGGCATTGTTTTGCTAGTTGGTTATTGAATTTACAGTGTTTGTCAGTTTGTTGGTTGTCAGGTTTTTTGTTGGTTGAATTGAGTAAATTCACTTCAAAAAAAAAACTGAAAATGTCTACCGGGGGAAAGAAACCAGTCCACATTGAAGATGTAACCAAGGCTGATCTATTGTCAATAAGAAGCATTGGTGAAGCAAAGGCAGACAGGATATTAAACCTGAGGGAAGAAAATGGTGGTACGCTGACCTTGCATGACCTTCAGAAGTCAAAAGTTGTCAGCAATTCTGTGATCAAGAAACTCCAACACTCGGGTTTCATCATATTCAGTTGCAGAAATGTGTCATCTGATAACAAGGTTTGCTCCAGTCAGGAACACCTTGTAGTTCAGGTTGGCACGGAAGATTTCCATGAGGTGGAGGAGAAGGACGATGAAGATTCGGATGACCAGTATGCTTTTCCTGACAAAGAATATTTGCATTTGTCGGGATTATCACTTGAACATCAGAATTTACAGTCGCCAAAAGTAGAGTTGTCGGGCTCATCCTATCAGGTTTTTCCCAGTCTGGGAACTGCAGGATTTGAACCCGAGACTTCGGACTCTGTTCCAATACTCACTGGAAAGCCAGGACTTGATGACATTTGGTCAGTTCTGATCGCAATCAAGGGTAACACATCGAAAACAGAAAAGTCTGTGAAGAAATTGGAATCTACCCAGGTTGAAACCAGCAATAAAGTGACAAAGTTGTTCCGCACTGTGGAAGAATTGAACCGTTCAGTTAATTCAACCCGTACGTCTCAACTTGAGCTTAAGTCCAAAGTAGATGGCTTGGATCAAAGAGTGACTGATGTCGAGGCGAAACATCAAAAACTTGACAGAGTGGAAAGTGACACCGCAATGTTGAAGAGTGATGTGTCCGGTTTGACGTCTTCTCAGCAGGAAGTTATGTTCAACTGCTATAGGGATGCCTCGAACCTTAGTCAGCAGTTACAGTCCAAGATGCAAGAAACAAAGTCTAGGTTTCAAGACTTGATTCTTGTTTGGATCGACAAGCTGAAGTGTATGACCAGCAGAAAACTGAGTTTTCTTCCTTGAAGTCCAGGGTGACGCAACATCCAGTGATGTTCGACCGGGAACTGGAGTCAGTCAAAGAAACTCAGAGATTTCAGGATGAAGCCATAACTTCTCTTCAACGCTGAGAGTCTACATCAACAGGAAGTCTCTTTGCTGCATCGGGATCTAGATGGTCTAGCCCAACAGGTGCAGGATGTCAAAGAGGAAGTACAGAATCTAAAGCATGCTCTCTGTGACCACAACCCTTCGATCAGTAAACATCGAACTGGTGTGGAGCAGGATGTAGCTTTTCAAGCTTTGCAAAAGGACTTGGAAACTTCCTTTACAGAGTTATCCAAGCTTGTGACCGAGAACGAAGCTGCATTACAGAAGCATGAACAGATCTTAGTTCAGCAAAAGCAACAGCTGGAAGGTGTGGCTGATGAGAATTGTCTTGATGACATTGAAAAAGCTTTCGAGCGAAATGTCAATGTCCAAAGCAAGATATTTGAAGCGAAGCGTAAGCCTACATTGGAGAAACTGAACCGCCAGCTCAGAACCATGCGAGATACATTCAATCTGGAATATGAGCTTCCGTCCAATTTACCAGGTCTTCAGTGGACTGGATTGGACTTGAGGCCAGTTTCAGAGTTGAATTATCCAGGGTCTTCAGAGGAACAAACTATTGCTAAAGTTCCACAGAAGCAGGTCAGGATGTCTCAGCCGTTGTACACTCCTGTTCCTAGCTATCTTAGGACAACTAGTAGATGTTCAACACCAAGGATTGAGGATCAGGATGAGTGTATTCAGCGTGTATCAGCTGCTATTCGTGAAAAAAGCCCAAACGGGGTGTACAACAACAAAGCGCCACGTGTCAGTGTAGTCAGTCAGGTGAATGACAATGTCCATGTCTCATCTGAGAGCTCTGACGACGAAGCTCAGAAGAAAACCGTGACACATAAAGACAAGACGAAAGGCAGGATCCATGTTCCAAAGCTGTCCTTTGAAGGTGAACATTGGAATGGATACATTTCTCAATTTGAGCTAGTGGCTAAAACCTTAGCCTGGACCGAGTCTGAGAAGGTCCATAACTTTGCAATGTCCCTGAAGAAAGGATCAGCGGAGTATTATGGAATCCTGCCAAACCGTAAAGAATCGGACTTTGATTGGCTGAAGAAGAGATTCCAGGATCACTTTGGGAAGACGGAATCCCCTGCCGGCTTGAGATGGGAACTGTTACAAACTGAACAGCGAGAAGATGAAAATCTTGAGAAGTACTTGGCCAGAATGCAAGGAATGATAGTCTCTCTATTCCCAGATGAGCAAAAACAAGAGGCATGTAGTCCATTTTTCGTAGATGCTTTTATGAAAGGATGCCGTGACAAAGCAGCAGTGCTTGCAGCTGCTGATAAACATCCAACTACCCTTGAGGATGCCTATAAACTGGTGCAGGATGCTATGCAACTACGCAAAGCTATCCTTGGGAAGAAGGCTTCTGTGAGGAGTGTCAAATATGTTGAGTCTGACTCGTCAAGTCCCTCAACTGATTCTGATACCTCTACCACATCAGAGGAGTCTGTGGCCAAGACATTGCAAGCCCGGGGCCATACATCTAGAAGAGATGGTCGCCACCACAAGAAGTTTCACAAAGTCATCTCGGGTCTACACAAAGTGTTGAAAGAAAATAAGAGCAGACCAGATGTACCAAAATGCTATAACTGTGGTGAACCAGGACATTTCCCACAAAATTGTCCCAGGAGGCGCTATGATGGCTATGACAGGAGACAATGGTCATCAACCAGGAGCGATCAACCCAACTGGCGAGATCGTCAGGGTTATGATCCAACATGGAACTTTCCGGGTTATCAGCCCAGCGGTCCTAGACGTGATAGGTACACACCACCGGGTACCTCTGAAAGGTTTCCTCCATCCAGTCAAGGATATCAGAGGAATACCTATGGCAGTCCCCGTTCTGGACAGTACCATTGATCACCAAATAAGGAATACAGGAGAAGTCCACAGCGGAGTGACGATCTAAATTGGAGGACCAGCCCAAGAAGGGATAACCAGCGCTACCGCAGTCCACCACCACCACCTAGAACTACACAGGGTTTTAAAAATAGCTGTGACTCCACCATGCGATCAAGCTCCATGGGTGAGAAGTCCAATGTAACCTTTTCGGACTCTGTAAAGTCTTTAAACTAACAGGGAGGGGTAATTCACCCGTTGCCCCGACCCTCAACATGAATAATTGGGTGAATCACAAGACATGTAATAGAGTTTGGTGTAGAAAAACACGAGAAAGTAACAAGGATAACCTTAGCGCTGTAGTAGATTGCATTGTCCAAGGTGTTAAAACCAAAGCACTACTAGATACCGGCGCTCAGATTTCCTTGATAAGTAGTAATCTATATGAACAAATTGAAAACAAACCTGATTTAAAGGGAATGCTTAAATTAGAGGGAATTATTCAAGATGTGAAAATTGATGCAAAACTGTGCGAGGGAGTAAAAGTCTCCTTCAGTGAGTCGCAATCATTCACATGGAAATTCTATGTAGCTAATATAGCTGAACCTTTAATTATTGGTTTAGATTTTCTTTGTCATTTTAAAGCTGTTTTGAACTTGGATAAGGGTACTCTCATGTTGAGTAGGTATTCACTGAGTTTGAATCAATTCAAAACTAGCGAGGGGAATCAATACTCTTGTGTCCCAGTTATTGCCCATGAAAAATTGTACCTACCACCTAGCAGTGTTTTAAGAACTAGTGCTCGGTTAGCAAAAACTTTGTCCGGTGAAATAGTTATTTCACCATCTGGTGAAAACAAAGGTGCTTTGCTACCCAATACTATTGTTCAAGCTGCAGAGATGATCCCAATCCAATTAGTCAATGACACAAATGTTCCAATCCTAATTCATGTTGGTCATGTGTTAGGATATGCGACGGAATGTGATGTTGTCCTGACTGAAAATTCCAAGAAGATCAACGCTAGCAGTCTTGAAAAATATCCTAGTAATCTTGAGAAACCTTCTACCGGTCTTGATGAACTTCATACTAGTCTTCCAGATCATCTTGAAGGATTGTTTCAGTGTTCCAAGAAGTTCTTGAATGAAGAGGAAGCAGCAATCCTGAGATTTTTGCTACTGAAGTATCAAGATATATTTTCCAAAGGGAGTCATAATATAGGATGTTTCAAAGAAATTAAACATACAATAGACACTGGTATAGAACGACCAGTTAAACATCCTATGCGCCGAACACCAATGGGTTTTGAAGGTGAAGAAGAGGAGAACCTGAAGCAGATGTTGGATATCGGGGTAATCTCAGAGTCTTCCTCAGACTGGGCCTCTGCACCAGTTCTTGTGAGGAAGAGAGATGGCTCCTCGTTCCTCGAATGCCAAAACAGTCAAAGACTTATTTCCATTACCATCCATATCACAATGTTTAGATCAGCTATCTGGTAATAGATACTTTTCCACGCTTGATATGGCGAGCGGTTATTGGCAAATAGAAATTGATGAAAAAGATCAACATAAAACAGCTTTCATTACCAAGTATGGACTATTTGAACACAAACGGATGGCGTTTGGGCTTTGTAATGCTCCCGCCACATTCCAAAGAGTGATTCAATTTGTCTTAAGAGGGTTAACATGGACCAAAACATTGGCATACATTGACGATGTGATTGTCTTAGGCAAAGACTTCACAGATCATGTTGCTAACCTTGAGTTGACATTTCAAAGGTTTCCTCAGCACAATCTGAAACTTAAGCCCAAAAAGTGTAGTCTGTTCCATTCTGAAACTACATTTTTTGGACATGTGGTTAGTTTTAAAGGTGTTGCTGTCAATCCAGACAACATTACCAAAGTAAAGAAATGGCCAATTCCACAGTCCGTGAAAGATGTAGAGAAATTCCTAGGATTTGTGAATTACCATCGTGATCATATCCAGGATTACGCAGGTCTTACTTCCATACTTTATAAACTGACGGGAAGTAAAGCAACTTTTGAATGGCAGGAGAGTCACCAAGAAGCATTTGACGCCGTCAAGGAGAAGTTGGTCAATGCGCCCATTTTGGCCTATCCGAATGCAACAGACGTTTTCATTCTAGATACGGATGCTTCAGGAACAGCAATAGGTGCTGTGCTTTCACAACTGCAAGATTGTGATAAAAAAGTGATCAGCTACGGAAGTTATGTTCTGACCCCAGAACAACGCAAATATTGTGTGACCAGGAGAGAGCTCCTAGCTGTAGTCAAATTCACAAGACAGTTCCGTCACTATCTTTTAGGTCGTAAATTCTACCTGAGAACAGACCACAACAGCCTAACTTGGCTTCTTTGTTTTAAGTACATAGAGGGTCAGCTAGCCAGATGGTTAGAAGAACTGAGTCAATTTGACATGACTGTCCAACATCGACCTGGAAACAGACATGGAAACGCTGATGGATTATCCAGAATCCCAGATGAAACCAGTTTCTGCAACTGTTACCAAGCTGGTGTTGACCTGGCAGATTTACCTTGTCAAGGTTGTAAATTCTGTACCAGGGCCCATCAGCAATGGTCTAGATCTGAATCTGATGTCGATGATGTCGTTCCTCTAGCCGTTAGAACCGTCTCTGTTTCATCAGATGAGCCGGATGTCCGTTGGATTCTCTCTTGTACAGAGGAAGAACTGTCACAACTCCAGCGGAATGATCCTTGTTTGAAAAAACTGATTGTTTGGCTACAAACTGACATAACCCCTAGTCAAAGGGAGTTGTCTTTGTGCAGCCCAACAGTTAAGTATTTCTACCTCAATAGAAGCCGTTTAAGTTACCAAAACAACTTATTGTGGTACTCCTGGAAGGATGTTATTGGAGAGAAACAACTACTAGTGGTTCCAGAATGCCTAAAACAAGAAGTTTTATCCCTTAATAATGATATACCATTAACTGGACACATGGGTATCGCAAAGACGCTCTTGCGTATCCGAAAGTCTTTTATTTGGTATAAGATGTCAAGGGATGTTGAACTTTTCGTGAAATCCTGTCAGGTGTGCAACAGGAGTAAAAAAGCCAAAACCAAAGCGAAAGCAGGACTTGGACAGTACCACGTAGGCTCTCCATTAGAACGTGTGCATGTGGATATTCTAGGTCCATTCACTCCAAGCACCAAGGGAAACCAATATGTCTTGATGATTGTGGATCAGTTCACTAAGTGGCTTGAATGTTTTCCATTACCACATCAGAATGCAGAAGAAACCGCCAGATGTATGGTTGATGGATTCATCTCACATTTAGGATTCCCAGTGGAGATTCACACTGACCAAGGAAAGAATTTTGATGGTAAACTGTTTGCAACTGTTTGTGATTTGCTCCAGATTATGACAGAAAAGGGATTATGACCTCAAGTTGAAAGTGACTACGTATGAGATTGGTGATCTCGTGTATGTCCTTGATTCAGCTAAAAAAATTGGCATAAATCCTAAATTACAGCTGGTATGGAAAGGCCCATACATGATCTCCAAGGTTATTTCACCTGTTCTTTTTGAAGTAGCTGACAAAAGGAAATCATTTGTCCTACATCATGATAGGTTAAAGCCATGTGAAGATCGTTCCATTCCTTTGTGGCTTCGCAGGAAACGAAGTAAAATTTTGAACGACCTTGACCAAGAGGATCCTAAAAATGAAGAAGATTTCTGTTTGGAATGGCTGTTTGACAATGAGCCAGATAATACAGATGTCAGTATGCCAGAATACTGTCATGAGGAAGTACAATCGTTTCTAGATGATCCAGTTTCGCCAGAATCTACACTCAAAATTGAGCAACAGCTTGATTCTGGAGATCAGCTACCTGAGTTACAGCCCAGCAGAAGTGGTCGTGAAAGGAGGAGACCGCGTCATTTGCAGGACTATATTTAAGTAGTTAAGCCTTAGATAAGATGATTCGTTGAAATTTCCTAGTCAAGTGCATGAGGGTTTGGTGTTAGCATGACTAGTCAAGTCCCTAACATCAGTGTCTCGTATTTCTGTTGGGAAGTCACAAATATTGATTATCTACTCTTCTTACTACAGGTGTTGCTATGGAAAAATCAAAGAAAAATTCACATTCTCCAGCTAAGGAGTCCAGACAGAATCGTGCATCGCATCAACGAAGATCACAGTCAAGATCCCGTCCCTCAGAATCACATAGATCACGTGCATCTCGTCATAGATCACGTTCAAGATCTCGTCATTCTAGAGGATCTTACAGGGAAGACCGTGATAGGTCTCATTATACTAGTGCCTATAGCACTCGCACCCACACCTCACGAGCACGTGAACATTCTCCAAGAGGATATTCTTCCCGTAGATCTCAGAATGAGCAAGTTACAAACATGTTGAAAGAGTTCTACCAATTTGTGGATTTCAACCGTATCCGCGATATTGTTGAACGTACAGCATCGGAAATGAAATCCCACAATCAAGGTCTGCTTATGGAAACAAGTAGCAGGAGAGTCAGAGGCATCAGGTTTTCCGAGTTTTTCCTCGAGCTCAGTGTCAGAGGTCACTCCAACAACTAGGACATCTTCATCTGTCAGCTTCCACACATCCATTGCTACTGTGTCTTCGGTTGTCTCCCAACCAACTGTGTCCAAGACTACTGTGTCTTCGGTTGTCTGCAAGCCAACCATATCCAAGACCACTATGTCTTCGGTTGTGTCTAAACCAACTCCGCCCAAGACCAGGACAGTGAAGGTAAAGGACTCTAACAATAACGACACCTCATTAAAAAGGCCATCATCTGAATCCTTGGAGGTAGTGGTTATAAAGAAGAAACCAAGGAGGCCAGTTTGCTACATGATAGACTGCAGCCAGGCGATACCCAGCCTTAAGAAGCATGTAGTGGGCAAGCATCTATCCTTAGCTTTTGCCACTTGGAAAAGCATGCCACGTGACAGGCGTTTCACTAGTTACAGTGATTGCTTGGCAGCTGTAGAAAAGGTCCTTGGATTAACAACCCACGATGAATTGCTCAGCACAGTTCTTGAAAAGAAGTGGTATCCTGTGGACACAAGGTTTACCCTAGGTGAGGAGGATGTCCAAATCATCAAGGAGTATCACCAGTGGTTGTCCGGGGAAACTTTGGCATCTGTACCATCCATCGATCCGCCCAATTGTGTCGCCGTGTTGACTCACTGGAGAGTGTTTTCAACTGTTATCAATTGTGTCGGGGAGAAGGTGACACTGCCAGAACCTACAGATGTCAGTGCTGAGGAAAAGGTCTCATCGCCAAAGGATAGCAGTGTGAAACAGCAGGAGGAGGAAATAGAGGTGGAACCATGTAATCAGCCAGAATCTGGGAAGTTAGCAAGTAGTCTTGCTCTCTCAGAGGAAGCTGCATCATCTGTTCCCTGTAGTCAGTCAGAATCTGGGAAGTTAGCAAGTAGTCTTGCTCTCTCAGAGGAAGCTGCACTACTGGATTCACCTGTTGAGGAAGCCAGAAGCGTCGGATCATCCATTCTAGGAAGTCCACCAAAGGAGGAGGCAATCCAGGATGTCGGCGTACCATACGACTATGCGACCTGGAAGAAGACGAAAGAAGTTTTCTTGAAGGCCAAGAGTTCAGACAGAGTTAGTTTCATCGACTCTCACATGCACTTGGACAAGCTTCAAAGGGCTAGCAGATGTCAGGACATCGATGATATCCTTGACAGGGGGCCAATGCCAGCAACTCCAGTGTATTTACAGGCCGTTGTTGCCAATTTCTGTCATGAGTTGCCTGGCAAGAAACTTCGTCAAATGTGGAAGAGGGATTCCAGGATATTTTATTCCCACGGAATTCACCCAAAGTTTGCTCACACTGCCTCTGCCCAGGATTTTACTGATGTGAGGAGTGCCATCATCAAGGATCCACGTTGTGTTGGTATTGGTGAGTTTGGCTTTGACTACTCCGCGCATTTCAGTTCCTACAAGAAACAGCAAATTACACTGTGCAGGAAATTCCTATAGCTGTTTGTCAAGGAGGAATTGTTCAGCAAGGTCTTGGTCATCCATTGTCGGGAGCATGGAAGCATCAGAAACCTGTCTAAAAATCTTTGGTGAGGAGTTGCCAACCTTTGACAGGGATGTGATGAAGATCCACCATCACTGTTTCAACGGGGGAATTACTCAACTTCGTAATTGGCTTGCATGTTTTCCGAGGATGATGTTTGGGTTCACTGCCCTCGTGCTGCATCAGGACCGTCACCCTGAACTGGAGAAGGTCGTACAGCACCTGGAATTGGACCAGATCCTCTTGGAAACAGACTCGCCTTACATTACAGCCCCTGTCCACAGTAAGTGTAATTACAACTCTCCTTATGGTTTAGAAGAAGTGGCTCGCCGGGTGGCGCAATTGAAAGACACAACTGTGAAAGAGGTGCTACAGGTGACCAGCCGGAACGCCAAGGACCTGTACGGTCTCAAGTAAGAGTGTATACACGAATTAAAAAGGATACGTCAACATTGTTTTGCATTGTAAGTGAACTGTTGTGTGTTTCTAAAAGAACCTATTAACATTGTTCTATGTCATGAACTGTTATGGAAGAATCATCAACATTGTTCCAAGCGTTTTACTGCTACGTATCTTTCAAAATGGAGAGATGATCAACATTGTTCTGCATATCCAAGAACTGTGGTCAATCAGAAATGAGAATGTTCACGTGCTCAAACCTCTCAAAGCAGAGGGATTATCAACATTGTTCTACCAGTTTCAGAACTGGTGCGGAATCTCAAAAGAAAACAGAGGGATTACCAACATTGTTCTACAAGTTCAGAACCGTTGTGTGCACGATCAAAACCCTGGTCTGTCTACTACCATCACGGCCAACCACAGATATCTGAGGGTCCTGTTCTCAACAAAACAGGGGGGAATGTTGTAGCTACCGCCCGGGAGTTTCGTCCGGAAAGCCGTACGCCTGCCAAGTGAGTTTTAGCATCTCCCCACTGGAACTGCTTGTAACAGGAAATGAACCTAAAGTCTAGTCAGTTATCTGTGCACATTCAAAGGAAAAACACCTACAAGAAATCCAACGGCATCACTGCAGATAACTACTGCTGAGTCTGTTATTTTACAATAATATCACAAGAGGACAACACCTTACTTATGTACTGTGAGCAAAACATTGTTTACTCCCCTAAAATTGTTTATGTCAGTGAGACATTTCTTCTTGTTTTTGGAATAGGTAATATTTTATACTGTGGTAGGTGCCTTTGTTCAACACATGAGAACACATTGATTTCAGCAAGAAATATATCAACACATATTTGACACAGTTATTAAGTGGTCGGAATATAAATCACAAGTGCCATCTATTTTACCTCGGTTAAGGTATCTTATAGCTTTGTTAATACTGGCAAAAGTACTGTCGGGTTGCGGATGACAGTTTTTTAAGCGAGAGCCTCAATAGAGCTCGTGCTTCTACAGATCACTATTTTTTGTCTCCGGACTTTGATGAAATTTACCTTTGCATTCTGAATTTCCCTCTCTTGCTCTCCAATAGCTAAAGGACACATGGCTTTTGCCCATAGATATGTCTTTTTGTCTCCGGACTTTGATGACATTGATAACACCTGGCAAAAGTACTGTCAGGTTGCGGATGACAGTATTTTAAGCGAGAGCCTCGATAGAGCTCGTGCTTCTACAGATCACTTTTTTTTTTGTCTCCGGACTTTGATGAAATTTACCTTTGCATTCTGAATTTCCTTCTCTAGCTCTCCAATACCTGAAAGGACACATGTCTTTTGGCCTTTTTCCCATACATATGTCCTTCTGGAATCTTACTTTCAGAAAATGTGGCACAGAGTGATGACTATTTGTCTGCTCACTGAAGTTAAGCGGCAATGGGCTATGTTAGTACTTGATGGGTGACCGTATCAGTTTGGGACCAGAAATGGGATGTATCTAAGTTGAAATTTCTTTCTGTCATGAGACTTTCATCAATTCTAGTGCACTACTCATGTCTCTCGTGTTCGCGCTAGGGCACTAAAACAGCTTTTCGCCTTGTTTTAAATTAAAACAACTTTGATTTAGATCCTGGGTCTTTTTATTATACATTCATTCCTAGCAATGTTTTCATTTAAAATAACATGTTATTTTACTATTTCCACAAATACAGAAGTATAATTCTAAATGAACTTTTAAAGCATTTTCTAAATATGTATTTAACTTTTTTTCTTTTTACACTTTTTAATATTCCTGTCATGTGAGCTGGAAAGACCCTTCTTTAACAAACGTAGGTGATGAGTCAGCCATTTGACAGATTCCAAAGCAACTTACATGCCAATTTCCAATTTAGTTACAGGCTTTCTAACTGTCCTTATTTAGTTCTGCAGGGAATTGTGGATAATTAGCAATGAATGATGGGATAAATTCATGTCCTAAATATGGACAGGGTTTGGCCAAATATAGAGAGGCTATTTGTTGGTTGCGAAGGCAGTAAGTGGCGTGGGTGGTTGCCAAAGAGTTTTGAAGCCACTTCCCATTTGTTGGTAAGAAAATTGAAGCCACTTCCTTGCTGTTGCCACAGAAATAGATACAAAGCGAGGCCACTTAACTCATCATATATTTCAGGAACTGGTGGTGTTGCAATTTCATGAATTGACCACAGGATACCTTTTTTATAGCAAACACAAAAGCTATATAAATATATACACTGGTTTTTAAATATTTGAGAGGGATAAAAAGTAACGCATAAATGTTTTTTTCTACAGGGATGTTTTTTGCAAGGAAGCAATAAAAACAATATCACTGCTTACTACAAATAATCCAGAAACCTTTCAGTGGCCGGCTAATTGGTATAGACCAAGGTATTGGATTACCCAGTCTGTTTATGTGTGGGGTTTTGTTTAGAGAATATTCATCCCTTACCATATTCTCTTGCAGAGAACAGAGGGGATAATATTTTATCTGTTCATTTCATTAGCCGATTAGAAATTTTAATTGACAGACAATTAAAAATAAGGTGTTTATAAAAATTGTAATTTGCACACTATAACAGTACCAACACTCGGGCAACCAACACTTTTCCATAACAAGACTTTATTGTTATTGTTATTGGCCAGATGCTACCTACATAACAAATATTCATGAAAATCCTCAAACTGCTTTGGGGCAATGTCACTCAGAAATACATATTGAATACATATCAAAAAGGGGGTTTCTGAAGAATTCTGATTCTCTTTTTTTAATATGATTTGACTCTTTCCCAACATTTAGTAACTTCTTCCTGTGTGTCTCATAAAAGTTTCATAAACATCCATTCATTACATACTTTTGGAGTAACTGGGAACAAAGACTAAAGAGGAGTCAAGCCAGACACATTGGTGTAGTTGGATAAAAATTGACAATACAATAAATAAAAATATGCTTGAAACTGCTGTCCAAAGATCTACAAAAGTACTGATTTGGGCTTCACCGAGATGAGAGATCCATAGTTTCGTCTGACAGATATCTCATTTGAGCTGTCTTTGTATTATACATCCATTTTACAACACATGTTAATATCAATAATGGTTCTGATATACATATTGATACTTAATGTTTTAATATCATTTCCAATATAAATGTGAAGAACATTCTCATCATAGTTCTGTTGTAGTTTATATCATTTAAATCATTCTTTTTATATCTTGTAATAATTACTTTTCAAGTATTTAAAATTTCAAGGTATTATATAACAATATTTCATGATTTTTATCTGCCACTGTGGCCTAGCGGGTAACACACTTGTCTAGGAACTTAGAGGATGTGGGTTCAAACCCAGGTACAGGCAGATACATAGTGGCTCGGATGACCACTTAAAATGGCGGTGCTCTGTCATTGGGTTCTATCCCCAGTGGCAGGTTAAAGAACCTCAAGGACGTTGATAATGGTCATCCTTGGGCCTCTATCTTCCAGTTAGGGGAATGTCAGTTACTTGTGAGTTAGGGCTGTGCCTGTGCAGTCGGATTGGTTAAATAGCGCTTTGAGTCCTGTAGTATAAGGAGATACTGCGCTGAGTATAAATACACAATACAAAATACAATGATTTTTTATATCTTCAAATGGGAAACAATACTTTATTATCAATTTACCTACATATATTTATTTTGTTTATTTCACAGACATGTGTATCAATAATGCAAGTACACATACCACTTATACTTTACACACCTAGCCCCTAAGGGTTTATTTGTCATATTAAGCCTCTCTTACATCCCATCGTACACACACGTACGTCCTGGTTACAGAGAAAAACAGCTAATTTGCAAGGGACACTTAAGTTACATGTGCAATTTTATAACAGAATGTCAAGGTTGCTGAGACCCCGCAGTGAAAATTGGCATGCAAATTATTCTCTGCATGCATGAAGTAAGGCTACAAACGCATCCACGTCTCAAGGGTAACTTATGACAGACTTTTGCATGTGCATTCTCCTTGCAAGTGTTGCTGGTTCTCCTCATTTACTTACACGTTTGCACATGCTGGTAAGATACACTCACGTTATATACTTTGCATGTATATAAACCCACTATGCGACCTGTTGGTAGTTGTAGCCTGTTCTTGGATATTCAAGTAGTGACACTCTCGTCGAGAGAATGCACCTTGTTTGCACGTGCAAATCTATGCTACCCCACTACCAGGCCATGCTCATATTTTTCAAGAATATTTCGTAGCACACTTACATGTGCGTATGCGTACAATGGGATGATGTAAGAGAAGTTTATAGACACAGACATTGTTACATTTGTTGATGATTAAATTGTACAGTTTTATGGCTACTACAAACATTTCTATACACAACCAAGTAAAACAGCTAATACTGGTATTATATTTAACTTAGGAAGCAAAGAAAGCAAGGTTAAAGATAGATGGCAAAGTTAAAATTTGATATTCAAGTTTATCAATTTAACACACAACACCACCAAGGAGTCTTGAGTTTGGATAAAAGCTCTATTGTAATAGGTTGAGTGAAAAATCTCAACCTTAAGTCCCAAATGGGTTACATTTGTCCTTTCATGGATCTGGTTCTTGTTCAGGTGTTGTTGGAAATCAATTTTTGTCCTGGCCTTTGTCCTCAATTCTTACCAGACAGTTTTCTTCAGGCGTTTCCCAGCCTACCAAAACATATCAAGACTTTAGAACTTATACGATGCAGCAGCAAGTATCATGCTCGCGGTAAACAAATTTATAAAAAAATATGTCAATCATCCGCAATAATCATAGACAAACAAATTCAGAGAATTGTGCTCCACACCACTTGCAAATAGCATCTTGTTCTGTCTGTTTGTTTGTTTAGTACTGTGTTATTTATGCATATTAATATACAGTACATTTGTCTAGCAAAGCATAACTTTAAATAAAAAATATCATTTAAAAAATTCTTTTAAACTTTATAAACATTCTTAATAAGGCTATATAAAGTAAATTGAATTCTAACAGATGACATGGTGTCCTGACTAATAATACCTAAACAACTCTATATCTTACAGAGTTGAACAGGCAAGTCTTCAACTGTTGTGTGAACCAAACGACACTTAAGCCCAAAATGAATTAAATAAAAGTCCATTCATGGATCTGACCCTTGTAGTTGGAAATCAATTCTTGCCCTGTCCACGAAGCAGCTTCTTCAATTTATTAAAGTATTAGTCTGCTAGTTGAACATTGATTTGTGTGAGGTATTTAAAAGCCCTGAATTCTCAATGTCTCCTATGACTTCAACTTTCTGCAGCTCACTCCTCTGATATTTAATTTAATGCTACAAGGAAATATGATAAAAAGCTGGAAAGAGGTAAAATATTAGCCCCATCATGTTAATCTGAACATGACTGCTAATTTAACAGGTAGTGCATGAGAGAGCACAACATATCGCCTGGTTATCGGGAACCAGACCTTGCAGAGAAACTCCTGCAAAAATCCTGGATCCCAATGAAGATCTGGATCATTTATTGAGAGGATGGAACCAGGGGTAGACCTCACTGTATATGAAAATAAAACAACTACACAATTCATAATTTTTGAGCCAATATCGTGAAAAATACCTAAAAACTTTCCAAAGCCTCAATCAGAACCTGAATCCTCTTTGAGGACTATAGACCCCATCCTCTGTGAAAGTATACAGACAAACAGACATGATAACAATATGCTCTATACGCCCCTTTGACGGCTGAGTACTTGGAATTCTTATTTTGTTTATTTTTCAAAGGAAATATTTTGAGAAAA
This sequence comes from Sabellastarte sp. h YS-2021, assembly GCA_964017235.1. Lineage (NCBI taxonomy): Eukaryota > Metazoa > Annelida > Polychaeta > Sabellida > Sabellidae > Sabellastarte > Sabellastarte sp. h YS-2021. The sequence goes on from OZ024936.1 coordinate 93,721,649, forward strand.
ATATAACACAACACTTGTGAAGTATATCACTCAGAAGTTTTTTTCCACGATATTCCACTCTACTTTAACAGATAAAGGTAATTGACATCATGATTAATGTAATGTAACAATACAGTAATGGAAGTGATTGGACTTCAAAAGATCCGAGATGGTTTCAACTTTGCCGGGGTCAATCAAGTCCTCACCACTCCATAATTCTGAGGGTTTGGACATTTTATTTATTTTTATTATTCATATTGACATTGAAGATATATGTCCCTCGGGTAATTTTCCCATTGTAAAACACATACATACATATATACATTTATACAGCGCTAATTTCAGAGAACCTGTTCATTAGCGCTTTGGCTGTGATTTTAACAGAACTGATTTTTATCTATGTACAAAGAATGTGATAAAGTTCCTAGTTGACAGATTGTATTGAGTAAGCTTGTTTGAAGAGATAAGTCTTTAGTTGTTTCTTGAATGAGCTGACTGATGAACTGGTACGGATATAAATTGGTAGGTGATTCCAGAGTTCAGATGCTGCCTTTTCGAATGCTTTATCACCGTAGTTTTTTAGTCGCGTCCTTGGAACACGCAGCAAGAAGCTGTCAGCTGATCTGAGAGCACGTGTTGAGGTATAAGGAGTGAGCAGTTCAGAGAGGTATTCTGGACCTTGTCCATTTATGCATTTGAAGGTAATCAGTAGAATTTTGAATTCTATCCTTTGTTGGATTGGGAGCCAATGAAGCTTTTTTAAGAGTGGTGTGACAGAGTCGAATTTCCTTTTGTGAAAGATGAGCTTGGCAGCGCAGTTGAGAACTCTTTGGAGCTTATTTTTGAGACCCGAGGGACAATTGTAGAGCAGGCAGTTATAAAGGTCAAGGCGAGAGGTGACAAAGGCATGTACCAAAGTGACACATGCACTTTTGGTGAGAAATTTCCTGATCTTGAACAAGTTTCTGAGATGAAACCAGGCTGTTGATGTTATTTGATTGACATGCTGTTTCATTGTCAGTTCTGAGTCGATGTATACACCAATGTTTTTGACACAGTCTTTTACTTCAATATTTGTGTTGCCAACAAGTATGGTATGGATGTTCGATTTATATAACTGTGATTTGGTTCCAACCATTAAAACTTCTGTCTTGTCATCATTTAATTTTAAATAGTTGGTGGTCATCCATGATTTGATTTCTTTGCAGCAGTCTTCAATTTTATGAATAGCAGATTGAACTGAGTTTTGGTAAAACACATGAGGACAATACATTTCTCAACTGTCTTGCAATCTTCATTGTCGGTATTGATGTCACACCCTTTGTCAGGGTCAATGAAGTCCTCACCACTGCATAATTCTGAGGGCTTGGACATTTTATTTACTTTTTTTCATTCATACTGATATTAAAAATTTATGTCCCTCGGGTAATTTTGATATTGGAAAACACATTCTCACCTGTCTTGCAAACCTTCTTGCCAGTAACGCTGTCACACGTGTAGTGTCCATTGACATCGTCATCCTGGGCTTTACAATACACTGAGCAGTCATCTGTGAACCAATCCGGTTCGCAATACAGCAAAAACTCAATCTTCAACCTGAATGAAAAGGAAAGAAAAAGATAAAGTCAATCATTTTCCCAATGAGAATGGTTAATATAATATAGAAAGGTTGTGATAAGTTGTCCTACAGCCCAGAAATGGTCCGAATTCCTTGAGCAACCGGGTACAATATAGCAAAGCAGAAAACTGAAGAAAATATTAAAATACAGTTGAAATCAGTGAACCTGGTTGTTAACGTTTTAAGTAATTTTCCTAATTTTTAAAGAAATTTAGAATTCATTTCATAACATAGGTTTACATCACTGACCACTTCCGGTTAGTTACATCAGTTCTTTGAAAATGGATACCCTATGCCAGTTTTCTATTAAAATCAAGGTCTTGATTTTTACTAAGTTCAGAAATCCATCCCTAGTTACTTTGAAAATCTTCTGAAACCCAACTGCTTTGCTTCATGGGAGCAACTTCACTCACTGACACCTAGTGACACCTTTCTGCAACTTTCTTATGATTAGAGTTAGTTAATGTTGTTTCCTGGCTTGGTTTGCAAATTTATTTACTTGAATATTTATTTATTTAGGGTTTTACATCACTTTCAACGCTGTACAGGTCATATCACGAGGGGTGGTTTTGTGGGCAGAGGAAACCAGTACATACAGTTGGTCAAGGTTCTGTATACTGGAAACCGCCAACCATCGGTAAGCAATACCAACTTTCCCACATAAGAGGTTTGAACCGCCAACCTCAGAGGTGGGAGGCGAGTGTGTTACCACTTCACCACCTTAGCCACTATATTAACTTGAAAAAGAGTGATTTTTTTATTTTGATGTATTTGTACATGTAGACACAATATAAAGATTTATACAAGTAGGATACATAGAACATAGAAACATGTGAGGAAAAAAATAGAAAAAAAAATTTGCGAGGATGGATAAATAAACGCCACAAAATGTCCCCAATCTCCCTTTGTGACAAAAAAACACCACATTTATTATTCATATAAGATACATTATGTCTCTAGCAACTGCAGCGTATATTAAGGAGTCTATAGTGATATAACTAACAAATAAATTGTCTTATTTTCTTTTCAAAAAAATGTTATAACTTTATATAAATGATATTTTCTTTTTACTACACCACATTAATAGCAGAAATGATGTATTAGATAATATCATCTAGATCCATAGATTTCTTAATTCAGCAAAAAGTTTATTGTGCACATCATGGTATTTCAACAAAGATACAGCAAATTATATAATGTTCTTGTGAAGTCGGTATTCGTTAAGAAAGATTAACACTAAACTGTGGCATTGAGCATTCTAGGGGAAATTTAAGAGACGCCCTGATTCATATTCTCAAAGTAACAAAGACACAACGGAGTGAAAGAGATTAATCCCATAACACACTGTCATAAGGTAGAATATTCCTAAATACAGACATTATAGGAGCAAAATTCATAATAAGTTTTCTCAGTATCTTTAAATATAACGTCTATGTAACATAATTTAGGACCAAGTAGGTTATGTTTTGGGGTGTGCTTATCTGGATGTGTTCCTTATTACTTCAAAACTAGATAGGGTGTGACTACAAGCAGAATTGATAAAATCTTGGGTAATATTAGGATCAAACGTTTCAATACAAAAAAAAACCACCCTAATTTGCGGTGAAATTATAAAATTGAGATACTGTGAATGGCTATGAATTAACTCAATTAAAATATAGCTTTTCTTCCATTGATAATTCTTAGATGCCTTTTGTCTCCATCGATAAATGAAGCATGTTTATCAAATGGCCGTATGACATTTACATAACATCTCGGTAATTCTGCCATAAGATGTGATTTAACACTAAAAGATTAGATAAGATTAGATAAGGTTTTTTGGTGATCTTTAGAAAAGGTGGCAATTTTAAATTTGTGAATATGTCTTAAATTTGTGAATTTATTATCTAATTTGAAATTGGCTCATCATTAAGTTTGGTCTCAGATCTGAGAAAAAATTCAGCTTCATTGTGAGACCTTTTGTAAATCCAGGCCCCAGGTCTAACTAAATGTTTAAGTGGATCTAATCAGCAATTATAGCAGTCCACAAGAGCTCTCAGAAATCACATACCTCAACCAATGTATGCATGATTTTTTTAAAAAAATAGCTCAAAGGTAAGTAAGTGATTTCTGATCATCGATATCTTTTGTATCTAATAAGTTATCCGGATCAGCAAGACCCATCTCCTCATTTTTTTCCCCAAAATCCCAGCAGTAGTATTTGCGTAATAGTGCTAACAAAGAAACAAATAAATAAACGGTCATGAATTTAATACCCCTTTTGAGGAGGTAATTAGGTTTTAAAAATTATTATTTGTGAGCTATCCATTGACTGTTATGTATACAACTCGCATTTTAACCCATTGAAAAGCCCCCTGAGCAGCTAATTAACCATGATTATTTTTAACCTGTGTTTGTGTCACTGTTTAATTTCAAGTAATCTGCCATGATTTAAGTATAACACGTACAAGAAGCAATTTTGATGATCAATCTAATCTCCTCGCTTTTATGTTGCTTAATTCCTATACTAGCACATTCTAAAGAGCAGAAGCATGATCATTGTTAGAATAGATTAAGTCATATGACGTGTGGGAGTTGTAAACAGGAGACACTAGGGTACTGAGAGAATATCATCATATGTCATCGAACCTCCTGCAATTTTGCACCTATCAGAGAGCACAATATAAAACTAAGTATTGTCCTCATTTCCTTCATTTTATCTATCACAAACTATTCATATATCATTTACATAGCAAATATTAAATAACTGGGTAAATATACGTTCTGATTTGAATAAAAATATGATAAATCTGTGGTTAAAATGTTGATTTGGGGGGATTTATGAGGTCTGTATGGCGTAATTATTGAAACGTTATAATCTAATTTTATAATACACTTGATTTTTAGCATAAACTTGAAAAAATGAAAGTATTTATGTTTAAAAATAAATACATTTTCTTTATTATATTAACAAATAGGATCTACTGCAAATAGAAAACCAAGATCAGACTGAAACATATTAATGGGAAGTAAATGAAAACTGGACATGCGGCAATAATTTTACATTAGACCTGGATTGGTCTCTTTCCCGGGTGCCACTGATATCATCTGGGTAATGCCATCCTGCAGTTGCTGATGTTTTCGCTGGCTTTGCTTTAAAGTTGTGGTTAAATGCATCCATGTCATCAGAAAAGTCGGCTGAATCATGGTCACGCACAAACACCTTCAACTTGAATGACCCCTGCCAAAGGAAAGGTCATAAATGTCATCTTGCCAAGCCTTCCAAGATTGATAAACTGAGTACGAAACATCAGACCGGTTATTGAAAACAAGCGATCAGTGTGTAAATTACTCGTATCACACATATCTTAAAACATTTAGTCCCGGCTGTACATTATTATCACTACTGTCGAGTGTACAAATAGTCAAGTATGGACATTTACCTTTATGTCAAGAATGTATTTATTTATTTGGGATTTAACATTGCTTTCAACACTCTATAGGTCATGTCGTAACAGGCCATTTTGTGGGCACAGGAACCCAGTACACACAGTTGGTCAAGGTTCTGTACTGTGAACTGCCGATTGTTGGTAAGCAACTACCATCTTTCCCACATAAGTTTCCGGGTTTCAACCGCTGACCTTAGAGGTAGGAGGCGAATGTGTTACCACTGTGGCCCCATAATAGCACAATTAAGTAAAATGATATGCAATAATCAGTTGTGACAACCCATATATTTTTGTAATAAGCGCAATATCTCCCGAATATGGTAGGTGAACACACTTTAGCAGAGGCAAGGTTAACGGTCAGACTATGATGATGCACACCTTCGCCCCCTAACTATTGTACCTACCAAGTATCAACTTCCTACACCTTACATTTTCCGAGATATAGTCCAGACAAGATTCTAAAGATCAAGGTTATTATGGCAAGGTCAAAGGTCAAATCAAGGTGACATCATGATGTTGCACACCTTCACTCCCTATCTGATGTACCTACCAACTATCAACTTCCTACACCTTACGCTTCCTGAGATATAGTGAGAACATGATTATAAAGTTCATGGTCACTACAGCAAGGTCAAAGGATAAATCAAAGTCATGCCATGACTTGGCACACCTACGCCAACTAACAAGTGTCCCTACCGATTATCAACTTTCTACACCTTATGGTTTCTGAGATACAGAAGAAAGTTCTCCACGCAGCCTGCTAACCCTAACGCCCACACATTCAGATGCCACATGTGAAAACAACACCCCAGCAGCCCTGGTTAGAGTTACGTTCACCTGCCTTCTGATTAATGCAAGCATTAAAAGAAAATATATATAACAAACTGACCGAGTAACAAAAATATTAAAACACAGACCAAGTATCTAAATGTTCAGAAAAAAACAATGACTGAATTAATAAATATCTTGTTATTATTTTTCAGCCTATTGCTTTCAAGAAGCTGTTCTTAGTTTTTGCTCTTTTATTTAAATTTTCAGTAATTGTCCAAACTACCTTGAAGTCTTTTATCGTCATTGATAGTGGGTTGTTCACTGAGCCTCCAATTTTAGTCCCGAAGTAAATGTCATTTGTGTCTTGGTAGGGACCGCTCCATCCTTCTTTTGTGTAGGCACATGTGTTCTGTCCGTTGTCACTGGAAGATACAGAGTGGCAGATGAGATGGAACAAAGTATCTCAGAGAATACAGACTGATTTTGTTCAATATTACCCTTCACTTTAGATATTAGCATTACAAATGCATATGCAAGTACTGATTTTTCGTAAGTATTTCTATATTTGCACAAATATGTTGTTTATACTTTTGAGAATTTTATCTCTACAGAGTTTATGCATTTTTCTTCCATTTAAATCCACAGAGAAATTGTGGAGTAATCTAAAGTTAAATGTTGCAGGCTGCATAATAACTGTGATGGAATGAAAAAGAAGCACCACTGTGGTGACTTTGTACTGGTTAAAGAATAACCAGGGAGTTTAATTCTTACATGATGTGTCTGTCATTCTGATTGGCCGAGAGCGATTTCTAAAACTGTCTAAATTTCTGCATCTGTCATTCTGATTGGCCGAGAGCGATTTCTAAAACGGTCTAAATTTCTGCATCAACATTAAGGCTCTTGCATCAACTTCCTCATGCATTTCAAGTAAACAGATACAGGATTTCCCGAAAGGGGGGCGTGGGTTGCTGCGGGTATGGATATTTCATATTTGGACATTTTGTAGCAGGACATATCACACGGTGCGCAGACAAAATGTCAGCAGCCAAAATACTGGGGGACAAAACGCCAGTCAAAATTGCAAGGGGTGACAAAATGCTGGCCATTTTATGGGACAGGAAGGGCAATATGCCAATCTTATAAAAACAATTTATTATATGATACTGATGGTCAAGTAAACTGAAAAAGCCTCTAGCAGAAAAAAACCTCTGTAAAAACCTGCAGTAGAAAATACCTCAGTATAAAAGCCCTCTAACTAAATGGTACATAACGCATTTACACAAGCACTGCCAAGTAGTGTACACCATGTAACAAAGGTTTGGGTATTTTCTACTGGGATTAATTGCTTATACACTAGTTTTCTACTTTGACTTTTTTTGCAGTTTTTTTTATTGGGGTTTTTCTACACTCAATTGTCAGACACATACAGCAGTTTACTGACATGAATAAAAACACATGAAACCTAAAATAAACTTCAAAGGGGCTTCCCATAATAAACAATGGTACAACTGTAAAATAAAATTGGAGGGAAACATACTTGAATCTAAATTTATATGCCACAATGTTTCTTCAACATTTTTATTTTAAAATAACTGATTCTTTCATTGTTTTTCTTTAAAAACACAAACCAATTGATTAAATTAATGAAATGTTTTCAGAATTTAACTTTTTTTGCAATTTAATCTTATCATAGCTACTGTACAAAATTAGAACTGAAACATAGAAGTGAAGTCATAAATAATTAATTGTGGTGAGTGATTCCAGTTCTGTAAATTGTATAACTCATATTTATACATACACTGGTAAACAAAAAAGGTTTATAAACAAAGTTATGTACAAAAGAGACCTAACTTAGTACACACACAAAAGAGCCTAATCCCCTTTGATACTGGACAGTGACACAGGTATTATAACTGTCACTTTAAACAGATATATTACCCTAATACAGACAGATCTTGCATGGGGATTGGATGGGGGGCGTGGGCAGGGACAAAAAGTCCCACGACTAAAGTTTCAAACTCTGATAGGGGGCGTGTGCCCCCCAGACCCCCCCCCCCCCCCCCCCTTAGATCTGCCACTGTAATTGGAAAAAGTTACCAAAATTGATCCAAGCATCCTCTAAGATACTGATGTCTAACACATGACAGTTCACTTATCACAATGAGTCTGTGTCCACGTTAGTATATGATAGGAGAGAAGACCATGCAAGAGGGATAGGTTTGTCTAAATATGTAAGCCTTTAACTGTCATCTAAACCAAGTGACACTATCCTTGATTTTGGTGGATTTTGAATGTTTTTACCATTCAGTATGAACATTTATTATTATTATTATTATGTTAAAAGGTTGTTTCTCAACAGCATACAGTGCTCAATGGACAGTCACTGTAGTTCTTTAAGAACAGTATCACATGACTAATCCCGTTCAGCCCACACAATGCAGGCTCCCTGGCATCTATTGAGGTCTGAATGTATTTACTTCCACTATGGAGGTTATGTTTTGGGTGCCCTTGTTTGTCTATCTGTTTGCTGGCTGTTGCACAGGATATTTGGCCTGTCTCTGTGTATGTCTGTGTTCGTAATCACTCGAAAAGTAATGAACAGACTCTAAATGAAATTTTTATGGGGGTAGACCTGCAAAAGGAAAAAGTCATTAGATTTTAAGAAAGATTTGGATCACATTCTTGATACAAAATAAAATCCCAAATTTATGCAAAAAAAAAACAGTTTTCAATGTATTTTTTGGTGACCTTTGATTTCTGGCTAAAATTATTCCAAACTATTAAGGCATGGATATCATGCTTTTCTGTGGAATGGGCCTGGTCAAAGGAAGAAGCGGTTACATTTTGGCAAATTCTGGATACATAAAAATTCAAAACCTCAGAAATACGAACTCGTGGAGGTGCATGAGTTCTTTCTAGTTTGGACACAGTTTCCTTATTTCTGTGTAATATTGACACCTTTTTACCATTTCTCCAGGCCTGAAGATGGCTTGTAATCTGATCTTACTGTATCATATGCTTTTGGAGCAAATAATCATAAGTATGGGCTCACACTCAGGCAAAAAAGTCTCAGGCAAGAATGTTCACTCACCCGTTGGGTGCATCAATGCACAAGAGAAACTCGGGATCACATTTCCTCCCATTAAATACATCACACACGGAACCTTTCATATCCCTCCCATTCACATGATACTCTTTCAGCATGATCTTCAAATGGGTTTCTCCATGTGAACAATGAAAAGTTAGAGACAGCAGAATAACCTGAAATATGTAGAACACAGCCTAATGTAGGTGCCATATTGATGCTTGGGGACTTTCTGATCTGATTCTTAGAAGTTTATAGTCAGTCTTGCACCTTTAAAAAGTTAATATTTCCCACCGTAACCTGGTACAGCTTGGACTCTCTTACATGTAAGGGGACTCTGTCAGGGACAATGTTCTGGTTGACAGTGAACTGAGGGGAGAGTTATTTTACCATAAAAGGATATTGAATTATTTCTGTGTATTGCAGAGAGGGCCTAGTTAGTTCTGAATTTTCTTGTCTATCCGTCTGTCTAACTGTTTGCTGGCTGTTGAAGAGGATGTCAACCCAAATTTGGCCTGTCCCTTGGTTTTACTCCTGGCGTGATCTATTTATAGATGGTGAGAAACACCCCTACTTTCCTTGGAAATGTATAGTGTATTCTTTCTTGAAGCTCTTGGCTTCTGTTGTTAACATGCTTCCTAGAGCCTTCTGTATTAGCAGTATACAAAATGCTGAAAAGCTGACCACAGGACAGAGCGTGTCGAGTTAGACTGTGTTAGCTAGACTGTGAATCACCGTATTTGTGTGTCAAGTGGATATAATCTGATTGTTGCATACATTTTATGATGAACTCCTGTAGGAGTGAACTTGATCAGAGAGAGTGGATTTGATGTTCTGTGTTAGTTTCCACTGATCAGGTCACAGGGTACAGACACTTTGTGCTAGTGGATGCCAAACGGTTCACAGGATAGATTGCGGGATACACTGGACAAAGTTGTTTAACTGCTAGGCAGATAGGACTGTGGTCAGGCCAGATTGGTTTTAGTATTGTATTATTGTAAGAACTATTAACAGTATCTCAGTTGACTTTAATTATTATTTTGATTGTGAAATTTGTTCAGTAAACTTTTTGCATTTTCCTGTTGCAGCTTGAACCCAGATAGCTAGACCCTAGTGGGCCACCGTTGGCTATGGGTGGGAAAATATAGCTAGTGGGCCACCACTGAGCCATTGCTAGACCACTGACTGCATTTTTAAAAAACATTTTAAAGCATTATAAACTACTTCAAAAGCAACCAATTTCCAAAGTCTGTGGCTATAGCTCAGGGACCTGCCTACGCCCACTGGTGTAAAATTCCGAAAAAAATTAGATAAAATTTGTATTTTCTTTCACTTAACATAAGTTAATTTCATTTATATAACAAACTTATTCTGTACTCCTTCTGTTGGTCCACAGATGGCAAAGTAATTGGATACTTTATGTATGTGTGTGTATATCACTGAGACACCGACATTTTTAAATAATAGATGTTACATCTCTGCATTAATATATATTTCTATTTTTCCCACTCTTGTGCCACAAATTTCTTCCAAGGTTTACCACTGGCAGCCCACCAACTATATTAGTGGTATATAAGTTATGATCGATGGGCCACTGATGGGAATTTTTTAATTTTCACCCGGATTTTAGATTGAATCAATAAAATCATCTGACAGTTATACAGAAAATTTAACAAAAGTGAAAGTTTCCCCCGTAAACAAAAATAAAACATGTACAGGAAAAAAATATGTTATTAAATCAAAACCCTGTTAACTGGGGCTGAGGTGTAGCCACCACTGGACTACCCTTGGTCCACTAGCTGCTATATTTATGTGTCGGATTAAATATAAAGTTTCTTAAATTGAATGAAACATATTCCAATCAGTGGCTGAATTACCCATGCCAAAGTTGGCCCAATAAAGGCTTGCCAACCAAAACTCAGGCTGCCAAGGTTGGGCCAATGGTGGCTTTTTATTCAAGATGGCGGTGAGCAATAATCGGGGATTTTGAGAAAAAAATGATTTATTTTGGTATGTCTAAAAATCATATTTCAGTGAGCCCACAATTTTTAACTAACTATTTAACAATTTTAGACATAAAAATAACATTCTCATTATAAATTCAAGATACTAAAAGTTTCTGAACATTATAATTTTATTATTTGATTATGGAACATATCATCCTAAGATACTGTTCCACCATTGTTTATGTTTGGTCATATGTCTTATCAGGAATTCCCTTAACTAAAATCCACCCACAATCTGTCAATTATTTGCTTTCTGTTAAACAATGGCCACATAACTCCATGCTGCGATCTGATAGTGATAGTAAAATTTTACCACTGGCTTGCCAATGTCAGACCGACATAGCATCCGCTGGCCAAAAAACCATTGGGCCAACAGTGGCTCCCAATGTCGGACCGACGGATATGCCAATGTTGGGCTAATGTCTGCATGCTATCTGGGTTTAAGTTTGAAGTGCACATATTATATAAAATATGATTAGCGAACTGGTTAATATAGTAAATATAAAACAATTTGGATGGCATAATACATGGATATTTTCCAAAGCAAAGTGTAAGTATTTATGCCAAATAGTCAACGATTATGGTTAAACAAGAAAAAATATACCACTTTCAAATGTTCGTGGTCTATGTACATATAGCAATCATACTTAAAATTTTCATGTACAGTCTTCCTCAAATATTTAATAGTAATATAAAAAACCGTACTTTTATATGAAATAGATGGCTTTCAAACCTTTATAGATCTTTGTATTAGTTACATTTCCTGATGAAAGTCAATGTTAAAAGAAATTCTTTTCTCGTTTCAAAACCAAATCTCACAGATCTACTCATGCAAATTAATCTGTTATGAATACTCAAAATAAATCTTTTCAATGACCGAGTTTAATTTGTCCTCTTTTATACAAGCTTTCCATGGGGAGTATTTTGAACTTAAATATGATATGCAAATATATGTGCATATTTATTTTTTTTTATTATTTCAGGATATATAAAATATCTCACAACTTTTTCCAAACCTCTGAGACAGATAGACAATTAAGTGAATCATGTGATAACTTCTAGAAGCCTTCAATAAAAGATGGGAAATGGGAGAATTTACACTAGCAGTGACTGCAGGACACTTCGGTAAAGCATGATTGTAACAATATGCTTTACCGGTGGTTTACCACGGGTAGCTTCCAACCGGAGTAAAATTTGAAAACTTATTACCCTTGAATTGAGATAGATGGGATTATCCAGATAATACCGATGCAGGTACTCATGCACCTGCTGGCTTGCCCACGTAAAATGGGGTCAGGTAGTCACGTGACTTTTCCTCCTTTTTTTGGAGGCCATCTTGTTAAGAATGGCTTTTTTGTAGCTATTGCTTCTGTGATAAATTACAGTGTTTAAACTGCGGGTAGACAGTTTTATCTTTTTTACAAAGTGTTTATAAGAGTTTTTAGACTCTAGTGATACTATGGTCAAGATACCACCTGACCAGAAAATGCATATATGGGACATTTTATGTCCAGTTTGATTCTCACCTTGCTTGTTCTGACTGTAGAGCCAAGTGCAAGGGTCAGGACCCCTGTGCGCAGGGGACCAGTGTGTCACAATGTGTATCATGTTCTACACTCTCTGAGGAGCAATGGATACATCTGAGAGAGAGTTTTTCCCAGAGATGTTTATATCGTGCAGGCTCAAAGGATGATAACAATGCGCCTAACAAAGAAGAGGAACCAGTATTTACTGATTAAGATTTCTGCACTGATAGATTTTGAATCACAAGATTCAGGCACTAGTGCACTGATTGCCCGCACCAGTCCTTTGGTCAGCCAACTGGCCTCACACCCATCAACAAGTCTTCTGGCTACAGCATCAGCGCAGGTCTGGTACTGCAGTCTGCTACCAATTCTCCAGTCTTTGTCAAGGCACCAACCTGTGTTAGCGACTCCTTCCCAGGATATTCTTCCAATGGGTCAAACACCATACCCCACACCTAACAGACAATCAATGGCTGATAAGATGGCAGCAGAAAAAACAATGACCAAATGAGGGATATCTCAGCATAACTACAATCAGGACTGCAAGCTTTTCTTCAGCAATCCACGGAGAACATGTTTAACCGCTTGGTCTTGGCTCAAGCTAACCCTGCTCCTCAAATTGCTACAGCAAAACCTCATTTAGTGTCAATCCTTCCTCTGTATTGTGATTCAGATGAACCTATGAAGTCAATCCCATCCTCAACCAGCTATCAAGAAGGGCTTAGCAAATGTCAAGGGTTTCTCAGCCATCGCCTCTCAATCTCTTCAAGCAGTGGCCTCTCAGTTGCAAGTGCCAGCCTCTGCCTCTACACAACCTGCGGCCACTCCTGTCTCTACACAGTCCATGGCGACTTCTTCCTCCACAAAGATTCAATCACTCTTGCATGTGTTAAAACAAGAGGATTAATGCACAGAAACCTCGGCTTCCTCATTCATGGTCCCAATGTCTGAAGAACCCAATGAATCCAGTGAACATGTGGCTCCCCTAACCTCTCCTTCAGGGAATTCATGCAGAAAATTAGGGAGTTTCTATCCATCTCACACCCAGCAGCAGAGGAACATTACAAACCAGAGTCTGCTCTAGGATACGACCCACTCCTTCAGGAGAAAGCTGACAGACATCCTCCATATTACTCTCCATGGTGGCAGATCTATTGGGCCTACAAACAACCCAGGATGAAGAAGTGAAACCTAGTACTTCCTCCACCCTGGACAACAGAAAATTCCCAACTATCCCACCACACAAAGGTAGTTGATGCAGACCTGGTTGAGAACTTCATATCACCCCTGGTTCTACTAAGGAGATATGCATACCCCTGTCACATTTACTCAAACCTGGAGCTTAACAATCTGCACGCAGAAGCCCTCTCAGAGGGAGATTTGTTCAACAGGGCTCTTATGCAAGAGTAGGAACAACACTTTATTGGACAGGGGGGTAAAACCAGGATCTAAAAAGAATTATTCCATCATTACAAAAAGAACAAGAAGGACAGCAGTGGATATCGTTGTCAGACTCCTCAGGGAGTTTTCTACCAATTGATGTCGACACCCTTTTACTCTCACCCTCAAAATGGTGGCCACAGCGGAGACAGGAGCAGTCGCGGCCACAGAGGTAACACCAGTAATGGCAAACAGCAACAGCCTTCTCAATTAGATTTTTCAGATAATGTTACCCTCCCAAGACCCTGGACAAAAACTCAGAATAAGTCCAGAAAAAATACCTTAACCTTTGTGCCCCACTAGAGTGGGAAAATACTCTGACTTTGATAATTCTTCTGGAGAAGGGATGGACTCTATACATTTAAACCCCACCAGAGGGGGAACGACTCCTTGAGTGCAACCCCATAGGAAGAGGGAAGGACTTCTTGTGTATAGTCTCATGGTGTATTATGATCAAGTTTCAAATCAATCAGGCCTGCCGGTGGGAGACTGACTTAAGCCTTTTCTACTGACATGAAAAAACTCTAGATACACACCGGTCAATACTAAACCTCCTTGGGGAAGGATACAAACTACCCTTCAGTGAACGCTTAATCTTGTCCTGGGTGCCATGCATAATCAGTGGTTACACAAACTTCGACCTCTATTCAAGACTTGCTACTGAAAGGCACAATCGAAGTTGTTCTCAAGCCAGAGAGTCTAGGTTTTTACAGCTGTCTATTTCTAGTCCCAGGCAGCCATTGGAAGCCAGCAATAGACATGATATGCCTAATGAATTCCTGGCCATCCCAAAGTTCAAGATGGAAACCCTAGAATCTATACACACTTCTCTAAGGAAAACGATTGGGTCCCATCCATAGACCTCACACACGCCTACCTGCCTACACCTATTCATCCCCAGAAATATTGCAGACTCTGTCACAAAGGTGACAATCACCAGTTTACAAGCCTGACTTTTGGCCTAGCTACAGTCCCGCTGGTATTTACCAGTCCAGTATAAGAAGTAAAACTGATAGCCTTACAACAGGGAATCAGAATACACCAATACCTGGATGACTGGTTGATCTGTGCCCCCTCCAAAGAGGAGTGCAGCGAACAGAAACAAAAACTAATAAAATTTGTTTTAGGTTTTGTAGGATTTAAGCTTTGTAGTAAACTCCTCCCCTCCCAGAGATTCAACTTCCTAGGTTACCATGTTTTTGCCCGATCTGGCACTTGTCAAGCCCTCTCAGGTGAGGTAGACAAAACTTCAGGCGATGTTCCATTGCCTCTCCTTAAAGTCTGTTATTAGTGCAAGGACTTGTATGTCAACTACTGGATTACTTGCATCAACGGAGAAGACCGTGAAATTGGGTAGGATGCACTTGACCTTTTCAGTGCATCTGAACTCATTGGAAATATTGAATGCTTCTGGATACACCAATCCCCTGAAATCAAAAGATGATACAATAAAGGAAATGGTGGTTAGACCCTCAAAATGTGCTACAGGGAGCAAGATGACTGATCTCTACAGATACCTCTAATGCAGGATGGGGCACTCACTTTGATCTGAACTCTACAGGAAGGGTTTGGTCTCTAACAGAAAAAAGCCTACATATCAACCTACCAGAAATGAAGGCGGTTCTTCTGGCCCTGCAATGCTTCAAAGCAAGTTGCATTAACAATTAAGTCCTTATTGTCTCAGACAACACCTCCGACGTGGTTTACATCAACCAATAGGATGGCAAAAGATCAGCAGAACTATGTGCTCTAATGTGAAGAATCATTACATGGTGCAATCAAAACAATGTGACACTCAGAGCAAGGCATGTACCGGACTCACTCAATGTCACTCAGTGGCCCTTTTTGCAACCAGCCTGAACAAAAAACACTACCCCCTGATCATCCTGTGGTAAAAAGCTGGTTGCTTATGCTTTCTCTTTTGCTGCCCAAGGTTGTAAAAAAACTTCAGTCACAAATATGCAGGATAATATTGTTCACCCAAGGCTTGCCAACAAACTGTAGTGAGATATAACTTACCAAGACAACTTCCACAAATACGTACTTTACTCAAACAACCACAAACAATAATTACCACTCCAGCCCGGGATTCCTCAACTTCCATCTTTAGTATCTAAGACCCCAGTTACACATTCACGGATGTACTGCCGGATCACAGCAGGTTACCAAATATGGAAAACTGTGAGTCTTTTACAGTAGACATTTTTCATCTGTGTACATGTCTGTAACATCCGTAATATGCTTGTTGCATCCGCCACGGATGTCAGGTGTCCGGGAGAAGCCACGGAAAAGTCAAACTGCTTGAATTTTCCGTAAACGGTTTGCGGATTCGAGGTGTAATTAATACACATATTAAATCCGTATGTAAACTATCCTTACGGCGCCCATACATTTCTTTGTCGCATCTGCAACATGCAGGAGTCATCTGTGTCAATTATCAGATGGGAAAGTGATACGGATATCCCCGGACGGTGTTCGGAGGCAGTAAAAGACGCCTCTGGAAGTTTATGGACATTGCCGGAAACTGACAGGGTTAATACGGATGGTCCTTTTTGAATGTAACAGATATGAAAGTTGTCTGTGGATATACAAGGATATTCCCGGAGGTGTATAAGGACAATAGGGACGGGGTTACAGATAATAAGGACGCCTCAAGGACAATAAGGATGGGGTAGTTACGGAACAACGCTTTGTCATGCACAAAAGCATATACATATATATGCATACACTTTCTGCAATTCGATGTAAATACATCAATTTTTAGGACTTTACAGCTTATACTGTACATGTTTGAGGATATATTTTGCTGGCATATAACTTCCAGAAACATTTCAGACTTGGTTTTTTGTTTCACAATAGGGAGTTTGGTGAATATTTCTTTAAAATGCCACCAAAGAAAAGAATAAAGAGGAGAGGTAGTCAGGAAATGGATAGAATGTCCACACAGGTCCAGGGAAGGAGTCTGGAGGTCTGGATGACTTGACTTGTGTCCCAGAGACTCAGCAGAAAAGGAGGGTGTGGAGAAGGTGGTGGTATGAGTTGAGGATCTTCTGCAGATGTCGGATACAGAACAGAGTGACATTGCGCCCGAGACACAGCAGGATTCGGATTCAAGTGATGAGGACATTGCAGGACACACAGGACACACAGGCTGCTGGGGAGACACAGAAGGGCAAAGGCAAGTCAACCACAAGGGAGGGGCAATTTGGATCAGAAGATAAGGCTGAAAAAAGGGGAAAAAAATTAGCAGCTGTTGTCTTCAGTGATGAGAATGAGCAGAAAATTGTGGACTTTTTGCGCGACAATGAAAATCTCTACAACAAGCATTTAAAGGCCTACAGATTTGTGAGGAGAACAATTGGAAAAAGATGCCTGCCAAAAGTGGTTCCAGAGCCAGCGCACACTCTTTGGAAAGGTCACTCACATGAAGTCGGTCCTGGGGTGACCACAGCTGACAGAGTGGCAAAAATGGACCAGAGACACATTGTGCGCCATAAAGGTAAAAGTGACCCCAAGGCCTCAAAGGGGTCAGCTTCCACAACGGAGACTGTGCACATGGAACCTTTCCAGGATAATTCTCGTCCAGAATCAACTAATGACCCAGCAGACATGTCGCACCTTGAAACACATATGCCTACTCCTAGATCACGTGGCGGCAGTGTGATTTCAAACTTAGCAGATTCCGACTTCCAATCAGCTCTCGTGGAATCCCAGACGGGGATAACTGAGTTGAAGGACATTGTAGTCAAGAAATTGACTGATGACAAGCCTGATAACCCACGACTCGGCTTCTGTGACTTTCTAAAGGTGGAGGTGGTACAACTAACCAGTGACTTCTATGACGAGTTTCAACAAGGGACGTTTAATGTGGAGTGACAAGCAACAAAGGTACCCCCAGGGAATGGGCACCAGTACCCCCGCATACGGCCAGAGCACAAACGAGTACCCATTGTCTCACAGCCAGATGCAGGCCCCACAGCAGCAGATGCCATAGACATTTACACAAGTTCCTCAAAGACAGCCACAGCAGCAGCATTTACATCATTCACAGCAGCAATTTCAACAGACATTTACACAGCCACATGCATCAGAGCAACAGCAGTTCCTAAGCATGCTGCCGGAGCAGCCCATACAACAGCAGCAGCAGCAGCCCATACAACAGTATCAGCAGCAGCCCATGCAACAGCAGCAGCAGCCTATACAACAAACTGTCCCAGGTTCAGAGCAGCAGCACATGCAACAAGACAGTCAACAAAGTGCACAACAACAAGCATCACACAGCGCCAATTCCTCCCAGCAGCCGTCATGTCGCCACCAGTCATAGACACTAGTAAGGAGAGCAGCCCAATACCACTTACCAGCACACCAGCTAGAATCGGTTTCTCACCACCAACAAATCCACCCTCAGTTTACAGCCCGTACTTCAACAACATACCCAAAACATCACAAGATGTCAGCTTTGGGATTATCAACACACCTCAATTCCAGGCAGTTGACGAATCATCAACCAACGCAAGAGACTACCCAGCCGCAGGGGACCAGTAGCCAGCCAACGCCAGATGATATGTCAGCAAAAGCTGATACTATTAAAAGGCCCTTGTCAGGGCCGCCAAATCTTTCAAAAACAATTATTTGAGCTATGCTGTTGCTATATACTAAATTCAAGTAACCCACCAACAAATGAAGTACAACTTCCCCACACAAACCCCATACAAAAATGGAAAAAGCAAGTATGCAATGGTCAAGTGAATGAAGACAATTAATGATATATGTATTCAGCCATAACCCCGTCCAGGTTAAGTCCCATGAGATAAAGGTAAATACCCCCACCCAAACCAAAAAAAAATTTAAAAACTTAATTATTTTATGTAAGAGAGCCCAAACATCCCCCCACAATCCAGAAACAGTAGGTGAATGGGTACTTAAACATATGATCCCTCCAATGTCCCACCAATATACACATTCTTCTGTCACTTGCTTCTTTCAGGTGGGGGGAAGGTACATTTGCCCTCAGTAATGGTTCATTAGAGCAGGGCATGTATGCTTAATTACATGATTGTCTCTTGTTCCAAGCCAATGTAGGTCCTTCCTTTGAACCCTTCAATTTTGTCACCACACAGTCGGGGTGACACATATTGGTGTAAAGAAGAGAGGAAAAGAAATACATTGTTGGCAATTTCAATAATAGGTGTTTCCTTTTCAAGTGCTTTCCATTGTGTCACCATTGTAAATTTCAAAATGACTGCAGATCAAAGTTTGTATGTTAAGCTATTGAACAATGTCCACATTTACCAAATAGATGAGTTTTTCAGTTGCAATATAAAAAACACAATAAGAAGTATAAGAAAATCAAGGATTTTATTGCAAGAAGTGGAAAATGCACTTATCATAACATTACAGAAAAGACAATACTGTTTGTCAAAAATATACAGTTAATACTTCAGTTTATCAACAAGTGTCCATGTAAAACTGCAGTAAAAATATATAGTCCTTGAGGTAGCACATACACTTTAGTGTCGCATTGCAGTATTTAATTAAGACAGTCACTGTATCACAGTATCACAGAATTTAAATACAAATAATTACTTATTTTCTTTACATAAAGTCTATATTTGGTCCATTTGCCAAGGGACGTGCCCATCGGTCATGAAATAGTCCGTGAGAAAATTCCTCTGTGCCATGGCTGTCTCCAGTGGGTTTCGGCCCTCGTGTGGAATGTCATTGCCCTCCAGCACTATTGGGGGCTGGCCATCTGGCCCAAACTCGTCCTGTTGGCCTGTGGGGTATCGCATCTTCAGCAGGTTGTGGAGTACTAGGCAGGCCATGACCAGCCTGGCCACCATGGGAGGCTCCTGCTGTATCAGCCTCTGGAATATGCGAAAGTGGGATGTTAGCATGCCGAAGGCGTTTTCCACCACCCTTCTGCACCAGCTGAGCCTGTAGTTAAACACCCTCTGGTTCAAGTCCATACCACGTCTTGAATAGGGCTTCATAAGCCAAAGCTTGAGGGGGGAAAGCATCATCCCCGAGGATAAATTAGTTCACCTTTGGCCTATCATCAGTGAGGGATTCACTCTCTTGGAAGCCGATGGTGCCATCCTCTATTTTGTGACTAAGATCTGAGTGCTTGAATATCTGAGCATTAGAGCTTGACCTGGCTGCCCCCCAAGTCCACCCACAGGAACTTGTAATCTCCGTCTACCAAGGCCAGGAGTACAATGGAATGGAAGCCCTTGTAGTTGTGGTAGAGACTGCCACCCCGTCATGGACATCTGATGAGAATGTGCTTCTTTGTCTTCGCTGCCCTCATTGTAGACCTCATCTCCTTCTCAGCCTGTGAATTATAGCTGTAATGATGACTAACTGCATCTCCATTTGTAATATTAAGAGCTGAATTTGCATAAGATCTCTGTTACATCTGGCTTTCTTAATTCTATCTGGCTAGTGACCTTACCCTTACCCCTTTTATAGGCATTGGTATCCAGGAATCCAGTGGTCACTGCCTCCCACCAGGACACCTTTTATCTGTTAATCTGACATCCGCGAGCCAAATAAAGATCCATGAACCACATCCATGAGTCTCTGCAAGATCTCCGCAAAATCAGTATAGCCATCTGGAGTGTCCTTTCGAGGTCCTGATGCATCCCTATGTTGTCCTGGTGTATCCTGGGGTGCTTCCACCGCACAGCGGGTGGCCATGGATATGTATCCGGAGATCATCCGCAAGCAATGGAAATCATCCGTGATGTCCTTGTGGGTTCTCTATCATCTGGAGAGAAATCCGTGCCGCATCCGTAAATCACTCACTTTTTCAGGATTTCACCCCCCAAACCCCACGATCCGCAAGGGATCCTTGGCACTTTCCATGTATGGAACCGTGGCCTATATCCATGGGGGATCTGTGAAATTGTAACTGGCCCCTAAGAATGCAACACTGCAACAATGCGGGTTCACTACAGAGGTAGCAGAAAGAATTGCTGCTCCTCAGATAATCTGAATAAGAGCCATCTATTCATCCAAATGGACCGTTTTCTGAAGATGATGTTTGGAACAACAGGTGGACTTCAGGAATCCCTCTTGGGGACATCTGCAAATTTTTCTGGTACTTATTCCATAATCTCAACAGATGCCCTCCCACCATTGAAGGTTACAGAATGGCTAATGCAGACACTCTTGGGAATTTCAAACTAAACAAGAGCTCTGAAACACTACCAAAGTGTAGTCTATCACTGATTTTGCTTGGGCTCACCCAGCCTCCTTTGTTTCAGCCTTTTCATTTGTGATGTCTAGGCATCATTCTTGCCAGTCCTCCACCCCGGGTTGGCACTGATTGGAGCGGTGTTCTGGCAGCATAAGTACAAGCGATGTATTGACATAACACAGGCATTAGACTTGGTGGGGGTTGATGTTGCTAGAACTCCAAGGCCGTTACCATGGCTGTGTTTACAGTGTGACCAAGTGACCTCTCCTTGCATTGTCAAATTTCCCCTGATCAGTTTAAATCTGATTTTTGAACATGTTGAATTTTGTGAACATTTACATGGCTTTGCGCTTGTTTTTATTTGTTTTAGTTGATTTTACTTTAGAGACGGGCCTTTGGTTTCTTGTAACGTCAGTACTACTTAATAAATGTACATTAGACTTTGACAACGTGGACCTGCTAATCCGAGATTTGTGGCTACTGTGACAACCTTATGCTTGTCTTTGAGGAGTACAAAGGGACGGTCTACTCTAGTTTATTTGATGTCATCCCTTTCTGAATTTCATTGCGAGCATTTGGTTGTAGCAGTAGCCAGAACACCCAAGGGTGCGTGCATATATTTTCAGTGACAATGGGAAAATCAAATCAGTTTTATTCGAAGTATCATATGAAACATTTCCCTCCAACAGGAAAAAAGTGTCGGATAAAAGTTAATAATGATAACAGTGCCACAGAACTTTCAGCTACTTCTGATACCAGTGATGTTGAGAGTTGGGACAAGTGGAATGAACTCTGGAAACATTTATATAGGTGCAAAAAAAGTTGCCAAGCAGGACTGCATTGTGAAAGAGGTGGTTACCTCAGGTCCTGTAGGGACCAGCAACTTCAGTGCAACAGACCAAGCACAAGACAAGCAGCAAGCACCCATCTGGTGGAGTCAAAGAGCTTATTCTGCAACAACTGAAAAGAGTGAACGACAGGCTTGATATCCCGGAAGACAAGATGGCAAGAAAGCAACACAGGGTGACAGGCATGAGTGTGAAAAAGTTAAGTACTCCCAGATTTAAAACAAAGAAAAATTGTAGTTTTGTATCAAATGTAAATTCTGATAGTGATTCATCTTCATCATTCCAGAAATCTATTAGGATAAACAGGCCATTAAAAATTGTAAAAAAATATCATTGATATTCCCACACTCATGCAATTGGTAACTCTATTTGATCTTATATAAAAGGGTCCTGTTTACAAAGCTGTATTTCTATTGACCTTCTTTGGTTTCCTGTGTCTCTCAAATAGAGTACCTCATTCTGTTACAACCTTTGACACATAACAGCTTTGACATACAACAGCTTGACATATAACAGCTTGTGATCTCATTTTCACCAAACAGTTCATGAAGCTCATATTGAAATGGTCAAAAACACTCCAATCTAGGGATACGGTTTATTTTCTCACCCTTCCACGTATTATAGGTTCAAAGTTGTGCCTTTATAAGGCAGGCATACGAGCAATATGGATATACCACCCATAACCGGATAAACCCCTATTCCAGTTCAGGACCAGAAAAGGATGGATTCCACTAACGGATACCAGGATTAGGAAAGCCCTATCAAAATTAAATATGAAACTAGGTTTGTCCCCCAGTCACTTTACGTTTCTCTCCTGTCGGTTGGGGGCTACCTTGACATATAATTTACATTTTCCAATATAGCAAATCAAAACTCATGGAACTTGGAACTGGGACTGCATATGATCTTATATTCAACGTGATCAGAAATCCCCTAGCTGGGCATTGGTGGAGGTTGGCATCTACCTCAGACATGCTATTTTTAATTATTTTTATCATGTAATAAATACCAAAGGTCACCTTACATTGGCAAAAAGTAAGTTTCATTTCAGTTTTCACTTAAGGCTACCCTAAGCTTATGCTATCATGGACTCTTAATGGACAGTAAAGTCAGTAATGGAAAGTAATCTTAAATTGATGTAACCTTAAACTTGTTCGAGGGGGCCTTAAGCTTAGATTTTTCAAATTCTTAAGGTGACCTTAAGTATAGATGCCTTTTAGTATTGTACATAAAAATAGTTGAATAATAATAATAATAATAATAAAAAATATTAATCCCATCTGCTGTGTCATATACTGTCTTATGTAACTATGCAATGGTAGGGGCACTGTGGGGGGTGGAGCGATAGGCCCCACCTTATTCAGTGCACCACAGCAAAGATTGTTCTTGTGATGCAATACCTTCGATAGGGTAGGGGTTATTGATTATTGATTCTGGCGCCAATTTTAACAAAACATTCATTCAACATTGGGAAGTCAAAGGGGCAAGACGCCATTTTTAGTAAACAAAAATTTCCCACCTCCCACCCTGGTTCATCTCATTTCATTTAGGAGCAAGTGTCATGAGGCTGGCCTTCTGCGAACCTAACTTAACACCTCCTGTGGCGCAGGGGAGGGGGTGAGTTCCATGTATGTGCTCCTGGCTTGTTAAAAATGGGGTTCACCGCACTGGCGCTTGTCAGCTAGTATGGGGACCATCCTCCTTGTCTCCTTGAGTAGACCCTTAGGGGTCCCATTGTCTTAAGTCATCTTTCATCATTCAGGGTGTTCTACTCAAATTCAAATATAATTATTAATTATAAACACAAGAGCAATCTGTCAGATGTGTTGTATCTTGTAATTTTTATTATAGATTAATGTCAAAAAATGTCATATTGGTGCTTGCTACAGCTTGGTCTACTTAGCTTTTAAGCAGGTGTAGCTAATAACCTTATAGGACTAATAATCTGTAGTTTGTCACAGTTTGCTAACACAGTGTTTGTAGTTGTAGATGCTGAGGGGACTGACAAACCAACCAAGTTACAAGATGGCTCCATACAAATTACTCAGGTCTCCAAAGAAGTCTGCATACATATACATGTTGAATGTTCGATTTTCGATTTTCATGGCTCTTGTAACATAGGGGCTAGTCAAAACAAGGCATGTTCATACGGTGTTATGTTAGTGCTAAGGGACCGTATTATTCGGTCATTTAGGCATGAGTTAGGCTCCACTGGATGTTGCTTACGGGACTCTAAATGCATGAGTATAGACTTTTTTAATCAGGAACATGTCTTATATATTTGGTTCTTAACTGTGGAGGTTGGCATCTACCTCAGACATGCTATTTTTAATTATTTTTATCATGTAATAAATACCAAAGGTCACCTTACATTGGTAAAAAGTAACTTTCATTTCAGTTTTTACTTAAGGCTACCCTAAGCTTATGTTATCATGGACTCTTAATGGACAGTGAAGTCAGTAATGTAAAGTAATCTTAAATTGATGTAACCTTAAACTTGTTTGAGGGGGCCTTAAACTTAGATTTTTCAAATTCTTAAGGGGACCTTAAGTATAGATGCCTTTTAGTATTGTACATAAAAATAGTTGAATAATAATAATAAATAATATTAATCCCATCTGCTG
This sequence comes from Sabellastarte sp. h YS-2021, assembly GCA_964017235.1. Lineage (NCBI taxonomy): Eukaryota > Metazoa > Annelida > Polychaeta > Sabellida > Sabellidae > Sabellastarte > Sabellastarte sp. h YS-2021. The sequence continues at coordinate 93,746,175 of OZ024936.1, forward strand.
TATCATATACTGCCTTATGTAACTATGCAATGGTAGGGGCACTGTCTGACTGCATATGATCTTATATTCAACGTGATCAGAAATCTGGGGAAAACATTGCTCGTTTGTTTGCTGCCCTACTGTCCTAGATGTTTGCACCCTACTCTTCTTTTGGTTTGAGGGTTTTTCTGTTAATATTTATATTCTCAGAGTCTGTACATGCTCATTGTTTAAGCAGCTTGTGGTCATTTCACTCTATCCCATTTGTCCCTCCACTTCTATGCCTCACCTTTTTGATAGCTGAGTAGCCTCATTAACCGGATGGGGCCAGGTTCTTAAATTCAGAGTGCGGTGACCAGAACCTCTAAGAAGTTATGAGACAATCATACAGGTATGTCTAAACGTTTGAGGTCAGTTTTTGACCTTGAGGTCACTTATGTAAATAACATTATGTTAATTGTGTCAAAGGTGAATCAGCCGTTTTTGGCCTCAAATATAAACTGCATGATTTTTAATGGACGATATACAGGAACTTTGCATAGAGGACCTTTAATACTTAGTAATTTGATTTACTTTGGTACCATATAATTACTTAATTATATATATTTGTCAGTAGTATTTAGAATAAATTACTGCCATTTTGTTTATACTTTAAAACTAGGGTTCCATTAAAACAGTATGTATTCTAGCCAGTCAGAAGCAATTAAGCTTTTATTCCTCCATTTCTAGTGTAGATAGATAACCTGAAATCATGTGATAACTTCTAGGATCACTTAAACAAATATATGAATTGGTTTACTATATTGATAATGGGACAAAAGCCTCCAGTAAAAATATGGGGGACGCACGGAAGCGATTATACATTTATTTATTTATTTGGGGCTTTACGTCGCTTTCAACACTGTATAGGTCATATCACGACGGGTAGTTGGAAGGGCAGAGGAAACCAGTACATACAGTTCATTAGGGTTCTGTACTGTAAACTGCCGACCAACGGCAAGCAACTACCAACTTTCCCACTTGAGGCCATGCCGGGAATCGAACCCCAGCCTCAGAGGTGGGAGGCGAGAGTGTTACCACTCTGCCACCATGGCCCCCTCAAACTGGTGTAGAACAGAATATATAAAAATGATTGACAGTTAGTTGTCATTGATAATTCTTGTACAGTTTCGAGAATGTACCATACCAAACTAAAATGTGATCCCGATCTTTACCATAATGTAATTCCTACCTCCTTGGGCATGGGATATATAAAGATTCTTTTTTTTCCCCGGCCTCAGAGGTGGGAGGCCAGAGTGGAAGCGATTATACAATGACACTAGAAAACAAGCAGACAGATAAATTTTTTGAAAAAGTCTCACTTGAGCATTTGAAAGCAGTGGCTAAAACAAAGGTTTCAAGTACAAACGGGACCTTACACAAAGGCAGAAGTAGCGCTACTCCGCCTTTTACCAGATATAATTTTCCAAACATTTGTAGAAATATTAAACACATTATTTTCTTTGTCTCTGATTCCTGAAAACAATGTGATCAGTGTATGGTTCTATTTCGAAACAAACAATTGTCACACTTGAGTGATTACTTCAGAGATCTACCATACATATACTGTTACACATACCCACCAAATTATGATTTCAAATTGTCATCAGTTTTTTTCTACATCATATAACCCTTTATTTCTAGTCAAAATATTTACTGGTGACATATATCCTTTGTTTAACTCACTTTATCTTTGCTAAAATGCTGATTTTTAATGTAAATCCTTGTAACCACATACAAATGTCCAAACACTAATTAAGGGAGATTTCCTATATGTTTATTCTTTCTTTTTAGGCATTTCAAAATGCAAAGTGAGAAAAATTTATGAGGGGTCATATTTAAGTCTTTGTTTACAAATGTTAAACCCACCCCAGGGATTCTTAGTCAGAATTGAGACTCAGCAGCTTTGTGAAACCCTGAAAGTCTAATGCTAATCACTTAGACTGAGTTTAAGACAAAAGTCTTAAATTGAAATCTAAGTTTAAGACAAAGGTCTTAAATTTTAGTCTAAGTCTGGGGCCAGTTTCACAAAGGGACTTAAGTCCAGATTTAGACTTAAATTTAAGACTTTGGTCTTATATTTTGTCAACAGAATGTTAAGTCTGTGGTCTTAGACTTAGCGGATTTCACAAAGCAGCTAAGTCCATGAAATTGCTAAGTCAGTGGATTTAACTATAAGTCTGGGAGGTAGTGGGCTTAAATTTTGTAAAGAGGACTTAAATATGGCCGCCATAAACTTTTCTCCACTTCAAAATTTGAAATGGCTGTAAATAAAGTATAATTACACAAAACACCTCAATAAAGTAGTCTTTGGGAAGTTTATATGTGGCAACAAGGTTTTCCATTTCAAAACCGCCCTTATCCTTAGATAAAATACATCAAATGAAGGATATATGACAGCAATATTATATTTTGAATAGATATAAAAGGTCACATGACACAGAAAACCACTGTGGTTACTTGATAAGCTTTCACCTTTGTGAAATCAATTTTAAGTCCCAGACCTAGTTAAGACCAAAGTCTTAGATTTAAGTCCCTGACTTAGCCAATAAAGGGACTTAGTTTAAGTCCTTTAGTGAAATCGGCCCGAGAGCACTTGGAGAGTGCATACCTCTGCCAGTACATGTGAAAATAAGTAAATTGGTAAATCCAAGTAATTTTTTGGTATCCAGATGATGATCCAGATCACTCTAATAATTTAACAGGATCTAAGTTGGACACATATTCTGATTTCTTTTAAGGAAGATCCAACTAGAAGTATTTGCAATATCCTGTTAACGAACAAGCAGACAAAGAGACAAGCAGACAGATATAAAGCAGATTTCCTGGGAAGAGGTAAAAATCTGCATAGATTACGATCAAACAAAAACCAGAAAAAACGTACAAACATATCTTTTTAATGATATATAGAATATATTAATATGCTAACATATTGTAAGTAAAAATATTTTAAAACATATCTATTTAAAATGAAGACACATACGATCATTTGTAACTGTGTCATTAATATGTCATGATAACATTGAGAGGATTTTAAGGGTCTTATTTTTTTCAATTTGATTGAGATGGCCTGCTGATAAAATTAAAATTAAGTAAATGGTTCTTTAGTTTTTGTAGAAATATAGAGCTTGTTGACAAGTAAGATAAAAGAGACACTTGGCAATTTAATAATGAAATAAGCATAAACAATAAGCTTAAAATGGCAAGGACGTTATAATTAAATGACAGTCATCTCATAATAATATTTATAATATGACAGTCTAAAAACCTAGGGTGCTGCTAAAAATCTGAGACACCCTACAAAATCATGTTATTGTACTATTAAGTAGAAGCAGGAACCAAGTTAAAAAGCCAAACAATAGCAATTTGTTGTACATTCAGATTGGAACCTATATATCAGCCAAATGTGGCAAAAGATTGGAATAACATTACATATATTACCATAAAGAGTATAAGTAAACTACTAGCATTATTTAAAGATTAACTATGTTTAGTACCTGAGCTTGCTTAAAAATACAAGAGAAACAAAGAAAACTAACTAACTTTAAGGCAGATGTGTAGCTTTGGAGTAATGTACCAGTTGTTTTTTTGTTTTTTTTTGTTTTTGGGGGTGGGGGGGTGGGGGGGGGTGTGTGTGTGTGTGTGTAAACATTCCCTACAGAAAATAATGCATCGCCTCCAGTTCATTAATGACTCGTATAATGGTATGTACCTCACTTAATACCTTTAGCACTGTTAGAGTAGTATTTTGATTCCTTGAAATTACGTTGAAGAACTACCCAGAAACTGGGTCTGGGCGTATGTAATAGCACAGGAATTCAGTCCTGGGCACAGTTTGGTATGTTTTTGGTAAAATGCTAAATGTTAAGGGTTTATGGTATTGTATCACTTTTTTCAACACAGTTTTGGGACTTTATATACATTCTAATATTGTCTGTACATTCTTTGAGTTCATCAGTGTTAAATAAAAAATTTTCCCGGGAAAAAAATCACCCCATGTGGGCAGATTGGAAACATCTGAACTTTTGGTGTTATAAAAAGCCATTCAAATACAGAATTTCTTCATTATAGATTTGCATCTGGGGACTTTGAGGAAGAATTTTGATTATGGGAAGGAAGAAAGCCAAGGCTAATTCAACTCCCACCACCACGACTCCTGGCCACATGGAAGATGGGGGTTGGTCGAAGGGGCAGTAGCTACTTCCCAGATTGACAGCTCTTGAGAATAAGCTGGATCGAGTGGTGGACTTGGTGGAAGGATTTGGTGAGAGGCTGCAGTGACAGGAAGATGCAAGCGATCTCTCCCCAGTGCTGTCAGCACACAATTCACCCCACCACAAGAGGGCTCGGGTTCCATCCTTTGAAGAGCCGCGAAGTGATTCACAGATACAAGCAGAAGTCCACAAACGTCTCCATGCATATGATAACGTCTCCAGATTGGATGTGAAAAGTAGGAGTACTGATGTTTATAAATCTGGGCAATTTAGGGTTGGGATTCATAAGGTCAGACATGTTATACCATGGCCCCAGGACTACTGTACAACAGTCACATGGTACAAACAACCAACACGTGATGACCTTAATGTCTTTCAGTGGTCACAAGGTTTTGTATATTGTGTATTAGAAGAGTCAGATGGTAAAATTAGGGAAAATATGTTAAGATATGGCACTAGCCTTATGCAAGATGCAGTAGAAATGTCATTTGCTACTGCAAAGAGAGTCCATAGTATTGTTTTATAAAAGATTGAAAAGGGTAATTGTGACTGGGATAATCTGGACAAAATAGAGAAGTTAAGTGTTGTCATACTCAGCAGAATGTGGCAATTTGTGTCAAGAAAAATGCTGACAGTTCAGATAAAGTTTTAAATTGTAAATTGTTCAATAAGGGAATATGTCGACATGACAACATATCAGAACATACAGAAAAAGGTATTTTATACCAGCATTATTGCAGTCATTGTTTTGCCATCACTGGCAAAGACGTGAATAAATTTACATACATCTTTTACATGTCATTCATTGTTGTATAGTGTATGTTATGTGATAAGTTTATACTTTGGGTTGATGATAGTAAATTCTTATGTATATCTTAACTTTATCATATTGGTGTACTAAAATCTTAAAAAGGTGCTTATGTAATCTGGGATACCTTGCTGTAATCTTGGACTGTAAATTAATGTTGGTATCCCCAATGTATTGTTATGTATAACTGTATGTATTGGAAAGTCAATGGTAGTATATAGATTAGTAAATAAATAATATAACCTCATTGTGTGGTTCTTGGGGACTGTGCTCCACTACACCATAGTGTTGTGGGGTTCAGTCCACTGAGCCGCCCTGGCTACTTTTCTGTAGAATGGAGCCTTAGCTCTGGCTAGGTAGCTTGGTTAAAGGTTTGCTACGTTGCTATGGTCACTGTAAGACCATTGGTCAATTCATAATAGCTACATTCTGACAAGGGAACCCCTTCAGTTCAAATTTCAGTTTTGGGAATGACAGACATGTTTTCCCTCCCTCCCTCCCTTAATTAGGCAAAATCTTAAAGGTTTCTTTGTAGTTTCAGATTGTTTGGTGATATGATGGTGAGGTTCCAAAAAATGCAAATCCTGGGCCTTAGATTGAGCAAGTCATGCCAGGAGAGCTGAGGAGGCAGTGGCAGCTCCTGTCTCCTTCTGGTATGCTGCGGTTTGGATTGGTCAGCCAGAAGCTGATAAACAGTGAAGTGCTCCTCTCCTGGCTTTGTTCATTGCAATTGCTGATGATATGTAATTGTCTGCTCATGTGAAGTCTGTAATTGGTTTCTGTTGCAATTGGTAGTGGTAAATGTTGTAATAGCTTCTTTATTGCAATTGCTGATGAGTTGCATGTGTTTGATCATGTAAAGTCTGCAATTGGCTTCTGTTGCAATTGATAGTGGTTAATTTTATTGTGCTGAAGATTTAATTTGCCTGATGTAGTGTCGGAACTTCGCTTAGGTTTTCTGGTTGCAATTGGTAGTAAGTAATTGCCTTCTGATGTGTCATCGTAACTGATTTGATGCAATTTCTGCTGGTAATGGTTATTGAAGTAGCTTTTTAACTTGTTTAATGGCTAGATTTTATTTTCTTTTATTATGGTTTGGTGCTATACTGTATAATGTGCGGATAATGTGTTGTTTAACTTATGATCTGTTTTACTTATTTTAGTATGTTATTCATGTGTCTTTAGTGTTCTTAAGGGTTCTTAGCCATATCTTTTACATAATAGAATTTATCCTACTTTGTATGTATTCAGTATTATACATTATACTTTGACATATACAAGTTCATTTATCTAAAAGTTTACTTAGTAACATGGGTAATTACTTTTTCAAAATTACTTGCTCTCATTCTTTGGCCTTGGGATTCAAAAATTTAGTAATTCATCATTACTTTCTTCCAAGTTCAGTAATTGGAAAGCCTTAGTAATCTAATGTAAAGTAATGTTGACGTGAATAAATTTACATACATCTTTTACATGTCATTCATTGTTGTATAGTGTATGTTATGTGATAAGTTTATACTTTGGGTTGATGATAGTAAATTCTTATGTATATCTTAACTTTATCATATTGGTGTACTAAAATCTTAAAAAGGTGCTTATGTAATCTGGGATACCTTGCTGTAATCTTGGACTGTAAATTAATGTTGGTATCCCCAATGTATTGTTATGTATAACTGTATGTATTGGAAAGTCAATGGTAGTATATAGATTAGTAAATAAATAATATAACCTCATTGTGTGGTTCTTGGGGACTGTTGCAGTCATTGTTTTGCCATCACTGGCAAACGGTTTGAACATTCAAAAGCACAGTGTTTGAGGTTTAAAAGAGAAGGGAAAGAAGTAGATCAGGGACAGAAGGTTTACTGCTTCTAGGCATAAGTTGGCCGCGGTCATAAGTAAACGGTCCATTATTATTACATTTATGCTTTTTATTGATTTTAAACACTGTACAAAGACTTATTTGTCTGTTTGGCCCAATTAAATTAGTGGCGGCCAACTTATGACCGCGGCCAACTTATGCCTAGAAGCAGTAAGGTTCGAGCATGGGTAGACTACAACAGGGGTTACAAACGTCCAGATAACGGTGGTTTAGCTACACCTAAAGCTGTGTCAAATGCTTGATAATGAAACTTTAGATTTTAAAATTCCACTTATTGTGTAAGGTTCCAATATTTTATCCTGGCGATGAACATTATTATAAATATAATATATTTGCACAAATCTTTTTGCCGGTTCAATGTCGAGACCATTGTCAGGATTTTGTGGGTAATTTTGGATGTAAAAAATGTTATTATTGTCCACGAGAATCATATATGAATACTGAAATTAGTCTTGACAGTTGTGTCGCCTATAAACTATGGGTTAATGCACACAACACAACGGATGATAACAGTATATGTTCAAAGGAAAATGAGGGACATTTAGAGTGTAATCAATTAGATTCAGGGGATGGGTTTATGTTTGATAATAGAGAGGTTGCGAACAACGTTTCATAAACGCCCCTTACAAAAAACGCAACATAATTAATCAATACGAAAGTCCATCAGACGGGGCAGAGTTTTTGTTTGCGCACAACGTTTGAAAAGAGGAGGTTTTAAGGCCAAAACTAGACATAATTATTATTTACACAAAGATTGCAAACTATTATGCATTGTTTAAGATGTATGAGACTTTATAAGAAAATCCAGTTTTATATAATATTCATATTTAATCCATCATAAATCAAAATAAACTGTCAGAAATCGTGGTTAATTATTTACTAACATGGATATCCCATTGATAGAAGATTTATAGAAACAAAAAATTGCATGTCTTTGGCCTTATTGTTTCCATTAATTGGAAGAGTTTCTGACAGGTGATAAAAAAAGGCTGGTCGTTGTATACTTGGACTTTTTAAGATATAATACACTGGCTAATTATAGTCTATAGTACTTGGGGAACTCTGTACTGACATGTATAACACACTTTATTGGCCAAATAATTAATAAATCCACAAGGGAAACAAATTACGTGGCGCAGTCATTTGCCACGTAAAAAACGTAACCTTATGCAGCTAAAACCTTATGAAATTGCATCACACACAGAAATCAATGACGTGTAACGTAGCGGACAGTAGATACGGGCATCAAAAACGTTGTTCGCAAACCCTCTATTACTTTTGAAAATATTTCCTTTTATGATACAATATCAAATCACATTTCCTTTGATACATTTATATGTATTGATCATGGTTCTTTGAACGAAGCTTTTGTCATGAACAACAGTCTTTTTAGTATTGATAGCATTGGTGATTGTATGGAGCAAGATTCGGTACTTGAGTCCAGCAGTAAACCAGTCTTTACATTAGATGACCAGTCTTGATCGGTTGTAAATGGTGAGAATATAAAATGGTAGCTTTGCAAGTAAAGACAGTAGTTCTCCCTCAAATGTCTACCCTTGTGCTGTCTATAATAATGACAAGTCGTGCATTTCAATAGTTAAGAGTAGTGGCTGCAAGCAGATAGTTAAGAATAAAAGCCACAAAAATATTTCTTTCAATAAAAAATTTTCTTTAGTGGATAATGTATATCATAACTTTAAATTAGATGAGGCACAGGCATACATACAGGAGTTTGGAGTGTTAGTTAGATATCAGGAACCTAGAGTGATAGCCACACATAGGTCATACATACATTTAACAGACTTGAAAGACTGGGTGGTTAAATCTCATGTTTTGGTGAAGAGTACAGGAGTACCAAATTATGCAGATTGTACATTGCCAGTATTGTCTGAACTTAATATTTTTAATTGGAGAAGGTTTCTTAAGGATTACCCATATCCTATACTCTGTGAGTATTTAGAATTTGGCTTCCCTCTGAATATAGATTATACTAGCTTTTCATTTCAAAATACTATTAAGAATCATAACTCAGATATTAATAACAAGAAAGCAGTTACAGAGTATTTTAGGGAGGAAACAAAACACCTAGCAATGGCAGGTCCTTTTGATAGTTCCCCATTTGAGAACATACATTTTTCACCATTACTAGTTAGGCCAAAACCTAATGGCAAACATAGAGTGATAGTAGATTTATCTTGGCCCCAGGGGGAGGGGGTTAATGCCTTTGTACCAGATGATAGGTTAGATTGTTTGCATATTAAACTGGCTTACCCAACAATAGATAACTTAGTAACTCAGATATCCAGTATAGGTCCACATGCATTCCTGTATAAAGTTGATTTACAGAGGGCCTACAGGAACTTAAGGGTGGATCCTTTGGATTATCCAGTTTTAGGATTAAGATGGGAAGATAAAACTTATGTGGACGTAGCGTTGGCATTTGGCTTTAAAGGAGGTGCGTCATTTTGTCAATTTTGCACTGACGCCATCACATATCTCATGCATTCACAGAATTATTGGGTTATGTCATACCTAGATGACGTCATTGGAGTTGACGCCCCCCTAAAGCGTTGAAAGCATATCATTCATTATTAAACCTCCTGGAGCAGTTAGGACTCCCAGTTAATGTTGATAAAATTTCAGCTCCAGTGTCTAAATTGGTATGTTTAGGTATCCAGGTTGATGCAAATAAGGGGGTACTGTCAATACCTCAAGTAAAATACAAAGTTTGTGTATTCAATGGGAAAATAGATCTTTTACAATACGTAATCAGTTGGAGAAACTGTTGGGTCATCTCATTTTTATTAGTAGATGTATAAAACCTTCAAGATTGTTTGTAAATAGAATGTTACAATTATTAAGGTCTATTCCAGCAAATGGTAAAAAGAAATTAGATATAGGGTTTTACAGAGACCTTAAATGGTTTACTGCTTTTTCAGATACGTTCAATGGTTCAGTAGAAATGCATTTAGAGTTGAAGGTACCCCAGTATAATGTACATATGGATGCCTGTTTAAAGGGAATAGGGGCAATTTGTAATAATATGGTATATTATACTCCCGTACATTCTATTTTACAACAAGTATGTCATATAAATCATTTAGAAGCGGCTAATGCGTTGATAGTACTAAGAACATGGGGTTCATTTTTCAAAAACAAATATGTTATTCTTTGGTGTGACAACAAGGCAGTTGTAGAAGTATTTGCCTTCTATAAAATTAGGGATCCCTTCTTAGCAGCCTGTATATGTACAATCTGGTGGTATGCTGCCATTTATAATATAAAACTGGAAATAAAACATATCTCTGGTAAACAGAACGTACATGCAGATATTTTGTCAAGATGGCCAGTTTTGCAATTTTCTAATACTGCCCCAGTGAGGATTTTAAAGAATTGGTTTATTTCCACATATTGACACGATGATCCCAGTTTTTGACATATAGGCAGCCTGGCTGCTGTCCAGTGTACATCAAATGAGGGGACCTACCGTTAATTTACTTTCTTATTACCTATAATATATTTTTTGTCTGGAAAAGCACTGTTTTCCTAGTTCATAATCTGCCTTACTTTTAGAAAAATGGGTAAACAGGCATCTTCACACATTACTTTCTTTTCCAAAATTATGAAACATACTTATTACCTACTTTAATGCTATCCATAGAAAAACAGACAAGCAGTAGCTGATAATATAATTAACAGTTGAACTTTACTGAGGGGACCAACTGTTAATTATACTTCCTACTAAATAAGGTGAAAATAAAATAGAAAGATTGATTTTAAGGTTACTTCATGTTACCCTTTTGCAACTTCTAAAATGAAAATAGGTAATAGGTAGAGGAGAGTGTTACTTATTATTGATCCATCTCTGACAATGAATCACACTTCAACTTTCAATTATCTATTTTCTATTTGATTGTTTTGTGCCAATGAGTTTAGTGATTTTTGAGGGGGAGGACGGGAAGGTCGAGGGGGGGGGGCACAGCCAAGTGTTGGTGAGAATTAAGACTTATAAAGTTCCAAGGCCTGTCATGTCACACATGTTGATGATGTCACAATGTAGTGTACCTCATATTATACATGGAGGTTTAACAGTGGTAACACACTGAACTCCCACCTCTGGGGTCTGTGGTTCAAACCCCAGACTGAAAATATGTTCATTTTGCAATGAAGTAGCATACATTACAACTGATTTAATATAACAATTATTATTGTAGTAGATACCTGTGAGTAAATTTCGATTTTAAAAATATTGGTACAAGATGCATTAGCATCCTTGTACACCCTCCATTTTCTTAGAAACTTAGAAAATTTAAATAATATGTATTAACATATAAACTGAAGTGCACAAAGTATTTTTTTCTCCCGGGCCTTAAAGAAGTAACCTTAAAGTTAGCACAATATAATTATTGTCAGACGTTTAAGGTCACCACAGACAAATGTGCTAAGGGCATTAGATTTTTCCCTACTAACTATGATCTGACCCTGTCATCAGTTTTGAATTATTTATCACTTTGCCCATAGAAAAATTATAAACCTTAACCACAATGTCAATTAAATTGTGACATCACCAGCATGCATGATGTCACAGGCCTTTGAAGTGCCAGGACAAGTACTTTTTCTCACAAAAAATGCCCCCCCTCAACCCAACACAAACACCTTTTCAGGGTCCTGGACAAGTATCACACACACACACACAAAATAGGTAATGGGTAACAGGAAATGGGAAGGATTTTGTTCTGTTTTTCCTTTGTCAAGGTATTGTACTGTCAGATGGATATGAATAAAAGAAGATTTACTTGTTCTTCAGGGAAGTTTGAAACACTGTAAATTGCTGTTTTCCTTTACACTATATACTGAGAGATGGTATGATTATTAAATTAACAGTTGGTCCCCCCACACAATGATTTAGCTCAACTGTTTGTTAATTTATCAACTGCCACATTAACTCTAAGAAATCTGTATGTTTGGGGTTGTAAAAGTTAGGGTAGAAAAACAGTGAATGGCAGTTTCCCAACTTTTAACTAATGAAGTCATAAGTATTGAAAAGGTAGACCATAGTCTTCTGGGAAAATTTAAGAATATAGGTAATAAAAACACAAATTAACGGTAGGTCCCCTCATTACATCAGTACTGTCTCAACCTTTCTGTTGTAGGCAATGCAGTGGCAGGAACTTTGTTATGTGGCACCCTCCAGAGGATCAAGACAGGCATCAGACCCAAGACACTGGCTTCCTATGAGGCTTCCTTCCGACTCTTCTTGGCCTGCTGCGTGTTCATGAACTTTCATGATGTTACATGTATAGAGACAGTAATAGTGTATCTCGAATTTTTGGTGGTTAATGGTTTATCTGCAGCGTCTGTACAGAATCATTTGACAGTTTTACATCATTATTTTACACTTTATCAGCGGCTGGTACAGGCCTTGTCAGCTAGAGCAGTGACTATGTTTTGTAGATCAATCAAAATTAACTCTAAAATGAATTTGAAAATGAAAGGTGTTTTTACAATTCCTATGTTGACACATTTGATACATTATGCTATGCAAGAGAAAAATGGACATACATATAGAGCCATCTTTCTCTTTGCTTTCTTTACTTTTACAAGATTGGCTTCATTGGTACCAAATTCTGTAAAACATTCGATAAAGCAAGGTTACCTTTGGTAAAAGACATAATTTGGGCAAAACCGGCAGGTTGAGATTACGGATGTCAGATCCTTTGTTCTCACACAGAACACAGCAGGGGGTCCTACGCATTACATGCTATCAGGTTAGAAGTACGTTGGCCAGATTGTTGGTGAGAATGGACTATGAGAGTAGGGATTCCAGTTTCCATGCATTTAGAAGAAGTGGAGCTACGTTCTTTCCAACACAGTATCCAATTGCATGGGCATTGGAAGAGTGACACAGTATGGAGATATCTATATACAAATGAAAAGACTTCTGAAGCCGTGGCCTCTACATTTAAACATTTTTATAATATTATTTCCACTACCCTTACACTCTTGGGTTGGGCAATTTTACTTTTTAGTTTTTTAACTTCTTTTTGGGTTAGAACCAACATCTTTTATGCTGACATTACTATTTACCCAATCAATGGCATTGTACATAAAACCCCTGAACAGCCTTAGTCTACAGTTAAATGGCTGAGTGCTCTTAGCAGGGCATGGGATTGTAAATATGTGTTAGAGTAACTTAGAAAAAGTCTAATTCAGTGTTTAACCTTATTAAAAATACTAAATAAAAACAGCCCAAGGGTGTATAATGGTGGTTATATTTTATTATTTTATTGTTGGTCATCTGTTTGGCTCCATCTTCATCTTTTGGTAATGCTACCTTTACTCCATACATATAATAGAAAATATTAATATTTGTGTACTAGTGTCCATACAACCTTTGATATCATAATCAAACATCACATCTATAGTCACCTCACTGTTTGGCTCTGACTATTGGAACTTGGGACCAAAGGACTGTATACTTTAAGAAAACTTACATAAATTAACAGAAGTGGCTTCTCTTTTGTCGCTATATTCATCATTGTTTACCTCCTTTATGTCAAATTACCAAGTTCTATTCTGTGAGATCTGAAAATATATGACAAATGTTTTACTTTTACAATCTATGAACCTACTAATATTAGTATATTTTAAGGTTTCGAGCCCACTTGCAGGTATGGACTGTGTCGTTCCATGGGAACCTCCGAGGTTTAGTATCTACTAGTGACCTAATTAAGTAAATACTTCGTGCCTCACAGTTTTGCATATTTTGGATCCCACAGTTTACAGTATCCTTGCCATTCAAACTATAGCTGCCAGTGGCTTACATTGGAAAAGGAAAATACAGCAGACATCCTGATTCTAGTCATTGGGAAACTTTTTATTTTATTTATATTTTATATTCAACTTCTTTTAATTCAAATTATACCAGTATGTTAGTGCCCATCTCTGTTGGAAATAGAGATAGTGTCCCATCTCTGTTGGAAATAGAGTACAAGTTAATCACATTATACATCTTGATGTGATAGACATGCTGTGTGTGTGACTATTAGAACTGACAGTTGTCATTGTTGTTAAAATACAGTCTTCTTATATGGACCTCAGAGGAGATGATTGAACTGTACTTCAATGCCATACTTCGGCCCTACAGTTGAAGAACATGTAGCTACATACATCAATGATGAAATTAATCACAATACAATATATGGCCTTTTAAAACCAATCTATTTAGTGATTAAACCAGCTTTTCCCCATACATCACCTGCAGCAAGCCAGTTGTGGAGAAAAAGCCATAACCATTTCTTTCCTGGCCTGAGAATGCCTGTGTGAATCATCTTAGCAATAAACACATGTACAACTACAACATTAACAAATACAACTTACATTCTATTTTCCTGTGGATTTGAATTCCTGTTAATACAATCAGTTACACAACTGTACAACTTCAAAACACCTCCCTATGTTGCAAATATATTTGATAATAGAACCGCCTTTTATTGGCTTGTACACAGAGAATGTTTGTGTAACCAAGAACAGGGGTCATATCACTGCCTCGTTACCAAACAGCAAAGTACAAAATATAGTTCCTCCAATGCCAGCTATTTTTGTTACAAAAATCATGCACCAATTAAAATTACAGGCAAAGTAAAGTGGGTACTTAGTTTGGGTAACATAACATGATAAACTACTTGGTTTGAAGTATGTTGAAGAGTAAATACAAACTAGAGTGTAGACTTTTAAAATAAGTCCTAACACAATATGCTAGCGACTATATATAGTTACTTGTGTGTGTCTGTCAAAGCTTAAGAATGTAACAGTTTAAAATTATGCTCACAATACAAAACTGTCGACAAACACTTTTCTCTCAAAAGACTTCAGTAACACTTTATGGGTTTTCTACAAAAAACATTAACAATTTATCTGTGTCTTTGCCACTTCATACTGCAACATTTTATTGAAATGGGATTGCCTGTGTAGGTTTACATGTCACTATTTCATATAAATCAAGTTCTTTAGTTATGCAATTTCAGTCATCGAACAGTACTTGTACATTTCCATTTCCTTATAAGGAAATATGTGGATTATTTCTGTTACTCAAAAAAGTTACGAAGGACAGCTCTCTGTTTGCTTCAAGGACCAATATGCTAATGATTTAACAAATAATTACATAAACAAGTACGTAATGGATATAGGTTTAAAGGGATCAATTACAGCATTCAATCATCTCTGAGGTGTGTTAATCACTCTTAGGCAACATTCTCACCATTATACAGAATCAATCCCCCTTTGGTCAACATTAACAAGAACCAGATTATAATTCAACACCATTTCAGTTAAGGCATGCAGTTTCTGTTGAAAAGGACCCCTTATTTTTCTGTTTTAGTAATCCTGAATAAATATCTTTATCAACTCAGTGGAATGCTTTCCACAAGTCTATAAATAAGTTTTTATTCCAAAATTTTTCAACTGATTGCCGATTTGCCCAGGGCAGCAATTATCACACAGGCAGGAGTCACCACTCAGTCATAAGTGACCACACAGCCACTCAGTGCAGGCAGATGACGAATCTCAGGCAGAAGAGATGGAGAAACCTACTGACCCAAGCAGAAACCGGTCAGACTGATGCATGAACAGGAAAATTTCGTGGCTGAATTGTTGAAGGACAACACTGTGTTATACAACAAAGGACAGAAAGACTAATGTTATTTGGACAAGAAGGACGGACATGCTTCTCATGCATGAGTGATGGGAATGTCTGTTGTCTCTTACTGTAGTATTTATAACTTAAAAAGATAAAAATTTATAAAATTGAAGAAATTATTTTCTTTGTGTTTTGAGAAAGTGTTACTTTAAACTTTTGGGTGGTTGATTCATAGAAAATATATTCTGGTAAAAGCATTTAATTATTTAAAGAAAATATAATTATATTTAAAGTTGAATGTAAACACTTATTTTATTTTTCTGTAGTTAAAGTTTGTTTTACACATTTTTTCTGTCTTTTTTTAGTTTAACCTTGTGAAGAATGTCTGAGCTTATTGTTTGTTATATTGGGTGTATGTGTATAACATGAGCTTAGGAACTTATATTTTTCCTACATGTATAAAAATCATGTTATCTGTGCAACTTTATATATTTTCTTCATTTTTTTCTATTTCAACGGCTGACTTCAAGATCTGTTTTAAGGACATGATGACCCACTATGGCAAGTTGATTGCCTAGAAATCATGTGATCGGGTCAAGGAGACTATTTTATTTTCAACTATGTATGTTTTTATACTTTGAATGTGTATTCTTGAATATATAGGACTTTTTTGTTTTTTGTTTTGTCAGTTAAAGCCAGTATCCCCATCCATCTCAGGCAGCCAACAGTCCTCCACTGCATCAGCCTCCACTACTGTTATAACATCATCCACATCTGGTACAGCTCTCGTCAACCCTATAGAGACCAAGGAGTTCAAGCTCCATGAATACAGCATACATCTTCCACAGCACTCTGACCTATCTATATCCAGTGCCCAAAGAACCAGTCATAGAAGCCACAGCTCAGAGTCAGAGCTTCAGCAGAAACTCTGTGACTGTAGCAACAGGAGTGCAAAAATTTCTCAGAGGCACAAACGAATAACCAGACTGCGTGGCGCAACCAGATGACCAGTGCAATGTGCAAGATCCATGAGGAGATGCAGCCCAGCTTCCAGCAGCAAAGCATGGATCTGGTAGACCTGGCTTTGTGGGAGTCCAAGGCTGTGGTTGACAGGGAGCAGTAGCAGGCATCTTTTGAGCTGGATGAGAGTGAGAGACAATCGGTCCTGCAACAGTTTGAAATTGAGATAAGGCAGAGTCAGGTGGAGATACGGAACAAGCAGGTTGAGCAGCAGAGAATGCAGGACATTGCAAAACAGACATTAGTTTCATCCAGTGCTACCACACAACCAGTAAAATCAGGCCTTTCTTTGTCCACACCCACGCCTGGTTCCTCCAAATGTGTGGAAAGGCCATCGATTTTTCAGACTTGAGCCTGTAGGACCTGAATGCTTTCTTGTCCGGCATAGGGTCAGTGCCTGCTACTCCACTCACCCCACACCTTGTGCTTTGGTTAACCCGGATGACCAATCACAGACTCTCCTGAACAAAAACGGCAGAATTTAATATTTGACTTTTTTGTAACACTTTTTCAGAGTGTTACCCATATACTGTGATTGTTTACTTTTGATGGATGTTAAATCATATTTTGAAAAAGTTTTAGCCTTATTAAATGTTATTCTTTATTTTGTCTTTTTATTTATTGTGTTTCAATAAGAAAATTCTGGTAACTGTATACAGAATAACCTTAGCTTCTTTTTTATTTTTATTCATTTTTATGGAATATAATATGCAGTTGTTAGCACTATCATACATGATTGGTTTAATTACTCCAGCTTTGACAATATATACTCAAATCTATTGTTAAAAACAGATTGACTTTCTTTGCTAGTGAATATTTCTTGCTGTATTTGTAATTTACTTTTCAAGAAATGCAAGAATACGTTTTTTTCCATCCCTTTATGCACGGATAAAGTGTTTACCCATAAGTAAAATATAATTGACACAATGAAATAGAAATTCATCATACTGAACATAACCTAACAGAACTTCTAGAACAGTAAATTTGATAATAATTGATATAGATGCCATGCATTTTTTTAATTTTACACCAAACTTGTTGGACTTCATGGCAATAGTAGACAAAATGCTCCAAGTTGTCTATTAGTCCACATCTTGAACAAGCAGAAGAACACCTTATCCCCCAAACATATAGTTTATGGTTGCAGTTATATATCCTATGCAGAATCTTAAATTGGAATGAAAATGAAGAGAGTGTTTAGTCAGTTTAGGTACTAATGTATAAATTGCTTGCCAGTCAGCCATTTCTAAAAAAAAGGATAACATTCAATCCATTAATTTTGACTAGTGGGAGTTTGATTTGTGCGTGTAATCAAGTAATTATATATTTGCGCACTTTTAACCTTTTCAATACTTTCTAAGCATTGTTTTGGAATATTTTTACAGTTGTGTTCAATGAAATTTTTAGAGACCGTTTAAAGCAATATACAGCATTTATAATTTTTTGTATTTAATTTCGTTAATGCTGATGTTATATTTGGCCTCAATATCATGATTTTGTAATCCTTTCGAATTGTTGGAAAAAATATGATTTACAGTGGATATTCCTGACTTGATCCAATCAGAATAGTGTGAAGCAATACACCTTCCATTTATGGTTATAACATAATCATGAAATAGAGACTCACTCAGAAAATCTGAAAGTGACTCTGGTTTTGCAGCTGTAAAATTACACCAAGTTGACAACAAGTGTCTATAAAATTGTGTCTTTGGTAAGTCCTTTATGTTTTTAAACAATCATTTTCACTTTAACTCTTTATGTAACAGTCCATTAAATACTCCGAAAGATGTTTCCATTTTGCATCTACTTGACTACAAAGTCTTTTAATGAACATAATTTGACTTTGCAAAATCCCTGATTGAGGTCATTTTCATACCACAAAGCTCAATAAGCTTTATTAAGGTGCTGTTTGAGACTAGGTGTTATTTATTTTTCCAAATAAAGTCAAAAATAAGTTTCTCCAGATGTGGCAAAAGGTTAGAATTTAAAGTTGAGACTGAAACAAGCTGTAAAAAGTGGGGAAGAATCAATTGTTTTACCACTGTTATTTTTACCTTTTAGTGTAAGGCTCCTAGAAAACCAACGGTTTAAAATAGTTTTAATTTTTTTAATTTTATATATATATATCAGTTACGTTAAGCTTAGTAATTTCTTCACGGTTCAAAGAGAACCAAGCATCCAAGGTTATGAAAGATTTATTAATCCGTTTAATACCAAGCATTACATTGCTTCTCATAGAGCCATCATTATAAATAATTATTGCCTCAGGCTTGTTTTTGTCGAGTTTAAGTCCTGCATATCTGTAGAATTCTTCAAACAGCTGTAATGATTTTCGAACTGAAGGCATGTCAGTCAGAAATAAAGTCATGTCATTTGCAAGTTGGCAAAGCTTGATACATTTTTCATTGACTGTTAAACCATGAACTTCCGAGGAGTTACATATTATGATACCTATGAGTTCAGCCGGGATAAGAAAGACTAAGGGGCTTATAGGGCAGCCTTGTCGAATGCCCCTAAAGAGTTTGAAAAATGTAGATTGATGTCCATTGTTTCTTACAAAACTTTCAATGTCTTTGTAGAGAATATTTATCCAGGAGAAGAAATTTTTACCAAAACCAAAGTGTTGCAATGCTTTATTTAGAAAGAACCAATTAAATGTATCAAAGGCTTTTTCAACAGAACAGGGTTTTATAGTAAATTTACAATAGTCGATAACATCAGCTATAAGCCTTGTATTTTCACCACAAAATCTGTTTTTCATATAGCCAATCTGGTCTGGGTTATGTCACTAAGTGCAGGCTTCAGTCTGTTTGTAAGTATTTTTGCCAATTTTTTATAATCAGTATTCAGTAAAGAAAGGGGACGCCATGATATGAAGTCTGTGAGATCCTTATCTTTTGGGGGGGATTAAAGTAATTACACATTTTTTGACTAGCAGATAATTGACCAGTCTCAAAAGATTTTCTGAAACTGTCAAAAAGGATTTCTGAAATACTGCACCAAAATTTTTTTTGATGAATGTCATCTGGCCCTGAGCTTTTATTGTTTGGCAGATCTTGTACTGCTTTACACATTTCGTCTTTCCTAATCTCTCGATCACATTCAATTCTGTGGTATCCTGATATAGTGGGAATATTAATGTCAGTTAAGTACCTATCGTAATCTAAATTGAATTGGATTCAACAGAATATAACTTGACATAAAAATCAGCCTGTGTTTCTAGTAACTCATCAGCATCGTAAATTCTCTTGCCACCCACAACTAAACAACGTATGTGCTTTACCTTTTGAACTGATTCCTCCAGATTTCAGATGCATCTGCATGGTTTATCATATTTTTCAGTAAATTTACATCTTGAGCGTATCATGCTACCAATCGCCTTTTTGCTATAAATTTCTTTGATTTTGCTCTCAACTGTGCTAATCTGGTTGAAGTACAAATTATCTAGTGATGAAGGTATATTTGCCTCTAGGTCAACGTTCACTGACCTATTTTATTTTATTTTATTTATTTCCTGATTTTTTTCTCTTATATATGGTGTAGGTTATTGACTCAGTATGTATCCGACACTTTAAGTAATCCCAGGCCTGACTTTTTTGTTTGCTAATTTCTCAAAATAAGCCTTGGCGTGGGTAATTGCTTTGTTGATAAATTAAATGAAGTCACTGTCAAGCAATAAACTTGTGTTTAATTTCCATAAACCTTTTCCCCACTTTTGTTCACAGTCAAGCACAAAAGCATATTTTAGGAGACTGTGGTCTGATTTTGATGCTTGGTCAAATATCGACAGGGTGTGTTTCATATTCCATTTGACAGGATATCATGAAAAAATCTATTCTTGTTTGTTAAGCACCAAATCTTGTTTTTCCGTCCTTGTGTAGTAGTTTGTGAATGGATGGCCCAATTTCCAAATGTCAATTAAGTCTAAGGTATTAAACAATTAAATCAGGGCCACTGTGGCAGAGTGGTAATACTCTCGCCTCCCACCTCTGAGGCCGGGGTTCAAGTGGGAAAGCTGGTAGTTGCTTGCCGTTGGTCGGCAGTTTACAGTACACAACCCTAGCGAACTCTATGTACTGGTTTCCTCTGCCCTTCCAACTACCCGTCGTGATATGACCTGTACAGTGTTGAAAGCGATGTTAAACCCCAAATAAAATTAAACAATTAAATCAGACAAAATTAAATTGTTCTAATGTAAATAATAAGAACTCTCCAAAATATTTTGCTGAGATATTAACTATAATGTATCTTGTATCATATATCTTGCAGCCTAACTATCAAAAAATGACCAGTGTCATCTCTTGCAATATTTGATATGATGACAGGTAATTGTTTTGATACTAAAATGGCCACACCTCTTGCATTTGATTCACCATGTGTAAAAAAGTGTCACCTACCCAATTTTGGTTCCAGGTAAATTCTGACCAAACAGTGGAATGGCATTTTTGCAGTAAAAATATATCCCAGTGCCCTTTGATTTTAACCAAAGGAGAATTGTACATAATATTTTCTTATCACCTAAGCCCTTAAGCATTAAAGATAAAAATATTGGCTGTTTCAGTGATTGTATCGTTTTTGTTCAATAAGCTTTCTCTCCCTCTCCCCAGAGTGACCAGAAAACTTGGACCAGAATACAGCAAAACAATGATCTCAAAACAAACTCTGAAAAATTTACACAGTACCTTTTAGTTAAAAAAATACAAGGAGTGTCAACATGTTAAGTTCACATTGACAAATACACCTACATATGTTGGGCTCAGCACCTAAAGCAATAATCCATGATACATTGGGGCAGACTGTTAATGGTTTTGTTGACAATTTGGCTAACATGTATGTCTCTAAGGTTAAACCATTCAATGGTTCAGTATAAAAACAACACAAAAATATTGCATAGTAAAGAACAATAATACAAACAAATGACACAAAATATTTACAAGTTTACAAGGTTAATCTTTCAAAAAAATTCAAAATTTGCTCTAGTTGGAAGAACATGGAAACTAATCCTATAATTTGTCCAGTGTTAAAAGAATATGTTTTATTATGACACCAAAAAGAAACCAAGCTGATGAAAGATTTCTCTATTATTTATTTGTTTGACCAATGTGTGTTGGGCCAAGTGAATTTGTTAACAAATATTTTGTTACAGCAGATTGTAACAGGATAATTTCATTGTGCTTTTACTACAGAAGCAACAGTGTCTATACTGTTTTCACTGTAAGATTGTTTTTAATACAGAAGCCACTGTATCTATACTGACAGACCATCAAGAGTGTATATAATATTATGTATTACATCATAAACTGTTCTCACTGTCAGAGTGCCTCAAAATATAAGGAAATTTACCAATACAAAATTGAAATACAAAAGGTTTCCCAATTATATCTGTTTACCTAGATTTTGCACCAAAAGAAAAATATTGCAAAACATCACCTTGCACAGTACACACAATGTTATGTTATTTTGAGAGGGCTATATCTATTATGAGAGTGTTAATAACTACAACGACTTTTTAATGTAAGACCTGAAGGTACCAGAGGTACAATTTCAGCATGATATAAAATAGTTGTAACAAGCATTTATTTTAGTCCGTCAACATACACATTAAAGATAATACATAACTTAACATTACACTATCTACTTTTGATCATAATATTTCACAGGACCGGTCTTATTGTAGGAGTGTCAAAAGCTATAAGGAAGAATAATGCAAAACATTACTTTAGACAATACACACAATGTTATGATATGTCAAGTGGCCTATATGGATTATGAGATTATTGATAACTACAAGGACCTTTAATGTATACTTTGAGCATGACATAATCTAATTATAATAAATATTATTCTTTAATCCATAAACAACCGAATTGAAGATAATGCAAAACACAATATTATATTATCTTTTGACTATATTATTTCACACGACTCTTTGAATGCAGGAGTGTTCAAAAGGGACTATCTGTTAATTATGATATTTCACAGGACTTTTTTGATGTAAGAGTGTTGCAAACTTCAAGGACACATTTTATACCAAAAAGAAAAGGAGACTCTGACCAGATTATAATAGGCATTATAGCTTAGTTTCTTATTGACCTTAGCTGTTTAGCACCTTGCGTTAAGTACTGCTTAACCCTATTCATACCGACATATTTTACAACCTATTCATACCCGGTGGGGTCATAAATGAACCCATGTATATTTTTGAGGATTTGCCAATAAAAGTTAAGTTTTTGATTAATATATTTATTTCATTAATCATATTAAAGTTAGTCCATGTAAAATAAGACTTGTTACATGTATTAATCTGGTATAAATAATAAACTATAAGAAAACAATAATGCATATGTAGATGAAAAATTCAGTTTTGGCAGTATTGTTGGAAATTATGATGCATATACTTATTGAGTAATTGAGTAATTTATATGTTCTTGAGGAAGTGACAAAGATTCTTTACACTAATTACATGTTTTCATATACCTACTGGAAGTGAACATAACTGTGTTAAGAATAATCATTTACTTTACAGCAATACAGTATACATGAAAATGTAACCATGCTAAAACCAGTTGTTATCTTAATAACATCAAATTGTGAATTTACTTTTGAAAACTAATTTCTTGAATGACAAAAGAAAAGGCATGGATCTACTATCATGTATCATTTTGAACATTATGAAAAACTTGTGTAACAAATAAGACATTATGAAGAATTACACTATGGAATATTTTGTTCAGGTCATAGTGGATAGCTGCAGTTGAAAATCGACAGCTGACTACCCTGTTAGATTCAAAACAGATTAAATTATAGCTCTTTTGAGAATGCCTGCCCTGATATTTCTCTTGGCTACGCAGACAGGCTGCATCCCTATTTTGACCTGGAATATCTTTTCTGTACCATCTTTATAGCCTGTTTTACTTGTACCTTTAGCTCAAGATTTCTTTATCTGTGTATCACTTGAGGTATCGCCAAAGTAGTTGGGGATAATGTCAGTATGACTGTTTTCATTTTCCTTCCATTTTATAGGAGTAAAAATCAAAATAATAAAGCTTACCCACTTGGTACTATATTTCTAACTGTTTTTATTTTTGAATAGGCCACAGCAATATTATGATTAAATTTCTATGGCACTGAAAAAATATTTTTTCCTATCCTCATCCATTTGCCCCCCATACCCCCATCTTTCCTACCTTCTACACTGCTAGCTATTATTTGTATTTCAGCCTCATTGCAATATGGCAGGACAAAAATAAATTTCTTTTATATTTTATTAGATAATAATTTGTACAAAATGCTCTATTTTAGCAGGTTATTTATAACCCCAGGATTATTTACCGTATTCTTTTGTACACATCTCATACATCACTTCGTTTGTCTTGGCTTGTGAAATATTGGTAAAAGAGTAACAAATTCATGAAAGATGATAAAAATGGACGTATTGAAATTCTATCAAACATTTTAGTGTGCAGGGTCAAAAAAGACCCCACATGGTATGAATAAGGTTAACAAATACCAAAGCATATGACCTTTGCTGTTTGACACTTTGTCTTGAGTACTTGTTTTCATATACCAAAGGATATGATGTTAGCTGCTTGGCACTTTGCCTTGAGTCCTTTTTAACAAATACCAAAGTATTTGACCTTAGTTGTACCATAATACTGAGCTTTCAGATGACCTTTCAGATCTTTGTGTGATCTTTACATCTCTGGCGTTTGTAAGACTAGGCTTTTACATGACCTTTGAGGTCTATGAGACCCATTACTTTTGGGACGCCTCTGCAAAACCATGTATGTCATAGCTGAAAAAGCTACTAAAGAGAGATTCATAAATGCATTTCAACAAGACTGACTTTTATTTCAAAATTATACAAGCACCTTTATTTCAAAAACACAGACTTAAACAATATTTTCAAAACAATCTAATAATATAAGTACTAATTAAAATATTGATCTACAGTCCATAAAATGTCCAAAAGCAATGCAGGTCATATCATATCATTGTGCCAGGCTGTGTCACAATAGGTCAAATAATCTAATAATGTTTCAAATGCAATCTCTGCTGCTTAGCCATTTTCCTTATTACTACCAGTAACCTCCTCCATATCCTGCAAGTTCACACTCTGTCTCCATTGCTAGGCACTAGCCTGTGGTTCTCATCCTAATTGTTCACAATGCCCTGATGCACACCTGGATATGAAATCCTCATTATATCATACCGTACACACCAAGTCAATACAACTGAAGTGACAGTGTTTATATTTTGAGTCATAGAGGTGAGGAAACAGCCAGATCTATTGGCAATGATGCCGAATGCATTCTCAACAACCCAGCATGCATGTGAAAGTCTGTAGTTGCATATTCTCTGGTCATCTGGTAGCCCAGGAGCACTGAAAGGATTCACCAGCCATTCATGTGCAAAGAATCGTCCTCAGTCAGGAAGTATGGCATTGGATCATCAGGAAGTGGTTCAGCTGCTGGAATCTGTAGAGTACAGTCGATGATGCCTGACCTCAATTCTGACTAGTTAAATATCTGCAAATCAGAACTTGATCTGTTGGCACCCAGCACCCACACCCAGCCAACTTGTAGTTGGCATTTACAAGGGTAAAGAGAATTGTCAGGTGGAACCCCTCGTAGTTGAAATACAATGACCAGCCATTCGTAGGACATCTGATCGCCAGTGTGCGGCAGAAGTCCCATCTGAAAATTCTGCAGCCACAGCTACCCACTGATCACTGGTCTTTAGGCAATGCATTATTTTATCTGCATATTCATCAAAAATTGCATCAAAGCAACTGACGGACCATCCAGGAGATGCTGCGGTGGGCCACATGAAAGACATATCAGGCTTCTGTATCTCTCACTAGTTAATACGATGCAGAGTGTAATGGCCAATATGCAACCAGGGTTGATGGCTTTGCAATACCAGGTGTTAATCTTTTCAATGCCTGGGCCCAGTCTTCGTAGAATTTCTTAAAACATAGCAGGGTCCATACAAACAAAATAATAAAAGGAAGCCACGTCTTCATCATACAATTCAGTCATAAGTCTGTTATAGTGGCTATAATCTAGCCGTCTGGCCAGCTAATGGCTGATCTAGTACCTTCATGGACTGACTTCACACCTTCTCCACCTCTCAGTAATTATTCTGGATAACAGTATATCTTGCTTTTGGGCATCTCTTTGAACCACACGAATCTGCTGCAAAAGTCTGAATCACTGTAAATTTTCCCCTTCTCAAAAATGGCGGCCATTTTGAATTTTCGAATTTTTGCCCAAAATGGCAAAACACAAATTTGCTTCTATCTCCTTAACTGTGCAAGATAGAGCCATTTCCAATAAAAATCGAGTTAAGTTTGCCTAAAGGCCTGGTTAGTTAATTCTGGGGCTAACTAAGATAATGGAATTCAGAATTCGTTTTGACAAATCCATCGATAGATAATATTACTAATCAGGTTTTACAAGCTATCAGGGTATCATCCTCCTAGTCTCCACCCCTAGCTGCAGTAGCAGCTGGTCCTGGTGGTCCAATCCTATGTATTGAATTCTCATTTTCAGGGTGATTCCATAGCTACCAAATTTTTACAGTAATCCAAAACTTAGCAGAGGGCCATTTCGAGCTCTGAAATGTAATTGTCACAATATGTTGTAAACTTATGTTAAACATTAATGTACTGTATTAACATATGCAAAATACTAACGCAAGTTCTCTAGTTTCAGGCTGTCTCACTTTGAGAAGTGCTTGTATGTTGGCTTCCGGCTTCATGCATAATGTAAAAAGTGTGAGTACAATGTAGTTTTGGTATTTGATCAATACTTTGAGTGATGGATATATGCATATATGAGTACATCTCCAGTAACCAGGACCCACCATGGCTGCAGAGGGCTGTCACCAGATACACAGCACTAATTTTATTTATTTATTTGGGGTTTAACGTCGCTTTCAACACTGTACAGGTCATATCACGACGGGTAGTTGGAAGGGCAGAGGAAACCAGTACATTAGAGTTCGTTAGGGTTCTGTACTGTAAACTGCCGACCAACGGCAAGCAACTACCAGCTTTCCCACTTGAGCCCGTGCGGGGATCGAACCCCGGCCTCAGAGGTGGGAGGCGAGAGAGTTACCACCCTGCCACCATGGCCCTACACAGCCTTAAATATTAGATTTTACGCATTTGTATCTACATGGGAATATGTGCTGCATTATAGCCAGCACCCATATTATTGTATAAGGGACTGAATGTCAATCCACCTAAGGTGCGAGCTAGGAAACACACAGGACATTTATGTCAGACAGGACTGAGTTAACTTGAGTTTAGTTATTGAGTTAGGGGTGTGACTATACATAATTTATTTTTATAATTCATATTTTATCCATAACTGTTACATTGTTGTTGTATTCTAGGATCACATCCCCTTTTGGTCACATGATAAAAATACATTTAAATACACTTTTACAAATTTACATTACCTTAAAATCACCTGAACCCATATATCTGGCCTTAAGCTGAAATTGAGCCTAGGCCTACAAAATTCTAAAATAATCTCTGCCATGAGAAAAAGTTTTCATTCAGGGCTGAAACACAGCCCCGCTTAAAGTTTGTCTTATCTTCAGTTTCACTAAACAAAGACTGGCCTCATTTTATACTTTAAGTAACCAGATTGCATGGCATAATGCTAGTCTTAAATTCTGGGGCCAAAACGACCCACATTTTAATAGTCACAGAACCTTAGGTTAAGGTCACCTTAGGACCAATTATTTGAATGTGAGGTGACCCCAAAACGTTTTAATTTGTAAATATAAACGTAGAATATATTGTAGAATAAACGTAGTATATATTCTCGAGTTGGATGTTCTCAATGTCTACCCAAGGTCATACTCAAACCCGGGCCCTGAATAAGATTATTGATGTAACTCTGTTAAAGTAAATAGTAGAACAGTGTGACCTTACTTACATGGGTCAAATTTTTAAAGCTGTTTGCCTACTCAGTTTCTTTTCATTTCTGAGGTTATCCAGTTTAGTCCCTCATTGTGTTGGGAATTTTTCACCAGTCAAGCACCTGTCTAGAGGGGACATAATCTTTCAGCCTCATAAAATAGTAGTGTTAATTAAATGGTCGAAGACCATGCAAAGAAATAATCAAACAAAATTGATCTCTGTACCTAGGTTATCAAAGTCCCCCATCTGTCCAGCATGTGCCATCTCGAATGTTCTTTCTTTGACCCCAAATGGTTCGAAGTTGCCTCTGTTGCAGGTCAGGTTTGACTCTAATTGGATACCATTAACTGACACGTAGGTCAGAAGACATTTTAACCTTGTGCTGTCTAGGCTTCGTTTGGCGCATGCTGGGTATACCTTCCACACTTTCCACTGATCAGGTGCCACCTGTGCTTTTAATAATAATGTAAATTTGCAAAATATTCAAAAGCATGGCACCTGGATGTCGGACTGTGTGTGGAGGTATATTACAGATAGTACTGATGCTGGTGACCAGGTTGCTCAGATGTTTATTGAAAAACTGTCTGTTTCCTAGAGCTATTCTGCTATTGGGGTTTGGCTGGTTTATTGTTTTTTTGTAAATTGTAAAAATACCATGTCATCTAATTTTATAGATAACATCAGTGAAAATTATTACTGGCATAAGGTCACCTTTCATTATGTACCCTTATATTCCCTTCAAATTTTCCAGGATCAGTCCAAAAGGTGACCAAAGGAAGGGAGTAAGGTAGCAAGCCAAGATGGTGTGGGAACTCAATAAATCCGCAATTGCGGAAAAATATAAATTTTTTATTCTTAAAAAATTTACATTGTTAGTACATATATACAGTTAGGTTAAAACTAGCAAACTAGCACTACTTAATTGTTTGTTTTTCGTACTATAGATCTGGGCATTGCCCTAGCAAATGAGATTAAAACAAAACTTCTTATTAAAATGGTTGTGAACCAATGTAGACTAAAATTGAGTAAAATACAGTTTGTTTTTATAAATAAGCAAATATATTAACAAGTTGGTGGCTAGGTAAATCTGCTGCCTAATTATACCTCATAGCAGCCATACATATGAAACCATTTAACAAGTGCCACCTTTGTTAGTTACCAATACTTGTACTGACTCAAGTGGAGCCAGGCTATACTACATATGGGTTAACCACCCTTACATTTACTTGTTGCTATGTACAAATACATGTTAAAAAGCTGCCAACTATGGCAGTTGTCACTACTTGTACTGACTCAGGTGTAGTCAGGTGAGGTTACATGTTGGTTAACCATATTATGTTAAAGCTAGTACTACATGAACATACACTTGCCAATTACCAGGTGATATGTACAATTTAACCACTCTTGGTGGAGCAACTTCAAGTTGTTGTTACGTTAACCTTTTTTTACTTTCAATTATTTGCTGTACTGCATATCTGAATATCACCCACATTAAAAAGGCACCAAAGCCCAACCGTAGAGTAGTCAAGTAGTTAGTAGTCGTTGGAAGGATTGTGCAACACCTGAAGCATGCAGTGGATCTTCAATGATATAAGCATTGACTGCATCACTAGACCAAGTATCATGGCATTTTATTTTTTGAATATTTACATCATGATTGAATGCCAGGGTGGCTCCTGATCGACGAAAAGTATGAAAACTGTATATTGCCGGATTTAGATGAAGGTTGGTGAGAATTTTTGCCAGATGGGTGCGAACCTGGGATTGGGTGAGGGACCCTGATGACAATAGAAATAAGGGGCAATTTGGAGAATGTGGATAGATTCTTAACCAAGCTTTCAGGGCTGTGACTGGACAGAGGGGGGAGTTCCCCAGGGAGGGGATAATGATCAAGGTGCCCTTGGTGGAGGATTGTAAGGTTTTAGACCATTTGATCAGTACAATGGCATGTGAATCTTGAAATATGATGTCACCCCTGCATAAGTGTTTGGTAACGTCAAAAGAGGCCTTGGAGGGTGGGACTAGGTTGGAGATTCGTAAAAAGCCAAAGAAGGCCAATAAAAATAGTGCTCTGAAGGTTAAAGGCAGGGGGAAGAGAAGGCAGGTTTCTATGATTTTCAGCAAGGTGGGAACATCAAAAATGGCTTTTTGAATAGGGGCAGTATGATTGGAAAGTTCGAGAGCCCTGAGCATATGCTTAATTTGGGGGTGAAATAATGTCTGGGTGTCTAGATTGAACCAGGTGAATTGGGATCTAATAGCAGACATGTAGTTCAGAATAGAAGGGGGTTTAAGGTTGTTGAATGCTAAAAATTCCAGGAAGGCTAAAATGGTGAAAATTTGAGGATTAAGCGGATCAGAAGCAATAAAGTCGCAAAACGCCATGTAGAGAAGGAACATACTCTTGTAGGTACTCCAGGTCTTGGGTTTATAAGCTTGATGTAGCCTCTGGTTGACTCTAGTAGCCAGTGTTCTGGTAAGTATGTGCTCATCTACAATAGGAATGAATTACATGTTTGAGTGAGTTGTAGTCATATGTTAACTTAGATGTCTGTGTTAACATGAAAGTGCTTATGGGTGACTTTGTACCAGATGGGGTGTTCAACTAACGAGAGTAACTGCTGTTGATTTTGTTGACTGTCACTCCACCTAGATAACAAGTCTGCTACGTTGTTATCTTTGCCTGATATGTGAATCCCATCGAGTTGTATATCATATGTAGCAGTTAGGAGCCAGATATTTCGAATGTAAGAAGCCAGATGAACATCTCTTGTGTACCCGGATCTGGTTATACTGACCACTGCCATATTGTCGGATCTGAGTAATATTCTTTTATGAGCCCATGCTGAGCCCCAGATGCGTAGTGCCACTAGTATGTTTATCATTTCGTAGTGTGTTATACTCAGACTGGGATTATCTCGAATATGTTCAGGTAAAAGGGCAGAATAAACCGCATTTTTCCAGACACCCCCCACATGCGTCAGACAAGTGTCAATCTCTAGTGTCTCTGCGAATTCGACTGTATCATGGTTATATGAAGCTGTGCCATTGAAAACTGGCAAAATTCTTTAAACCAAGCTATATCCTTACGCATGTCTGCTGTGACTTTTATATTTTTACTCTCAGCACTTCTTAAGGCCTCTAGAAGTCTGTTAACAAAGTAGCGAGTTGGTCGAACACACTTGTGAATAAACATGAGTGAGACTAATAAGGATTGTAACTCTTGCCTGGTGATTCTTGTTTGATTATCAACTTTTTTACATTTTTTCATGATTTCAGTCAATTTTTCAGTAGGTACAGATAAAGTAGCTTCTTCCGTGTTGACTATGACGCCTAGACAGTTACAAGTGGTGCTGGGAGCCGCCAGCTTGGACTTGCTAATGGGAAAACCCAATTTTTCAAGTATGCTGAGCAAGAATTTGAAACTGTCATGTATATTTTTTTCCTTGCCTACCCCTAGGAGATCATCCACATAGTTGAAGATGACATAGTTATTTTTGTGCATGAGATATCTGAAAAAATCTGAGAGTCTAGTGCAGGCCATGCTCCCTGATCTGTGGCCAAAGGGACAAAATAAGTCCGAGTAGTAGCCCTCTTTCCATCTGAGACATAAGAGATTATAGTCATGTGGGTCAATGGGAAGCTGACAAAAGGCCCTGGACAGGTCAATTTTATAAATGAGAGCTTCAGGACCTATTTCTTTCAGTTTAGTGGTGATGTTATCTATGGTGGGATATTGAAGCTTGTAGGCTGTGCTAAGGTATTGATTTGCAATAGTAAAATGATTTATGGAAGCTTCTTGGGGCCAACTTAAATCTATTATGATGCGTCTATTGTCGCTATCTACCTACCGAGACATAAATGGGGACACATGTGTGCATTCTCCATAGGGAGGATCTTTGTATGGGCCTTTGATAGCATTGTGCTCCATCTCAGTTCTAAGATATGCATCTATATGTCTTGGATGATCTCTAGCTGAAGCATGACTAGTATCTGTGGCTGATAGCTGACTTTCTTTGTCCTTAGGAAAGTCCAGTGGGAAACCAAACTTAAGAAATGAATTCAATTGATAGTCCCAATAATCTGAACTGAACTGAAGGTAGCTGTATTTTAGCCTCTTCAAAATTATACTTGCCAGTTTTCCTGACCTGTTTGTGAACCCACATAGGATCAAAATTTCCTGCAGTAAGGACATAATTGGGTTTCAAGCTTGTGCTCATTTTAATTCGTTTGAGATTGGTGATGGGTAAAAACCCAAAGACAGTGTTTTGTTGTTGCATGCATTTTTTCAGATCAAGACACTTGTCTTTTATTTTTTCTAACTCTACTTTCCTCATGCACGAGTTGCCTTTGCCTTTCTCTACTTGTTTAAGGATGGCAGATGTGCTAGATCCATAGATTCATTGTCATTGTTTGTTTTATTGCCTAAATTGAAATTTTCAGACATATTTTTTCTGTCACTCATGGAAGCATCGCTGATCGAGTCATTGGAAACACCCGCATTAGGATTGAAGAAGGCATCGTTGACGACCCACGACAATGGCTCGAATAGATTGCTTACCTTGACTTTCACTGCATTTGTGTGTGACTGAGTTGGACATTCGCTTGTGTCACATTTGACAGACTTAATGCTGTTGTTCCCACACAAGCGATTGTCATCACTTTCATTGGTAGGTGATACCTTGAGTTTACCCACCTGTTTTTTATTGATACTCTCATTAGTTGTGTTACTACACATGCTGTTACTGACACTCTTGACAACATTATTGACACTATTTTTACATTTACTATTTACAATCACACGAGAACTCACCCAAAATGGACTGTTTACATTTTGGTGTTTACCTAAAGTATGTTTATCTTTTTTGTTTTTGAAATCTTTTACATTGTTGAATTTTGGATTATGATAAACTTTTGTGACAACTGGACAGATTTGACAGCTTTATTTAGTTTTTTGGCTGCTCTCTGGCTGCCTTCCAACAGTCTTTTTTGGAGTGAGATTCTGTTTTTTGAAACGTTGTGTAACAATATTGACAGATATGACTGAGTAGCAAATTTTTCCACTCATGGTCACCTGGTCTTGAACATTGACCCTTGTTAAATTGAATACATGGGGCTGTCTTGTTGATTTTTTGTCTTTCTTGCACATGTTGCACAGAGTTGGTCTGTGCATATCTTTGCCTAATTTTTTGTATTTCTGCAATGTTTGTCCAATCTACTACACCATCAGCCATTCTGTGGAGAAGGACAGAATGGGCGCCCTTAGCGGCTTCCCAGGAGAAGTCGCATGCATCCTGAGTAAGTTCAGTGAGATATTGTATCATATGCTCCTTGATGAGAGGGTCTTTTTCTTCCTCTCTGATACGTAAGAAACCTAGGACCCATTGCATTGCTGTTAACTGTTCATAAGATGGTCGACGCCTGTGTGTGCCTATAAAGGCCAAATCTTGAGGCCATTTAACTTTTAACTTTTCCTGCTTTTGAACTCTTTTCTGCAACGTGTCAAATAAAAGTTCTAAATTACCTGCTTCATTGAAGTTGGTAGCTTGTTCTAGTTCTTGATACCTCTGATTCACCCGTTGATGAGTGTCTGCTGCATTCCTGAGAGCTTGCATTGAGGGGATGACACATTGTTGAGTTGTGGAAGCCTGTGACGCCCCCTGTTGGCCACCCGTGTGATGTGTAGCGTTGTTGTTGATCACTTGGGAAGTTGACGCCCCTTGATAGCTTTGGTTTGTCCCTGTTACCTGAGGGGTAGAATACACAGAATTAGATACATTGCTTTGAACCCCACCTGAGACATGTTTACCACTCCCTGACTGTTGTGTCTGTTGCATGTGTGTTGTCGCATGTGCACTGTTGTTGGCAGAACATGTGTGTGGAAACAGCATTGTGTCATGTTGTGACGCCGAGTTGATTGAACACTGCATATTGGCGTCCCTTTGTGTACCACTTTGTGAGTTGACACCAATATTGGCTGGGTTGACGCTTTGTGTTGATGTAGAGAACAAAGAACCTACAGAATTTGTGTGATTTGACGCGTTGTGATGCTGTTTGTTATGAATAATATGATTTCCTGCAGAATTGTTTCTGCCATTTATTGTGTCTCTGTCGGCTGCTGCTGAGTGGGGAAGGTCCATAATATTGTGATTGGCCGAGATAAGACTGAGGTTCTGTTCTACTGGACTGACATGTGAGGTGTGCTGGGTTTGACTGATCAGTTGTTGTACTGCTTGCCCATGTTTCCCAAACTCTGACACTAGACCCGTTAAGACCTGCCTGTCTTTGGCTGCCTGCTCTTCTAGGTGCCCAAATCTTTGTGAGATTTTTAGAAGTTCGGCTAAAATGGGGTCTTGGCTACTTGACTGATTTGTGACTAATTGAGACGTACCCTGAGGATCATCCCTGACCACTACTTGACCAGCTGTGGCTAACGCTTGATCTGAGGAGATTTGTTGGTCTTGGTTGACGGGAAGAGATTCAGAGGTGTCTGTGACGCCGTCATTTTGAGTAGAAAGTGAGCATTTCTTACCCGTTGTCCCTTCATGTGTCATCTTGCAAGTTGAACAATAACGTGCACCTCCCATCTCCACAGTGATATTGTATAATATAAAAATGGTTAAAACACACTTATGTTAAAATCAATCGTTAAAACTTCCTTAAAACCATTTTGTTTATGTTCAAAAATGTCCAAGTTAACACAAAGAATGGCGCCAATTCTTGGGTTGGGGTTATTTATACCAAGGGTGTAGTAATCTGGGGAATAAAGTGCCAGGAAGTAATTAAGTAATTCCTAGAAGGGGGGATACTGTACATTAGAATTGAAATGAGGGGGGTCACCTCCTGGACTGAACCCCATTGCCATAAATTGCAATGAAGATATTCACCCACTTTCTTTAAGTTTACCTTAAATTTGCCTTACTTTAAGGTGACCTTATGCCAGGAACTGTAAATAAAAGTAGTATTGCATTATTAGTGAATAAATATCATAACCCGCATTGCTTGTTTGATCTTTTGACCCTAGAGGTCATTCTGAGTTGTCCAATTTCTGGGGCTCTAGGAACTGTGGGGATATGACCAACCGGGGTCATGGCTCTCAGTTCTGGCACCAGGGGCCGGTTTCTCGAAGCTTCCTTTGTTTTTTTTCCTTCCCTAAGTAAAGGAAGGGGGATTTCTAACCTTTGGTAAGGCTTCCTTTAAATCCTGTTTCACAAAGCCTCCTTTACTCCATCTTTCCAAACATTTTCCCTAGAACAAAGGAAGGGAGATTTCCTGTGTCACCACTCTGTTTGGAATTTCCCCCCATTACTTATATAACCTTCACACAATTTATTTTAAATATTAAGAGAGTAAATTTATTTTAAATATTAAGAGAGTAAATTGCATTTTAGCATTTTAACTATTTTAAACTTGGTACATTATGTACATTTTAATTTTCAGATAGATTATTTGCATTTTATTTCTTTTGGGAGTTGTTTCCAAAAATATAACCACACCAATGTTTTTCTTTCACTGTTAGTACATTTGTTCTTATTTTGTACCTAAATTACCTTATGGAGGCAATGTCCTTATTGTAACACTTTTAAAGATCAGTAAATCTATATTTTACTGTATTATAATAAGTTTTGTAAAATGCAGATTGGTTGTGAGAAAATGTTGCAAATTAATACAGTAGGTCACATGACAATTTTTAGCTAAAGTAAGGGAGGGGCCCTTTATGTTCAAGGAAACTCCATGAATATGTTTCACACTTCAAAAGTTTGAACATTAATTTTTCAAAACTTAAACAACTAAATTGTATGAAATAAACAGTAAAACATTGTTTGTTGATGTAGGTTTGACAATAATGTTTCAAGTTCCATATATTTAGGCGGATTCACCTTAAAGGAAACCTCCTTAAAATCTAAAGTATCTCTTGAGTTCCTGAAAATTTAAGGGTGATTCCTTGGAAAATGAGGCCCATACTTATTAAAGGAGGTTTGGTCAAACTAAACTCCCCAAAAGGAAGGGGACAACCTTGAATTTAAGGAGACCTTTAGCTAAAACTGGCCCCAGACTATTTTGATAAGGTAACTGATGGAGGAAATGCAAGTTGTGGTGCAGCAAGGCCACTCTTCTGCTACCTTGGGCGAAGTTGCTGTAGGTTGGTGTTCTGCAGCTGGGAGCTTAGTCTTCATTTTGTGAATTCTAAATGTAGGACAGTGATTGGCCCATATATTAAATATGATTACTTAGTAATCTGTTCCAACGTTACTAACTCGATGTCTTAAGGTGAGAGAGACTGGGGATGTATTGTTCAGCCCTTTAGGGTGACCTCTGAGTTCTTGAGGCGGAACTGTATTTGGAAGGCAGCAGCAGTCATATGTTGCGGCCTGGTACCCCTGTTATTAAAATTTGAAAAGAATTTTAACCTAATTATGATATCAAGTAGAGACATGTAATGTGTACCTGCTAATATGGACTTGCTCACCACTGTAAATGATTGAGTAATGTGCATTTTTTGAAAACTTGAGTGAGGCTTGTATATAGTTTTGTAATGAATTGTCATTTTCTGTATCACACTTAAAGGCTGATGACATGGTCTTTATTCAACTTATTTGTGATATAACTTAGTACTGTCTTAGTAATTTCATTTAATTATCCACTGTGCATGGGAAATTCTATTATAATTTGTAATATGTGCAACATGCTGAAGAGTACTGTTTCTGGAATTTTATATACTATTATTAGTTGCGTACCATAACATTATCAGTACACTGTGGTATGGCATAGTACCTTTTTCTATTTAATCTGGGTTTGACTATTATACTACATTGTAAGAATATTTCTTAACTATTCGTAACTTTGTAGTATGTTTGTTATTATCTAAAATTTCATACAAATAACAAATAGGTGTATATTTAGAGGAAAGAATGACAAAATGGACATGATCTATATATTCATATATATATATATATTCATCATGAACATACTGGAACATAAAAGGAAATCTTCCCTCATAAGACGTATACAAAAGGATATATCACTCATTAATATTCACAATAAAATACACAGAGGGAAAAAATACACTGTGATCTCTATTTATGACATATTTCTACCCCCGTCAAGGAGGTATTATTTTCATCTCTGTGGGTGTGTTAGCAGGATTACACAAATACTACTTGTTGGATTTTCCTGAAAAAAAGTAAAAAAGTGGGAGTTTGTCCATCTTAGATCCCATTAAATTTAGACAGTAATCTGTTTCATCATCTGGATAAAAAATGCAAAAGAAAATAATCCAAACTTTTCCATTTACTTATTATTAAGTGCCTTAGCAGAGATATTTGCTCTCAGAGTGTTCTTGTTTATGCATTTTGTCCTAGGGGCATTTTTGTATGTCTGCAAATGTGTCAAAAGATTCTGAATAGACTAGATATTATGATTATGCACATGTATGACTGCCATACTGCCATGGCTGTTTCACAAAAGTGGATAATTTGTTCACTGCACTTCTAACTTCAACCGGAAACTTTCTAAAATAGAAATCAAATCAGACCAATGCCCCAATTACTGATTAGAGTATCTAATGCCCCTTTCACACTATAGCCCATTAAACATTTTTGAGTTTTGCAAACGCTTGATAGGAAATGTTTGGCAAAGGTTAAAAAATGATGGGTATGAAAACCATTTATAAATAGAATGTTTTTAAAATATTTTATTGTTTATTAAATTGTAATGGTAAATTTTAGAAAAACATTACAAATGAACATATTAATGTCTTAATAATAATGGGGTCAGAGGTCAAATTCAATATCTTTAAGGTTTCTCAATAATGAAAATGTTATTTGTATGTCTAAAGTTGCAAGATAGTGGCTTAAAAATTGTGTCCCCATTCAATTCTTACTTTTAGGGATTGCATGTGGGAGAGTTTTTGACTAAGTTCTCTAAAATCCCCTATTATTGCTCACCGCCATCTTTGTTTGGACATGTTTGAAGGCAAAGGTTTAATAAGCATTCTGAAAATATGGGTTTGAAAACGTTTTTGATAGAATTTTTTTGAAAACATTTGATCAACAATGTTTTTAAAACTTTTTTATGTGTACTGTTTATAAAACACTTCATGATGAATGTTTACCTCTAACATAGCCTATCTTCCCTATCGAACGCTAATATGGATATTGACCATTTTTTGGAACTGGACATTTATGGACTATCTCTTTTTAAATATCAGCGCCTTAGAGGATGTTTACATCAATTTTGGTGCTTTATAAGTGTTTATTACTTACTTACCAATTACAAGTTGAGTTAAGTTTAATTTTTGTTGGAAGTTTAACTGGGTTTTTTTTTGGATTTATAAGTCTTTAAAGTTGTTAATGGAAGTATACAGATTTATTACAGAAAAAAAGCATTATTATTCAAGAGAACAATATATATATTTGTATATTATAGTAACAAGTTAAAAATAAATGTTTGACACAGTACACT
Organism: Sabellastarte sp. h YS-2021; assembly: GCA_964017235.1. Taxonomy (NCBI): domain Eukaryota; kingdom Metazoa; phylum Annelida; class Polychaeta; order Sabellida; family Sabellidae; genus Sabellastarte; species Sabellastarte sp. h YS-2021. Next base: position 93,784,152 of record OZ024936.1, read on the forward strand.
GGAAAACTTACAAAATTATAAAAATGGGAAGTATCACACATTGCATTTCAAAATAAGTATTATTTCCTCAAATACTGTAGTACCCCATTTCCTATTGCCAGTTAGAGAATGCTGAGTATTGCTTCTATCTGTGCATGACACTCATTTTACAGCAAAAAAAAATAATAGGCTCTCAACAGGAGGTTAAATATTGGGAGCCAGTATTTGCAATTATATCTAGAATGAAATAGATAGGCTCTTAAGGAAACATAAATTATTGATTTGCCTTCTTACACTATCTTACACTATCTGTCCTTGAGTTCCTTTGATATTCATGCTTTTGCATATTTAGGTATAACGTGTTAGTGTATCGGATTTACTTCAGATTTCTCTCACTACAGAACTGTGATTTAATTAAAATAGTTCAAATATCATAATGCTTAGGTCAATGAAAACAATGACACTTATTGTGATGGTTGTATTTATGTTAGCAGCAATAATAAGCTCACTGACAGTACTGGGAAGATCTAATTTGTTGTATGTCAGAAAATATATGGACGCATATAATAGAAGATATAATAGAAGTCATTCAATAAATGCATCAAGCTGGAATGTTACTTCTGGAAATTACAGTTTGATACCAAAAACAAATTGCCCTGAGCATACACATATCTTGGTGGCAGCTATCTCCCATATCAATAACCATATAATAAGAAATACAATTAGAAACTGTTGGAGAGGTGAAAATAGGCCTGCTAACTGTTATTGGACTATGTGCCCACACAACAGAGTCTGTGACTTCAGCAGATTTCGACTTGTGTTCGTGACAGGGAGAAGCAGTAATCTGACTGTGCAAAAAAGCTTGGAAGAAGAGCATTCTGAATTTGATGATATCATCCAAGGTACTTTTAATGATACATACAGAACTTTAGTACACAAGTCTATACTACTTCTGGACTACACAGTGAACTATTGTAAGAGTGCTGAATTTGTACAAAAGATAGATGATGATGTTTATCTCAATATTTCTGCTATAGACCATATCTTGAGACAACATCCTGACACTCCAGAAGGATACGTCATCGGTCGCAAGATCTCAGGATATCCAGTTGTAAGAGAAGGCAAGCATAAGCTTTCTAAAACAGAATTTAAACCAGACAAGTACCCAGATTACCTAATGGGGTTATCTTACATCATATCAAAGAATGCAACAACAGCTTTGTTAAATGTTGCCGTAAAGGAACCTTTAGTACACGTGGAGGACGTTTTTATGGGAATTTGCATTAAAAAGACAAATATCAAAATAATAGACACAACTTCACGATTTTGTTTAATTAAAGGACAGAAGAACTGTGCCGTAAATCATCATAGATAACAAGTAGGCTCCACAGGAAGTCACTTGATTTATTTATTTGGGGTTTTACGTCGCTTGCAACACTGTACAGGTCATATCACGTGGGTAGTTGGAAGGGCAGAGGAAACCAGTACATGCAGTTCATCAGGGTTCTGTACTGTAAACTGCTGACCAATGGCAAGCAACTACCAGCTGTCCCACTTCAGGCCGTGACGGAGATCGAACCCCGGCCTCAGAAGTGGGAGGCGAGAGTGTTACCACTCTGCCACCATGGCCCCAGGAAGTCACTTGAATAACATAATTTATGCCTTTGATGCTATTTGTATCACCAGAAAACAGGGTACTTGCTTGTTTAGTTGCATTAATATAAACCAAAATTAAACAACTGGAGTTCATATATTGTTCTCATTCTCTGGATACATTGTACTGTGGATTTGTCCTCAACAAGTGCCATAAAAGTACATTCTATGCAAATTTTACCTTAGTTACATGTGCATGGGAAATTCTATTATAATTTGTAATATGTGCAACATGCTGAAGAGTACTGTTTCTGGAATTTTATATACTATTATTAGTTGCGTACCATAACATTATCAGTACACTGTGGTATGGCATAGTACCTTTTTCTATTTAATCTGGGTTTGACTATTATACTACATTGTAAGAATATTTCTTAACTATTCGTAACTTTGTAGTATGTTTGTTATTATCTAAAATTTCATACAAATAACAAATAGGTGTATATTTAGAGGAAAGAATGACAAAATGGACATGATCTATATATTCATATATATATATATTCATCATGAACATACTGGAACATAAAAGGAAATCTTCCCTCATAAGACGTATACAAAAGGATATATCACTCATTAATATTCACAATAAAATACACAGAGGGAAAAAATACACTGTGATCTCTATTTATGACATATTTCTACCCCCGTCAAGGAGGTATTATTTTCATCTCTGTGGGTGTGTTAGCAGGTTTACACAAATACTACTTGTTGGATTTTCCTGAAAAAAAGTCAAAAAGTGGGAGTTTGTCCATCTTAGATCCCATTAAATTTAGACAGTAATCTGTTTCATCATCTGGATAAAAAATGCAAAAGAAAATAATCCAAACTTTTCCATTTACTTATTATTAAGTGCCTTAGCAGAGATATTTGCTCTCAGAGTGTTCTTGTTTATGCATTTTGTCCTAGGGGCATTTTTGTATGTCTGCAAATGTGTCAAAAGATTCTGAATAGACTAGATATTATGATTATGCACATGTATGACTGCCATACTGCCATGGCTGTTTCACAAAAGTGGATAATTTGTTCACTGCACTTCTAACTTCAACCGGAAACTTTCTAAAATAGAAATCGAATCAGACCAATGCCCCAATTACTGATTAGAGTATCTAATGCCCCTTTCACACTACAGCCCATTAAACATTTTTGAGTTTTGCAAACGCTTGATAGGAAATGTTTGGCAAAGGTTAAAAAATGATGGGTATGAAAACCATTTATAAATAGAATGTTTTTAAAATATTTTATTGTTTATTAAATTGTAATGGTAAATTTTAGAAAAACATTACAAATGAACATATTAATGTCTTAATAATAATGGGGTCAGAGGTCAAATTCAATATCTTTAAGGTTTCTCAATAATGAAAATGTTATTTGTATGTCTAAAGTTGCAAGATAGTGGCTTAAAAATTGTGTCCCCATTCAATTCTTACTTTTAGGGATTGCATGTGGGAGAGTTTTTGACTAAGTTCTCTAAAATCCCCTATTATTGCTCACCGCCATCTTTGTTTGGACATGTTTGAAGGCAAAGGTTTAATAAGCATTCTGAAAATATGGGTTTGAAAACGTTTTTGATAGAATTTTTTTGAAAACATTTGATCAACAATGTTTTTAAAACTTTTTTATGTGTACTGTTTATAAAACACTTCATGATGAATGTTTACCTCTAACATAGCCTATCTTCCCTATCGAACGCTAATATGGATATTGACCATTTTTTGGAACTGGACATTTATGGACTATCTCTTTTTAAATATCAGCGCCTTAGAGGATGTTTACATCAATTTTGGTGCTTTATAAGTGTTTATTACTTACTTACCAATTACAAGTTGAGTTAAGTTTAATTTTTGTTGGAAGTTTAACTGGGTTTTTTTTTGGATTTATAAGTCTTTAAAGTTGTTAATGGAAGTATACAGATTTATTACAGAAAAAAAGCATTATTATTCAAGAGAACAATATATATATTTGTATATTATAGTAACAAGTTAAAAATAAATGTTTGACACAGTACACTGGAAAACTTACAAAATTATAAAAATGGGAAGTATCACACATTGCATTTCAAAATAAGTATTATTTCCTCAAATACTGTAGTACCCCATTTCCTATTGCCAGTTAGAGAATGCTGAGTATTGCTTCTATCTGTGCATGACACTCATTTTACAGCAAAAAAAAAAATAATAGGCTCTCAACAGGAGGTTAAATATTGGGAGCCAGTATTTGCAATTATATCTAGAATGAAATAGATAGGCTCTTAAGGAAACATAAATTATTGATTTGCCTTCTTACACTATCTTACACTATCTGTCCTTGAGTTCCTTTGATATTCATGCTTTTGCATATTTATGTATAACAGGTATAACGTGTTAGTGTATCGGATTTACTTCAGATTTCTCTCACTACAGAACTGTGATTTAATTAAAATAGTTCAAATATCATAATGCTTAGGTCAATGAAAACAATGACACTTATTGTGATGGTTGTATTTATGTTAGCAGCAATAATAAGCTCACTGACAGTACTGGGAAGATCTAATTTGTTGTATGTCAGAAAATATATGGACGCATATAATAGAAGATATAATAGAAGTCATTCAATAAATGCATCAAGCTGGAATGTTACTTCTGGAAATTACAGTTTGATACCAAAAACAAATTGCCCTGAGCATACACATATCTTGGTGGCAGCTATCTCCCATATCAATAACCATATAATAAGAAATACAATTAGAAACTGTTGGAGAGGTGAAAATAGGCCTGCTAACTGTTATTGGACTATGTGCCCACACAACAGAGTCTGTGACTTCAGCAGATTTCGACTTGTGTTCGTGACAGGGAGAAGCAGTAATCTGACTGTGCAAAAAAGCTTGGAAGAAGAGCATTCTGAATTTGATGATATCATCCAAGGTACTTTTAATGATACATACAGAACTTTAGTACACAAGTCTATACTACTTCTGGACTACACAGTGAACTATTGTAAGAGTGCTGAATTTGTACAAAAGATAGATGATGATGTTTATCTCAATATTTCTGCTATAGACCATATCTTGAGACAACATCCTGACACTCCAGAAGGATACGTCATCGGTCGCAAAATCTCAGGATATCCAGTTGTAAGAGAAGGCAAGCATAAGCTTTCTAAAACAGAATTTAAACCAGACAAGTACCCAGATTACCTAATGGGGTTATCTTACATCATATCAAAGAATGCAACAACAGCTTTGTTAAATGTTGCCGTAAAGGAACCTTTAGTACACGTGGAGGACGTTTTTATGGGAATTTGCATTAAAAAGACAAATATCAAAATAATAGACACAACTTCACGATTTTGTTTAATTAAAGGACAGAAGAACTGTGCCGTAAATCATCATAGATAACAAGTAGGCTCCACAGGAAGTCACTTGATTTATTTATTTGGGGTTTTACGTCGCTTGCAACACTGTACAGGTCATATCACGTGGGTAGTTGGAAGGGCAGAGGAAACCAGTACATGCAGTTCATCAGGGTTCTGTACTGTAAACTGCTGACCAATGGCAAGCAACTACCAGCTGTCCCACTTCAGGCCGTGACGGAGATCGAACCCCGGCCTCAGAAGTGGGAGGCGAGAGTGTTACCACTCTGCCACCATGGCCCCAGGAAGTCACTTGAATAACATAATTTATGCCTTTGATGCTATTTGTATCACCAGAAAACAGGGTACTTGCTTGTTTAGTTGCATTAATATAAACCAAAATTAAACAACTGGAGTTCATATATTGTTCTCATTCTCTGGATACATTGTACTGTGGATTTGTCCTCAACAAGTGCCATGAAAGTACATTCTATGCAAATTTTACCTTAGTTACATATCATTATAATATTATTATAATCACATAAACTAACCCTTGTAATTTGAGTATATTGGTCATCTCTTGTAATAAAATATAATCGAACAATTTCCCACATAGTTGATATATATTATACCATATGCCACAACAAATGAAGATGACAATATTATACGTGTGGATATTTTGATAGTGGACAGATTTTGTAAAATCAAAGCCAAGGTTTAGAAATTTTGTTATACTTGAAATTGACCTGCATCCAGCAAATTATCATCAAAGCTTTATACTTAAATTTAAATCATCATTTTTTCACAGTTTAGGGACTGGTGCGCTGTCTTTGACCATGGAAATTTGGTTGTTACAGCTTATCCAAGCATCCTTACTCAATACAACATAGAAAACTCGATTTAGAAGAATGTACATGTCTTGTTTTTCAATACACATTCAGTAGACGATGATGATTTGCTACTTGTTTCAGCATCCCATTTATAAAGAACAAAGAGAGAATTACTGTTTCCTAAATAAGTTTACAAAAATTTCTCAGATATCTATGTCACAGGGTCATGGAGATGGAGATTAGGCGCTATAAAAATACTATTAGAATTTGAACTAGAATATTAAATGAGGAGCAGTTGTTTTTGATGCCTAAAGATTTTGAAAAACCTCTTATTTCTTATCTCTATGATTCATGGACTATTTGCAAAACTTAAAAAATAGTGCAAACTAAACCAAATTTGACCTTTCCCATATAATATTTCAGTAAAACTGCATATGTGTATTGGAAAATCAACCACATGTATTATTATGTTTTGTGGTTAAAGAGACTATAAGCTGCTAGAGGCTTGGTATTGAAGATGCATGTTTAAAGAATTTCTAAGGCAAATTGTCAATACTGAGGCTAGGGAATATAAACAAAAAATTAACCTGGTCTGTATGTACTGGTATTTAGGTCAAAAACATGGTTTGGTGGGTTATAAATTTATATACGTTACTCGGATAATTTTTCTTTGTATGACAGAAGATGTCAGAGAGGTCTGGATTGGAGTCAGTTTACCACAGAATTAAATGTGTCCATCTTGTGCATGGCTAATTTACAATGTGAGTTCACTTAAAAGTAATTGCTTCTTAGCTTATTGAGTAACAACAAGTTTCACAGTGTTTCATCAGATTATTGAATAATAACAAGTTTCACAGTGTTCCAACAGTGAGTAAATTAATTATAACTGCACCACTATTGAATATACAGGACGTTTATGTAAGTTTACATGTGAAATAATGTGCATGGGATACTTTGCCATCGTCAAAATTTACCTTTGACCCCTCCTATGCTGTAAAACATGTGATCTTTATATGGCTTGCACCCTCATTACACAGCTATGTGGAATTTACCTAGCATCAAATGGCAGAAATATGATGATTTATAAACTCACATTAGTGATTCCTAGGGGTAATTTAATTTATTGCTATAGAAAGTACAGAACATCTTGTGTCAAGACACTGCTGGATGCAAATGATGACCTACATATGAACTTTAATCATTCTGCTCCTTGGGGCTCCTTTGTAGCTGAATGTATTTTATGTTGTGGTGGCATCCAGTTGGATGCAAGTTGCAACAACCACACAGAAATGTGTGAACTGGCCATAAGATCAGTACAAAATTGCCTACAACTCATTTATCAATTGGAATTCTTCTGAGAAACTAGAATCAGAATCAGAATTACTCATAGATATTGGGGGCCACGGTGGCAGAGTGGTAACACTCTCGCCTCCCACCTCTGAGGCCGGGGTTCGATCCCCGTCAAAGCCTTATGTGGGAAAGCTGGTAGTTGCTTGCCGTTGGTCGGTAGTTTACAGTACAGAACCCTAGCGAACCCTATGTACTGGTTTCCTCTGCCCTTCCAACTACCCGTCGTGATATGACCTGTACAGTGTTGAAAGCGACGTAAAACCCCAAATAAAAAAAAAAATTTTAAAAATACTCATAGATATTTTGTATGAACAAGCCTCATCTTCTTCTATATTTAACTTAAACTTGACTGGTATTTACAGGGTGAAGACTGCATATATAACTAAATTATTATCTGTGCTTTACAAAGTTTCATGAAAATAATGTTTGAAATATTTTGTGTGAATGGATATGTTTTGCATTGTTTCGTAGTTTGTGATTGCTTTGGTAGTGGCTGTAGTTATTTTTAAAGCTATAATTCTTTGGTTTCTTTGGTTCTTCTATCATCTGTGGTCATAAAATAATTCAAAATAACTACAAGAAGCCCAGTGTACATATTGAGTTACATAAATAAGAAATATTGCAAGGTTTGACTTCAATATAAGTCCAATCTATTTATGTGTTAATGCACTGGTCACACTAATAAGATAGCAGTTGTATGTTTCATTATTTTTCTGAAGTTTTAGTAATTATATCTTACAATGAAACTTGCTGTTAAATAAAAAATTATTCTAAATAGTAGTTTTAATATATAAAAGCTGACAAAAAGCACATGAAAATTGAAATTTTACATATACACCAAAATATAGCATTAAATTGTGTACAGGACTTAAACACACCAACACTTGTACTTATTAAAATGTTTCCACACGTTAGATTAATCCATCAAATAATGTCTAACACTGCCATGACACATTCAGAGTTGTATAATATGACACACACATAATGACACTTCAAATCTGTGGCTTTACAACTGCGTTCACACTTCATTTGAGATCTCATGAATATTAGATTGGCAACATTATTAATAGGGTTACTCAGGCAGACATTCAGCCTTGACTTTGCTCTTAATAACACGTAAGACACTTGAAATGCCATTGAAAGATTCAAATATGGATAAGGGGACCTTTGTTGTGGAAACACTTGTACAGACAAGTTGCTGGGTTTTATATTATCAATAGTAATTTCCCAATATATTTAATAGTGATATTCGAGGTCTGTCAGTGAAAAGTTTTGATACTGATAATGTGGTAATAATTAACTGTTGTACATGTAATCAGGACATGCATAATCAACACTAAAGGTAATTTACAGTTCCCAATGTATATACTCACATGTAAAAGTCACTTAATTATTCATTTTTACCATTTTTACAAGGAGAATCACATAAAGATTTGTTGTGCAACATTTTTGGTAAATGAATTAAGCAAGGCCATTATCACACCAAAATATAATTTGTGCTTTCATGAATAGGCTTGTGTGGCTGCCGGTTGCTGACCGTTGTAGTAGGTTGCACGTTGTACCCCCTTTGGAAGATGTCTTTGGCACTACTTGGTGGGATTTGCATTGGACTCGGAGACCTTAGACACAACATGTATTTGGAATTACTTTTATAAATGTTTGAAAAACCTCTGCAAGTGGTCTTGAGCTGTACTCAAATATGCACACTGGAGGGGTAAAAGGAAGCAGGACTGCTGTGTAGAGATATATATGTTGACTCTATCTTTAACATATACTACCAAGATGAAAGACATCTTTTCATAAACATAAGCATGAGGTCACTGTTTAGAAATACGAAATGGCATCAGAGTTGTCTGTGCCCCACAATCTGGAGAAAGAGCTTTCGACCCCATGAAATACAGACAAAAGTGAAACAGAACATAGATTAAGAGACTTTCAGAGCAAACAGCATCAGCTATAAAAAGGAGTAAATCAAATTTATTAAGAAAATATGAATGCTTAAAGAGAGCGAAAACATATGTAAAGATAAGGTATTGAAACAATGCAGTTCAATAGCAAGATGACAGCATTAATCAGTGGACTAAAAATTATGAAGCTACAAAATTTAGTTATTGAAGTACAGCTATCAATGGTAATAGATCAATTTAGTAAAAGTACTTAGAATAATAAGTAACATCAATCCATATGTCTTTGACAGAAGACAAATATGTTCCAGATATGGCAGGTGAAAACACTTTGGCAGAACCAAGGTTTAAGGTCACAACATGATTTGGCATACCAACATTCTCCAACCAACGAGTCATCAAAGAATCAACTTACTACACCTTATGGTTTCCCAGATAAAGCCAGACGAGATTTTAAAGATCAATGTCACTACGGCAAGATAAAAAGGTCAAATCAAAGCCACATCGTGACATTACCCACATACACCATCCAGTTAATGTTTGTACCAAATGTCAGCTTCCAACATCTCATATCCACGATATAGCCATGACAAGATTTTAAAGGTCAAGGCCACAATGGTAAAATCAAATCAAGGTGTGACCTAAACCTTGCACACCTAAACCCCAAACTAATGTCCTGACCTAGTATTAACTTCCTTGACCTTACACAGTTTCCCAGACATAGTCTAAACAAGGCCTTTAGGGTCAAGATCACTACAGCAAGGTCAAAGCTCAAATCAAGGTCATACCATGACATTGCACACCGTCACCTCCTACTAATGTCCTGATCAAATATTTACTACCTTGACCTAACAGCAACTATAGAAAGGTCAAAGATCAAACCAAGGTCACGCTATGATGTTTCATACCTACACCCAAAACCAATGTCCGTTCCAATTATCAACTTGCTCCACCTTACAATTTTAAGAATATTGGCCATACAAAATTTTTTAATATCAAGTTTACTACAGCAAGGGCAAAGGTCAAAGCAAGGTCACACATTGATATTGGAGGTCTACACCGCATCCAGTTTTTTATCAAGTGTCAACTTACTACACCCAAAAACCATGTTTTCTCCATGTTGTAAATTCCAGAATATAGCTCAAACAAGTTTTCAAAGGTTAAGGTCACTACAGGAAGATCACACCATCCTAGTAAACATTAAAAACATTTTACATGGTTTCAACATTTACAAAACGTTTTAAAGATCTATTTAAACCTTATCTTATGGGTTTTCTAAAAGCTTCCAAGTAACCGCTCAAAACTGTAATGTTTAAGAAACATTTTATAAACATTCTCTATAAAACATTTGTGCTGAAAACATTTATTAAACGTTTAACTTAAGAAACTAGGTTGGACTGGAAATGCTTGTTTTAATTTAATAGCTGAAGAAATGGAAAACATTTAAACAATATTTGGGGACAATGTTTTGTAAATGTTTGCTCTGAAAATGTTTTACAAACATTTAACAGCACTGGTTTTCATACCCATCATATTAAAACGTTTTTACAATGTTTTCTATCATTTTGAAAGTATTCTATCCCAATTGTTTTTAACCCCATATTTTTAAAATCCTTTTTAAATGTTTACCTTCAAGATTTCCAAAGATGGCGGTGAGCAATAATAGGGGATTTTAGAGGAAAATGGTAGAAGGACATGCAATCCCTAAAAGTAAGAATTGAATAGGGGCACAATTTTCAATCCACTATCTTACAAATTTAGACATAATTTAATATTTTCATGAGTGAGCAACTTAAAAAATATAAAATTTTGTATGAATGACAAATAAAATAGGTGTATATTTAGAAGAAAAGAATGCCAATATATGAATTTATGAATATATATTCATGCCCAAAAGTAAAACATCACCTCATAAGACATACACAAAAGCATCACTCACTCGTATCACCCGTGATGATTAGCAATAAAATTAGGGCTATGAACGGTTACTCCAACCTCCATAGAGTCATAACAAGGACTCAAGTCCATTTTAACTAGTCGAGTACTCACAGCGTATTGTATTAGTCCCCTTCTTTACGTTTGTGTAAAATGTACCACATTTCTGCATTTCCGCCACGTAATATCAGTTAAAGTTTTTGTCTACTCCATATTGTATAATACCCAGTTAAATAGAAGACGTTTTTCTTAAAAGTTTTGCTACCATTTGTTTACAGACAACTTCTAAGGGTAGGTACTAAATCTCGAGATTACTCAAATTGGATCGGTTGTCAGAGTGTGGGTGCTTGGGGCTGCTTTTGAGCACCTGTCCCAGCCCTAAATAAAATAAACATCGGATATGTGCATATTGTAATATCCATGCATGATATATTCTTACTCCATCAAAAGAGGTCTTATCTTATTAGCTGTTTGTTTTTTGTTGATTTTTTTGTGAGTTTGAAAGAAGGATTTCAAAAATGCTACTGGTTGAATCTTCCTGAAAAAAATTACAAGATTTGTCTTGGTCCAATTTATATCCCATTATTATTAGATAAGCATGCATTTCTAGGGGCTGTATTAACAAAAGGGATCAGGGTCAAGTTGAGCCAAAAATCAGACCAAGTTTAGTGTAAACAGCTGCAAACTTGAGCTTGTTTTTGGCTTAACTTGAGCTTGATCCATTTTGTGAATACTAGCCCTGCATATAAACAATACTTTATATGTACGGTAAAACAGTACAATTTATGCTTTACTGAACAGTGCTGAACAGTTAACAGCTCCCCTATGACGTCATAATAATAATAATAATAGTAGGATTTATAGAGCGCCAAATTAATACAAATCCTCTAATGTGGTTAAGTCCAAGAAGGGAGAGTCCAGAGACAGATATGGGTTGACATCTAAAAAGCGCCACCAGGGTATAACTAAGGTGCTGGGTATGCCAGCCTGAACAAGTGAGTCTTTAGCTGGCTTCTGAAACCATCCATTGTTTGCTGAGATCTGACAGTTTGTGGCAGCTTGTTCCATTCAGCTGGTGTGGCTACTGCAAAGCCACGCCTGCCTATGTGATGCTTAGGGTGGGTTGAGGAGACAGATAGCCTGTTGCCACAAGTGAGACTGCTCGATCTTATTAAAGCTGAAAGATATGGGGGCTGTGAAAGTTTTATAGCATTGACTACCAGAAGATTATACCTAAAGAGGATACGATGTTGAATTGGAAGCCAGTGGAGTTTTTTTCAAAAAGGGTGTAACACAACTCATTTTGTCAAGTCTGAAGATGATGTGGCAAAGAGCACTCTGGACTCTCTGTAGTTTAGCCATGTTGGACTTGCTTACCCCATAAAGTAAAGAGTTACAGTAGTCCAGACAACTACTGACCTTTCGACACTAAGGAATTTGAGAACACCAAGATTCTTTACTTCCACTGACGGAGAGATATTGGTTTGGAGGAGTGGGATAGGGAAATTTGGTGCAAGCGACTCTCTGATGGCTTTTTGACCTATGATGATAAATTCTTTTTTTTTCTGGGTTTAGTTTTAGTTTAACACCATCCATCCACTCCTATACTGACACCCGGTCAGCTCTTCCATGCTAGAATTGAAGTTCCTGGAGTCAACTGCTAAGTAGATCTTCGTGTCATCAGCATATAGGTGATGAGTGACATTGAATTTGGAAGTAACAGTTTTGAGGGGACTAGTGTAAATAATGAAAAGGAGAAGACCAAGTACGGAGCCTTGGAGGACTCTGAAAGAGAGAATTACCGCCTCAGAGAAACTATCACCTATTTTAATATTTTGTTTACGGGTTGAAAGGTATGATTTGATCCATAACATAACAGTACCATCTATACCAAACCAGTCAAGCAAGCAGTCATATAAAAGAGAATGATCAATCTTATCAAACGCCAAGTATGCCATTAAGTATTTGTTTATGAAAATCTGGCCCTTGTTACCGAAAATGTGAGGACAGATCTTTTGTAACCATTTCATAAAACAACACATCGGTATGACGTGTACTACTACTCTTTGTTTGCCCGTAAATGATGTCACAATATTATATAGTTGATTGGTAGGGCTTATTTCTATTTGCAGAAATGTACAGTTTATTTGTAAAATTTAGTAGTAGTAGTAGTAGTGGTAGTGGTAGTAGTAGTAGTAGTAGTAGTAGTGGTAGTAGTAGTGGTAGTAGTAGTGGTGGCCCTTTGACTAATGATTAATGTTGTGCTACTAAAAGCCCATAACACCCTAACAAATCACAATATTGTACTATTAGATTTTGAGAGTGATCTCAATCACCGTCTGGTTACAAAAGAAATAATCCAGAACTGTCCATTTAGCTTTTAATACGTGCCTTAGCAGAGTTTTTTTATGTATGTGTCCTTTGAGAAGTTTTCTGAACATTGAGGTCTCCAACAGCGTGTATGCCTTTGTTCAACCAATCTCAATAGAATATACTTCATGCATATATGTAATTGTTATACAGTATTACATTATGCAAATGTCATCGGTAACATGAATAATTAATCCATTGTAATTACAATAATCATGAAAAAATAACACACTACTTTACTGAAATCAAATGCATTGTCTGTTCAAACAATTTTGGTTAATGCCAGAATAAACAGTTTTCACAGAAAATAAATGTAAAACATTGAAATAAATATGACAACCTAACTGAGGCACACAACAAGACAAATTTCCATGGTGTCAAATCGTGTTTCAGTACTAATAATAATACAGTAATGGCACTGACTACATGGTGAACAACTTACAGACCGCCGGAACTCTCTTCCATTCCACATAAGAAATGGCCCTCTCTTACATCTTAAAACTCTTGGAACGGTTTAGTGTTGGCCATCAAACCTTTATATGGAAATGTATTTGTGTCAGCAGTAGCTGTGTGTCAGTTGATTTTTTTGCGTTTAAGAGGGCAATTACATTAAGTTTTATACATAAAGGGTAACTTCCTTACATTTGGCCACCCTTATATATTTTATCAAATAAACTGCAAGATGCTAATACATCTATTTCATAGCCCTATATGTAGATAAATATATACAGGACATTTTGGGTCAAGTATCAGTAAAATATATTTTTCCATAACAATACCACAGGCCTGTTAACAAAGCAGGCTATCTTTGTAGTACATCAAAGAAAGTACTTTGACTTTATATGGACTTTATAATTACTTTATATGGAAGTATTGCTAAACCCTAATATAGAAAACGCATCCACTTCAAACATGACATATCTCTTATGGAAATTATTTAATGCTACATGTATTTTAGGCGGTGTACTAAACCTCTAAAATGTTAAGTTTCCCCACTCAGCATTCTTCCTTTCAGTTACACCTACAGTCCTGGACGACCTGGATCATCCCATGACTTTCACTTTGAACATTTGTTTTGTTAACCTAGTGTACTGAGCCCCCTGTTGTACAGAAGACATTTTGCATGCAAATCAGATTAGATCAGATTAGAAATACAGACTCAAGGGAGGCATATTCACGAAAAGTCACAAAAGTTAAGCCTAAAACTTGGCTAAGATTTGTTATGTATATGTCTTGGGGAAGTTATTATTTGGTAAACAAAATATGAACCAACAATACGGGGCAGTGGTTTCAGGACACTGGTTAACAGTTATATGTCACAGAAAGCACACTGCAGGTAATAAAGTTGTTAAAACTCTCTTCACACCTCTTCAAATGTCAGGCTCGCCCCCTCTTTTTTGGCAACAGTTGTGTTACAAAGGTCAAAGTTGGGAGTTTAACATCCTGTTCAACAGCCAGGGTCATATTGGGACGCATTTCAGCATTTGTCACTTGTGGGAGTCGAACCCACACAGAGGTGACAGCCTGTGATTAGATGCCAAAACTTGCTAACTGCTAGGCCACTACAGACTTCTCAGTTGTGTTACAAACCCAAATGGTTTTGTTCTACCACTATGGGCATTATAAGGCCGTATTCTAAAATACTGCTTAGATAAGGTGACCTTATATCTAAGTAAAGGACGGTTTTTCACTTAAGCTTTCTTGGAAATGGTATTCAAGAAACAAAAGTTAGGAATGTTCAGTTTCATAATTTTGTACTTGAAATCTAAGTAATACTTAAAATCAAGTTACAAAAGGTCTAAGTATTGTTGTAGAATACAGGCTCAAATTTTCTTTAATGGCATCTGGTAGTTCGTATCCAAGAGTTAGAAACTGAGTTAGAAGCAGCTTTCCTGACTGTAGTTAAACAGGTACTGTAAATTTAACATCTAAATTGTGAAGGGAAAATTGTGTTTTATACTCAATAAAGTCAAATGGCTTGGTGAATTCATGTTACCCAGACGTCCTCAGGAAAGTGTGCAATAGGACAAGCATTATCCAGCAGAATGGACGTGAGTATACACGTACGATGGGATGTAAGAGAAGCTAAAGTGGAAGCTGGCCTTTACATTTGGAAGCACATGTTACATTATTGGATTTCATTACTAGAAGACATCTGACATTTCTATGGGATTCTGCTGAGGTAAGTCATGCAGCAGCAAAATGATCAATACCCTATTTAATAACAAGACAACACTGACTAAAAATAACAATAAAATTAGTGTATACATATACTGCCTCCAGCCTTTAAAATTGACATGAAAATGTGATTTGTGGTTGTTTTGTGTGTTTTACCGTGGAATTAGGGGCCACTGTGGCAGAGTGATAACACTCACGCCTCCCACCTCCTGGCACAATCCTCAAGTGGGAAAGCTGGTAGTTGCTTGCCGTTGGTCGGCAGTTTATAGTACAGAACCCTGACAAACTGTATGTACTGGTTTCTTCTGCCCTTCCAACTACCCATCGTGATATGACCTGTACAGTGTTGAAAGTAACATAAAACCCCAAATAAATAAAAAATCTTCCGTGGATTTCTTTGGTTGTAAACAAGTTACACACATATCTGTAAAAATAACACAAGAATACTCAGTGCCTACATTCACAAGGGAATGTAATAATAAGTAAATGAAAAAATTCTAGATTTTTTTCTTTTGTATCATTATAAACAATCCGAGTCCGAAATTTTGGGTGGGGACAACCTTTTGTCCCCCCAAGTTACTCGTGTTTTTATACTGACATATTCTTTCCTTTGTTTCTACAGTTTTGTTCTGAATGTGGTTGCGTTTTACCAGTCTGTTCAAAGCAATACAGGCAAATATGCCTTCATTTCATGTGACTTCTGATGCATGCATGTATGATAAAGTATAAGCAAGTGAGTACCTTGCTAATTTTGCATTTTATCTGAGAATTTTGAGCCCAACTAGGTGAGGTGAACACATGTCTTTGGCCATTAGCCATACAAATTCTGTATAATTTTTAGGTTTCAGTATAACTTTTGACATCTCCATTCTACAAAGCAGGAGAGAGTGGCTGGCCCATGCCGCATCCCAAGAGAAGTCATTTCCATCCACCCTGACCTGATGATCTTTTTTCTTCTTTTAGGATCTTGCAGCAGCCAGCCACCCATTGCACAATAGAGAGCTTGTCATACTGAATCTGTTCTTTTTTGATCTGGATAGAACAAATTCTTGGGGCCATTTTACATTATTAGGGACTACAACCTCAATAGGACCTCCCCTCAACGATTTAATTTTTGTACTTGCAATATCATTGCTAGCAAGGTCCCTGAGTCTCTGATCCAGGTGCGGATCCAGCTTTTAAGTAAGGTGGGGGTTCACATCAGACATACCATAACTAGGGAGGTCGGGGGTCATGCCCCCCCCCCCCCCCCCCCCCCCGGGAAAAAATTAATATTTTGGTAAAAATATAGTGCATTTCCTGTAAATTTAACACCACTTTCAAGAAATAATTTTGTACTTTGGGTTGAACCGCTTTACATTATTTTTCAAGGGGGGGGGGGAAGTTCAAACCCCGTGACGCCCCCCCCCCCCCCGATCCGCTAGTGTGATCCACCTGACTTTCAATATAGATGTCATGCCTGAGTGCATGTAAATCTGGCAACCCAACATATGCTATGAAACCTTTTGCACTGGTTTCTTTTTTGGGAGCTCCCTTAATTTTTTTTGTATCTGAATCTAAATTGTTCTTTGCAAGAATCTGTAATCGGTCGATGATAGCTGAAAGCTGAGAGTATTTGAACATTAATTGCCTGCTGAACAGCAGCATCCGAAAATTACCCCTGAGTATCAGATGTACTGTGATTACTTGAAGTACTTTGTATGCTTTGTTATGTATGCATTCATTGTCAGAGCTCTCCGCTACAGCACTGCAATTCAAGTCAAATTCACAGGATTCGCCCGAATCTGAATCCTGATCATGTTGTAAGGAGCTTTACCATTTCATTTCCAGAGTGCAAGTTATGGTGCCTTTTTTCAGTCTCTGTCGTTTGTACACCTCAATAAAATGAAGAACTAAAATAATAAAATACTAAAACCACCTAAAGTTGTGTGCATGTGTGCTGGGTTGGTATGCCTTGTACAGGTAGTTTTAAGTGGCTTTAACTGGGCAGTTACTTGTGAAATGGCTTAAATCTTTAAATTGGTCAGTAATTGATAAACATCCTGAGATTTAATATTATAGGAAGAAGTATCTACCTGTTAAATGGACAGTTACTTGCAATTATCCTCAGATCTAATCATTAAAGGAATCGCTTCAACATGTTACTCAGACAGCTATTTGTCACAATCATCAGATCTAAACATTAAAGCAAACTGTTATGATTTTCAACCAAATTGACTTGTAACCAGCTGGGTTAAAACCTGACTGTTTTTTTTTTGCTTTAAGCTGCTCTGCAAGCTCTTCAAAGAAGGTTAGTGTACACAAATAAGAAACTGGTAATATATTTCTTAATTTCCTTTGATCATTAATTTAATAAAAACATCAAAAGGCCAGCTCTTTTATTCGTAAAATTTACGTATTTAGTATGTCACTTGAATTAAAATATTACAACAGGATTTTCCATATAATTAATATATTAGAACAAATCTAAAATCTTAAATGAATTGCCATGAATGAAACTTAAATTTTAATACATGACTTTGTCTATTTCATGTAATGGATGATAAAATAATTATGAATTAGTCCATTTCATAAAATGGACCATTGGGTTATCCATTTCATAAAGTGGACAATTTCATGAAGTGGACAATTTCACAACTGGGTCATAACATATGTAACAAAAAGTTATAACTACAGTGCCTCTGCTTTACATGTTCATTTTAAATGTAAATATGGCAGTTAAATCAAATGTGAAACAAGGCCAAAAAATCATCTGATACATGAGTGATGCACTGGAATTTATGAAAGTATGGGAAACAATTCTGAAAGGGGTTTCAGTCTAGTAGTGCAAGTGCAAAGCCATCAGCGAAGCGGTCATCCATCCCAGCACTCACATAATCCATTGCTGCTTAAATTCAGTGAACAGACACTCATCACACTAAACCACAATTCATGAAAGTCTGGAGACAAAAATGTGATCCCTAGAAGAGTGAGACCCGCCAGACCCCCCCCTCCCGCTTAAAAAATAAATTCCGAGTCAGATACATCACATACCTTGCTTAGAACTCAGGTGGTCACCAAGCTCAGTAACAATGCAGTTCATTGATGTTCTGCTTCAGTGATGAGACAAGTACTCATCAAGCTATGCCACAATTCATGAAGCTATGTTGACAGAAATGAGAGATCTCTAGAGGCATGAGCTTTGTTAGAACTCACACCTAAAAATATAGTTCTTAAAATGAATACATTTTACAGAAGAGTTTTATTCAACAAGTACATTTTACACAAATATGGACTCATTTTTATTATGAGCATTGTATGGCATGAATATAAAGGCCTTTTTTACAGACTCAAATCATGTATGTTTTTCTTCTCTCTCGATAGAATATCAATATGAAACTAGAGCTTACATAATTGATGAAAGAATTTGTAAGTGATATCACAAACTGACGCCTGACATTTTTTCTTATTATGCTACATTTCATCTCCATTTGTTATAAACTATATAAATCAAAAGGAAACCTGTTAATGAGGGGAACAACCATCTGAAAAGAATACCTTTACCAAATATTACCCATTCTGTATATTCTGTTATTAGCTAAAATACTACAGGGCAATAAAGAGTGTATGAGCTGCTTAGTTTGGGAAGTATAATTTGGAAATGGCTTAATTCCAATTCCTCTCCCTTACTTTAAAAACATTTCTCTTTTTGCAGAAGAGAAAATAGACTTTTTCCCCAAATTTCTGAAAAGAAAAATATCTTAAGAAATTGTAAGTCACATGAAAAAATATGGGGGGAAACACTTACATCTAACCCAGGAATTGATTTTATTTGATAGAAAATAAAGTAATATATCATTGCCACATAGCACAAATTGAACTTATTTTTATAAAAAATATGTATCTACAAACTGGAGACTTTTTACCAGGAAAATAAATTTCAAAACTATTGCTTTTAAGTCTTCTTAGGCGGCTAAAGTGGTGTTTTGGAACCTGTACAGTTGTTTTGGGCGACTTTAGATAATTCATAAAAAAAATTTGCAGTGTCAGATGATTTTTCAGTTTTTACAAACTTCATAGAGTAGTTAATAAATTTGAAAAGATGATGAGAACACAGTGGCCACATGATCACACTTTTTTCCTATCTGACTTTTGTCAACCCACCAACATCAGGGTACATACCATTCATCACTTGGTCACCCACACCTCAGTCTGGCCTTCCTCCGCCAATCAAAAATTACCATTCAAATCGTTCTACTGGAATTTATTTATACATTATTCAGTGCTGTCCTCAGGAGCTACAAACCAGCAAAAAATATTTTTTACTCATATTTGGGGCTTATATGTGACTCAAAAGCCTTTTGTGTTGCATTCATATCTCTTCAAAAACGGAATGACTATATGGAAAAATTAATTGTAAACCTCCACAACCAAGTCTCTTTTCAAAGTCGTAAGGACAAGATTTGAGAGGCAAAAATAAAAAAAGTTGTTTTCTTCTGAAGGGAATTGTGTGAAAAGACAATCAGTTTTATATCTTGTACAGAAGTTTTTGAATACATTGAATATTTGTATTCAACATCAGTTTAAGGCCATATTCAAGTTTTGTTACTGGTTATATAGAAATGCGCATATAATGATGTTGCATTATTAATTCTCCCAGTCCAGAAATATAAGCACACAGGATCCAACCTGGCTTCCATTAAAAAGACCTACAATGTCTTACCGCCTCCAGAGTGCTTAAGTGGCAGAAGAATCCTAACTCTATCAGGCCCACAAGAGCTAACCCTAAAGTCTAAACCTAAACTGAAACCTAAAGTGACAGCCATGGGAAACTGATTCCACTGACCTTAAAGGTCAAATCAAGTGCCATAAAAGTTAACCTTCAGAACAGAAATAATGCAGTGTTAAATTTATTCCTAGGTTCTAAATCCAAGCAAAGCCAGCATGGGACAATCCCACACATAGATGGAGATTTAATTCTAAAGGTAGCTTTACAGGTAGCTCATAGGGTTTCCCCAAATCTATTAATAGCATCACTGGGGTTAGCCTAGAGGGATTCCCCCCAGTCTATAAATAGATCAATTAACATCAGTACCACATAATACATAATAACTCCCTTACTTTAAATGTTAATACACACATATAAAGCTTAGACTAATTTACACAAACACAGTGCCCATATATCTAACAGTATTTTTTTCAGACGGCTTATCCTGTTGCCCTCATGAAGAGGTTATTCTGATTGTATAGTTTAAAACAAACCAAGGTGAAGTATAGCATAATGTTTTTAAGAAACAAATGTCAACTGTCAGTTTGTATTCTCTGGCACCACTTACAAATCAACAAGTTCTGGTGTTCCATCATTTTTTATCAATTATGTAAGCTACAATTTCAAAGATATTCTATCAAGGTAGAAGATAAACACACATAATTTGAGTCTGTAAACAGGGATTTTAAATACATTACATGCAATACTCATAATTAAAATGAGCCCATATTTGTCTGCAATATACCTGTTGAATAAAACTCTCCTGTAAAGTGCAGTCATTTTAAGAACTTCATTTTAGGTGTGAGCTCTAATGAAGCTCATACTTCTAGAGATCTCACTTTTGTCACCATGATTTGTGGTGTAGCATAATGAGTACCCGTCTAATTACTGAAGCAGAGCATCAAAGGAATACATTATTACTTATATTGGTGACCTCCTGAGGTCTAGGCCAGATATTGGATGCATCTGGCAGAGAATTTGTTCTTTCCATACCTTCATAAATTCCATTGCATCATTCATGTTTTGGATAGCTTTTCGGCCTCATTTCACTTTTGACTTAACTGCTATATTTACATTTAAAATAAACATGTAATGCAGAGGTTCTCTAGTAATAATTTTGTGTTGATGCATATGTTATGACCTACTTGTGTAATTGTCCATTTCATGAAATGGACAAGAAATGGTCCACTTCATAAAATGGATATATCTACGGTCCATTTCATGAAATAAAGAAATTCATAATTATTTTGGCATACGTTTCATGAAATGGACAAAGTCATATATGAAAGTATCATTCTGAGAAATTCCTTTAATATTTATTTTTCAAATTATTCTAATATATATTAATTATATGGAAAATCCTGTTTTAACAGATTAATTCAAGTAACATACTAAATATGTAAGTCTCATGAATAAAAGAGATGGTTTTCCATTAAAAATGAATATTTAAAATTAATTTTGATAAATATTTAAGTGCAAAATCATGTATAAATGTCCAATTCACAATTAATTTGGTAGTCTCTCCTTTTCAAAAGTCTAATGAAGTCTTTTGATGTTTTTATTAAATGAGTGATCAAACGAAGATATATATTACCAGTTTCTTATTTGTGTACACTAACCTTCTTTGAAGAGCTTGCAGAACAGCTTAAAGCAATAAAAACAATTAAGTTTAACTCAGCTGGTTAAAAGTCAATTTGGCAAAAAGTTGTGAGGCTTTCCTTTAATGCTTAGATCTGATGATTATGACAAATGGCTGTTTAAGTACCACGTTGAAGCTATTCTTTTAATGATTAGATCTCAGGATTATAATTGCAAGCAACTGCCCATTTCACAGGTAGATTTTTCTTCCTCTAATATAAGATCTGGGGATGTTTATAATTATTGTCTGATTAAAAGGTTGTAGCCATTTCACAAATAATTGCCCACTTAAAACCTACCTTTACAAGGCATACCCAACTAATCATACCCTAGAATTATCTGTGGTACTCCAACCTCTGGTCTGTTCCTGGATGTTGAATTTTGGTTGACCATCTTGATGTTAATGTGCCTTAGAATCCCCTTAATAAAGGGGAGATAAGGCACTATACATGTCAAATCAGAATTTAAATCAGTTAATTGAATGCAATAAGGTCACCTCCTTTTTCTATGACTACCCCTAAATACCTTGCCTTTTTATGACACCATAACTAGATTTCTAATATTCCAGCATTCCAACACTACAGATATGAGTGTAATAACAGGACATTACACAGCTCTCTGGGCTTTGGATTATGAGCAAAATGTAATATATGATTCTGGAAAAAGACAAACTTGCAAAAAAATTCCTTCCAGGGACATTTTTCATTTTTTGAAAACCTACAATCTAGTTACATTTGGAGGTGTGGATGAAGTTTTTTTCAAAATTATACGTACATGGCCAACAAGGATGAGGTGATAAATATCATCCATATAGTGCATGTCCAGAAACTGGACATGGAGGGAGGAAAAAACTCATAATAATGCCCAAATTTTATTGTAATATTCTCAAAATTCTTGTTCATGAGTATATTTAACACTGTGAAAAGTGTGATGAAAAAAAGAAATAGACAGTACTTCTGGTGTTATTGTTAGATCCATTTCAACAAAGGATTAAATG
This sequence comes from Sabellastarte sp. h YS-2021, assembly GCA_964017235.1. Classification (NCBI taxonomy): domain Eukaryota; kingdom Metazoa; phylum Annelida; class Polychaeta; order Sabellida; family Sabellidae; genus Sabellastarte; species Sabellastarte sp. h YS-2021. The sequence continues at coordinate 93,807,060 of OZ024936.1, forward strand.
AACATGGACAACTTGATTGTAGGTTTATCTTGCACTACATGAAATACCCTACTAACAATTGAAAATGAACTGCAGAACATGTTGCCCATGTGCCATAGCACATATTTCTAGATTTTGGCACTGCACACATTTTGCACACTGTACTGATTGTGGGCAAGAATTTTAGGCTGAAGTCATTTTGGAACTGTCCAGTCTTTTGTAAAAAAAAATTAGGAAAGGGGAAATGGCTCTTTCAAGCTGAAGCTGCAGAGCTAGATGCATGACAACAACACAGCTGCATGGATTATTGGTTATAATGTGTTTTATATTAATGCGCAACATAGTATCTCCCTGTACTAGAGGACTTAGAGCACTATTTGGCTATAGTGACTGGAAAAGAACAGTCCGATTCTCAAGTTATGGGCATCCCTCTGGGTCAAGGATGATCATTCATTACATACTTGAGGTTCTTTTCCCATGCCACTGCTGATAGGACCCAATGAGAGAGGACCACCATTTTTAGTGGTCATCCTAGCTGCTATTTATCTGCCTGTGCCTGGGCATGAACCCATCTCCTCTGTGTTCCTAGCTAAAATTACTCCCCAGGTCACAGAGGTAGATAGATGCTTTGTGCATTGGTCAATGAACAAGACACACCATAAGGTGGGACCAGAGCTGGTCTGATCAGAGGTACTTTGACAAAAATAAGGTAAATTTTGTCAACTTTTCGGGCTTTTCAGTGATGATAACCATAGTGCCAAGGATAATTATGTGATCCTGTAACAGGAAACAAACCTCATAACAGACTCAATATCACATTATCAACACAGTTTTTGTCTTGATTCAGTACTTCTGGAGGAAAGTTTAATACAACTATCAATGCTGATCTTGCTGATGCAAGATAATTTACAGATTTTCTACTACAGATAATATACAATGACCAGTGCAAATGTGCCTGTGTGTATAATAGTGATACCATTGATCATAATGCTCCACCTGATGAAAATCCCACCAAAGATGATAAGATGACCATCAAGAATGTAGCTTAGGCTTTGGACAATAATGTTACCAGTGCCCGTTATCCCTATAAATATGTAACATGTGAAGATGAGCCTGTGGGGATGATTTATAGTACTGTCAGTGATATTAATGATCCTGACACAGATGATATCGTGGCCACTAAAGGTATGCCTGTAGTAGTGTCAGTGATGATAACCATAGTGCCAAGGATAATTATGTGATCAGTGAAATCTGACTGTGGACAATATTGATAATATGGACAATATGGATATCGAATGGTGGCACATTCTACAAAATTTCTGTGGGGTTTAGCCATTGAGGACATTGTTGCTGTTCCAGTTTCCCAGTTTCAGAGAAGCAAAGATGGCCTTCCACACATTGATGGTGTTGTTCTGAAGACAAACCATAATGGTTACCAAGGTGGGACCAGAGCTGGTCTGATCAGAGGTACTTTGACAAAAATAAGGTAAATTTTGTCAACTTTTCGGGCTTTAAAGCAGATGTACACCTACAACATAACATATAAACATATTTAATTAATATCACAATGCCTACTCAATAGTAATATAGGGGCCATGATGGCTGGTACATAATACATTTCATAACAAAATCTTCACTAACTAGAATACACTGATTTCAACCCCCTTAACTACCTAATCCAATAAATCAGTCAATCAAACAATCACAATAATTAATGAGCCAGTGCCATAAATTTGACAGTTCATGTGATTTCTGTGTAGCCCACCCATCATCTTTGATGCATTATGGCACAGTTCTTACGTCCTTTATGGAGGCAAAACTTTGAGCTGTGTATGATGTCAATATTAGTCTTACTGATGCAAATTCCCATGAAAACATCTTCCACATGTATCAAAGGTTGCTTCTTGGCAATATTTAACAATGCTGCTGTTGCATTTTTGGATAGGATATAAGATGCTCCAATCACATAATCCGGATAGTAGTCTGATTGTAATTCTGTTTTGGAAAGTTTCCACTTTCCTCCTCTTCTAACACGAACTCCTGAGATCTTGTAACCAATTGCATATCCTTCTGGAGTGTCAGGGTGTTGCTTTAAGATATGGTTCACAGCAGACATATTGAGATGAACGTCGTCATCTATCTTTTGTACATATCTTGCACTCTTGCAATGATTCACTGCATAGTCCAGCAGTAGTATAGACTTATGCACTAGATTTTCATAGGTCTCATAAAAATTACCTTGGATAATGTCATCAAACTGAGAATGCTCCTCTTCCAAATTTTTCTGCACTGTGTTATTACTGCTTTTCCCAGTAACAAACACAAGACGAAGCTTACTCAATTCACAGGCTATGTTGTAAGAACACATAATCCAGTGACAGTCACTTGATCTGATTTCACCTTTCCAACATTTTCTAATTTTATTCCTTGTTGTGTGGCTATGGATATGTGAGATAGCAACCACCAAGACATGTGTATCGTCAGGGCAAAGTGCTTTTGGTATTAAACTATAACTTTGGTATTGCAATTTTCTCGAGTCAAGATGTGTGGTTGATGCCTTTAAAGGATGCCTACCATTGTCACTTTTTATGTCCCTACATTTTGTAACATGCAGCAAAATATAGTTTTCCAGTACTATGAGTAACAATATTAATAAAGAAATAATTATTACTTTTTTGCATTTACACATTATCATATTTAGTTGCTTTAATTAGATCACAGTACCATAAGCTTGAAGCTTACAAAATTGTTGTCTGCCATATGTCAATATTTAACACAGATGCATATTAAATAAAATCAAAGGCGCCTTTTTTCCTTCATTCATTGATTTATTTTCAAGAGTCTAGCCATTGGGTTCCTGATGCTAGGCAAAACAATGACTCCCCAGATTGTTTCCCTCCTGTTCACCACCTTTATCTTACTCATGTAAATAAGGGAAATTTAATATGGAAGCTATGTTCACACTCATCATTTGGCACAGTATTAGGAAACTACACAGGGATACTGAATTTGATCTTGGTTTAAATAAATTGGCAGATGCTATCCCATGTTTTATAATAAGTTTTCTGCTATGCAGTGTACATATTTCAAACTACTCTTTTTCATAAACATGTATATCAAATATATTGCTCTGATCAATAAAGATATTATTTCCCTGGAAAAAAAATTGCGAACTTTTATAAACCATTTTTATGGCTTATAAATCTGTCCATAACAGCTTAAAAACTTCAAAAATGAATAAAACATGATGCATTGATTATAACTGAATAAGAGAGCTAGTTATAGTGTGTCAGTTTAACTATCTGAATGTTGTTGACTCTATTGTTTCGAAGGGGAAATAGTAGTGAGCAAGTGACTGCTATTTTCTAGTGCCTTTAATATCCTTGTATTGATGTTGGACATTTACTTAATTAAATACTAACTTCCCCAAAAGCCTGGATTTGGCAGGGGGTGCATGGTATTGTTATTCTTACAGACAGATTGTAAGGTTTGTTTGCTCAGACAGTAACTTTGACCTCATATAACCATATGTATAACGTGATCTTCAAAATGCACTGAAGAATTACTGGATAACTGCAGTACGTATGTTGTTTAATATTTGATCACTGGGTAAATAAGCAATCTGTGGTGTCGGTGTACATTTATTTGCACTGAACCATGAAACTATATGTGAGAATATGTTATTGTCCTTATATTCTTTGTGATAGTTTTATTTTTTATTTCCCAAATAAAAAAAGAAATATAAAAATATAATAAATGAAAATTTCAATATGATACATCTGTGTAACATAGGTATTATATTGTTTATCTTTTGAGTGATATATATTTTATTCATACAAGTCTATGGAAGTAGGGGGCTGTTTGAACCCTATACCCAAAACTATGTTGAAAAGGTGACAGTTGCTTACCAATGCATTTCAGTTTCCAGTACAGAATCTTGTAGCGTGAAATTTCCTCTACCCTTAAAAACTGTTCAATAATTGGCTTTCTATAAGAGGTCCTAAGTGGCATTAATCAGTCAGCAGATTTGAAGTCTAGTCACAAGCTCTCAGCTTTGTGCAGGTTCCACTGCCATAAGACACAATTCTAAGGACTTGTCCTAATATGAACTGGATATTAAAACATGAAGTTTAACCTTTGCTTTCTATAATTCATTGACATATTCCAATTCAAAACCCCCTAACCTAGGACCAGTTCCCCTAATAACACTACATGTGGTAATACCCACATTTGTTTGTGTCATCATTTATAGTGCCGAAATTTGTGCAGGATATATAGATTCTAACAGTTTTGGAATATTTTTTCCATGAATAACAGCACTGAACCAAAATTAAAAATGTGTCTCCTATTGCTGGATTTCTTACTAACATATTTTGGAACAATCAGGCAGGAAGTATGGGAAATGAAAGAAAAAATAAGAAATATGTCAGATACAAGGCTTTGTGAAAAATGGGGAGGTCCTAGAGGGTTATCATTTTTGTTATCTAATCACAGTGCTGTCTCCTGTGGGTTCGGCTCCCACAAGTTACAATGCTGTGGACATGTCTCAACATACTCCTGGCTGCTGAACAGGATATAGAACCCCAAATTTGACCTTTGTGCAACAGGTGATGGGCCGAAACCTGACAAAGTTGAAAAAAATCTAAGCAGGAGGACTTTATTTGCAATTGGATTAAGAGTAGGTGTAGAGAGGACATCAACTTTGATTCATTTTATAAACCATTGAATTCTTTCATTTTAACACAATTACTAAACATGACTCAAACCCAAGGCTTGCGGTTCAAAATATTTCAGGCAGTTGAATTATTCTGATTTAAAAATTTCATGAACGAAAGCCAATGGAGTACATTTAGCTGAGATCTGGACAGCCAAGCTGCCATCTTGAAACTCAGAAAGTCTCAATATAAAAGCATAGGCTCTATATAGCATAACAGAAAACAGTCAAAACTCATACGGAGACAGTAGTATGTCATGTATAGTTGGCATTTTCGATGCCTCAGACTTTGATTTTATTTTAGTAGGCAATGCAAGTGATACACTGAGCTATATATACACTTTTACAGTTACATACACCGTATACAACATTTATTTACAGCCAAATAATGTATTTAACATGTAGTCTTTGAAGCAACCTTAAGGTTGACCATACTTTTAGTGCTGGTTGCTAAGGTGACCTTAATTTTCACAAACTGTAAGCTTTAAGGACATTTAAAGTTGAGTTAAACTAAGGATTTTTTTTACTTTAAGTTGATCGTAGTTTGATTTAAGTTCACTGTTAGGTAGCGTTTATTTCAGGGTGATTTAAAGTTTGGGCCACCAAGGTTGAATTTGCTTTGTTTAACGTGAGCCTAAGTGCGACACAAACCCTTAATTTAAAGTCAGTTTTGAGTGTAGTATTGTGAGTTAGCAACTTAGTTGTTACATTTGTGTGGTCAATCTATTTCAAATAGTTTATGGGTATTTCTGATTACTAGATACTGGTAAAATACCGTTGTTTGGAAAAGAGGCAGGATGTTTGAAAAATTGAGGAAAGAAGAGACCTTGGATTCAAGTTTTGATTCTTAAAGGGATCTGAAAAACTTAAGAGTTCAAGAAGGCTAAGGGGAGGGGTGGTATTCACTAACATGGATTAAGATCAGATCAAATTTGAGAAAAACTTTCAGTTGAGCCAGTGGATCAAATAGCTATTCACAAAGCATAAATGAAAAAGATAATTATTTGATCTGTTTTTGTATAAAATTCTCTAAACTTTTGTATAAAGTTTAGAGATTGCCTAATCATTCAGGATATTTAAAGGCTTTATTCAATTGTGAAGTACTGTCTGTCTTTGTAGTTAAAACATTCATCTTCTTCCCCAAGAAATAAATAAAGAAAAAAAGTGAATCAAAGTGCATGGATTAAAGTTTATCCAAAATTTAATAAAAACTCAAATCAAATATTTCAATAATACCAATCTGAGCTGGTCAAAAAATCTGATCAAAAGTTGATCATTTTTGCTCAAACTTTATCCAATCTTCACTGATCCATGTTAGTGAATATCGCCCATAATCTTCATCTATTTAAGTCATATTTTTCTGAGCTGGAGTGATGAACAAATTGGTCCATGTATTTTCTTGTGAGGATAACTGTAGTACAGCCTGCAGGATGTCTTTTGAACAATTGGATATCATTCAACGTTGGGAAGAATGCATCTGAGGGTGATTCAACAGCGCTTTGACAGCACTTTGTGTTTGGGAGCTCTTCATTACAATGTTTGATAAACCTCATGTGAGCTCTCAACAGGGGTACTTTAATATATATACTGCTGGGTAAAGGAGAACAGAATGGCTATAGAGGGAATATAATTATAATTCTAATCATATTTCTATAGCGCTTAATCTCCATCTGAAGACAGACTCTAAGTACATCATCCAGAAAAAAAATAGGTTTTGAGCTTTTTTCTGAATGAGTGGAGAGAATTGTCCAAACATACATCATCGGGCAAATCATTCCAGATTTTTGGCATCATAAGCAAAACTAAGGTCAAAATGTTTGGTAGACATAGACAGTGAAGTAGTAAAGTGTGGGACCTCAAGCAACACACCATCAACTACAGGGTAACTCATTCTTCATTGTGTTCTACACAGATATAAGTAATCTTTTCAGAACCATAAAGGTGTGACCTACACATTAAAGGGCTTGAGAGTGGATTCAAACTTGTCATTAATCAGATCCCTTTGATAGTTAAATTCTCCCATCTTTTAAGCAATGTATGTAAAAACCATGAGTAAATAATTCATATAAAAACCATGGGTAATCAATACAAATCCAAGCCTTGTCGTCTAAATGTTTGAGGTAGTAGAATGATTCTGATGTAAAAACCCCATGAACAAAGTCAGTGATGCTCAGTTAACTGAGATGTGGACAGCTGATATATCATCTTGACACTCAAACAGTCTCAAGATTTAAGCAGTCCCAGTATATAGCATAACAGAAAACAGTTATACATCTTATGGAGACAGTAGTATGTTGCTTGTTGCTGGTGCTTTCGTTGTCCCTGCCATTGATTTTAATTCAATTTGCAATACAAATGATACACAGAACTGAGGTAAAATATATTTGTTTACAGTTAAATGTATTATGTTAACATTTACTTATAGTCAACACATACATAAGTTTGAATTGACTTGTAACCTTTCGGAATGAATATTTCAGCTGGCCCTATTTTATTGCTGCTAGTTATTAAAGTGGCATTGATATCAAGATTTATAAGATTTAAGGACAACTTAAGTTGGGGTGAACTATTTGTTAAAACAAAGTTGACGAAGCTTTGACCACTTGGTCAGTATCATTATGGTCCTGATTAAAATATCTTCACATACATTCCAACTTTCATGTGCAATGGCTTTGTATCTTGGAGAGAACATTTGGAGTTAACTGCCAAAGTTGTGTCTGAATATTGGAATGAGTAGAATGTAATCCCTGAATTGTTTGAACCAAGTCTGGCTAAGAACAGTCTGATATTTCTGTAGATTTATGCTTTCGGCCTGTTACAGGCAGTTGGTGTGACACAAAGATTGGTGAAGTTTCAGTGTAATTTTTTGCTTGCAAAGTTTTGTCCATTTTATTTAATATAATATAATCTACTGCTTTGCAGGCGCAATATTTTCCCCACAGAGGTAAACTCAATGTGCTAGTTAACAAAAATCATTTGTTGGAAGGAGAGTCGAAGGACGGTCAAAGTCAGTAATCCAGAGTTATGGGTGTAACAAAAAGGGAAGGAGTTGAAGAGGTGGGTTTGAGATGTTTCATGAATGATGCAACAGAGGGGATTTCTTATTTGGAAGGGGAAACACTTCCAAAGAACTGCATAATAGTGACTAAAAGAATTAGAAAAGTGTTTGATAAATTTAGAAACTCTATGGTCAAAAGTGGGGGTATGACAGAACTTAAGTTTAGGTGTGTTTCGCCTTGTATTTCTGGAAGAGATGTAGGGGTGAATTAATTCTCTTAGGCAAGCTAGTTGACCTTGGTTTAGAATTTTGTATGTGATAAGGCCTATTTTATACAGTACTCTGTACCTGACTGGGAGCCAATGGAGTTTTTTCAGTTAAGGGGTACCATGTGAGAATTTAGAGGAACCGGTGACCTGCAGAGTGAGTTTAGGACCTGCTGTAATCTCCTTAACTCAAAATCAGTGAGTGATATGAACAGGGAGCTGCTGTTTTAAAGTCTAGAAGGGGAAAAATTCTGTAGAGTTCCCTGGCATGAACTCTGGTAGACCTGTGATACATGGTCTGAAAGATTGAAGTTAAAATCAAACACCACTCTGAGGTTCTTGACACTTTGTGCTGGTGAGACCTGATTACTGAGAATATTGATTGGAAAGTCAGGAAGGAGTTGTTTACGTTTGGTTTTGGACCCTATCAAAATAAACTTGGCTCAATGGTATCAAAAGCAGTGGAGCGATCCAACAGGGTGACGGGTGTGACAGACCCTTTGGTTGAGAAGAAGATCTTTCTAAATATTAAGGAGGGCACTTTCAGTAGAATGATGTTTTCTATAAGCAGATTGCAAATCGGACACAAGGCCAGCTTCATCAAGATGATTTTATGACTGAGGAAAGGCCAGATCAAGGTCTGTCAAAGATCAGATTCCCCTTGGCATTTCTTGAAGTGAGTTATATTTAGCACTAGAGTGTAGAACCAAGTTTTGATATTCTGAGAAAGAAGGGGACAGATAGGAAATAAAGTGACTTTAGATGTGACCCATGGACATTTGGTTGTAAATAAGTGTGATTTCTGTAAGGATGTTTGTGTCAAAGATTTTTAGGGATACTGTAAACAGTCCCTGCAAGTTAGAACTTTACTCAAAGTATCTTATCCTTGAGTCACTATAGGTAAAAGGTCAATTCCATATAGGCTGAATTGAGTGTCAATAGTTCAGTTGTATTTTAGCCTCTTATAATGACTCCCTGGAAGGTCAGTAAATTCACTGGGTTTTTGTTGAGGCTTTTGCACCTGCTTGTGGTGGGTGCCTATTTTACTCCAAGAAATCCATACTTATTTACACAAAACAAGGAAGATCCAAGATTTTTATACTGGTTGTGCCAGAAAACAGCACCATGTGGCACACACTTACAAAAGTTACTTGACCTGCCGCAATGTGGAACAGCTTGAACACAAACATCCTTGTTAGTATAGTTTAATGTGCAATAATATTATATCTACTTGTACTCAGCACCCCAAGTTGCCACAAGCCTTGATTTGAGAACAGCAAGTCCTGGAAACAATAATGTCTGTTTGTGCCGACATCAGCTATCTTCACATCTACCTTATTTGGTATGGTATGTTGGGAAGATCAGTCTGATTGATAAATATTCTGTTTTCTGTTTTGAGCTTATGGCGTGGAGCTGCAAACTGTAAAAAATGTGTATCTCTGTGAGAATGTTCACTGTGAAATATAACAGTATTGGTGAAATATTAATACACAGAATAATTAGAAACAATACAGTTTGTCATTTGGAAGTCTTGCATTTTTGTGTGACTTTTTTGTGTGTATGTGAATAAATGTTATAATGTGCCATATGTCAACCTAAAAATGAAAAAAAAATATGTGACACGGTTCATTTCCACACGGTTCATTTCCTTATCCCATATACGCCTTGCTCAGATTCTATTCAGTCTTCATGCTGTGTGTTTCCCAGTAGTTTTCTATAGGAATTTCTTTACAAGAAGTGTACACGGATGTCATTAATGTTAGATAGTGATACAAAATGGGTAACTAAACACATTTTATGTGATATATGTTCACTGATACATATAAACCGGGATTCACTTATTGCATTTCTTAATAATTTAAGAAAATTCTGTAAAATCAGAAAATATAATGACAACTCGCCTAACATTAATGATGTCTAATATTAATTACATCTATGTAATAAGTGCAAAATTTGCCAAATAATGTGACATGCTAATTTATAATAATAATAATATGAAAATAAAAGGGAATTTACATAAATAATATGGCAAATTTCACCAAATTACTGTACAAACTTTCTTGTCTATTTTCTGAAAAGATATTGTTCCTTAAGTCACATACAGAATAATACCTACTGGTTTGGAATTAGATATGTATAATGAACAGATTCTGCTTGGACCAATCCTTAGCCTCTAGTTCACATAGAATTTAAAATAGAAACAGCTTTATTTTGCTTTATATATCACCGTACAGTGTAAACGTTTACAGTTTAATTGACAGAATAGTGTAATTGTGTATACATCAAAAATACAGTCATAAGGGGAAAAAATGGAAATGTGAATGAAAACTCATTACTTTTTGTCTTTGTTTGCAGAACGTTTTCCCCCTTTTTGCCAGTCAACAAAGTCCAGGGCTGTAACTAGCAGTGTACTTACTATACATGCACAATGTGTCCGTAAATCCTTCATCAAAACAGAAAAATTGTCAAAAAGGGTTGAAATTTTAATGAAAATACTCATGCGGTTTTAGTGCTCAAGTGGTTAAAAAGTTTTGCATTTGGGTCATTTGTTTGAATCTGTCTTATGAAACCATGTGGAATTTCGAAAGGACTTGTCCTGATATGATGTTTAATGTGAGTAGGCCATAAAGCCCCAGCTTTGACCTTTGTAGAAAGCTAAAGAGTCAGTTGACAGAATTGTTTTTGTGAGAGGTAACCAGTGTTTTCTATAAGTTACTTTTCTCACAGTGGAATTGGAGATGATCGATCATACTTGTAATGTGAAGTTGTATTCCCAAACTAGGTCAAATGAGGCCGCAATCTTAGAATATTAATATGTGACCTCAGTTTTGTAGAAAAAAATGTGCAATTCTGTGTGTTTCAATATTCCCTTGGATAGTAGTCTCCCATCAACCAGAACAGATAAAGACTGCCATTCCTATGTTTCATTCATTGAAAGGCACCATGATCAGATATACATGAAAATACACAAATCAAGAGCACTCAGAAGGCACATACCTTCACCTAGGCACATTATAAGAAAATACAGATTTTTTTCGTATTGAAATGGTGATCAAGATCACTTGAAATTTAATGAGATCTCAGTTGGACCAAAACCCATCTTATGATTTTCTATTGAGGAATATCCACCCAGTAGTGAGTTTTTGTAATTCTACAAACAGACAAACGGTTGTGAAAACAATACCACCTTGGCAGAGGTAATAACACCACAGTAGCTTATATTTAATCTCTTTCCTCTTACGCCTGTGGGCCTGGGTTTGATTCAGATTAAGAAAAATATGCGATTTCACTGATGACATGACATCACAATGGATAATGTCCAAATCCTTAATTCTCTAACAGTACAAAGTGCTAACTGTTACAATAGTAAAGATACCATAATTCCTGTAATAAATGCCCTCTCTAATAGATAATGGCCCCAACACTTTTAATACAGTAAAACCTCAATTATCCGAACCCATTGGGAGACATACAATCCGGTCGGATAAACGAGGGGTTCGGATAGATGATGGAAACCGAAATTCACGGTCTATGGGTTACCGAGTGGGCGATAATTGAAGAACAACGTGTTTATGCCCTTTATATAGACGTCAGTATTCATAGATGATACAGTTTCATATATTTGTGTAATATAATGTAACTGATCCTCTATTTGTCGCTTATTTGCTCCATATCTATGAATATTACCATTTTTATTTAAAATATTACGCAAATTTTAATTGGGTGTGTTCGGTTGGTACATGTATATTGTGGACGTTTTAATTTTTAATAAACATCACGCATTTTTTCAATGGGGAAAACTCCGGGAGATTATTTATTGTAAAACCCCAAGCGAACACGCCTTCAGTGATACGTGTGTTTGATTGGTAATGCATTGTTGACGTCTTTTCTTTTCTACACATCAGTTTTTTTAACCTACTCCGGGAGATTATAAATTTGTGAAACCCAATCGAACACACTTTCATTGATTAGCGCATTATCAAAGAAGTTGTGTAGCGGGGTCGTGTAATTGAATTAATCCCTCCCCTATTGAAACTATGTTATTAAAGATCAAAGAAGTTAGGCGTTTCTGTAAACAATGCATTTTATAAAGCACTAGAATTAATGGTTTCCGAGAATGTGTAAAATGCTGTATTATCGCTCATGGTAGACCGTGCTTTTAAACTGAATGTAGGGAGACAATGTTTCGGATCGGTTAATCCGGAGATTCGGATCATAGAGGGCCGGATAAGTGAGGTTCTACTGTAATCAGTTTCAGTAGCAAGGAATTTGAGCAAACAGTACTTAACAGCCCAGCTGGGGGCATTTTTTACAGTCTGTACGCAATGAGGAAGGGGTGGGTAGAGAGAAGGAAGTGCCTTTCTTGACTTACAACTGCAATAGAGAACAAATAAGGGCACTTGGGGAGCACAGATCTCTGCCAAGGCATGTCTTTATAAGTAAATGGGAAAAATCCATATTTGTTTTCTATCCATATGGTGATCCACATCACTCTCAAAATTTAATGGGACCTAAGTTGAGCCAAGATCCATCTTCTGATTTTTTTTCAACAAGTACCAATCGGTAGTATTCCCGTAGTCCTGCTAACAAACAGACAAGTAACTGGTCAGGGAAATAATACCTATTTGTCTGAGGAAATAAAGGCCCCTACAGTGCCAAACCATGTGCAAGTAATTTACATCTACACTCCAGTTTAGATAATATTCTACAATGACTTTGGGTATATATAAGAAGATATTCCACTTTTAAAAGCATTGACCATTTGAACCATTTGATCATTAAAATTAAATTATGCATAATACCATTTTATTGCGTTAATGCAACTTACCAAATGGATAGTTAGCTTTTCCGGTCAGTGCAACCTGGCCCTCCAACACCAGAAAAAGACATTTAGTGCACTAGCAAGATCTGGTTCGTAGCATGCATTTGCCAAGTGGTCCCTTGTACTTCCTTCTTGCCTGGACAATGTGATTCAGCCGCTTTCACATGTTTGAAGGAATTATTGTAAAATATTGTTAAAATACTTCTTCTTTTGTGATTTTATGCATATAAAAATGCTTAGTTCTACATGTAAAGATGCTTAGTTCTACATGTAAAGATGCTTAGTTCTACATGTAAAGATGCTTAGTTCTACATATAAAGTTACTTAGTTCTGAACACAGCTAGCCAATCAATCTTATAAAACAAGAAAAGACAAGAAAACGGCCACTCCACAGATCACTGATCCTGCTTCTGTTACTGTTTTGAGGGAGGTCGATGTCCTTTGTTCTGAGGAGAAATCTGAAAAAAGAAGAAAGGAACACTTGTAAAAGACCCTTCTACCAAGAAGAAATCTGTTAAGCCAAGTGTCTTATCTGCTGAAGATTCTCCAGGCTGGAGGCAATGTTGCTTGCAAAGACTACAACCTACTCCACAACCAGCCTTTCAACAGGTATCTATGTCAGTACTCAACTACAGCCAGCACCCAGTGATAGGCCAGTGGTCTCTCATACCAGATAGATCAGCCAGTCTACTGACAGTGGCAAGACTTTTTCTTCAGTTACTGTTGATGATGGCTCTCTCATGGTAACCGGTTCTGTTGGAATGCCTGTACTTGTCAGTGACTGGTAAGGATTTTGATTCAGCTGCTGGTGCTACAGCCTACACAAACTCTGACTCTGAACTTCCAGGTGGTCACACTTCTCCTGTCTATCCACAGCAAGAGGGCTAAGTGTCAGACCTGGAGACCTGTTGCTGATAGCTCTCACCAGACTTTGATAGTCCATCTTCTTCCCAGGATGACAATCCATTTGCCAGGTCACAGAAAGCCAGCAGCTGGCAAGTTACCATCAGATGACTGGCCCTGCCGCAAGTTGGAAAAGTTGAACTTGACTCTCACAGAAGGGTATCCTATGAAGACAACAGGTACCAGTGGACTGTGTAAAGACCTGATCCTGAAAGTGCCTCAGTCTCAGAAGTGGTACGACATGTTCTCAAAAAAGAAGAACTTTTCAAGATGCAAGGATCACTTCTGGCAGAATGAACCGGCTAAATTTAACAGTGCCTTTCCAAGGATTGCTAGATCCACAATTGCTCATAGGGCTCTTACTTCCTTATACCAATAAATCCACAGTCCATGAAATACTTGTTGTTTCACATCCAAGATCAATCCTTCCAATTCAAAGCACTACCATTTGTTGGTCCACTTCCCCAATGGAGTCCACAACAGCAGTCAAGGAAGTAAAACTGATGGCTCAAAACAAGGGTATAAGAATCCACCTGTCCCTAGATGGTTGGTTGGTCAGAGTCACATCCTACCAAACTTACCTCCGGCATACCTCAATCTTATTAGCTCTTTGCCAGGAATTAGGTTCGATAGTAAACATGAAGAACTCAGAACTGGAACCCAAGCAGATCTTCAATTTCATATGTTACCAGTACGACTCATGAGAGGACAAGGTAGAACCCACATTGGAACAGTGGCAGGCCTTAAACTTAAAAGTTCAGGGGCTTCTCAACAGACCTCCCTGTCTGATCAGGCAGGTAATGTAACTCATAGGCCTGTTAACAGCTACAGAGAAGCAACTCCACTTATGCTAGCTCCATATGAGACACATGGCACCTGCCAAAACACTGGAACACCCCGGAGTCACTTAAAAAGGTGATCCCAATCCCAAGATCGTTCCATCCACACTTAAGATGATGGCTACAAGAGGAAAATGCCCTGTAAGGGCAGCCACTGCATCCACTCGGCCATGCTCTTCAGATCTTTACAGATGCCTGAAGAGAAGTCTGGGTGCTCACTTAGGAGATCAGAGGGGATTGCTGTAAGCTGCACATAAACTATCTGGAACTGAAAGAGTTCCAAGACCTCTGTTCAAAGAAGTTGGTGCTCAAAGCAACAGACAGCACCACAATTGTTGCCTACATAAACAAAAAGGGAGACATGAAGTCTGGCCCTCTGTGTGCCCCCTGTGAAGAACCCTGACCTGGTGCTGCAGGAAACTCTCCAGGTGGCAGACAAACTATCCTAGCTGGGCCAGATAATTCATTTTTGCAACGAGATTCACCATCAAGTTGCCCATGTTTGTGTCATTGGCCACAGACTCCCTAGCCTGGGCAGTAGATGCACTTAGTCTGCCTTTGGAGGACCTGGACCCATATGCATTTCCACCAAAATCCATTTTGAAAGTTGGCACAAGACTGATGAGGCGGCTACAACTGATCTTGCTGAAATTGGCAATATTCAAAAAACTAATTATTTTTCTCATCAGAGGCTGAAAATCATCCCATTTTTGACCTGAGGTACAAAAAGTCTATCCACCGAGAGCCGCTACAATGATGCTCTCATCAGCAGAATTGACCCTCTCTTGGAGGCGCAAGTGGAAAAATCAATCAATGATCAAATAAAATACAAAAGAGCATTGTTTAAATGGAATAATTGGTCTCAAAATTCATTATGAACTTTAAGAAACAATTGATTGTTTACCATCATTAAATATTATATTTGTCAGTTTCAGATAATGTTCATGGGAGGGCTCACTATGACTATCAAGCTATCTTACTCAGCAGACGATTAGGCTGGTGCATCTATATACATACACCATTCACCTCTGGGCATGACATAATGGCTGGCTGTGTACTTCAAGCAGAGATGAAATATGTATCATACTTCAGAAATGATGGCTGGCTCATGTTAAGTTTCATAAGTTAGCCTGGTGACATCCAATTGTGACAGCTCTGCAGTAATCACCTTCAAACTAGAACCCAAGTCTTCTGGCGTCTCCACTCACTCCTTCTTCACTTCCCTATGATGTCTGGTTCCTTGTTGCCTCTGTAAATGGGGGGGCCATCAGTCTTGGAGATGTACCTGGCAACAGAGACATAATAGCTTCATGAAATATAAAAATTTAAGTAATTTACTTTGGTTAAAATCTTTTGAGTGAGTCATAAGCCAAAGTCATTGAAAGTCTGCGTAGGTGTATTAAAAGTGATAGATATCCTAGGGATTTACCAATGAGAAACTAAGAAAGTCAAGGTATTGGGTACTACGGAATAATACGGTATAATACATTAATGCCACAGTAAAACGGTACAATTGATGAGATTAGATGTTGAAAAATCATTATGTATATGGCATAAATCCAAAGTATTAACGTAATATGTATGTATTGAAAACAGTCATCAAGATTCCAGCATAAGGATGATATGGGGGCATTATGTAATAATGGGTTGAATGGTATTACAAATGTAGATTGAAAACATACAACCACAAGTGCTTATATTAATTGCAGTATCATATGCACAATGTAACATTTTAATAGCAATTTTACATATCTGCAGAGTGTAGTACACAGGTGTAATAATGTTTAGTTCAAGTATTAGTATTTTAAATCTAAAACAGTAACTGTATTACAAAATTACCACAGTAAAATTGAGGAGTCAAACCAGGATATACTTTTAGGGTGGGTCATATTGCTCGATCCCGTAAGGAGTTATACTTGTGAGCTAGACATCTTGGTCTCAATTTATGTTATAATTTACATTACATTAAAAAGTAATTCTATATATGTTTTACTTATACATTGTTTATTATACAAATGTGTTTTTAGTTGGTTTCCAGTATATAGGTGCACTGTACACAAGATTATGGCATATTTATTAACTCCAAACTTTTATGTACTTTTAGTCATTTTATATGTATGTTTACGTGAATTTGTATAATGAGTATACCAAGTAATAAGTGTTCATTGCCCCTAAGAAGGGGTCTCACCAATATTAAATATTCAAAGATTATATATAACTTGTAAATGTAACTTCTTTTAGTTACCTCACTTAATACTGTTTCAAAATATTTATCAGTAAAAGTTGAGTATTTTGGTAAATCAAAATTTACTATGTCAGTAATTATTTGTAGCTGTCAACCTATCAGGTACCAGCCTTAAACTGCTAACTTATCACACCCTTTTTGTAACTATTATTTGTAGTCTTTTTGTAACTGTATATCTTTAGAATTCAATTTAACTTTGTAACAATTGGGTGTGTTTTATACTCTTAAAGTGTGGTTTAAGGCCACCTTAATAATACTGGGCTCTTATATAGCGCTTTTTCTATTATTAGCTCAAAGCGCTTTACACAGTATTATCCCAGAAAGGATAGCTAGCCTTGGTAACCTTACCTATTGCTGCCATGCAAGGCGCAGAATCCAGTATCCCTTAAAGCTGGGTACCCATATTTCCCCTGGGTGGAGAGAGGTACAGACCAGGTTACCATCTGGCCCAAGGATGTTATCCCACATGAAACAGTTGGGATCACTGGGGATTGAAACCACAAACTTTGGATTATAAGTCCAACACCCTACCAACTGAGCCAAATGAGACCCTGGTGTACACAGACACCTTATGGTGTAAAGATGTAAAATATGAGTTAAGGTGGTCTTAAAGTTGTGTCAGAGTTTATAAATACATTATATTGTTATGTAGCATAGAATAAACTAATTTTCCCCAAGATTGTCGCCTTTTATTCACCACTGATGGAATATTGGTCTCAAAATCCATTATGTACTTTAAGAAACAATCTATTCTTTGTATAGAATGCTGATTAAATGTTATGAAAATAATTCATTGTTTATTCTTAAATGTTAAAAAAATCATTCCACTTTTGGTAGCAATGTTTTGAATATAAGCCCAACTTAGGACCTATGAATACCAATGAGACAAAATGAGTGTGATCAGGAATTTAACTAGTATTGATTGTAAACAAGTGTGATTTTTGTTTTATCTTATGCTTTACAAATATAATGACCTGAGAGAAGTGATTGCATCTGAGGGTGATCAGTGCTGGATGAGGTTGTAAACACGCAATGTTGATGTTAATTGCTGCTCTATTAAGTGTGTGTGATTACAACACTCATAAGTTTTGGAGCTCTATGCTCTCCAATCCCCCCAACTTGATAGTTGGCCCTATGGTCCACAATAACCCATATTTGGGATATAGATTACAGTATAAAGTTTACATTGGTCCTGATTATAAGATTTTATGTTCGCACTTCGTTTTCATAGTGGCAGATTCAGGGTCCTACTAGGCACATTGGAGCAAAGGCTGAAGGTTGTTACAGACCTTGTTTTAATGCGTTATTTTGCACAACATGCTGAGAACATACCAAGGTGGACTAAACAGGGCACCCACCCCAGCAGATGACATAGCAGCCATACCAAATAAAGCAGTGGTATGTGTGCCTGATGAAAACCACAGGAATCCTTTGGGGGAGGCAAAGCATCAGCGAGATCTACTAAAAGATTACTTCAATCACGGCGCGTTGGCTTCTCAGGACAAGATCTGAGTTGTGAAGATGAACTACCCTTGGGACAGAAGATGCTGGTATCTGTCAGTCCCATTCCCCATGGGCCCCCCACCAAGCAAACCAACTGCCAAAGAAACAAGCAATTTGGAATAAAGAAGAGGAAAAGGGTGATCACTGAGTGCATTGTGATCAAAATGATAACCAAGAAGAATCACACAAATTGGTTAATGCCTATTGGAGCTAGAGAGTGCAATCTGAATATCCAAGACAACTCAATACGCCTACGCTTGGAAGTGTTGGATGCTTCAAATTTTGGTGTACACCACTCCAGCACAGAGAACTGCATGTTTTTGTGGTTGTGTCCATCACTCTTGAAGTGGCGTGAGACAGGGGTGTCTTTTCCATGTTCCTTTTGCACTGAATGTCTGTGTTCATACATTCGTTGTCTTAATGCTCTGGAGGTTTCCCCCACATAATGTTTGTTACATTTAGAGCAGGTAATCAAGTATATGACATTGTTAATTTCACATGTGAAATTCTTGGGCAAGTTTAGTGTGTTGAATGACTTGTGAGTGAAGTTACATGTTACTGTTGGCCTTCTTTTGATCAGGGGGCAATAAGTACATTTACCTAGTCTTGTACATACTGGTAAGTATGGTTTAATATCCGTGGTAGTGGCAGGGGGGTAAATGAGACAAGCATTAGTGAGTTTGTCTCTAAGGTTTGGTAGTCTTCTGAACCCAACAATGGGTTTGTCTTTGAATATTGGCCCACAGTCCTGGCTATTTGTTATTATATTCCAGTTTTTGTGGATCAATTCCTTTATGCTGGGGTTACCTGGGTTGTAATCTGTGACCATTACTGGTGTTGTAATTGGTGTTTTGACTGCTACTTCTAATAATTCATCTTGACTAAATTTAGCCGCTCTTTTATAGTGTTTTCTTAGAGCTTTTTCTGGATATCCTCTTTTGAGGTAATATCCCATTAATTTTTCTGCATTGTGATTGAAATCTTCGTCATATGTGCAGATTCTTCTAAGTCTCAAGAACTGCCCATATGGCCCTTTGGTTTTGCAAGGACTGTGATGAGCTGATTGGTAGTGCAGGTATAGATGAGTGTCTGTTGGTTTTTCATATAGGGTTGTATATAGTTCCCTATGATGGTTTACTTTGACAGTAGTGTCCAGAAAGTTAATTTCTGTGAGGCTACTTTCATGAGTGAACTTGATAGTAGGATGAATACTATTTAGGTAGGTAATGAACTCATTAAGATTATCTTCCCCATGGGTCCATAACATCCAAATGTCATCTATAAATCTAAGCCATAGAAGCGGTTTAAGTGGCCAATTTGCCAATGCTTTGGTTTCAAATCTATCCATAAATAGGTTGGCATAGTTTGGTGCTGCTGCTGTGCCCATTGCTGTGCCACCTGTTTGGAGATAATGATCACCATTGAAACTGAAGCTCATTGAATGCAATACTAGTTTTAGTAGATGCAATACATGGGGTCCTATTTTTTGTTTGTCTGGATCCCTTCTGAGATGATCTGCCACAGCTAATAGGCCTTCCTGATTAGGGATATTCGTGTATAAGGAGCTTACATCTAATGTGACTAGTAGTGCTCCTTCTGGAATTTTGCCTAATTGTTTGACTCTGCTGATGAAATGTTGAGTATCTCGGACATAAGATTTTGTTTGTGGTACATACTTTTTTATATGTTCATCTACAAACTTACTAATGTTTGCTGTGGGGTGGTTGATGGAACTACATATGGGTCTACCAGGTATACCTTTCTTGTGGATCTTTGGTAGCATGTAGAACCTGGCTTCTTTGGGATTTGGTATGTTTAGGTAATCAAAGTTTTTTCTGTGATTAAATTAAGAGACCTCATTGTTGTGAGTTGTTCAGTTATTTTATCAGAAATCTTATTTGTTATGTCATGTGGGATTTTTTGATAAAATTTCTCATCTTGTAGTTGTCGGTATCCCTCTCGTAGGTAGTCTGTTGTGTTCATGACTACTACTGCAGATCCTTTATCAGCTTTTTTGATGATAATGTGAGGGTTACTTGTGAGTTTATTTAGCCCAATGTTTTCTTTTTTGGTTACGTTATTGTACCTTTTAGGTTTGCACTTGGATTTTAATATTTCCTGTTTGACAGCTCTTTGGAACAAGTCAAGAGTCCTGTTTGGAGGATATGGTCTCCAACTTGACTTGGGTTTGAATTTTTGGTGTAATTCCTTATTAGCCGATGTTTCAGTATCAGAGTCAGATAGATTATCTGTCGCATTTTGATTCATAAAATCAATGATACTTTGATTGATTTGTTGGTTTGTGGGGTCAGCTTGGTCCCTATTAAAGAATTCCACTAGTTCTAATCTTCTATGGAATTCTTTAAAATCTAACCATATTTGGGATTTATCAGGTAAGCCAGGGGTTGGGCAGAATGTTAGTCCCTTTTCTAGAGCAGATATTTGATCTTGGTCTAGCACGACATCTGATATGTTTATTACAGTGTGTCCAATGTAACTTTCAAACTTGGTATTCTTAGGTAGGATACCAGGTTGTGATGTTTTGGCCTCATTTCTGAGGGTTTCTAAGAAGT
Organism: Sabellastarte sp. h YS-2021; assembly: GCA_964017235.1. Lineage (NCBI taxonomy): Eukaryota > Metazoa > Annelida > Polychaeta > Sabellida > Sabellidae > Sabellastarte > Sabellastarte sp. h YS-2021. The sequence continues at coordinate 93,827,902 of OZ024936.1, forward strand.
TAGGTTCCTCGATGCTGGACATGATTGGGATGAACCTTAATAGGTGGAAAGGGTTGTATCCACTGAAGTACTTTGCTGGGGGTTATGGGGAGCCTGGTTTGATACCAGGTTCTGAGCAGGCTCCTTTGTGGTGGGGGCTGTATCTCTGTGGTTCATTAAAAGGCTGTTGAGCAAATATGTAATTTTATTGAGGACATATTTAGGTATTGCAGGTATTATACGAGTGAAGGTATAAATGTATAGATAGTCATTTATTTAAGAAGTGCTTTCAAGGTATTGAGGAGTTTGTCCATTTTGGGATCATCCCTTTTTCTTCTTTGGTAGGATCCCTGGTTTTGGCTTCTCCTGGGGACCTGATTGGGGCGTCTCTTGGGTGCATTCTTATTTGAGAACTGTTTCTCTTTCTTGTCCATCTGTATGGGTGCCAATTGCTGGAACTTATCGAGTAGAGAGTTCTTAATTTCTTGGAATTGTTCCTTGGTGAGGTATGATTCTAACTCAGATAAGTCTTTAGCGATTGCAGCTTTAGTTCTGCTGTAAGTGGCTTGAAGGTCATCAATGAGGGAAGTTGTGAGTTCGAACTTGCATCTCCTGATGGTTTTAGTCCAGGTGTCTTTTAGTTTAGGGCTCCTGGTACTATTAATATTAAATTTGAAGTCCACACTGGATGGATATTGGTTCTTGGCTAATCTGCCTTCCATGACCTTGATTGTTGATGCTAGAGAGAGTTTCTTTCTATGGAGATTCTTCAGTCTCAGGTATATTGGCTTGGTGGCAGAGGGGTAGTTGTCCCTCGAGTCCCTATATTCTTTTCTGTTAGGGGAGTCACTTCGATTTGGTGAGTTAATCCTCTTTCTTTTCAGGGGTTTACTCTTACTGGTTCCTGGTTGTTCCAGTTGCTCTTTGACCGCATTGAGGGTTCTCAATGTCTCTTCAGATATTCTGTTGTCTGGCATCGGTGTATCATAACCACTTGCAGGCTCTGAAGTCACTCGGACATTAGACATGGCATTGCAGAATTCAGTCTGGCTAGCAGTAGTTGAAGGAACACTCATAGTGAAAACTAGGAAAAAATCTGCTTCCTGCTTATGCGTAGACTGAGGGTGGATAATAAGATAGTTTATCTGCCTGATATAATTTAACTGTGTGTAAATTGTATTTCGACTGCTAATATTTTGTCAGTCTCATCAGAGGCTTTGAGATATTCAGGTCTGTGGTCCCTAAGGTACTATTGGGCTTTACAGGGGGAGCCCCCGGTTCAGAGCCGGTTTGGAGCCTGCTCAGAACCTGGTTTTGGGGCCTGGTTGCAGGCTCCAGGTGTTGTAGGGTAATCCTGAAGGGGGTGAAAATTTTCTAATTTATGTATGTTTGATTAGAAAATTAATTATTTCACTAATACAACTATGATGTCCTCATTTTGAGGTTGGTGGTGAGTATTAGAATCTCATTTCCAGGCTTTTCGTAAAGTCTCTATTTATAGGTCCCACCAAAAATGAGTGTAGTTGTTAGGTTATTATAATTTTATTATTATGCTTTCATATGTAACTATATTCTATGTGAATATAAGTCATATTTAAAGTCATACAGAAACTATTATGAGTTATAGGGATATTTATTATAATAAACTTTATTTACCATATTATATTTGTTGATTAATAGGCGGTTATTTTATTTTTACATATGCTGTATAAAAATAAAAGAACTGTTAAAATGTATAATGTCTATAAATTTATAATCTTGGATTAGGTATTATAAATTATTTTTAGATACGTTATTTAATTGGATCAGTCTATAATTGTTCAGATCTTGTTCTCATTTTCAGAATTTGGTTGTTCTATAACTCCATTTCCCATCCTGTGGTGGGGGTGGTAGGATGATTTTCCTGGGGGAGGTGACTAAGGTTGGGCGAGTTTTTTTCCTACTGCAAATCGCCTCATAGGTTGAATTGTCAATAGTTAGGCTAGTTGGTTTTCTTATTCTACTAGATGATGTAGCCCCATCAGTTGAGCTGGTTATTTTAAGCTCTGGATTGGTAAATCGAGGAGGTGTAGGTGGTTTCGGGAATTCCCTTGGGCTCCTGGGAATCAGACTTGGCTTCAGTTTTGCGCACCACTTATTGTATATAGTAGTGCTTGGCAGTGGCATTTTGTGCCTATCCTCCCTTGATGTTACTGGTTCACTATATCCTTCCTGGCAATTTCTGACAGCATCATTTATGATGTATTGTTGCCTCTGTATTATGAGGTGTTCACTATTAGTGCACTTATGGCATGTGTTATCATCAGTTTGACATTCTCTATTCTTGTGAATGGTCATTGGTATACACCCAATTTGAGTGCTGGGTTTTTTGATAATCTTCAATATGCCCTTGGATTCCTCAGGTAGTTCATGGGTAGAAACTAGTTGGGAAGTCAGGTTAAATATTCCTAGTGGCGAGGTGTTTGTACATTTGGTGGCCTCTTTTGGGAATGTCTTGTCTGTGTTCACACCCATGGTGATTTTTGGGGGTGAAATTGATGAGTGCTCAGGTTCATCATCACTGAGCGCCAGGTCATTCTTCAGGATTTTCTCCCAGTCTTGGGTACTGTTTAGCGCACTGGTGGTGGCTTCCAAAGTATATGTAGGCTTTTGTTGAGCTATAGATGGATGGGTAGTTGTGGTGACATTATGAGTTGCTGCTGGGGTTTGTTTGTCCCAAGTGATATTTTCAGCTCCCTGCTGGAGGATTAATGGTGGATGGTTCCGGGTGATGTGATTTATATAGTCAACTTTTCTTGTGTATTGCTTATTGCATATTCCACATGTGAACCTTTTTTGGTTGTGTGCATTATTAATATGCCTCCTCAGGCTTGACTTATGTTTAAAACTGTTATTACAGTGTCCACAAATGTATCTGTTATGATCCATTGTATGGTGATTTGATTTCATTCATCCAACCATAAAAATGACTTAGTGACTGATTTTGTGATGTCATTTCATTGTATGATGTAATCTGGTGATGACGTAATTTTTGTAATTACGTCACGGCTATAAATCACTTTTTAGATGATATTTATATATAATTGTTAATTATAACTGAATTATATTTTATTTAAAATATATTTTTATATTTTGTTTGTATTTTCCAAAAAGTGATTTATTATAATATATCTCATGCTCTGGAATGAACAAACATGCTTATTATATTTATAAATAATCATTTTTGCGTGTATAGATCGTTAATTAACGATAATTATAGTCTTGCCTATTAAATAGAATTTTTTAATAGAGATTATTTATAAACCTTGTTGGGTTATTTTTTAGTGAATTCTGGTGTTCTTCATGGCTATATAAGACAGAGAAGAGGAAAAGGGTGATCACTGAGTGCATTGTGATCAAAATGATAACCAAGAAGAATCACACAAATTGGTTAATGCCTATTGGAGCTAGAGAGTGCAATCTGAATATCCAAGACAACTCAATACGCCTACGCTTGGAAGTGTTGGATGCTTCAAATTTTGGTGTACACCACTCCAGCACAGAGAACTGCATGTTTTTGTGGTTGTGTCCATCACTCTTGAAGTGGCGTGAGACAGGGGTGTCTTTTCCATGTTCCTTTTGCACTGAATGTCTGTGTTCATACATTCGTTGTCTTAATGCTCTGGAGGTTTCCCCCACATAATGTTTGTTACATTTAGAGCAGGTAATCAAGTATATGACATTGTTAATTTCACATGTGAAATTCTTGGGCAAGTTTAGTGTGTTGAATGACTTGTGAGTGAAGTTACATGTTACTGTTGGCCTTCTTTTGATCAGGGGGCAATAAGTACATTTACCTAGTCTTGTACATACTGGTAAGTATGGTTTAATATCCGTGGTAGTGGCAGGGGGGTAAATGAGACAAGCATTAGTGAGTTTGTCTCTAAGGTTTGGTAGTCTTCTGAACCCAACAATGGGTTTGTCTTTGAATATTGGCCCACAGTCCTGGCTATTTGTTATTATATTCCAGTTTTTGTGGATCAATTCCTTTATGCTGGGGTTACCTGGGTTGTAATCTGTGACCATTACTGGTGTTGTAATTGGTGTTTTGACTGCTACTTCTAATAATTCATCTTGACTAAATTTAGCCGCTCTTTTATAGTGTTTTCTTAGAGCTTTTTCTGGATATCCTCTTTTGAGGTAATATCCCATTAATTTTTCTGCATTGTGATTGAAATCTTCGTCATATGTGCAGATTCTTCTAAGTCTCAAGAACTGCCCATATGGCCCTTTGGTTTTGCAAGGACTGTGATGAGCTGATTGGTAGTGCAGGTATAGATGAGTGTCTGTTGGTTTTTCATATAGGGTTGTATATAGTTCCCTATGATGGTTTACTTTGACAGTAGTGTCCAGAAAGTTAATTTCTGTGAGGCTACTTTCATGAGTGAACTTGATAGTAGGATGAATACTATTTAGGTAGGTAATGAACTCATTAAGATTATCTTCCCCATGGGTCCATAACATCCAAATGTCATCTATAAATCTAAGCCATAGAAGCGGTTTAAGTGGCCAATTTGCCAATGCTTTGGTTTCAAATCTATCCATAAATAGGTTGGCATAGTTTGGTGCTGCTGCTGTGCCCATTGCTGTGCCACCTGTTTGGAGATAATGATCACCATTGAAACTGAAGCTCATTGAATGCAATACTAGTTTTAGTAGATGCAATACATGGGGTCCTATTTTTTGTTTGTCTGGATCCCTTCTGAGATGATCTGCCACAGCTAATAGGCCTTCCTGATTAGGGATATTCGTGTATAAGGAGCTTACATCTAATGTGACTAGTAGTGCTCCTTCTGGAATTTTGCCTAATTGTTTGACTCTGCTGATGAAATGTTGAGTATCTCGGACATAAGATTTTGTTTGTGGTACATACTTTTTTATATGTTCATCTACAAACTTACTAATGTTTGCTGTGGGGTGGTTGATGGAACTACATATGGGTCTACCAGGTATACCTTTCTTGTGGATCTTTGGTAGCATGTAGAACCTGGCTTCTTTGGGATTTGGTATGTTTAGGTAATCAAAGTTTTTTTCTGTGATTAAATTAAGAGACCTCATTGTTGTGAGTTGTCAAACTGATGATAACACATGCCATAAGTGCACTAATAGTGAACACCTCATAATACAGAGGCAACAATACATCATAAATGATGCTGTCAGAAATTGCCAGGAAGGATATAGTGAACCAGTAACATCAAGGGAGGATAGGCACAAAATGCCACTGCCAAGCACTACTATATACAATAAGTGGTGCGCAAAACTGAAGCCAAGTCTGATTCCCAGGAGCCCAAGGGAATTCCCGAAACCACCTACACCTCCTAGATTTACCAATCCAGAGCTTAAAATAACCAGCTCAACTGATGGGGCTACATCATCTAGTAGAATAAGAAAACCAACTAGCCTAACTATTGACAATTCAACCTATGAGGCGATTTGCAGTAGGAAAAAAACTCGCCCAACCTTAGTCACCTCCCCCAGGAAAATCATCCTACCACCCCACCACAGGATGGGAAATGGAGTTATAGAACAACCAAATTCTGAAAATGAGAACAAGATCTGAACAATTATAGACTGATCCAATTAAATAACGTATCTAAAAATAATTTATAATACCTAATCCAAGATTATAAATTTATAGACATTATACATTTTAACAGTTCTTTTATTTTTATACAGCATATGTAAAAATAAAATAACCGCCTATTAATCAACAAATATAATATGGTAAATAAAGTTTATTATAATAAATATCCCTATAACTCATAATAGTTTCTGTATGACTTTAAATATGACTTATATTCACATAGAATATAGTTACATATGAAAGCATAATAATAAAATTATAATAACCTAACAACTACACTCATTTTTGGTGGGACCTATAAATAGAGACTTTACGAAAAGCCTGGAAATGAGATTCTAATACTCACCACCAACCTCAAAATGAGGACATCATAGTTGTATTAGTGAAATAATTAATTTTCTAATCAAACATACATAAATTAGAAAATTTTCACCCCCTTCAGGATTACCCTACAACACCTGGAGCCTGCAACCAGGCCCCAAAACCAGGTTCTGAGCAGGCTCCAAACCGGCTCTGAACCGGGGGCTCCCCCTGTAAAGCCCAATAGTACCTTAGGGACCACAGACCTGAATATCTCAAAGCCTCTGATGAGACTGACAAAATATTAGCAGTCGAAATACAATTTACACACAGTTAAATTATATCAGGCAGATAAACTATCTTATTATCCACCCTCAGTCTACGCATAAGCAGGAAGCAGATTTTTTCCCAATTTGGAATAAATATACTATTTATTAATCTACTAAAATTGTATATTACTTTACATGTAATACAAACACATGAACTAACCATTTTATGTTAAGAGCATTACTATTTATTACTGACAGTTACAAATGAAATCACTGGCATGGCAAATATTTACTAAGCCAAAGCCTAAGATACTTTTAAGAAATTACTGGCATTGGCTAAATGATAATTACAATTTACTAAGCCAAGAATTTATAAAATAAGACATTACTTATGCATTGGCAAAGAACTCATTACACATTACTACACCAATGGAAGTTGGAGATGAACTTGTATGTACAAAATTTAGTATGAACACTGGCAGAAATATATCAGGTAATTTTTTTCAAATCAGCTGCCAGGATGAGGCCAAGTGCGCCCATGGGTGAAACCCCTTTAAACCCCATGCCAAAGCATAAACAGTGGAGGTGGATATATGTGACCTCCAACAAGGTTACCCAACCTACTTGGGAAAGCAAAGCAGTAAGATGAATTGTTTAGAAAATTTTTGAAGGGAGTTCAAGACCCAAGGCAAAATTGGCCAATTTTTTTATTAATTGTAAATAAATCTTGTCTAACAAAATACTGTCATGTTAATCTGATGAAAAATGACAGGTTTTGAAGAAATTATGGAGGAAATTGTAAGATGTATGTCGTGAAATGGTGCCAAAGAGCCAGACTCAAGAAAGTAGGTGCTGTTGGAAAGTAGTAGAAACCATGGAGGGTTTGGTTGATAGATCATTTATATATTTCCAAACAGAATCCGATTTCCAGGTACCATGGTGCATAATTTGGCTCAGTGGTACACCATGGTGAAAGGCCCAAGTAGCCCCAGACCTTCGGAAATCGTGGAAAGTAAGGTGAGGGGAGAGTTTTAAGGCATTTGATACAGTGTGAAGATGCCTACGAGCCACAGAATCCGTCAAGGGAATTGAAGCATGAGCCCTGGGGGTCTGGAAAAGTGGATCGTTGGAATCACCTGGAGTAAGAGCAAGTAAAGAACGCAGTGCTGTGGCTGGACACAATTTGGAGACCCCCAGAATTGGAAGGCTAATGGTTCGAATCTCTTGCCTGTTTTGAATGGTTTTCGACCATTTGATGATGATCAGAACTTGGTCTTCGGCAATAATAATATCCACCTTTGCCAAATGGCGGGTATTATCAAAACTTGTAACTGTGTGTGGGAGAATGTTGGAGAGCCTAAGAAATGAAAAATAGGCTAAAATGTACAGGGTTTTGAACACATTCGGATGTTGTTATGTATCTGTGATGTGAATGATATCTGTAAGCAGCTGAATATCAATATGTTTGTGTATTTTGGGCTGCAAAGGCCTGTTTATTTTCAATGATCTCAGGAAATACTGGATTTGTTGATGTTGGAAATAGGTGGTATCCAGATTAAAAACTATAAACTGAGCTCTGATGCCAGCTAGGTAATTAGATATGTTTGCAGGAGAGATTTGATTTAATACCAGATACTCCATAAAAGCAAGAAGAACAATATGGTTTACCCTGACCAAGTTGAAACCCAGCCGCCACCAGAAAGCCAAGGAATTCATTAAACATCCGTAAATACGCCTTTTGTGTAGCTGGCCTGAAGGCATGGTACAACCTAGCTTGAGCCCTGGTGACGAGCTGGGCCATGGGATCGGGCAGCCCGGAAACATATTAGATATCATGATTTAAAGCTGTTAAGTTAATATGAGTATTAATCCACATAAATTGTGGCAATACTTGTTTAAGCTTATCTTACAGGGTTTACAGTAATGGTTCACCTGGACAACAAGTCGGCTATGTGGTTATTTTTCCCTGGAATATGAGAGACCACCAAATGAATATTAAACATGGCAGTCAATAACCACACATTCCTGGCACAGAGTGCCAGAAAGTTGTCCTTGGTCTTCGACCACTGCCAAGTTATCACACTTTATTTCAACTTTCTTATTTTCCCATAAATTGGCCCACACTTTGATAGCTACTATTATATTAAGCATTTCCAATTGGGTTATATGGAGATCTGTAAAATGATCACCCAAGGGAAGTGCATACACCATAGGGCCAAATTTTGCCCCAAAGCCTGTAAGTGAGGCATCTAGATGAGTATTATCTCTGAGAATCTGAAGCATATGATTAAGAAAGAATCTTGCAGGGCGAACGCATTTTGTGACATAAAGCAGTGAGCCTAATAAGGACTGCAATTGTGTCTTGGTACAGGATTTTTTATATTGCCACTCAGTACATATATTCTTTATTTCCTGCAATTTTTCTGGAGGTATAGAGATAGTTTTATGAATGGTATTAATTAGTATACCTAAGCAAACTACTTCCATGGAGGGGGGAACTAGTTTTTTATGACTAACCTCTAAACCTAATTCCTGGGGCCGGTTTCACGAAGCCTCCTTTGTTTTTTCCTTCCTTAAAGTAAAGGAAGGGGGATTTCTAACCTTTGGCAAGGCTTCCCTTAAATCCTGTTTCACAAAGCCTCCTTTATTCCACCTTACCAAAGATTTTCCTTAAAACAAAGGAAGGGCGATTCCCTGTATAACCACACTGCTTGGAATTTTCCCTCCATTACTTATATAACCTTCACACAATTTATTTTAAATATTAAGAGAGTAAATTGCATTTTAGCATTTTAACTATTTTAAACTTGGTACATTAGGTACATTTTAATTTTCAGATACATTATTTGCATTTTTATTTCGTTTGGGAGTTGTTTCCAAAACCTATAACCACACTAATGTTTTTCTATCACTGTAAGTACATGTGTACTGGTGCACTTATTTTGTACCTAAATTACCTTATGCAGGCAATGCCCTTATTGTAACACTGTTAAAGATCAGTAAAGTCAGTAAATCTATATTTTACTATATTTCAATAAATTTTGTAAAATGCAGATTGGTTGTGATTATATTTTGCAAATTAATACAGTAGGTCACATGACAATTTTTTACCCAAAGTCAGGGAGGGGCCTTTTATGTTCAAGGAAACTCTGTGAATATGTTTCTCACTTCAAAAGTTTGAACATCACTTTTTCAAGAATGAAACAACCAAATTGTATGAAATAAACAAAACATTGTTTGTGGATGTAGGTTTGACAATAATGTTTCAAGTTCTATATATTTAGGTGGATTCACCTTAAATTTTTCATTAAAGTTAATAAACATTCCTTGAAGGACACTTCCTTAAATCTAAGGTAGGTCCTTAGCTTCCTTGAAATTCAAGGGAGTTTTCAAGGTCTCCTTTAAGGAAGGAGGCTTTGTGAAACTGAGATTTTTAAAGGAGGGAGAAAAACAACGAAATCCTAGAATTTAAGGTGACCTTTATCTTAAGGAGGTTCGTGAAACCGGCCCCTGGAGTAAGGATAACAAAAATGGTAGGAATGATGAATTTTTGATGGCAATCCAATATATATAAGATCGTCAATGTAATTTAGGAGTGCATTATGACCATGACATTTCATAATTTATCTTATAGCGTCGCTGCACCTCTCAAAACATCCGGATCTGAGTCGAAATCCGAACTGAACTGATGCGTCCAGAAAGAGGTTCTTATGGACTATACCTAGGAGATCTATGTCTCCTAGATCTATTGTAAGATGCCTGAATGCCCTGCTTATATCAACTTTAAATAACAAAGCTCCAGGGCCAAGATCTTTTAACTTTTTGGTAATATGATCAATGGACGGATATTGCAAAGAGAAATAAGTATCTAAATATTTATATTTATGAACAAAGTCATTGACCGAGGCCCCCTTGGGCCAGCTAAGATCAACTATGGTCCACCTGGTTGCAGAATTTTGCTTTTCCCTGGTCATAACTGGAGAAACATGAACAGGAAAGGGGGGGTTATCAAATGGGCCAAAAATAGCCCCATGTTTGAGTTCTTCATTAATATACGCATCTACATCTGCCTGAAATTGTTTTGCAGAAGTGTGGTTAGTACTTGAGGAGCTCAAAACACTATCTCTATAAAAATCAAGAGGAAACCCAAACTGCAATAAATCAGGCAATTGTTGGTCCCAATAGTCTTTTAAATAGGTTCTCCACGTGCTACAATTCAAGTTGGTCTCCACAGGAATATGACATTTTAAAAAATTTGGCACCCCACTTTGTCTGACTAAATTGTGAGCCTCAACAATATTTGGTACTATGTCCCACTTGACTGGAGGGCCAGTATATATTTTAAGATCAGTTAAGGGCACGTAGCCAAAAATTTCTTCACTTTGAGAAAGGCAAGCTTTGTAATCTTTGCAGTATTCTTTCTGGTTCCAAACATACAATGGAATTTTTTCTTCCCTAATATAACTGCTAGAGGTGAGGTCGGGCAGAACGGAACCAAAGACCTGGCCACTCTCTGGAGTTGGCTGGAACCAAAGTCCTCCATCTCCCAGAGTGGCCACCTGTTGTATGTCTGTTTGAGTAGTATTCTGCATAGCAACACCTATTTTTCACCAGTATTTAGGGCAGTTGGATTAGCTTCTATAGTACTGCTAGGTACCCTATTCGCATGTTTGGAGAGGGTGTTAGTATTTTTTTTTTCAGCAAAAAGTTAATTTCAGTGTTTCTGGCTTTATGAGGTTGCGTTATTTTTGTTTGTTTTTTTTCTGGTCTGGGAACAGCCAAGGTCGGTTTGCATTTCCTTGAGGAACAGTGACGATGCGAGTACCCCTTTTGTTATGTCGCTGATTAGCAGAGTAACCCTGAGATTGATGAGATGGTCTGCTAACAACTTGGGCGTAAGTTCTACCATTATAAACATTGGCAAAAGCTTTTGGAGTATTGAACCAAGAAAGATATGTAGACTTGGGAACCTTAAATTCCTGGTTAAACTTTCCATTAATTTTCTGTCTACTATTCCATACCATTCTTTGACGAAAACAGGTGCCAATGTGTTGACTCACGCCCAACTTTACTCGTTTTTTTTAATTTTTGTGTTTATTTTTGCAGTCTGCTTCTGCATGAGGGAAAGCTTTGCCATTTTTTGTAAAGCACGAAGCACAGATATGATGATAAAGAACGCCTCTAATCTCATGAGTACTTGTGTGCATGCACGTGCCTTGGTTGAAAAACTGACAGGGCATATTTTTTCCATTTTTTTCTTGCTTGAAAGAATGTTTACTTTGATTTTCACTACTTTGAGTGACATGTCTTTAAATCAGGGCAAAATCTTTAATTTCGCCCTGCTCCATGCGACATAAGAGCACAACGTGGCAGGCTTTTGCAGCTGACCATGAGAAGTCATTTGCATCGTCTAATAAAGAAATTAAGTAGCTAAGCATGGCTTCATTACAGTTTTTGTCTGACTCATCTCTCATGGTCCTGCAAAAACCTGCCACCCATTGCCCCGTGGTCAGTTGGTCATACGTGACCTTTTCTTTATTGTTACCCACCAACACATATTCGTGGGGCCAGTTAACTCTATTCTTGACTAGGACTTCAACTTGACCTCCTCTCTGAGACTTTAATTTTGGGTCAGTACCTGTTTTACTGATCTGTTGCAATTCTTTAATCCTATCTTCTACTAATCGGTGGATAGAAACGTTTTTCTTCATGCGTAGGTAAACTTAGTGTTTCCATTTCAGTACTTGCAGTACTTGATGTGGCTGGGGTTCGGTAGATTGAACATGTGTATGTGGGCTTTTGATAGTAGTGCTTTTACCTTTACCCCGAGTACTCCTGCCTGCAGTTTTAACATGTTTTGATTTTTTGACAGACTTCACGCGCTCTAATTTCTCTAATCTGGTGCCAATAGCACTTAACTGAGCCAGAATTTGTTGATTAACTATAGTCTGATCTGACACTGCAGCAGAAGTACTTGGAGTTTCCGACTGTAAACAGTCAAAGGAATGCCCCTGGGTACTCACATCATCACTGTCCGACCCGCCAACTTCAGCACTCACATCTAAATCTGAATCTGAATTTGAAGAAGTATCTGAATCCTGGTGGGTAATAGGTGTATTACCCAACAGGTTCAAAAATTCACTATCATCCGACAACTGAACTTGGATAGGAATTTGAACACATTCAGCCCTAGCCGAGCGCAAATTATATTTCTTTTTCTCCATTGAAATATGACTGCTAAACTAATAAAAGTACTTAGTAAAAAACTAAAAACCTAAAACTTAAAGCAGTAAAACCCCGTGATTCAATGAAAAAAAAGAAATTTTCTGGTTTCCAGTGCTACCTCTCCCAAGTCTGAAATGCAAATGGAAGAGTGCACGTGGAATTTCCAACACCAAAGCCAGTAGACCAATGAAATGCTCTTTAAGAAAACAAGTACTTCTGATGCAAAGTGAACATGCGAAATACAAGTACTAATACAAGGCTAAGGTGTCCGCATTTTCACGACTACCCAATTATTCCAAGAATTTTTATTAAAGCTAGTCCTACACCAGTGTCCCACAAATTTCTAACAAATTTCCCCAAAATTTCCAAGAAACAATTTTCCAAAAACTTTCCAAACCAATCAGAAGTCCCATAATAATGTTTAATAGCTTCAACACCAGTTTTTTTAAATATCCCATAGTACATTTCAAAATTTGTAAACCTTCAGAGTTTCAGTTTTTTTCTCAAATTTCAAAAGTGAAAAGTCAAATCCAAAGGTCAAAATAATTTGAAAATTGTCAAAGTCTTTTTCAAATTAAAAAAATCCCAAAGTTCAAACTCCCTTAAAATTTGTCAATAAAAGGGCAAAATATTTTTTAAAATTTCCACGTTTCTTAAGATTAAAATTGTTCTGAAGCTCAAAGGTTTTAGGTCCACATTTGAAGTTTTCTAAACTTTCTTGAAGTCCCAGGTTGTTGGTCATCAAGTCTGTGGCCCTCTGAGTCGCTGCTGTCCTCTGAGCAGCACTGGGGTCTGTTGAACAGTTCAAAGACCTGGCTTGCTGGCATTTGATTTCTAAAAATGCAAGATTTATTCTGTGGCCGAGGCTGTTGGCTACTGCTGATAAGTCTGTGACACATATGTGGAAGTGGTACTGAAGCTCCTAGTAAGTGAAGTGAAGGTTGTTTTTGCTGTGGCAGATGGGTCCTTTCCTCTGCCCTACTCTGTATCTCACTTAAAAGTTTAACTGCTTCATTTCCAAAAGTCTTAAAGTTTCTTTCCTCCAGGTTTTCAACTTCAGTTGCAGAAGGCTATTCTGGTGGTCTCCTGCCTGTGCCCAAACGAAAGATGTGAGAATGTTGGGACATTACATTGATACTGGCAGTGCTGCCTATGGTTGACTGGTGTGTTGTCTCAGAGTGTATTATGATCTCCATACTGTCACTCCCTCCTCCATGTGGGACGTTTCTTCTGGAGTTTTTGCCTTCCTGGCCCCCCTTTTCCTCTCCTCCCTCTGTTGTTTCTCTGCCTGCTCCCTCTCTTGGTTTTCTCTCCTCCATCCTCTGTATGTCAGCAACTGTATCTTCCAACTCAAGCTCTGTAGGTGTGACTGTGGTGACCTCTATCTTTCTCATATTCTAATGAATCAAAACAAAGCAGCAAAAAATAAAATCCTATTAGCTAGCCAGCTTAAGTTATAACTGTACACTACATTGTAAGTTAATTTGTAAAAACAAAAGCTTCTCCAAATGTTGCCAGTTGTAATCCATCTGAGCTGAAAATCGAAATGATGCATTCCATGGGCCAAGTTGTCATTAATTTTTCGAGGGTCAGGAGCAAGGTTTAAATAGTGTTTTAGGATTGGTTCTTCTTTCCCGGCTTGCAACATATCAAACTTATTTGATATTTCACCAATGCTCAACGACTCTTGACTTGGCATGTGGGGAAAAGTGTTAGCCCAGTATTAGGCTAAACTTTTGTACAAAAACACATTTAACTTACACCTAAGATTTCTTGAATGTTGCCCCTGTATTATAAATTACCCTAACTCACCATTGGCTGCCGGTGATGTGCCAACATTACTTTGACACTTTTGGGGGTAAATTTGGGGTAATGTTTGTTGAACATCTGCTGTGCAATATTTTGTCACTCTATGAAAGATCTTGAAAACCAAGTATTAGCACACAGAGGTTCCAATGTTGACTCAATTTAAATCCCAGTTGAATATTCCATCTCAGATACATTCATTCTCATAGAAAATTATTACAGTTTCAGTTGAAAGATTTTATTTTGACAACTTTACATAATATCCTAGTAAAGTAATTATATTATAATAATATTATCAATAAATTATTTTATTGTCTTTTATTTTTATCATTGCACTCATAAGCAATATTAGAGGTGGAGGTGTTAGACATTGGCAGTGGTATACACTCTCCGACTGTTCTTGTTTTCAAAGGAATAGTCTGGAAAGTTTTTATATTAAATATTTTATTTGGTTCTTCAATATTAAATATTAATATTTACAAAAATATAATGCTGTCACTGGATCTTTATTTGTTATATGTGAACTCTCTCTTATTTATTTGTTATATGAGCTGTCTGCAAGAGGTAGGGCCAATTTCACAAAGGGGCTCAGATTTAGTCCAGTCCCAGTCTGTGCCATTGACTCAAACATGAGTCTTTTACCTCAGCCAAGGTTTTTGTTTTAAACAATTTTCATAGAAGGGGCCTCAGTTGAGACCAAGCTTATCAAATAACCAAAGAGGTTTCCTGTGATATGTGACCCTTTCTAGTCAAAATATTTTACTTGTGACATATGTTCTTTGATTGACATATTTTATCTCTGGTAAAATGCTAATTGTCAATGGGAAACCTTGTGAACACGTACAAACATCTAATACTACTTTAACAGGCTGTTTTGTATACTTGTACCTCATTTTCAACCATTACAAATTATGAAGTGGAGAAAAAAATTATGACAGCCATATTTGAGCCTCTGTTCACAAAACTTAAGTCCACTACTTACCTGGCTCAACATTTGAGCCAGTTGCTTAGCTAAATTCTAATTCTAATTGGACTTTTATAGCGCTTAATCTCCCCAAACAAGAGGACTCTAAGGCGCAACAAAACAAAAAGCAGTCAACAAAATTCTGTGTCCAGGGACATAACAGGGGTCGAACACCATGGAGAACGCCAGGAGGATGATTCAGGCTAGGGTGGATATGCTTTGGTGTACAGGTAGGTTTTAAGCTGTTTTCTGAAGGAGGCCAGGGATGGAGAGGCACGAATCACATCAGGGAGAGTATTCCACACAGTAGGAGCATCAAACGCAAAACTATTACCAAACTGTTTGACAGATTTATGAACAGAGGGGCAGAACTTTGGAATAACTAGGAAATTACCACCACTTTGACTGCGCCTGGTACTATAAGAACTGCTGTAGGAAGAAAGATGTGGTGAAAAATACCTGGGAAAACCTGTGTGAAGATACTTATAAACAAGTGTGACTGTCTTGAACACAATGTGCTGTTCAACAGGAAGCCAATGCAGTTTCTTTAGCACAGGAGTTATGCTGGTGTATCGACTGGTGTTTGATACAATTCTAGCTGCACTATTTTGGATGCACTGTAATTTGTGTAGATTGAACTTGGACAGGCTCCTGAAAAGTGAGTTGCAGTAATCCAACCGACTACTAACAAGAGCGTTGGCTACAAGCACAGAAACATCATGAGTAAGAAACCGCCTGACATGTCTGAAGTCACGGAGTTTAACAAAACAACTTTTGCAGACATGAATAACAAACTTTATGTAAACAGATGTACAATAATTCTAATGAAGTATAGAGTACATAGTCAAAGGAACTCCAAATGATTTAACAATCTTTTGAATAGAAAGTGTAAGGATTTGACAAAATTTACAATGGAAAGACTAAGGTGTTGCAAGGATTTGACAAACTTTATAGTGGAAAGTCCAAGATGGTACAGGCATTTGACAAACTTTGCAGTGGAAAGTCCAAGGTGGTGCAAAGATTTGACAACTTACAGTGTAAAGTACAAGGCAGTGCAAGGATGTGACAAACTTAGTAGTGGAAAGTCCAAGGTAGTGTAAGGATTTGACAAACTTAACAGTGGAAAGTCTAAAGTGGTGCAAGGATTTGATGAACTCTCTGATAGAAAGTGAAACGGATTTAACAAACTTTAAAAAGTCAAAGTGATAAGGGGTCCAAGGATTTAACCAACTTTATAACAAAAACTTTAAAAAGGTGCAAGAATTTGAAACATTTCTTAGTGAAAGTGAAAGAAAATGCAAGGATTTAACAAACTTTAGAATAGAAAGTTAAAGGAGTTTTCTATAAAGTGTCTTACCTGGTAAGCTGTTACCTGGTGAGGGTTTTTTTTCGTGAATTTCTGTCTTGAATTTTTGTCTTGTCTCTAATTCTAATTTGACTTTTATAGCGCTTAATCTCCACTAAGTTGTGGACTCTAAGGAGCAACAAGACAATAGCAATATGCAAAATTCAAAATCCAGGGACAGAAATAGGTCGGCACCACGGAGAACCCATAAGAGAAAATGAGCTAAGGAGGATAAGCCTTTGCGTAGAGATAGGTTTTGAGAGTTTCTTTCTAAAAGAGGCAATAGTGGGTGATGCATGAACGCTTTCAGGGAGTGAATTCCAAACAGTGGGAGCATCAAAAGCAAAACTGAAACCAAACTGTTTAGTGGACTTGTGAATTTTAGGTTGAAACTTTTGGAACATTAAGGAAATTTGCAACACTAATGTCCTAAATCTGATTGTCTCATGACGTGCTTTTCATATTTCTTAATAAAAATTATGGTTTAGTCTGAAAAGTTAATATTGTCTTTATAGTATATGTATTGTTCATTGAATAATATCACTTTTGAGGCCTTGTGTTTACATCTTTGAAAACATCTGTCTAAATCTTCGTGTCTTGCCTTTTGTTACTGATCAGTTATGGTTATTACTTCTAATTAATTATTTTTATTTTCGAACATCAAATGCAATATTGAAAATAACCAACTAAATACTTTATAACTTGTTGCTGTATTATATAATTGAAGATGAGCTTCATTTTGTTTGCTAATATAAAGCATATTCACACTAATGAGAACATCTGAATGGATAAATGTCAAAATATTTTTAAATGCTTGCTTTTATTCACTCTTTTTGACATCCTGGGGCAACGAAAGTGGACAACCTCCCATTGGTGCCTTACAATATGTAATATACTCAGTATGACTTGTGATAACTAGTTCTTTTAACATTTTGTTAACAAAATATATCATAACTTACATGTAGACTTACAGACATTTTATGTGTATTATTATCATTAAGTGGTATAAATATCGAAGAATGGTGAATTAATACATTAATATCAAATGGGCATATGGAAGCCTTGACTCTGGGATTAGGTTATAACTTTATCCAGAGGATTCTACCTGTCAATTCCATCAAATACATGTTTCCAAAAGTTCCACCTTCTTTTGAATCAAGAATTTATCAGGCTTAATGTTTCTTGCACCAAATAAGTCTTTTTGTAATTTCCTTTTTTATTTTATATTCATTGTTTGCATACTAGGGGCGGTATTCACTAACATTCCTATTTTAGTCTTAGTCCTAACTTCAGTAATTTATCATTTCAATCATATGCCTGATTTTATTTTTAGTACAGTAATCACAATTTTAGCTCTTAAATCTTCATGTAGAATTAATATACTTCAAATTACTAATGCCCCTGTTCCACCAAAGGACTAAGCCCTGATCCTGTCTGGGACCCTTAATCGTGGACAGTCGGTGAAAAAAAAGATAAAATGGGCGGGAAAACTGGATCGGTATTACAGTCTGGGATTAAGTACAGATCAGCCTCAGGAAGCCTGAGGAGGCCCCAGGTGGCCTCAGACAGTCCCCGACTGGTCTGGGACTAAGAACCGACTAAGCCATTTTTCTGGTCGGTTTGATCCAAGAACTGGTCGTTGACATACCGACTGGGTCCCAGGACGCCTCAGGGCTCCTGGAACTAAGCCCCGACTAACCCACGACTAAGTCCCGGTGTCCTCAGGCCTTCTGAGGCGTCCCCAGTCTTCCCCAGACTGAGATGGCCGATTCTTGTTTTGCAATGGGACTAAGGGTCGCAGGAGGCCTGTGACTAAGGCACTAAGGGTCTGGGACTAAGGGTCGGGGACTAAGGATCGCAGGCGGCCTGGGACAACATAGGACTGTGTAAATTTGGTCTGAGAATGCCTGGGGAAGCCTGGGACTGGACATTTTGTTTATGGCGCGAAAAAATAATCGATTTGGGTCGGGAGAAATATCAAACATGTTTGATATTTCTCATGGCCCCAACCGACCCTTACAGGATGCCTGGGACTAAGGAAATTTTCAAACCGACCCTCAAAAACCCTTAATCGGGAGCCTTAGTCGTGTGGTGGAACACCTACATAACTAAATTTGATTATTGATTTAGAGTATCGTAAGAAAGTGATGATTGATAATTATGTATAAGATAGGATTAAGATTAGGAATGTTAGTGAATACCGCCCCAGAATATATATTTATGAGTAATCATAAGTATAAGGTTTAAGGGCAATAGTCTACTTGAAAGATTTAACTGATCGTTAACCAGCTAAACCAGTGGTGAACCTGGGCCTCTTATTAAATGTCTATTCCAGGTTAATTTCAGTAAGCCTACCGTTTAAATAGTCCTTACAAATTTTTAGTATATTTACCTTATCCAGTTTATCATTCCAAATACCAAATAAATTAATACATAATATCAGAAATAGACTCTTTATCAATGCAGGCGAAGGATCTGGCAATGTACTAAAGAATGATTAAATGTAAAAACTATAAAAATTTCAACAATTGTTATTTTGCCAAAGGGTAATAGGTGATATTTTATTAAAATTGTTCAGTATTAACTTTGTGCAATAATTGTCAAGTAATTTTTCTGCACCATTCCGTCAAGACCTTATTAATTTTCAATTGGACAACAATCTTAAAGGTACAATTATATTATTTGTTTTTATTTTGTTGAATGAAGTGTTTACAAATGGAACATAATACAATAGTTGAAATGAATGAACACAGAACTGGTTAGCTGGTGCCATTAATCATTTAAGAATTCTAAGATCTACACTGAACTCTAATTTGAGCCCTTTGATGTCTCACTCAATCGTTTCTTTCTTGGTCCAGATCAACTTAGTGTTCATCTTAAATCTGGACATGGAGCCAAATGTCTCATATATATCCTAAGCAGCATGCAAGGAACCATCCATTAATAATTTTGCTTTATCAGCACACTGTGTGAGTCTGTCCTTATTGTTTCCTATTTTGTAACCTTCATATTTTGATTACTGTGTATTAATATTGAAATTGTTTTAGCTTGCTATTGAAGCTGAGGCAATTTTGAAAATGGCTTAAAGCAGCAAAATTGGCCGCCACTTTTTTAGGATTGTGCAGTCTTTGTTTTATCTTGGCAAACATAAGGCAATGTACAATATTATGTTTGTCAAAGAAAACAAAGACTGCACAATCCTAAAAAAATGGCAGTTTGAACAATTTGAAAAAAAAATCACCTGTCACCCTTTGGCAAAATAACAGTTGTTGAAACTTTTATAGTTTTTCCTCAAATCACTTTTTATTTTCCAAATCCTTCTCCTGAAATGATAAAAAATCTATTTCTGATAGCATGTATAAATTTATTTGGAATGAAGAATCAGATAAGGTAAATAGACAAAAACAATTGTAAGGACTATTTAAGCTGAGGACTTAAAATGCTTGACCTTGAAAAATACATAAACTCACTGAAATTAACCTGGAATAGACATCTAATAAGAG
The DNA here is from genome assembly GCA_964017235.1 of Sabellastarte sp. h YS-2021. Classification (NCBI taxonomy): domain Eukaryota; kingdom Metazoa; phylum Annelida; class Polychaeta; order Sabellida; family Sabellidae; genus Sabellastarte; species Sabellastarte sp. h YS-2021. The sequence goes on from OZ024936.1 coordinate 93,847,916, forward strand.
ATTCAAGTTAACCACAGGTTTTTCCGGTTAATGATCACTTAAATCTTTCAAGTAGCCTATTTACCTTTGGGCCAGCATGGTGTAAAAAAATCAAGGATAAAAAATCCTTTTCAGAAAAACGTTTTAAATTCCTGGCAATATTGCTTAAACGGGTTGTTCAATAGAAAGTGGTGAGGATATCTTAAATGGCCCTTTGAGATATAATAAGACTATAAATAACCCTTTATTCCATCCAGCATGGCACCACAAATATATAACATTTGCTGTCGATTTAATAAATGCAAACATGACTTTTCATTTAATATTAGAACTAAAAGAGTTGTATATTTGTCCTCATGTTAATGTTCTAGAATACTATAGAATTAATATACTTAACTAAATCATTCTTAAGCAAACTTGGACCAGGGCCTGTATTCACTAACATTCTTATTGTTAGAATAAGAATTTTCTTAGAATTAGAAAATTTTCTTATTCTTCGAAAAAAATTGTATTCAAAAAGCAATTCTTAGTTAAGAATTATTTCTAATTCTAATTCTTAGTTAAGAATAGTAAACAAAACATGTTGCATGCATAAAGTTTTTGATGTCACTTGATTAGTTATGTGATTATTTACACCTTTTTTGTTTGAAATGGAGTCAGAATTAGGTGCCGGATTCACAAAAGGTCTTAATCTTAGCCTTTTCTTAGGCTTAGCCCAGTCTTAAACACAACATTTTTTTCAGCTAAGAATTTTCATAAATAGGTATTTTTAAATAGTATTGTAAATTTAATTCTAGCCATTTGAAATTTTGAAGTGGGTAAAGTATACATGGTAGCCACATTTAAAACCAGTCAACAAGATAGCATAAATCATTCACTTCAGTCTTTAATTGTAAATATAAACCTCTTAAAAATCATGATAGGAAAAAAAACACTAAATTTTTCTGGTCACAGAAAAAAATGTCTATTTGCAGGCAATTGATATAAAAACATGAAATATATCACCTCTTTCTTAACTTAAGTAAGGTCCTGATCATTCTTAGATTTGAACATCATTCTTAGAAAAAATTCTAAGAATCAGAAAAAATTCTAAGAATAAGAATTTAGTGAAAACCAAAAAGTCTTATTTTTAGAATTTTCTAAGAAAAATTCTATGGCAATTCTTATTCCAAGTTTAAGAATGTTAGTGAATACCGGCCCAGATTTGAACCATTATCTTGAGGTTCCCCACTTTGCTTCAGTTTTCAAGTCTCGAAAGCATTTTGGACTCAGTTTTGCATATGACGCACCTATGATTTGGAATGATGACCTTCCTGATGAGGTTCGCCCTGCAAACTCACTTGCCTCCTTCAGGTCAAAGCTGAAGTCATACCTCTTTGTAAAATCATATCCACCCTAAATTTCCAATCACCTCCTGCTTTCTCAGTGGTACTGACCCCTGCAATGTCTCTGATTTATGAATATTGAACAATGTTTTTGTGTGATGCACTTCAGAGTCTGCCTTTTGTCAGAGATTAAGCGCATTAAAAGTGCTAATAGAATTAGAATAGTTTGCATTATTCTTTCACAAATGGGGAATTATCTATTACACAAAAACAGTGGTTGATTACCTTAATTCCAAAATGAAACAAACCTACAGAACTAGTAAAACTTTGCAGCTGATTACTTTGCTTAATGTTGATTATAAGCTTTTGTCAGGAATTTTGATCCTTGGGATGAAAGGCGTGCTCCCTAGAGTAATCCAAAGTGAGCAAAAGTGCTTTTTGAAAGATAGATAAATTGGTGAAAATATTACGACAGTCTCATACTATTTTAAATGCATAAAACAAAAAATAACTGGAATGCTACTTCTTAGAAGCCTTGGATTACTTGAAGTGGGATAACCTTTAGTCAGTCTTAAAAGCTTATAATTTTGGAAATGATTTTAGAACCTTGCTTTTTTCATTTTTTATATATAAATTTTAATAACAAGTGAAACTGATAAAATCATGACTATGTATAGCAAGTATAAATTTTCCTTAATTGGGAGGATAAATGTTTTAAAAACTTTAGCTTGACCAAAGTTAGTGTATTTATATACAGTATTACCAAGTACCTCAAAATTTTTGTTTGATGTTGGGGAAAACAATTTAAAGAATTTCTTTGGAACAAAACTACTTAACAACAAACAGCTAGAAAAAGATATTTAGAAGGTAGATTAAAACTAATAAAAATGCATGATTTCAATAATTCATTGAAACTATCTTGGTTAAGAAGGTCAATGACCATGGACGGTGGTTTGCAAAATAATGTTGAGTGGTCTCTGAAAATAAATAAAAAAATGACATTAGAATTCGATAATCACTGATCGAAATAGTAGAAAAAGGCTTAAACCTTTTCTGGAAAGATGTTCTCCAGATTTGGGGAATTTTCAAGTTAAAATTTAGTCAACATGTGAATTGTAGAATAAAACTTCATAGGGGGAACTTTCTTTATGAAGAACAAGAATATGATCATCAGGTCAGCTTAAATGATGCAAAAATGTGTCTAATATGTAAATGACATTTTAAGAGACTTTCTGTATCAGATTTTGCTTCGAACAATGCCAACCTAAAAGTTTCTCACAAAATGTTAATTGGATGATAGTTCACACTAGTAAAGAAATATGTGTACAATACAAAATGTGATAAAAAGTCATTAAATACTCAAGTTTTTAAAACTTGATAAGGTATTATTATTCTGTAGAAAAGTGGATAGTACAAATGATTATGGTATTGTGATGGGTTATGCAGATAAATGGAAAATGCTGAATTGCTTGATTGAACCAGGTTTTAAAAACTAATAAGATAAAGTATCAATATAATGTAAATATTTTGATTTAAACCACAAAACAATCTGAAAGGAGACATAATTATGATAACTCTTTTTCGTTAGTTTTTCCGGGTTTTTTTTATTTTCTCTTTGTAAAAACATTATATACACATGTGTATTCAACAGTAAAAAAGAAGTTTCTTTGATTTGAAAGACTTTAAATGGGGTGTATTATATATATTATGCATAAACATATCCATAGGGCATACTGTGTGATGCTGCTTCTTTATAAAGGTCTTCGTAAGAGGTTTCCAAACTCTATCTACTCTGCACCAGGTTCCCAAATCAATATTAAATGGAGGAATAAAGATTGTTCATTTATTCTTTTTGTAGCTCAAAACAAGTATGAAGTTCAATTGCTACCTGGACAAAAATGTAAATAGGCTTTTCAATTAATTTCAAGATACAAGTCCTCATTTATTATTATTTACAAAAAGATGTAAACTATGACCTAATTAATCTGAATAAAAACTAAATAAACAAAAAAGTTTCTCAGAAAAGGTGCTTTCTTTCAAATTTGTTAGAGTGTTTGGGCATTTTCAAGAAACAAGGCTGAAAAGTCTTTTGGTCTACATGCCCAAGCTGCAAACATTTTCAGTAAATATCAACTGTTTTTAACAGCTAGATAAGTTGGGTATTATACCTAGTTCACAAGCTACGTGTGCATAAAAATATTAAACCTTTCTGGGCTCCTTTGTCGCTCAATACATTAGGCGTCATAAATTGGGAATCGTTGGATGGGACATGTTAACCAAAACACGGACAGTATTTCCACCAAGTAACAGAATTTTTTCAAATATTTGAAAAACCTTTAATGGGTTCTCACATGCTAAACTAAATGTAAACACATAAGGGGTGAAGAGGATGATGAGGTTTCTACACAAGGTCTATTTATAGAGCAATAAAGACAACATCTGTTACATATATGGGCGCTGTGTCTGTGCATTATTTAATCTAGGCTTTATATATATATGTATTAACAGCTAAAGTAAGGGAGTTATTGATTTTGTTTTATGTAGTACTGATGTTTATTAATCTATTTATAGACTGGGGGGAATCCCTCTAGACTAACCACAGTGATGATATTAATAGATTTGGGGAAACGCTATAAGCTACCTGTAGGTTCTAGAACTTCCTCACTTGATCTGGTGACTGGTATTATATTCAAGTTAGTTCTATAAGATTCTAGAATTTCCATGACCATATATAAGGACTGTACATCTGACCACACATCAGCATAGTACTTGCTGGCTATAAGGAAGGCTACTTGTGTCTTAGAACTAATGTCAAGTGGATATAAACTACTTGTGTTGTTGCAAACTTTTACTGGAGTGAATTGGATACATTGTCTGAATTGACTTGCTGTACTTCGGATATTGTGCATTCATATAACAGAAAGTGGATTTACTGCATTTTGGACATTGTTCATATCTTGGCGAAGACAGTACAGTTGTGCAAACTCTCTGAATATCTCTATACAGACATTTTGTGTGATTGGATATCAACAGGATAACAGGATAAGGACATTTCATGTTTTCGAACATTGAACAGATCACAGGATACAGATATCTGTGTGTTAGTTGACATTGGACAGATCACAGGACGGATCACAAGACATATTGCTGGATACAGTGGACAAACTTAACTGTCAGTTACAGTGGTCAGGTCAGATTGGTTGCATTATTGTATCATTGTGTGTACTATTGAGAGCATACCAGTTGACTGTAATTATTTTTAATTGTTAAATAAATTTATTAAGTTAAACTTTTTGTCTTTTCCTGTTGCAACTCAAAAGCAACCGTTAATTGCTACCGTACTTGTCCCGTGACCATAACCACATCATAAAGCAAAATTAAAGTGCAAGTTATGACAACCTAATATAGAATATTAGGAATAGTGTAACAGGCCTTTATATATAGAAAGTGTGTGCTATACACAAAATGAAGATGCTCCAATGAACTAAGCAGCTTGGCCTTAACTTTGCATATGACTCTCTTTGGAACGATCTGGCCGATGATTTATATTCAGCCCCTCCCCTGTCCTTATTGAAGTTTAAGCCCTATATCTCTTCATAGCAACCCTAGTTGTTGGTATTTTTTCAAGTCTTTCTCTGTGACGCTGGCCCACACTATGCATCTGGTTAAAAGCTTATAAATCTCTGCTTTTCTGTATTATGAGCCTCGATTCTGTCTTTAAGATACAGAATAAGCATTATAAAGATACTATTAGAATTAGCATAAGAACACAATAAAAATGGGGGTAATAGGATCAGTATACAGTAGACTCTGGCTTATTTTAACCCTTCTAGGATGCATCACTCTTGATAATGGTGAGTTTCCCTGTGACGTCACAGCAGCTCTATAATCAATTTAATCTTATAAGTACTTTTATAGTGCTTAATCTTCATTCGTACAGGCAGAGTCTAAGGCACAACTATAAATAAACGTATTGATTAGCTGTAGGTTCATTTACATATCAAGGTTATGCCGGAGAAAACACAGATGTAGCAGGGTGGATACGGCTTTTGCAGACAGATAGGTTTTCAGCCAAAGGAGGTAATAGATGTGGTATTTCAGACATTTTCTGGTAGGTCATTCCAAATCTTAGGAGAATCAAATGCAATACTTATACCAAAGTGTTATGCTGAATTGTAAATAGAAGAGTGGAAAGGAAGAACTGTCGTTACTGATGGCCAGGGTGGCTACCTCTGGTGCTGTAGGGCCAAGTACTCAGTGACAAGGCATGGTCTATAATAGCTCAGAGAACCACTGCAGAGAAAGTTGTAGACCAATGTTGCCATTTTGAACATGCAACAGTACTCACCAGGCAGTCAATGGAGTCACTTGAGGATGGGTGTCACATGAACATATTTTATCTTGTTCATGACAATATGTGAGAATATGTTTTACCTTGTTCGTGATAAGATGTATTACGTATACCTACAGCTTATGTAGGTTGAAACTTGACAAACCTGTGAGCAGAGAGTGACAATTGTCCAGAAAACTTCTAACCAAAGCATTTGAAGCAAGGACAGCCACTTCATGGGTTAGAAGATGTTTGATTGCGGAAACAAGACCTACAAGGGCAAAATCAAACTAAGGTATATCAATATAGTCACAGTGTAGAGCACACAACCAATTAGTTTTACTGTGTATTGTGTGATGACCAAATACATTCAGAAAAAAAAACATATTTATCTTCAACTGTCTTCAGAAGCGTCAAAGCTACACAGTTATATTTTATTCTCCGAGGAATTGTTTTGGAATATGTACATGGAATATGTATTGTCTCTTCATGTTTCTACATTTACATAAACGGATGTTAAAAAATCTTGCTTAGTTAGAAATGTCATACAATGTCATATACGGATGGAAAATAAATTAAGGTATATGAGCAGCAAGTATTTATAATTGGCAGTATAAATGAAAATATTGCATAGCTACAGGGACTGTAGAAACTATGTTTTTTGTGAAAGATAGTTTCCTTGGGCAAAAATTTATCACGAGGGAGTGTGTTAAACTCACAACAATCAGTACTAACACTCACAGTACTACTTCACTTAATTTCATATGTAAATACTTATTTACTTTATACTTTAAACCTCAACAAACATACCTATCACTTGGGCATGATCCTGAATAAATTTCTCCTTGTAACAGTTTATGCAGGCCTGTGTGATAGACAATTGACTTAATTCAGTTGAAGTTGTCAACTTGTTAAATTGCAGGAATTGTAATCTGAAGGATCAGTTTTGTTGTTGAATCTTCTTTTTGTGAGTAACTATTAATTTGTTCTTCATTCAGTTCATTGTGTGCAGTACTAATATTGATCCCAGTTCAGGCTTGACAAAGAGATAAATTTGTGGTGATGTTTATCTCATTAATATTGTATATTGCATAATATGAATCAGCAAAAATTGGTCTGGCGAACTTTTGGGGCTGATTTCACAAACAGTCTTAGTCCTGTCTCAGGCTCAAAGTTAAACCTTTTGTCTCAGACTTTTTGAACTTTTTTACTTGATTCCAGAGGATCAGACTCTATGTATTTCACTATTGTATTCTCTGCTGTCTCAGTCTTAGCCACTGGTTACAAATGATGAGACTGGTAGGTACACCCTCTAAAGTAGTCTTTGAACATTTTATTATGGTTACAAGGTTTTTACAGATAAAATGTGTCAAAAAAGATTTATGTTATACCTGGAATATTTTGACTTGAATAAACAGTCACATAACATGGAAAAAACCACTGTGGTTATTTGATAAACTTGGTCTCAGATTTAGATCCCTTCTGTGAAAATCGTTTGAGACAGAAACTTTGCTGAGCCAAAAGGCTTTGATTTGAGACCTTGGTTTAGCCTGGGACCTGAGTAAAGTCAAAGTCATTTCGTGAATTCTACCCTTGGCCTCCACCAAATTTGGGTATGTGTGGACAGGGGCCACGGTGGCAGAGTGGTAACACTCTCGCCTCCCACCTCTGAGGCCGGGGTTCGATCCCCGTCACGGCCTCAAGTGGGAAAGCTGGTGGTTGTTTGCCGTTGGTCGGCAGTTTACAGTACAGAACCCTAACAAACTCTATGTACTGGTTTCCTCTGCCCTTCCAACTACCCGTCGTGATATGACCTGTACAGTGTTGAAAGCGATGTAAAACCCCAAATAAAATTTTAAAAAATGGGTATGTGTGGAAATTTCATCTCTCTGTAGCTATGAATAATATTTACGTCATTTAATTTTTATAATGTAACATTTAGGATTTTGAATATTTGAATAAATGTAACACTTTGGTCGCACCTTTCTGTACTGGGCGGACAGGTAACATCAAACAAGCTTGTGTACTTTCAGTTGTTGATTGTTGTGATTTGGTTTAATTTGAATCTTATAAGAATCTTGTAAGACATCATTTACATAATTCAGATGGATTTGCACTAGGTTAGAATATATAACACAGTATGGAATGCAAATTCTGTTCGGGACCCCTTTTTAAAAATGTTTTGCATAGCTGGTACATCCTTTTATATGAAAATTTACGCACTGGCAGAGTGAGGGGGTAGGATGGCTATAGGGGCATTCTTCAACATCTGCTACCGAGATATGAAGTTTCTGTTTGGAGCAATAAGGACAAAGTCATCTACTGCATAACAAGTATTTAAAAAAATATCTAAATCAGAAATATGTGACCCAGGCTCAAGAATAGAAGGATCTGGACAATTCGGCCCTTTGCCAAATCGGCCCTCGGCAAATCGCCCTCTAAAAACTTATCCCTGGGCAAATTGGCCCCCAGGTTAAAAAATAAATTGTAATGCAATAAGAGTATTTTTTAGCACTTAATCTCCATCATATGACAGACTCTAAGACTGACAAATATTTAGTAAGCACAGTACATCAGGTGGTCATGTATTAGGTTATTAATTAAATAACATTCTTATTAGATTGTGATTTCTGTCATATGTTTAACATATTCGCTTTTAGAGTGCAATAATTCCGAGGGGGCTCATACCTTACAAAAGATATTAAGATTGTCTTTTTGTCTTATGTCTTTTAGACACGTGTTTATTTTAGGAAAAGTTAAATTAGATAATCACATTATGTCAAGGGTGATAACTACTTTAGTAGTATTTAGTAGAAGCAAATTAACCTATATCACAGATTTGTGTCTGCTGTAATAAATACCTTTAATCTTCTCTCCTGTACCCACGTGTTTGTTTTAGAATAATTTAAAAAAAAATTAAATTATTACAAGTGCAATTTACTTACTGGGGATTACGTTCTTTAATGTTTTTATTGGATTATATGTTAGGTGAACCCACCCCTTCTGTTCACTAGCACATCATTTTATTATTTTTGTCTTTGAGAGTACAGAAACTTTCTGGGGGCCGACTTGACTAAAGTATTTTATCTTGGGGCAGATTTGACATGGGCCGATTTGTCTATGATTCAGAATACATATCCAATCACTTCTTTCATATAAGTAATCCCAATAAATGAAGGTACTCTGCCTTTATGTAACTTTTGGTGTTTAGTTTCAAAAATAGCAGTATGTGAACTGTACTCAGGTTCCAGTCTATCACCTACCCTGGATTACAAACCTAAAAGTTCTTTCATTTACTTTATCAATTTGTTGGCAAAGTGTGTTGTGATTTTTATTTAGTATTCACGTATAAACTACAGCCTTAACTTAAATTTTTCCTTCTAGATCACGCTAAGGAGAGGCCATATCTAAGTGAATAATAGCATTAATAGCTAATATGTGTAATTTGCTTGTAACTCCAAAATGACTACATTTTTGGCATTTTAGTAAAATATTTTGTTCAGCTACTTCCTCTGTACCCATAAGATGGTGCCTGTTTTGGAGGTCTACCTCAATAGCTAATTGAGTAATAGCTATTCTGTGTTGTAAAGAGAAGAAATGAGTAAATCGCTTTTCCTTTGTAATTGTCATAGTAACAATGTTTCGATGAAATATGGCACTACTACTCTATGGCTACTGTAAACATGTAGAATTTTTTACCGAATATCGGACACTTGGATTTTTGTGTACTAAGGACTACTGCTTTATGGCATCTGACAAAAATTAGAATTTTCCAAACTTTGTCCACCATCTTGAATATTGGTGGAACTAAAAAACGGTGTTTATCTCAAAAACTGTAAGAGATAGAGCAATTTTGGGCAAACCTTTGACCCCATGGTTTGAAGAACTATCCCTTTAGGGCCTCTGAAAAATTTAGACCTTGGCAAATTTAATTGCAATTGATACATCTTTCAAAGTCTCACAGAAGTTTTCATAAAATGGTACATAGAATCAATTTGGTGTTGCATGAACAGCAGCCATCGATTCAATCCTATCTTAGTCATTCAGCTACAAGCTCAGACCATCCTAAGCTCCTCAGTGGTCTGGTGGTTAGCCAGGTTGGTGTCTAACCACAGGCTGTCCCGTACATGTGGGCTCGACACACAGTGGCCCTCCTGAGGGCTTGTGCTAATAAGACCCTTGCTGTTGAACAGGGCGTAAAACCCCTGTATTTGACCTATAAAACGCTCCTAGTAAGCAAGAAAATGATACCTTTTATCATTTCTGATAAATAACCCTCTATATAAAATAACTCAGACGTTAACCATTTGTTAATTTTATGAGAAATCCTTTCAGAAAATTTTATGACAAAACTGTACAGAAATCTCTTTTGCAGTCACTACTAAAAACTATTCCTTCAATCAGACAAATCATTCTGCTACAAGCCTAAAATAGTCCAATAAATGTGAACAAATCTCCCTTCATATAAATATGGAGTAAATCTTTATTCATTAAGATAGGCTAGATGAATATCTACCCTCACCCCTGACTTGGGGAGCAAGGTGATTGTAATTGAAGGTTCTTGTCCATGTACATAAAACTGAAAATATACATATTATTAAAACATTTTTTTCACCTGGGGGATCAGAACCTTGATTTGTCCTGAAAGACGGTCTGGGTAACAAGCAGTATCGCAAGTCCAGAATTATTATCATCCTTATACACAGTTTTTTTTTTTGCAAATTATTTAGTATTGTTTTATGTAATTTGTGCAGGCCTACCTGTCAACGGCTTCTGCAAATGGTACAAAAGGATTAAAATGGAAACTAATGATGTAGGCAGAGATCAACATAAAGGTATTCTGCAACATTTATCTTTGATTTTCATGTAAGCAACAACTTTAGCAAGTGAGAAGGGACATTACACACGTATTACTGTGAAATACTACAAATATTGAGTTGAAGATGATATAAGCCTGATTTAAAATTGTTACCCTCATTGTCAGACCAAATATGGTTTAACAGAGGTAACTGCATGTAAAAGTATGTGTGCATCAAAAGTTAGATTTTTTTTGTTATAACAGTCATGGGTAACACACTATCCTAGGAACACAGAGATATGGGTCAAACCAAGGTACAGGTAGATGACCACTTACAATGGTTGTCCTCTGTCATTGTATCCTATCTCCAGTTGCAAGCTGAAGAACCTCAGGGGTGTTGGTGAATGGTCATACTTGATTCTCTGTCTTTTATTTAATGGAATGTCAGTCAACTGAAACGTTGGGCTATACCTGTGCAGTCGGGATCAGTTAAATAACTCTTTGATCCCTGTAGTACAAGGAGATATTGTACAAATATTCAATATAATATAAAGGTTTAAACTTATTAATTCTTATTATTCTTGTTAATTTAAGTACTTTTCTACCATAGGCAGGTTATGCTTTTGGACAGTTTGTGTGTCTCTGCTCATGGTAATTCCATGGATGCTGGTCTCCATACTGTCAGTACTCGTAGACCCTCATGAAATGTCGTGGGCTGAGGCTGCACTAGCATTGGCTCCTCTATGGGGACTAAAGCCTGAATCTTCTGAGGCTATTATTTCTGATGTGGGTCTTCAAAAAATTAAATTGTCCTGAATCCATTGCTGCCTCTCTGTCACTTCCTTGGGAGCCTTGCCAGACTTGGACTGGGTATATTTTCCAGAGTGGTCCTTTCAGATTCCAGCCAAGTAGTGCACACTTTTGCTGAGAGGTTGCAGCTGCTTGCAAATCTTCTACATAGGCAATCCTGGCCTTGTCCTTAAATTTCTCATGGATTTTGTCATAAAGTTCCTCATGATCATTGGCAAAGTCTACAATAACCTACTCATCTGAGTCTGTTAAATAAATGTTTACCATATGTCCTATGCACCTGAATTGGAACTCAGTAGATGCACTGGCCTCTTCTCCACACTCTGTGTCCATTTTACTTTCACTCCTGTTAGTTCTTGTTTTTTTTTGTGTGGTCACTGACTCCTCAGTCTGTGACTGTGGAGTTTCTGCACTCCTGGATTCCTCCCTCTCCCTCTCCTCCCTCTGTTGTTTCTTGGCCTCCCGTCTCTCCCTCTGTTTTCTCTTCTTCTTCCTCCTCTGTGTGTCAGCAGCTGTATCTCCCAACTCAAACACTGTAGGTGTGTCTTTGGGGCTTATATCTTCCTCACATTCTTTCTTGCCATTTTAGGACCCTTCTTATAAATCATATCAAAGCAGTATCAAAAGTCCCATTTTCCATGTATTTTCAATGATTTTGGCCATCTGGCGTTATTGCAAAAGTAAAAAATGTATCTTTATGAAATATTTCATGTGCTTAGGTGCTGGCCAAAGGAATAAGTGATTGCATTTTTTGAAAGATCCAGATCATATTACGGATACAAACAAAGACTGTATGTTTTGGAAATGTTATGCATTCTAGTGAAGCAAATAATCACTGGCTTCATAGTTAATCTTCAAAAAAATGATTTCCAAAATTGCTGATTCACTGATTTTTGTTATATTGTATATGCTCCCTCTTGTCTTATGGCCTTGTCACACAGCTCCATATGGTTGTAACGTTTTGGTCCAAGATATCATCCCCATGACTCCAAACCAGAACATTCAGAAATGAGCCATTCCATAAATTGTATTGTATTGTGTATTTATACTCAGCGCAATATCTCCATATACTACCGGACTCAAAGCGCTAGTAAACCAATCCGACTGCACAAGTACAGTCCCAACGCACAAGTAACTGACATTCCCCTAACTGGAAGATAGAGGCTCAAGGATGACCATTTATCAACGTCCTTGGGGTTCTTTAGCCTGCCACTGGGGATAGGACCCAATGACAGAGGACCGCCATTTTAAGTGGTCATCCGAGCCACTATGTATCTGCCTGTACCTGGGTTTGAACCCACGTCCTCTGAGTTCCTAGACAAGTGTGTTACCCGCTAGGCCACAGTGGCAGATAAAATAGTGGTTAATCTCCATCTATTGATAGAATCATTAAGCCAGAAACATTGAAGGGGATAGCTGATAATTGCCACCACTGTAGCTGCTAATGATCATGTCACTTTTAAAGATTACAGTCAGGCTTTGCATCTCAACACACCCTTTCGGGGGATTTCACATAAAACAAACCTCAGCAAAGAATGTATTTTACAGAAGTCTGTAGGAATTTTTGTATTACAAATAAAATTTGTTGCCAATGTAGCCCATGGCTAATCCCCCACCACATGAGAAATTAATTATGTATCCTTAACCAGTTGTAATTTACAAATAATAGGAACAGGCACTGCAAAAGAGAAAATTAGTCTGCTGGATATAGAAGAGAAGGATGTGGCAGACAAGTCTGTTCCACACACTGAAATGATGTATGGTATTACAGATGTTCCACAAGTATTCACAGGTCTACTTCTGGGTCTGCAGGTAAATGAATATTACTTGTAACATAAAATGTCACCTTTTTATGTCATGAGTAAAAGACATTCACACAGTCCCAAAGTTATTTCACTGATTTAATAATTTATAATAGTTTAAAATGATATCTTGTTCCTCATTAAGCCTTATGTTTTCTTTGTAAATTGAGGTACAATTCCTTTTTACATTTTTTTTCAGAAAGTTAACATAAGGGAAGACGAGTTTACTTCAATTGCATATATATGTTTGTCTGCAAACATAACTAAAACACTATACATTATGTTGGTTTCCTGTTTCTCAACATAATTTGGGGCCTATCTGTGGCTTAATCCTTTTCAAAGATGATCTGAATCAAAATTACGAACCCAGAATTGGTTTTGTAATCTTTTTGACCAATTAAGCATGTATAACTCAAAAATTATTTATGAGATAACGGCTATATTTTCATACAATGTGGCGGTCTTCTTATGGCTTGGTTCTCTGATCTGGTTCAAAAACCAATAATGTTCTTTTATTTTCAGCACTACCCACTGGTATGGGCTTCTGTATTCACAAGGACTACTTGTTCATTACCTCACATTCTCTGTTGTTCTGTCTCTTCCTTTTTTATACAGTCAAGGCATACATTAGGCAAGGTCAAACTTAGGTCTTGTGCCCTGTTCAACAGCTATGGCCATATTGAGATGGGCCCTTAGTATTGTCACTCCTGGTTGTCTGAACCCACACAGACTGTGATTACATGCCAAATCAGTTAACCCAGCAGGCCACTTAGGATCACACTGTACACTAGCTATGGTATTACTCTATCTTTACAGTGTTTTCTCTGTCAAACCGTGGTCATTGTCCATCCCAAGTCCTCACCCCACCCATCTCTGTGGCAAAGCTGAAGCTAGAGTTATGCAGCTGAGTTTCACAAGACAATTATGTTTCTCTCTTTACTTCCATCAAAATACCAACTGTAATATGATAAAATATTATAAAACAGACACCTGCGCAGTCAATGAATATGCGTCTCTGCGCATTTTGTGAGAGAAATAGAGAAACTAATGTACACTGTTCCAATCTACGAACATGGTTGCAGAATATAATTTCGAAAGGTTAAAATAACCAATAAACAGAAAGCTTTGTAAAAAGACCTAACAAACGTTTTATAATAGAAATAAACTACTTATGCTTGGACTTTATCAGCGATTCAATCACAAAAATATCCTCTAAATAAAGGACTCAGGCTTTCGGCCTTCGTCCTTTATTTGAGGCTATTTTTGTGATTGACTCGCCGATAAAGTCAGCGCATACATAGTTTATTTCTACACTAAAACATTATGTTTGTTTTACTATTTCTTCATCTTTTTTTTTTCTTTTTGTTTTAGTTTGTTTAAAGATCTTATTATTTTTAGCACTTTTTTGTATTTTGTTTTTTTTTTATCTTGTTATTTCTCAGCATTTCCTTTCCATGTTTTTTGGCAATCTTGGAACATCTGTCATCATATCTAGTGGTTTATGTATGGCTGAAGACCCCATTGTCAGAGTTGAAGTTTTCGGTGTCACATTCTTCACCAGTGGTATTTGTTCTATAATCCAGGTTTTACTTGGAGTGAGGTAAAGCACTTTTATTTTTACATCAACCAAGAAGGTATTATTTTCATGACCGTTTCCCTGTTTGTCCATCAGTCTGTTTGTCTGTCTGTTCGGTTGTTAACATGATTAAGCAAATGCTACTGGTGGGACCTACCTAAAAAAATCAGAAGATTGGTCTTGGTCCAACTTAGATCCCATTAACTTTTGAGAGTGATCTGTGTCACCATCTGGATAGAAAACAATCCAGACTTTCCCATTTACCTATTTATACCTGCCTTGGCAGCAGTATGCACTGTCTGTGTGCTCTGGTCTTTAAATATATAAAGTAAATTTTACCAATGATATCTACAAAAATATATCATGAATGAAGATATCATTATTAATTTTTTTGCAAGTTTCTTGCCATACTAATGATAAATGATTTACGGTTAATTAATGCATGATGACCACGTGACAGAAATAGTTTGCATATAAATTGTCCAGATGCATTTTCTGCTGGATCTTTATCACATCTGTGTGTTGATGATAAGTAAGTGATGTTGAATTTGGAGTATGGAGTCGACAATATGAATTTAAATAATTACTATTATTTTATATTGTATCAATCTCAAGTGATTGCATGACAGTTCATGCAAGACATACCTTTTGTATTAAATCTGGGTTTTTTCACTAAAGAAAGTACTTTGATTGTTTTGTGTGTTTAGTTTATGATAGTATTTTAGTTTTGTTCAAGTTTTTTGGCCATATTAATGATTAATGATTTGTGGTTAACTAATTCATGATGACTAAATGAGAGAAATATGTTGCATGTAAAATTGTCCTGATGCATTTCTTGTCATGCTGGATCCTTATCACATCAACATTGCTGAGTGTGATTTAATGTGTATGTGTGTACATGTGGAATATATAAATACCAATTATTTTCAGTATGTCTATAATTTTCGAGATATTATTTAGAGTAACTGATTTCTTCCTATAATATTATGTATAATGTTCTAGAAATGTATTCACTTGGATCATTAAATTGTAGAGGCCTGAGAGATAAAACAAAGGGTCTTGCACTCTTTAATTGGCTAAAAACTAAGTACAACGGTCAAACTAAGTACAAAATTCAAATGAATTGGATGAAAACCAGTGGAAAAAATAGGGTAACAAAATATTTTTTCACATGGGCAGTCAAATAACAGTGGTGTTGCAATATTAACAGCCATTAACTAAGTTATTGCATTCACAAATATTACCAAAGATACTGATGGACAAATTGTGCAAGTGGATTGCACAGTACATGAAATGAAGTCACAGTAAAATGTATATGTACAAACAAAAGATAAAGTGAATTCCTTGAAAATGCACATGTACTGGTTAAAAATAATGGAGACAAAAACGGTGTAGTGGGAGGGGATTTAATACCTATCTCCACCCAGAGTTTGATAATAAAAAGTGGAAAATTAAAAAATTTATTTGATTATGACACAAATGTATTGGACTTTATTGAGAATATAGAAGGTTCTAGAAAAGTGTATACAACAAGGTATCTGGAAGGTACTAAGAGACAGTCTTGTCGGCACTGATAAGACCGAACCTGTAAACAACATAAAAAACATAAAAAAATCAATAGCACATGCTGATACACACTTTTTATTCAATCCTTTGAATTTGTTTCTTGCTTGTTATGCATTAGAATCTGTCTTTTGACGGAGATTAAGCGCTATAAAAATCATATTGGAATATTAGAGTAAAGGCAAATTAAACTGCTGTGAACCTGTTTTTATGTACAAGGCAGCGATTATAACTGTTTTGAATTTTATACAATATCCTAATTTCCATGGGCATATCTTTCTGACTTAACAGATTACCAATAATACAAGGATCTACATTTTGTCTGTTGATACCCGTGCTATGCTTTCTCAATTTGCCGAGGAACAAATGCCCAAATGTACAAGGTAAGTTAGGAAAAGTGCATATATATTTTTAATTAAATTCAGTTGAATATAATATTTATCCATAAACTAATATTAATAAGTGTATTTTAATTAAATTCAAATGAATAGAATATTCATTCATTAATTAATTAATTAATAAGTGTGGAATGGTGTAACTTGAAGAACAACCATTTTCTAGAACATGTACCACCTTTTAGGTATAGAAAAAGTAGCTGGACAACAAAGTTTAGCAAACTATTCTAACTGCAGTCATTTTAGAGTTGTAAGCAAGTGACTTAAAGAAGCTAGTGATACTCTTACTCACTAAGCTATGGAACAACATATGCAAAAACCCAGCAAAATGATGGAAGATATTACAAAGTACGCTAAAATAATTTTTAAAAGGGAGCCCACAGCCCTTCACTTTTGAGAAAACTGCATGATAATACATTTTCACCCATATATACACAGACAAGAGGCAAATCTTCAGAGAGACTCATTTCAAGATATATAAACCGCAGTCCTATAAAGTAAATTTGGTATAAATAAAACCATGGTGAAGTTGTAATTTAGCATAAACATTTTAGTGAAAATGGAAATATTAATCTCGTCTAATCTGCTGCTTTAGTTTATGGACATACGAAGCCAACAAGAGAACTTTGTCGTGGGTGTGGAAATGGGAAAATACTTGCAAACTGGACATCTACACTTTCACACAAATAATTGCATTAAATTTCTTTCGGCATTTTTGAGAAATAAACCAATTCGTCCCTGAAATTTAAAAGGCCTATTCAGGTTGGGCTGATGGTTATGAGATCACAATGTATAAAAGAAATAACCCGACTTACTCAGAGTACCATTAGAATAGAAAAGATCTTTGTGATTATATCTTATTTTTCACCATTCTTTTGTATGAAAATCTTGTAATAGTTAGTAAATAATTGTTCGTGTTTAAATTCAAAATATATTACATTATTGTAAGTGTTTTTGGATGAGATAAAAGTTATGGTCTGAAGTAATCAGTGGTAATATTTATGATTTTTCATTTGTGACAATATTTACCATTTGTCTGTCTTTCGCCTCTTTTGATGGAAATTAAGTGCTATGAAAGTCATATTAGAACTTGCAAAATGATCATGCAGTGTTGTAGTATCACTGTAAACGATCAACATTACACCAAGGTGCTATCCAAATAATGGGCATCACTTCCAGTCACTTCTGATCATTAATTCTCACCCCATCCAAATTTGATCAATCACTGGCATTATAGTTTCCTTGTTAATCAAAGTGTTCATGTGACTTCTATTGCAGAATCATGTTGGACAATGAATATCACAAATAGCACAGACTGCATAGAAAAGTACAGCTCTGAATATGACAACATTTGGAAGTCAAGACTTGTATCTGTATGTCTTATACAAACTTAATTCAGTAACGTTACATAGCAAGATGTATTCCACCAACATTTGTCATTAAATTATATATTTGTCACATGTCTGTTGGAAAAATTGTACACATCTACTTGACCTTTGACATTTACAAGGTCATATGACCCCCCCCCCCCCCCCCCCCCCCCCCCCCCCCCCCCCCCCCCAAAGCATGTTTTGTTTCTTATACTGCATTTGCTTGTGACATATTTTTCATATGACATGAGTCATAGTCAACAACCTGACCAGTACTAGATTACCCTTGTTCATATTACTCATGATATTTCTCCAGTTTTGTTCCATTCATACATAGTCATCAGATAGCCACTCACTTGTCCATTCATTTCCTTTTAATATGTTAAGAATTTTTATTTGGCTTACAGACATTTAAAAAATATTCATAAATATTCAGCATATGTGGTTGAAAATGTCATCTTAGTGCTTCTCTTTGTATTAATATTAATATTATTCAATATTTACACAATATTTATATTTCTGCAAGTTTCCCTACTAACTCTTGTTGAGTATTTATCAAATTTAGATCCTGATAGATGCTGTAATATTTATTTGAGGATATCTTGTATTGTTCTGTAAGGGGCCCAAAACTGTCCCTTATGTGGAGGTAACCCGACCAAAATTCAACAAGGACTTCATCCATACTTGCTGTTGGTCCTTTTTCACTGTCTCACAAATTATAAATATGTGAAATAAACTTTGAATGTAAGAATTACAGACAGCTTTATTCAAAAATACATATTTTGTTTAAAAAGGTATCCTGTTTCTGCTATATAGTGCAAAGTTTTATTTGTGAAAAAAAAAGATTTTATAACCATTCACACAGAGCAACATATGTGAAAACACATGTGAAAGATATTTTCCCATGTAAAAGTCCCCTTATATATCCATGTTTAAATCTTGTTTCCCCACTTATCTTTATGAGCATCTATCCTCTTTAATTTCCTCAAATTTATCAATGGAAACTCATTAGAATCTATGCTAATGTGTGGTATATAAGTAAAGGTAATTAATTATAAGGGTATAAAAACTTCATAGGTTTTCGTTATGTATTTATGTATATTTAAAGTGTGAATTGTTATTTACTATTTAGGCTATATTACAAGAGTTGTTAATAAATTTGTATGTATATACACAGTTTACAATATTCACACTGCAAGTTTGCAAGGTTTATACAGTACTGAATATGTTCTATGAAAACATAGAACTCATTATTGAATTCGCTATAACCTAATTTTATAGGATGAAAAAATACCTAAAATACCATATTTTCTCATGCGTTTATTTTCATTATAATCTGACAGTTTAAAATCAACCAAATGAAGGCACAATATAGATAATTGATCTGCCTATCAAAACCCCAGTTACCCTTCAGCCAGTATTGCCTACATTTGGCATCCAAACCCCATGAAATTTGTGAAGGCGGAAATTTTGAACATTTCTGTGCGTGTTGACAGGTGAAACAGGGAAAGATCGAGTTTCAAAATTTGTGAAGGCGGAAATTTTGAACACCTCTGTGCGTGTTGACAGGTGAAACAGGGAAAGATCGAGTTTCAAAATTTGTGAAGGCGGAAATTTTGAACACCTCTGTGCGTGTTGACAGGTGAAACAGGGAAAGATCGAGTTTCAAAATTTTGCAGACAGATGTGTATCACCAATTACAGGAATGAGGCGTTTAACACAATGCCTATAAACGTAGGCAATAGCCCTTGTATTGTGAAAATCCGGGTTAATAGATACCTGATTGCCAGTATTATGAATCAACTTTGTACTGTTTTAAAAACTTGATAGAAATATAATACCCCCAGTGACTATCTTTCTGTACAATAAAGTCACCTGTACCTGTCCTACTTTAAGTAAAATATTCAATAAGAAGTACATTCCAAAATGATGTCCTTGTTCAAGCATTGTTACTATCCTTGTTGTCACAGTGTTACTGTCCCTGTACCCTTATTGTTACTATACTTGTTCTAGCATTACTACTATTCCTGGTCACACATTGTTGCTATCCCTGTTCCAGCATTGTTACTTTAGGCACAAACTTATGGTCCACTTGATCTTGAGATGGAACTTGTGCAATCTTGTCATCAAAAGATCGTGCACCCTTCTTTAGGTGGTGCAAACAATTTCGAGATGGAACTGCTCCAACTTAGGATATCTATCACAGAATCTTGAGATATGATTGGATCTATTATTTTTTTCATTTTTGTGGTGGTCACTGATTGGCTGATATTTTAGGGTTAGGATCCTAAGTTTGGCTGGCCAGTCTTAAGATGGAATGGGACAAGCTAGCACATCTTGAGACTGGCCAGCCCATTTTATGATGACATAGTTATGTCAGCACCTTTAAATCTAGTAAATTTATGATGATATGTCACCTGTATATATAACAAATTTACAGATATGGTTAAATTCAATCCAATGTGAATAATGTATTTGAACTCCTTATTTGCAATCATATGCAAACTATATGAAATTAGATAAAATATTTATTATAAAAAGTATTAAACCTTATAAAATGCCCCTTTTCTGTGACAACAGAGCAATATCAAACTAATTAGAGTTTTTACATTGAAACCATTTCTACCCAGGGTAGTACACTGACCTATTTGTGAATTACCAATGAAATCATTTAACAGGCATGTGGGTGGAGCTTAAAGTAACCATCAAGGGTAGTATGGGTGGTCAGTGGTGTACAAAGGGTGTTTAGCTCATTAACAAAGAAAATTTTAATATTAACCCATTTTATTGGAGGGATGAAGGACATAGTTCACATTTCACCATCAGCAGGGCCAAATATGACTGTTCTTCACTATGCAAATGGTCAATGCAAAGGAACATGTATGTACAGTATTGTACACCTTTTGGCTTTTGCTAGTCTTATTCTAGGCTCTTAGATATTTTTTAAAGTATTATATTTTATATATTTTTCAAATAGCAAGTACTAAGTGTGACTGAAAGAAGCAATTTGACCTACAGAAAACATAATTAATTTTCAAAGGGAGTCAGCATTACATTTTATGGTACATTCTACTTAATTCTAACAAGAGTCTATTAGCTAAGGTCCAGGATCTAATACTAAGTTTTTATATTTCATGTAAAAGCCAGCGTAGTATTCGTACAGACTTACAATATTTTATGTATTCAGCCAGGGGCTCTGGTACAGACCATGGGCAAGGCTAGATGTATTGTTACAGTGAATTGATAATATTATACACCAGGGTGTGGGATTGGTGTATTGAAAATATCACTTGAAGTATATGTATGGAAGAGCATTAGTGCCACAGAAAAAAATTTTTTGAATTGTCAACTTAGTATCTCCACATGTTGACATAATATCTCAACATGTTGAGATACTATCTTAACATTTGCATAGTGAAGAACAGTTACTTAATATCTCAACATGTTGACTTAGTATGTCAA
The DNA here is from genome assembly GCA_964017235.1 of Sabellastarte sp. h YS-2021. Lineage (NCBI taxonomy): Eukaryota > Metazoa > Annelida > Polychaeta > Sabellida > Sabellidae > Sabellastarte > Sabellastarte sp. h YS-2021. The sequence continues at coordinate 93,869,326 of OZ024936.1, forward strand.
CTTGTTGAGTTAATATCTCAACTTGTTGAGTTAGTATCTCAACATGTTGAGTTAGTTTCTCAACATGTTGACTTACTATCTCAACATGTTGAAATACTAAATCAACATGTTGAGATATTAACTCAACATGTTGAGATACTAAGTCAACATGTTAAGATACTAACTCATCATGTTGAGATAATAAGTTGACAACTAAAGAAAAAAACTTTTTTTTCTGTGGCACTAACACTCTTCCATATATATGACATATTTCAATGATGTGTAAAATATATCAAGTTACACAAATAATTTCTTGGTACTTCCTTTTTCCAAAATATCCTGCACCAGTTTTTCCTCATGTAAAGTATAGAAAAGCCCTGCAGGGAAAACCCATACAGAAAAAAGTCATACAATTTGTGGACCCCATTGAGAACACCCTACACCATTTTTGAGACTGGATAGTCCTTTTCAGATAGTACAATGTGCAAACATAAACTGTTTCCTATCACTTACATATCACTTTTATTTTTTCAAAATTATTATTGTTTTTTACGGAGCCCAGGAAGGGACATAGAACTGTTTTCTTGGCATTTTTTTATCTCGTTCCCACGAGATAGGAAGTTATGGCCACGAGTTAGCAACTCATTACCACAAGTTAACAACTCATTACCACAAGTTGACAACTCATTACCACAAGTTAAAAAGTAGTTCCCAAAGGTTAGCAAGTTGTTCCCACATGATAGCAAGTTGTTCCCACAAGTTATAAAGTCATTCCCACAAGATACTAAGTCGTGCCCAGAAGTTAGAAAGTCGTTCCCACAAGTTAGAAAGTCGTTCCCACAAGATAGCAAGTCGTTCCTACAACATAGCAAGTCGTTCCCATAAGTTAGCAAGTCGTTCCCACAAGTTAGCAAGTCGTTCTCACAAGCTAGCAAGTCGTTCCCACAAGTTACCAAGTCGTTCCCACAAGATAGCAAGATAGCAAAATGCCTGTTTTATGGCACTTTCCTTGGTCCTTCTAAGATATTTCAGTATGTTACATTGGACTGGGTGCTATTTGGCACAGCATACCTTGCAGTATCTCCGCTGCACTGGATTCTCATACAAGCTATGTACCTAGATGCAGAAAAACTCGTGTTTGCCAACTTGTGGGAACGACTTGCTAACTTGTGGTAATGACTTGCTATCTTGTGGGAATGACTTGCTATGTTGTGGGAACGAGTTAGTATCTTGTGGTAACGACTTTGCTAAGTTGTGGGAATGAGTTTATATCTTATGGTAATGACTTTGCTAACTTGTCGGAATGAGTTAGTATCTTGTGGTAATGACTTTGCTAAGTTGCGGGAATGAGTTAGTATCTTGTGGTAATGACTCTGCTAACTTGTGGAAAAGAGTTAGTATCTTGTGGTAACAACTTTCTAACTCGTGGGAATGATTTACTATCTTGTAGTAATGACTTGCTAACTTGTGGGAATGATTTTCTAACTTGTGGTAATGACTAACTATCTTGTGGTAACGAGATAAAAAAATGAGAGAAAAACAGTTCTATGTCCCTTCCTGGGCTCCGTAGTTTTTAGAATTTGCTAAATACACATTTATGGTTTCGCAAACTAAAATATGAAGAAATACTTTTAACATTCACAATACAAATAACATATAAAAAATTATTGTATTACTATTGAAAGGAAAATAAACAAATCCCAATTGTCAAAAACAAATTTTAAGTTCAACTGACTGTAAAAATTCTGGAACATAACTCCATTTCTACTTGAAATTTCACTGCAATGTTCTTTTTGATTAGTTATCATCGAGAGATTGAGTAACTGTAATCAAGTGTGGTTTTACTTTGCTAACAAAGTGACTATTTTATTGTTTCTAAAACTACAAAGGGGCATGGGGATTGAAAATTACAGCACATGGTAGTTTCACTAGCAATTGAAATACCCTTTAAGTAATTATCAACCCTTTCATTTGTAAACTAACCATAATTTATAGGGCTTTCTCCAAGATCTAAAAAATGGTATCTTGCATTTCTACATGGATATTAAAAATTGTTGGGCTTTTCTCCTGTAGGGCTTTTCTTTGTAGGGCTTTTTTCCCGTTTCCAATCAATAACACTTTTTATAACCAGCCACTTGAGCCTTCATAATAGATTCTACTGGCCAGTCCTTAAAAGGTTCCAACAGACAATACATCATATTGTCCTGTTTTTTATGTGAACACAAATATTGCTCTACACATACATAAAGTTGCCACCCCTCAAATTTTATTTAAAAGAGGCACTGCCATATTAGGCAGGTCACTACCTGGCTTACTTCCCACTGGTGTACAATGTAAAAACTCTATTATGTAAGATCCTGCAATAATGTCAGAATGTCGTATCACTACAACTTCAGTAAATTATTTGATCACATTATCTCCACTACATAGTTACTAAACACTGATCAGAGGTCCAAAAGGTTAAATCTAGAGAGTTTAACCAGTTAAGACAGTGAAAAATCAACATAACAGGCATGGCTCCTTATTGCAACTTAAAGGGCCAAGCAACATAAAGCTAAAGTAAATCGGGAGCTGCACAAACCGCCTCTTTGCCAAATCGACCATTGGCAAATTGGTCCCTGAAAAACTCGGTCCCCAGGTATAAAATAATGAAATATAATGCAATGACAGTACTTTTATAGAGCTTAATCTTCATCATGCAGCAGACTCTGAGGCTAACAGATATTTATTTAGATCAGGTTAACATGTATCAGAATATTAATAACAAATAATAAGAGACAATTCTTTGTGGTCATATTATGTTCCTTTCATAATTTGACAACTTCTAAAGTTATAATTTATCAGAGTCTAATTAACCTATTTCAAATATATTAGGGGGGCCACAGTGGCAGAGTGGTAACACTCTCGCCTCCCACCTCTGAGGCCGGGGTTCGGTTCTCGGCACAGCCTCAAGTGGGAAAGCCGGTAGTTGCTTGCCATTGGTCGGCAGTTTACAGTACAGAACTCTGACGAACTGTATGTACTGGTTTCCTCTGCCCTTCCAACTACCTGTCGTGATATGACCTGTACAGTGTTGAAAGCGACGTAAAAACCCCAAATAAATAAATAAATAAAAGATATTAGGGTGCTCCATCAAGTCCTTTTAACTTACGTTTTAAAAAATATAAAATATAATAAAAAATATAAAAATATACAAGAAAGTGGTAGCATACACTACATAAACCAGTGACTTAGTATCTCAAGTGGCATATACAAAATTTAGCATGGCATTTATTTCTCCAGCAGTAAATCCATTTTGAAAGACACTGATATATAGCAGATATTTAATATTCCCTACATGTTTTAAGTCTTCCTCATTAATTGTATTGATAACAGTGATCTCTCACTGCTTTCAAAAGCTTATAATTAGAATTACATATTATTTTTATTGATACATTAGTCTGGTAAATAATATGATTCAGAGTTTTAGATATATTAGAGCAACTACCATTTATACATTATTCAGTAAACAGTTTAATGAGGGTTGATTTGGTAAAGGGCCTATTTGTCTGAGGCTTTCGCAAGTCAACAAAAAGCAAACTTGCTTCTTGGATCTTTAACCTTTCCATCTTGGGTTCAAACCTTGGGTGAACTGTTATAGCTGGAGCAGCTCTGGCTCATAGATCGAGTTAATCATAAATTCAAGCCCAACATTAATGTCCCTATTGTAACAGTTTTACTGCCATTGTTACTATCCAGTTTTACATTGTTACTATCCTTGTTCCCTCATTCTTACTATCCTTGTTTCCCATTGTTACTATTCTTGCCATGTTACTACTATCCCTGTCACCACATTGTTATTATCTTTGTTCCAATATTGTTACTCTTGGTCCTGCATTGTAAAACTATCTCTGTTCTCATAAAGAATAAAGGGTGGTATTTGGACCCCTCTATTCCTCTGAGAGGTAATTAATTATACATATTGATTAATGCCAATAGGAACAATGGTTGGGACATCCGTAATATATTTGAGTTCTTGCTTTCTTCTTGAGTTCAGAAGTAATGTTTTGGTGGTAAATTTTTGCGCCAATGTTTTTTATGTATATGGGTACTGCTAAAATTGTTAATTTTGAACAATTTTGGACAGTAGGTACATTTGGCCAGTCTAGTGCATACTGGGGGTAGTGTAGACAGAAGTTTTGCTTCTTTGGTGGGAGGTTAATTGATTTTGTTGGATGTGGAATGCAACTGAAAGAGTTACCATAGTAACCAACCCACTTGTTGAATAGTACCCAAATTGGCATAAATACTACCATATAAGCTTCCTAAGCCTTAAAATAGCCTAAAGTACTTCATGAGGTCAAGTCTCAATATACATTCAAGCCTCTGATGAGACTGATCCTACAGGAAGTCGAAATGTAAGCTAATAACTAGCTATATTTTAGGCTCAATAAATCCTACTGACATAACAGCAAACCCTTCTTTTTATCTCTGTTCTCACATTGCTACTTCCTTTATTGTTGCTATCATTGTTTCCTTATTTGTTACTATAGGAATAACCCCTGACCAAACCACGGTATACGCAGAATTTTACCATGGTTTGAGGTTATAAACCCCGAAGGTGAAACCATGGTAAAATTCTGCATATACCGTGGTTTGGGAGGGGATTATTCCTATTCTAACATGACAAATTATTTTAAGATGAATAATTATTCCAAATTTTACTGTAAAACGGTCATTGTTACGACAGCCATAATGAGCGATAAAAGGGAGTAACAGGGTTATGCTGTATTTTACCGGGGAAGTATTTCGTCGTTTAGCCAATCAGAATCGAGGACACATCCGTGTCATGTTAGAATATCCCTGTTCCCATATTGTTACTCCCTCTATTTACTTATTGATACCACCCTTGTATGCACCTTCTTACTTCCCTGTACCCACAATGTTACTGTCCTTGTTTAAGCTGTTGCTACCTTCCCTTTTCCTATATTGTTACAATCATTATGCCAGCATTCTTACCATTCTTTTTTATTCATTTTACAATCCTTCCTGTTTTTTTTTGTCTTTTAGTTGCAGGGTTCACTCATGACAGCCTCTGTAGTGGAGATGCTACTGGGCCTCACTGGAGTTGTGGGATTTCTGTCAAAGTATATTGGTCCACTTACCATTTGTCCCACCATCACACTTGTTGGTATATCGCTTTTCAAAACAGCAGCAGATTTTGGTGAACAAAATTGGCCCATCTACTTCATGTAATTGCCATGAATATTCATACTGTATTTATTACAACTGTTAAAATTAAAAAACAGCTTTTATTGTGAGAATGGGGTGAACACATTATAAGAAAACTTTATGAATTTTCTGCAAGAATGTCCAGCAACTAGGTGTAATACGTTTTAGTACTAACTGTACCTCAGGTTTGACGTTGCAGGAATTAACTCACACTTATGTGACTCTAGTTTCAAATCTAGCTCATGATAATGACACAATAGAATAGAATAGAATAGAACATTTAAAAAGCGCAAAATTGCTACAACATCCTCTAATGTGCTCGAAGTCAAAAAGGGAAAGTCCAAGGACATATCAAGTCAAGATCCAAATAAGTGCCCACTGGGGGGAGATGTACTATGGTGGAGGATATGCAAGTCTAAACAAATAGGTTTTTAGCTGGCTTCGGAAACCTGTTATTGTGTGCTGTGATCGGACCGATTGTGGGAGTTTGTTCAATTCAGCAGAGAAGCCATTGCAAAACCTTGCCTACCAATGGCCTTTCTAGAACAAACTGAGGAATGAGAAAGCCAATTGCTGATAGCTGATAGAACATTAGAAGTAAAACTTCAGTTTTAATCTTATACTGTAGGTTTGTTGTTTATTTTTACCTCAATCAAGGGAGATATGTGTTTGATGGTATTTATTTGTTTGTTAACAAAATATCTTTGAAAAATCAACGGATTTTGAATTAATTTTTAGGGAAATGATGACAATAAAACAAGAAACAAATGATTCAGTGGTGGTTGTCCAGATAACCATCTGGATCAGGAAGTTTTCAAAGGATCTTTGATCATCGCAAGGTCCATTTTCAATACAAGTGTATTTACCGCCATAATTAATTGTCACATTGTTTGGTAAGAAAATGCAGGACACTCTGAGAAGAGTTTATATAACATTTCCAAGTTTAATCCAGTTCCAAGCAAAATTGGGGATTCTATAATTAAGAGCAGGAAAAAGTAGGTGTGGAATCGAGGTTTTTGGCTGATGTCTGACCCCTTCACTTTTCTAATTAAAGTTATGTTCTATCTAAATATATGTTTTTCAGGACACTGTTTCTATTGGTTTTATTCTCACAATACTTGTCCTCTGTTGAATTACCCTTGCCTACCTACGCAAAAGAGAGCGGATGTAGTTTCAGTCGATTCCCTATATTTAAATCCTTTCCTGTAAGTACCGATTAATTTTAATATAACAGTTTATACTATAATTTTTTGTACTTGAGTGGACTAGTTGTATAAGATAAATTGTAACTTTGACTTTTTTTGCAAATGTACAGTGACAGCTCAAGCATGCAATTTTGTTAGTATGATCCCCAAGCAGCTAATTTTCTATTATTGCCATATTTGGTAAAGCCAAGGAGTTGTTCTAATATGGCATTCAATCTGTCCTCTTATATCCGTCACATCAAAACTTATATACCATCTATTCACCAATTGCTCATCCACCCCAATGTATTTTTTTTCTTTTTTTTGGCATACCCATGATAACTGACATTTTTCAATTCCCGGACATCTGATTTCTTTTTGGATCCACGCTTGTGGGTGTGTTGCTCCTTAGAATCTGCATGTTGCCGAGATTAAGCACAATTAAAGTCATATTGTAATTTGAATGAAAATTAAAGAATAAAACACTAATTTGATAGAGTAAATACAATGTTCATACACAGAGTTTTTTATTTTCAGATTTTCTTGGCCATCTTGGTCTCCTGGTTTATATGCTTTCTTCTCACCCTTACGAATGCTATTCCATCAGACAGCACACACTGGGCCTACAAAACCAGGACAGATATCAATAAAAATATACTGGCTGAATCCCCTTGGTTAAATTTCTTTTGGCCAGGTATGTATCTGACGCAGAAGACTATTTCAGGTTGAGTACAACAAACATTTTATGAAAGATTGGACTTTTGATTATGAATTAGTAAGGGTAGTAATTTTACATAAACTAGATTTTACAAAAATTACAGGCTTTCACCAAATTAAGAGTTAACTCTTTTTCGCAAACAAACCGGTGACACATAAAAGTACAATGAAGTATGTTATATTGATGACCTTCTGAAACTATGCAGGCAAATATGGTATTCCTCAAGTAAGTATCTCACTGGTTGCTGGTATGGTTGCTGGCTTGCTCATATCCGTGATAGAGTCTATTGGAGATTATCATGCCTGTGCCAAGATGTGTGGTGTCCCAAATCCACCTAAACATGCCCTGAACAGAGGTAAGATAATCTTGTTTTAAATTAAGAATCACCTTTTTCAATGTTATAGATGATGACAATGAATTTTCCAAATTTTCTTTGTGGTCAGAAGTCTTAGATTTGTAAAATCTATCCAGACAATATATAATCCTAGCTCTCTTCATTTTAAAAAGTGGTAGACTGTAGAGACTGTAGTTTTTAAGATGTCATGCCTTTGCAATTACAATGCATGTTAAGTAGCCTTACTAGCATCATTCCTTAGCATTGTCAGTTCTATTCATACACTATTATATCTTTCAGTGTATAAATGATGGTTGTACATTAAAAGAATGTCAAAGTCTCTCTTTAGGGACTCCTGGCCTGGCGTGATATTCACTAAAGGTCTTAGCCTTAACTTTTGTGTAAAATATAGCCAAGTTAAATCTAAAAATTTCACAAAGACATTTGGTGAATATGATCCCTGGATTATCATGGCTTTTGAAAATCTAATATGGAACACAGGAATCTTCATTGAGGGAGTGGGGTGTTTTGTGGCTGGACTGTTAGGAAATGGAGCTGGAACCACATCATACAGTCAAAATGTTGGATTAATAAGTCTGACAAAGGTGATATTTTATACCTGTTGATGTTATTGATGTTTATTAGTTTTCCTCTGTAATGTTTTGTGTGCTTAAGAAAAAACTTCCATAAAGACTTCCATAAAAGTCCATGTTTTAGTTAATCAAACCCACACCAAGGAAAGATATCCTTGGATTTTCTCCCTGACTAAAAAACCTTTCACTCTTCCCTATCATGTACATGAATTCAAACAAATATATCAATTACTCACAGTTATTTATTTTTCTCTCCCTCAGAACCATTTAACAGTAAGAATATTAAGCTAACGCTTATATTGTATTAAATATACAAGAAATGATTCAGCACCCAACAGAAAATATACACACATAATAAAACACACATCTAAGGCAGGCATATATATATACTTGAAAGTCTCCCACCAACAATACATATATATACATGTAGAGTTGCGATGAACATCTAAGCAATTGTCAGTGAATGCAGTTACCGATGTCTATCAGTGACAACTTTAAACCACTTAATTTGTTGAAGCCTTATTCCACTTACTTGTAAGTATTTCTGAGAACAGTTGAATATATATACACTAAAACTCTATTACAGTTGTTCTGGTTACCGGAGTCATATCTTGCCAGAGTCAACAGAGGTGACAATGCCACCACATCTGTTTGGTTTCATTGGTCTTGTGTCTGATATCTATTATCAGCAGTAGCTAATTTTGAAATTAAATGTCTCATAGGGCAACATAATCCATTGGATTCTGATGAGAAGTCATACATCTCACCTGCTAAAAGGCACTTCTCAGTGTGGCGACTCATTTATGCCACGTTATATCTTTTCCCAGCACGCCTTGACCAAATACATGTAGTTTTTTTGATACTTCTGACAGATACATTGAATTCCGATGAGAAGTTACACATCTCACCTGCTAAAAGGCACTTCTCAGTGTGGTGACTCATTTACGCCACGTTATATCTTTTCCCAGCATGCCTTGACCAAATACATGTACTTTGTTTTGATACTTCTGACAGATACATTGTTCCATTTTCTATCAACAAAAAGTTCCAAATGGTGGCAGGAATCTGTAGATACTGTAATACACATCTATTTTGTCTTTTAAAATGTTTAAAACAACATGCAGAGATTGTGACACTTTGGTTGACATGGTACATCTTGAGAAATAAGGCTGGCTGACAGCTTGGTTATACAGATATGTGTTGTAAAAGCTACAGCACCAAGAATGTTGTATAAGTAGAAGGGTTTAGGTGGGTCACAGTGGCCTAGTGGTAACACACTAGCCTCCCACCTCTGAGAAAAAGTTTGAATCCCAGCCTGACCTCACGTGGGAAAGTTAGTAGTTGTTTGCTGTTGGTCATCAAAGCACCTTGACCAACTGTATGTACTGGTTTCCTCTGTATGTCCATCTTCCCGTCACAATATAACCAATTAGGTACTAGATGTGACGTAAAACACACAAAAAAAATAAATGGGAGGCATTTATTTTTATCAGTCATCTGGTTTGTTGGCTTCAGGCTATCATTCCCATTTGCATGTTTTAGACCGATTCTCCTCAATACAAACAGATCCAAGATCCTTTGGTCTGAAGTTTTCACCTTGTTTGAAATACAGTTTAATTGTTTCCATTATTCATAGATTTATTGTGGGACTTCCCTTGTTTTAAAGCCTGTACATAACTTGATACACAAGGTGAGAAACTTTGTATGGTCCTGCAAACATTGCATAATAATTTACATTAAATCAATGTAGAATAAATGTAATTGTATGTATGCTATAATCCATTAATTAATACCAAAATTGTGATATATTTTCCAGGTAGCGAGCAGAGCTGTTTCATATTATGCTGCAGGGATAATGATATGTGTTGCAATATTCAACAAATTTGGAGTTGTCTTTGTGACAATTCCCTTACCAGTTGTTGGAGCTGCATTTTGTGTTCTGTTTGGTTTGTACTTAATTATAATGTAATGAAGTATTTCCATTATGATTTTAAATTATTTTTATGTTTTTCCTTCTATGATATTGTGTAACTGAATATAAGAATATGAAAATAGCGTGGGCCGAATATAAGGCATCAACTTTTTGTAACATTTTAGTTCAGCCAAGGGCTAAAACTAAATGGATTTCTTCAATGGTCTATATTTGAGCTTTGGCATAGCCACTGGTCAAATGCTAAGACAACCTGTCTCAGACAGGTAGATAGTGGGCTTAAGGTTTATCAACAAAGGTTCCAATATGGCTGCTATAATTATACCTCCATTTCACAATTAGAAATAGGTGAATATTAGGTACAAATATATAACACTCCCCACAAAAGTATTCTGTGGGCGTTTTCTTGTCGTTATAAGGTTTTCCAGTGCAAAACCACATTTTACTAGGAATGAAATGTGTCAAAAATTATATATGTCATCAGTAGAATATGCTGACTGGGAATAAAGTGTCACATGACACAGAAAACCACTGTGGTTATTTGATTAATTTAGTCTTACCTATGTTACGGTCACGGGCAAGCACGGTAGCAATTACCGGTTGTCTTTAAGTTGTAACAGAAAAAGCAAAAAGTTGAACTTAACAAATTTATTTAATAGTCAACAATAATGATTACAGTCAACTGGTATGCTCTTAACCAAACACACTAATACAATACAATAATAAGATCTAGCTGACCTGACCACAGAGATTATGAGTTAAGTTTATCCGCCGTATCCAGCAATCTGTTCCGTAATCGGTCCTGTAGTATATTCCAATGTCCTGTGGTCTGTCCTGTGATCTGTCCAATGTTCACTCACACACGGATATCTATATCTTGTGACCTGTCTCACACTCAACAACACAAAAGGTTCTTGTCCTGCTATTCTTTATATATCCAGTCACACAGAATGTCTGTCTGGAGATATTTAGAGAGTTAACACAACTGTACTGTCTGCTCCAAGATGTGGACAATGTCCAAAATGCAGTAAATTCACTCTCTGTTATATGAATGTACAATATCCAAAATATCTAAAGTACAATAAATCTGTCCAGATGATGTATCCAGTTCACTCCAGTAAAAGTTCAGTGATATAAGCATATATTATACTCCAAAACACAATAGCTCTCCTTATAGCAAGCGAATACAAAGTTCCCTTGTGGTCAGATGTACATTCCTTATATACATTCACAGATTTCTCTGGAATTGTACAGAACCAACTCAAAAAATAAATCTTGAGCCATCTAGGCCAAAGGAGGAAGTTCTAGAAACTACTGGTAATTGGGTTTCCCCAAATCTAACATAACCACTGAGGGGGGATTTCCCCCAGTCTGTGAACAAATCAATAAACACTAAAACACAAAAATCAATAACTCCCTTACTTTAAATGTTAACACACAAAAAGAACCAACAACACAATTATCTTTTATGACAATGTATAAACATAAAGCTTAAATTAAACAATGCACTAATATAGTGCCTAATATATGTAATATACAATGTACTAATATAGTGTCCAATATATGTAACACCTAAGACCCCTTCTGTGAACACAACTTGTGCTTAAAACTTTGCTGAGCCAAAAGGCTCAGATTTGAGTCAGTGGCTCAGCCTGAGACTGGGCGAAATCTATGACCTCTCATGAACTTGGCCCAAGCCAAATATTATTTTTTGCAGGAATGATTATTGCTATTGGGCTATCCAATCTTCAATTCGTTGATTTGAATTCATCAAGAAACCAATTTGTTCTTGGGTTTTCATTTTTCATGGGAATAGCAATATCTGAATGGACGCAGGCACATGAAGACACTATAAAAACAGGTAGATGTTGTAGTTTTTATTAATCAATTAATCCAAGTGACATGATATACAATAATCATGCACAGTAAATATACTTATCAGAAACATGGGACTTATAAGTCGACATAGTTACTTATGTGGAAACCATTTCAAAAAGTCATTTACAAGGCTTGACAGTTTCACAAATCATTCATTGCACTAAACTTCACTGTAATATTTATACAATTAAAATTATACACACATTCGTTTTTCTCATAATTACAATTATACATACATTCGTTTTTCTCATGTCCCATGCTTCTACTGTGTATATGTGTAAATATCTTGGTTCAGATGTCATAATTTTCACAAATTTATCTTGATCAGACATATGTTTAAAATTTGAACAGTAATATGACATTTATTCATTCAGATTTTTTTATTTATCTGAATACATTCTCATTCTCAGTTAAATGGGACAATTAGAGGCCAAATTGTGGCACAGCAGTGATGCTTATAAAATTCATTCTCATTGTCCCTATTGGGTAACAGCACATAGAGCATCTTGCCACAAAATTTTTCATTGTTCTCTATTACAGATTTCTTATATAAATGAAATAATAATCTGCATTTAATTCTGAACTCTAGTAAACTTGATAATAAAACATAGTGAAGCCAATGAAATATCACTGATCTGATTTAAATATATTTTTTTCTTTAAAAGATACTGTATGGCTGAAAAAAATCTGTAAAACACAATGCAAGTTACAAAAGTGACTTTATGCCAATGTTTATTACAATGTGAATGCTTCCATTGTTGTCTTTAAAAGTTATATACAAATAAAATATAGATATCAACAGATTTTGTAAAACATACTGGACAAGAAACCAACAGTGATTATACCTTTTACTTTCATGATTTACGATTTCTATGTTTGGTAACGTAATTCACATGGAGTAAGGAAGCAAGCAGACCAAGGTAAAAACAGTTAAATATAAAATTCTGAAACTATCACTATATTCTTAAAGTGTCAATGAACTGTGTGTAAACTCCTTTAAAGCTATAAATGCATCTTTTGGTGTATTATCTTCAAGAATGGGCATCTTAGCAGGATAAAATGAACATAAATACCAAATAAGAATGCTTATTTATCAGACTTTTGCAGTAATTACAAAAATGTCTGTTAATTTAACTTGTTTAAGGGGGTTATTTTCATAACATAATCTCACACATGACATTATTTAACATTTGTTTAGATTACATTTAATCTGAAGCTGTTATAAACAACCAGCAGATGTCTGTAATATTGTAACGTAATTCACTTACTTTGTTTGCAAATGCCAGCACTTTTGTCAAATTATGTTCTTAGATAATTAAAACAGTGTCTCATTATTCTATGGTGATGTAGAACACAATCAGTATACATGTACATATCAAAAAGCTAATACCAATATCTGTATGTGCATTACTAAACTTGTAAAGTCAATGTGTATGGTTAAGAATGTGGGGGTGACTAACTTTACATAATATGGCCTTACCCTCTACCCAAATTGCATCCCAGTTTCTTGCCCATTTGAATGAACATCCACTCTTTGAACTGACATTTTGCAAACTACTAACTTTTGTGAAATTTCAAACTTTGATAAATTTGATAAATCAATGTTTCAAAAGTCGTTGTTTTGAGCTGCTACAAAATCTATTTCTGAGAATGGTAGATGAAATCGATTTTGACTAGTCTTTATTGCCCTTACCATTACCTTGTAAGATATGTATTCTATAAGATATCACAACTTGTCTTAAAATGTCCACCATCAAAACACTGACTACAAATGATGGATGTATTTTCTGACACCTTTATAGTCTAGTTCCGTTGGAACAACATAATGAATTGTTTACATTCCCGCCCCTTTACTGGCTGTACAGGCAACCAGAAAACAAAACTGGGTCTTCTTCACATTCTGGTTTCAATGCAAAATAATATCTCAGTGAACTTTTAACCTTTTTAGTGAAGCACCCCATTTCTAGTCCTTTGTAAGTATACAGTATTGTTTGGCCTTCTCCGCTACTTTCCCCCACATGGCATTGTTTTTGCATGTGCATCAGTTGTGTAACTACTTGAACTACAAATTATTGAAGTAAATACCCTTCATCTCTCCCACCCTTTCACAAGTTGATTCCATGCGGCAACAAATGACTGTAGTCAATGAGAGCATAAATGTCAAAGAGCAAATAGTTATAACTCATCAATTCTAGAAAATTTCATATTAATTTTAAGAACTTATAAACATCAGATTGAGCTACATTTGAAGTCAAGTAGATGTAACTGATGCAGAAAGAGTGTTCATTGCACACTAATCTTTAATACTGCTCTGGTTGAAAGGTTTATGTCTACTCTAATACTCACATCCTTCTGCCATATACTGTGACAAGGTACATAAAAATAATCTATACCATAACAACCTAGTACCTGATAGTTATTTGTAATAAACGATGTGTGCAACAGAATATAAAATAATATTATGCTTAAACTCTGTCATTTCTCCCACGTGGTCTTTTCCATGCTGTTAGAAATGCTTAAACATGCTGCAGTCAACTGCTTGTGAAAAAATTACCCATTTTTGTCAGTTCGGGGTAACGTAATTCACAGTAACATAATTCACTGAATTATACTAAATCAAATATAAAATTCAGGGCTTTGTGTTGATATTGATATAATTGTAATATACAACAAAGGCCAAGATATGCTTATCATAAATAGTCTTCTTATTATCCTCACATCTTGAGGAAATGACTGGTAACGTAATTCACATGAGAAAATACAGAATTCTACTTTTTGGTACTTCCTTAAGAATCGCTTGTATTTGTAGTCTTCTGCTGAATTATTACTTACACATTCTGATAATCCACTTATTCAGGAATTATTTGCACTAAAAAGTTAGACTTTTAGAATTACCAAATATGAACAAAATTAAGTGTTTATAATGGTAATGTAATTCACAAGAATATTTTGGACATTTTCAATTTGGCAAAAAATAACATTTTGTTGATGTCTTTTAAATTTTTTTTTGATATTTGCATGGTGCAGATTAACTGGAAGCTACGTAGTATTGACTTAACCCCAGTTAACCACATTAAAGACAAAAAATGTTATTGGAATTTTAATACCCAATCTTTGGACACTGTGTTTTGGGGCCATTTTCATAGTTTAATGATAAATTTCAATAATAAAAGTACATCAAAACCATAACAAACAATATATCACCAGATTCGTCTTTGCTTAAACTAAATAAATAGATGCAAAAAATTAGAATAAGTTAACTGACAGCCAGATATGTGTCTGAGACACCTTATTTTCATAATTGTCCCATTTAACTGAGTATGGGTGGAATATTTATATTAGCAAACAAAATGAAGCTCATCATCAATTTTATTATTACGGCAACAAGTTATAAAGTATTCTGTTGGTTGTTTTCTATATTGCATTTGTTGTCCAAAAAGCACAAATAATTAACTAGAAATAATAACCACGTATGATCAGTACCAAAAGGCAAGGAAAAATAATGTAGAGATATGTTTTTGAAGATGCAAATCCAAGGCCTGAAACTTGACAGTATTAAACTAACAATACATGTACTATGAAGACAAAATTACTTTCTCAGGCTAAACCACAGTTTTTAAAAAATGAAAAGCAAGTCCTGCAACAAGATAAAAATTCATTAACTTGTGCTTATAATATTCATACAGAAATAATTTCCCATGCATTAAAATGCTGCTATTTCAACTTATTTTTTTATTTCATGTAGGGGTAGGAATCATTGATGATTTACTCAGTATTTTGCTCAGTACAAGCATGTTTGTTGGAGGTGCTCTTGCTCTTTTATTTGACAACACTTTACCAGGTAAGAGACTTCAGGTTTTTCCCTTTAAAATCTACTCCTAGCACCTCCTTTAACTTTCTATTCTAAAGTTTAAATTCTTGCATTTTCTTTCATTTGCATTTAGAAAGTTTTCAACCCCTTGGACTTTTCATTGTAAAGTTTGTCAAATCTTTGCACCACCTTAACATTTCAATTGTAAAGTTTGTCAACCGTCATACTTTCTGTTTAAAAGATTTGCTAAATGATTTACATTTCCTTTTACTATGTATTCTATATTTCATTAAATTTACTGAACGTCTCTTTACATGAAGTTTGCTATTCATTGTTTATATGCTTTAATGCAAAGGCATATTTCAGCAACTACAAACTACTACATAAAATTCCTCTTCTTAATATTAAAATTATCTCTGCCAAAATGATTACACATTCTGAATTTGATACATTTCCCTAATCCAAAGATTTGGATTTTCTAATGATTTCATTACACTTCTCTGGATGGACCTCTCAGATATTACAGACATCTCAAGTTGAACCGGGCACACAAAAATTGTCAGCAAAGTTGGTGAAAGTGTTCCTGTATCTCTAATTTTAAGTTGTAAGGTCACATTGAAGACATCAATCATGCAGGGTGATCTCTTTAATCATATATGTGATCACAAAGAGCTAGACTTCTTGAAATGAGTTTTATTATCCAAACCACACTGTATTTGACCAAAATACTAGGACATACAGAGTGTGATGGTTAGTAGAAACGTCCCTGTCCTTGGATCACCGTGTGGGGTCTTGCGAGTCAATGGCAAACTGTCCATTACCTTGCATGTCCCGCAAAAGGTTTGAAATGTTTCAAATTTCTGCTTCTGGTTTCAGTACCATGAGCATGCAGAGACGATTTCACGCATGCGCATATGAATTTCGTACTACAGTAACAGAGGGCGTGGTCCATGGTGTACATAAATTTGTAATTTGGCCGTATTTTAGTTTAATATGGCGACTTAAGTTGAGTTAAGTCCAACACAACTACTTTATATGCTTTCCTATGATATTTAATTTATTTAGGTTGTAAGAGCAGCTTTACAAAGTATGAAAGTCCAGAAATGGATAGAGATTCAAGTGATTCAGAAATTCCAGATGGAGATGTAATGAAGGTGTATGACCTTCCGGCATGGACAAGAAGAGTCACCAAGTTACAGTTATTTAAATGTTTACCTACTTGTCCTATCTATCAAAGGAATAGAAAAACATCATCAATGTAAAATATGTGCATGTTTCTAATTCATTCATGATTGAGAAGTCATATATGATATAGTAAAGCATAACTGTGACATTTTACAACAATGTCAGATCTGCACATAAATATCATTAATAAAGCTTTTTGTTATATCATACAAGCTGTCTTCTTTTATGTAATACAAAGCTTAAAAGCTGCATTCTGTGCAGGTTTTTAAACCTGGAGCCGAGTTAACAAATGGTCTTAGCCTGGTCCATGGCAAAAAGTTAAGAATTTCGACTCAAACTTTTGGAACATTTTAGTAGAGCCCATGGGCTCCATTTATGGATTTCACCAAGTCTCAGTCTAAGCTTTTATCTAAGTGACTTGCTCAAATGTTAAGCCAGGTAGGTATTGGACTTAAGTTTTGTAAACAGAGGCTCAAATATGGCTGTCATGATTTTTTCTCCACTTCAAAATTTGTAATGGCTGAAAATTAGGTACAAGTATAAAAAACAACCTGCTAAAGCAGTATTGGATGTTATGTGTTTACAAGGTTTCCCATCACAAATTACACTTTACCAGAGATAAAATATGTCAAAGAACATATGTCATCAGTAAAATATCTCGACGACTAGAAAGGGTCACGTGACAGAAAACCTCTTTGGGTATTTGATAAGCTTGGTCTCAACTGAGACCCTTCTATGAAAATTGTTTGATACAAAAACCTTGGCTGAGCCAAAAGACTCACATTTGAGCCAGTGGCTCCTGAGACTGGGCCAAGACCTTTTGTGAAATCAGCCTTATAGCTCCTAGAGAGCTCATATATAACAAACAATAGATCCAGCTACAGCATCATATTTTTGTAAATCCCATATTTAATATTAACGAACCAAATAAAATACTTACTATAAAGACTATCAAGACAATTCCCTTCCAAACAAGAGCTCTCAGAGAGTATACTTCCAACACCTCAAATATTGCTTATGCGAGTGTATTGATAAAAATAAAACAATTTATATAAATAAAAAAATTTAAATAATCACGATTATATAATTTATTGATAATATTATTATAATACAATTACTATAATAAAAGATTTTGTAAAGTTCTCCAAATAAAAACAATTCTACCTGAAACCAGTATAATTTATTGCAACACAATTTCTGTGAGAGTGAATGTATCTGAGATGGAACATTCAATTTGGATTATAAAGCGAGTCAAGATTGATACCTCTGTAGTACAACATTTGGTTTTCAAGATCTTTGCCATAGTGCAAAATATTGCACACAGTTGTTTAACAAACACTATCCCAAACTGGATAAGTGCCAAAGTGATGCCCACTGGGGGAAGCCAATGGTGAATTAGGGTAAGTAATGATACTTCAAACAAAATTTTGTGGCACTGGAAGAAAGTTAAGCCTAATACCTAGCCGAGACCTTTCTCCAGAGGCCAAGGCAAGATTCTCTGAGGGTCGATGAAATATCAAACATGTTCGATATTTTTTCTGACCCACAACAACAAGCGGAAACTACAACTGATCCTAACTGACTGTAAACATTGCTTATGACCCTCGAAAAATGCATATTTACGGAGTCATCCCAATGAAACACCAGCTTGATCCTGACTGTGGCTCTGCCCACATGGAAACCATCCCATCTTGTCTGTCTCCATCATAGTCACCTCTCATCTTCTCTTAAACTGTTACCATCTTGTCAGGAAGCACTTTTAGACCTGTCTGAGTCTAGTATCCCGACATCATTCCACAACAGGCCATAGAATAATACCGACTGTACGTGAAAGGAAACGGCCTGTCATAAAGATCCCCAACCTGATGGGAAGTCTCCAAGTCTTTGGTCACAGATTCATTAACATGGCAGTAGGACAAGCCGGAAACACACCAGGTCAAGATGCAAACGGAAACCAACAAGTTACAGCAACAGACATGCCAGGAAGTGTGTAAGACAGGCTTGCTTCATTTTACTGACCCACGGCTTGTCGGTTATGCAATCTGTGGGTTTAAAGATGAGTTGGCCTGTGGAATGCATCATTTGGATTTTCAACTCTGACAGACAACTGGCAGCGTTCAGAGAGGCTCGTGTTTTTTTAAAACAAATTAGCTTAAAATTCAGTGTACAGATATAACTTTGGCTGGCTAGGTGATGGGATTTTGTTTTTACAAAAGAATGTGAGGAAGACAGAAGGCCCCAAAGACACACCGACAGAGTTTGAGTTGAGAGATACAGCTGCTGGAATACAGAGGAGGAGGGAAGAGAGAGAACAGAGAGAGAGGGGGGGGGGGCAGTGAAACAACAGAGAGAGAAGGGTAGAGGGGTAAGCCTGGAGGGTGGACACTCCAGAGGAAGAAACTTCCCAGACAGTGGAGGGAATGGCTGAAAAAAGACCAAGAACTGAGAGGAGTGAAGGTTAAATGGATACAGAGGGTGAAGGAGAGGCGGGCAAATCACAATGTCAATCCAGGTGCAAGGAAGGACATGTGATGAACATTTGCTTAACAGATTCAGATTAGGTATACTTTGTCGAGGATCATGAGGAGCTTAATGAAGGTGTGCAAGACTTGGTTCAAATCCCAAAGGACTCACTATGGAAAAACTCCAACTCTAGGCAGGCTCCCAAGGAAATTATAGAGGCAAAACTGGATCCAGGACAAGTTCAACTTCTTCAAGACCCTCATCAGAAGGGCCTCAGCAAAGCTTCAGGCTTCAAGTCCCCATAGAGAGGAGTCAGTGCTAGTGCAGCCTCAGCCCACATTTCATGAGGGTCCATGGATAGCGTAAGAGTGGAGACCAGCATCCTCTCTGACACAACACACCAGCCACCCAGTGGCAGTACTGCCGGTACCAGTGTAGTGACTCAACCTTCAACAGTCAACCAGCAGGTCATGCACCAATTTGTCCCAGATTTTGGGCACATGCAGGAGACCATCAGAACAGCCTTCTGCAACTACCTGGCATCTGAAGTTGAAAACTTGGAGGAAAGAATTTTAGAAATGAGACGGTTAAACTTTTAAGTGGGATATACAGCAGGGCTGAATCCCTGTCAGCCACAGCAACCTACACGTCTTAGGAGCTCCAGTACCACTTCCACGTATGTGGCACAGACTTATCAGTAGCAGAAGCCAGCAGCAGAAGCCACAGAATATATCTTGCATATTCCA
Organism: Sabellastarte sp. h YS-2021; assembly: GCA_964017235.1. Lineage (NCBI taxonomy): Eukaryota > Metazoa > Annelida > Polychaeta > Sabellida > Sabellidae > Sabellastarte > Sabellastarte sp. h YS-2021. Next base: position 93,889,358 of record OZ024936.1, read on the forward strand.
GAAAACCAGATGCCAGCAGGCCAGGGCTTACAACCGGTTCAACAGACCCAAGTGGTGCCCAGATGACAGCACAAACCTAAGGAGCCACAGACTTCTTACATAACTTACGACCAACAACCTGGGACTTCAAAACAGATACATTTCACCATCAGCCAGAGCAAGGTCTTCAACCTACTGTCAGTGTCCGCTGTCACAGGTGAAGAAAGTGCACACATCATCTCAGAACTCACTAGCATTTTTGGGAATGAGCATCAGTCACAAGCAAACTACAGATGGATACACCTCAACTGTTAACACCAAGTGACCCGTGTCAACATGTCACCTCTCCTACAACCACCCAGCAGCAAGAGCCTCCTCAGCAGCCAGCCAAGTGCCCCAGCAGTAAATCAAGCCCAAGCAGCAGATGCAGTAGATTTTACTGCACCTACCTACAAACCGTCCTTTTCAGGACCGCTGCTGCAAAATGTCCTTTTCAGGACAACAGCTAATTCATAGATCCTTCTCAGAACCAACCGAATCCTCCCAAAACAATTACTAAGCTACATGTTAAAAAATCTCAAAACAAAAAACCATTACACAGACCAAACACAAGGCCCCAAAACACAAGAAATGAGAAAATATTTTGACCTTTGACAAATTTTTCATATTTGAAAAATACTTTTGACTTACAAAATTGACTAAACGATTTTGAACATTGAGATTTTTTAAGTTTGAAAAAAAAAAATTTCAAAAAACTGACCTTTCACTCTTAAACTATGAGAAACTTTGAAAGTTATAAAAAGATTTTGATACTTCACAAAGTGTCACAGTTAGAAATATTTTTTTTGAAATTTACTGTGGGGGATTAAAAATGGTGTACAAGTTATTAAACAGTATTATGGGACTTGTTATTGATATGAAATTGTTTGAAATATTATTGGGAATTTCCTTGCAATGTTTGAGAAATTTGTTGGAAATTTGTGGGACATTGTTGTATGACTAGAAGTTTTTGGAACAATTGGGTAGTACTGAAAAGGACTGACAGATGCCAGCTTCCTTTGCAAGGGTAGTTCCTCTTCACATCTCAGATCCTGTCCTCCTGCCCAGCCAAGGTCTCGCTGATGCTTTGCCTCCCCCAAAGGATTCCTGTGGTTTTCATCAGGCACACATACCACTGCTTTATTTGGTATGGCTGCTATGTCATCTGCTGGGGTGGGTGCCCTGTCTAGTCTACCTTGGTGTGTTCTCAGCATGTTTTGCAACATAGCACATGTAAAATAATGTTTTCAGCCTTTGCTCCATTGTGCCTGGTAGGATCCTGAATCTGCTTGCCAGGATTCCAAACACATTCTCAATAACCCCTTGCCTCTTGAGATCCTGTAGTTGGATATTTTCTCTTGCCTTGTGAGTTGTCTTCTGCTGTAGGCTTTGACAAGCCATGCCATCAAGGCAAAGGCGTCTTCACCCAGCAAAAAGCAGTGCTAATCTGGCCCTGCCTCCCCCAGGGGTTCACATGCCGAAAGGCCAAGGTGTAATCCTCGATCTTCAACTTGCTGCGATGAAATATCTGCATCTGATAAAGATCCATTTGACCCCACATGAACCCGGAGGAATTTGTAATCAGCATTGTCCATGGCTAGCAGCACCAGGGAAACGAAGTTGGATACTGGTTGGATCTTCCTCAAAAGAAAATCTTAAGATGCGTCTTGGTCCAACTGAGGTCTCATTAAATTTCAAGTGATCTTGAAAAGTAATCTTGATTTTCTTATTTATACATTTATTTATCTGGGGTTTTAAGCGCTTTCAACACTGCACTGGTCGTATCACGACAGGCAGTTTTGTGGTCAGAGGAAACCAGTACATACAGTTGGTCCTGGTCATATCACGACAGGTAGTTTTGTGGTCAGGGGAAACCAGTACATATAGTTGGTTCCGTACTGCAAACTGCAAACCATCAGTAAGCAACTATCAACTTTCCCACATATGGTCTGGGGTCTGAATCCCAGACATCAGAGGTGGAGGGGGGGGGGGGGGGGGGGGGGCGAGTGTGTTACCACTGTGCCAACGTGGCCCCTGGATTTCCTTATTTCGTAATTTGGTGAAGGTGTGCAGTGTCTGAGTGCTCTTGCTTTGTACATTTTTATTGTATACTTGATCATGGTACCTCTTAATGATTGCGTGCACAGATATGCAAGTCTTATCCATTTGATCAATGGGACCTACTGTCCAAAGGAGTATTGAGATGCATAGAATTGGACAGTTCTACAAATGTGATGTCTTATAATAATGTAGGGCCATGAGGCATCATATGTGCCCTCGTTTGACCTATACTGGGAATACACCATCACATTAGAATTTGATCATCTTCAATTCCACAATGAGAAAAGCTAAGAAAGTATGGAGACCTGAAGTAACTTAAGAAAACACTGGTTACCTGCCCTGGACCTTGTTGACTGGCATAAAGTGGGAAAACATTATGAAAACAAAGACACAAAATATTGATTTTTTACACTTTTATTTTTCTCTCTTATGAGTGTATTTTTTGGTATATATACAATTGCACTATTCTGTCCATTAAAGATTAAAAACTTCATACTGTACAGTGATATATAAAGCAAAATAAAGCTGTTTTTTTTTCATTTTAAATTCTATGTTTACTAGAGGCTAAGGTTTGACCCAAGCGCAATCTGTGCATTATATATATATATACATATATATATCTAATTCCAAACCATTAGTTATTAGCTTGTATGTGACTTGTGGAATGTTAACTTACCAGAAAACAGACACGAAAACTTGTACAGCAATTTGATGAAATTTGCCATATTCTGTGAAATTCGCTTGTGTGTAAATTCCCTTTTATTTCCATATGATGAATTTTTTATACATATGTAATTTTAGTGCCTATATTTAGGTCTCGGATCTTTCCTGATAATATTGGCACATATTTGGATTACCACGTCACATTATCTGGCAAATTTCACACTTATTACTCACTCCTTGTGAAAAGATTTCTAAAGAAAACTACTGGAAACACACAACGGGAAGACTGAATAGTCTGAGCAAGGCTAACATAGGATAAGGAAATGAACCATGTCACAAAGATATTCTACTGTTACTGTTTCAATTTTAACATTTATTTTTTCAGTTTTAAGTTGAAATATGGCACATATTAACATCAATTTACACACAAAAAAGTCACACATAAATGCAAGATTTCCAACAAGAAAAACTACATTGTTTCTATTATTCCGTGTCTTAATATTTCACCACTACTGTATTTCTTTCATAGTGAACATTTTGCACAGAGATACATATTTTTTTTTACAGTTTACCGCTCCACACCATAACTTGGCACAAAACAGAATATTGATCAATCAGATTGACCTTTGCAACAGACCCTACCAAATAAGGTAATGGTGAAGATAGCTTATGTCGGCACAAACATACTACACCATTGTTTCCAGGGCTTTCTGTTCACAGATCAAGGCTTACGACAACTTGGGGTGCTGAGTACTAATAGGTATTATATTATTGCACATTAAAATAACATAGTAAACAAGTTGGTCGATTAGATGTTTTGTGGGTAAACTACATGCACAACTTTGGACTTTTGTATGCATATTTTACACAAAGAAATCCACTTTATTGCACTAAAAGTAAGCAGAAATAAGGATTTTTGTGTCCAAGCTGTCCCACCTTACGGCAACTTTAGATGGTGTTTTGAGTAACTTTAGATGGTGCTGTTTTCTGGTACAAAATATAAAAATCTTTAATCTTTCTTGTTTGGTGTAAATAAGTATGGATTTCTTAAGAGTGAAGTAGGCATCCACCACAAACACTTGTACACATATACATCAACAAAAACCTGGTGACTTTACTAACCTCTAATAAACCCCAGTAGCTTGATGCTTTTTTTGTCAAAAGGCCCAAAGTAAAAATTTTGTTAAATGTTTCACAGCATGAGAAATCTCAAAGGCTTGTGTTTCTAGAGATCAGCTTTTTCTTTAGTTTCATTCTTTTTTGTCTCAAGACTTTAACGAATTGTGCACTACTCTAGTGTTTCTCATTGCTTTGCAGCTTCAGCATATGGAGCTAAACATCAGTCTTATTGAACAAAACTTTATGAAGGGCAGTGGAATAAAATTTTTCACACAAGTTAAACACTTTCCTGAAAACGTTCGGTTAATTCTCTATCTCCCTGGGCAACACACACGGCCAATAAAGTTCAAAATACAAAGTATTATAGTAAATATTCCCATATTAGATCTACACTTATTGTGCCTTTCCACTGATTTTTAGGCAGAACTCTTTTTTTGATAATTAAGTCCTCTCAAATACATATATTTACCATGGATGTAACATACCAAATTTGCATGTTTTTTTTTGTCAGGGTCATAAAGGCCGGGTCTGTAACATCGGGATTTTGGTATTGAAGACCAATTCACTTGAATACTATGACACTTTACATTTTGACTAACAGCACACAATAGTGAGAGAAAACGTTAAATATCAGAAACAAACTCCAAGTTTGAAGAAATTGTAAACTTTTATCTCATATTTTTCTATATTGTTTGTATTACTTTTATATTGATTTCTTTCGAAACAACTGCCATGTTTTGTTTTCTTCAATTACAATTTCTGTGGGTAATCCTACTCGACTGGGGATATATGTTAGAACACAAATTTTTTTTGATGTCCCGGAATTGGTACAGTTTTACACTGGCGGGATACCGAAATGGAAACTCTGCTACCAGCCCTGCCCTATTGCCCTCTGGGAACACAACTATCACTCGTATACATGAAGAAACTGAAGCTTGAAGAATTTGCTTTCACCAAAACCATATAAATTTATATTTTTTTTCTTTTTTAATTGGGGTTTTAAGTCACTTTCAACACTGTACAGGTCATATCACGAAGGGTAGTTTCACGGGCATAGGAAACCAGTACATACAGTTCGTCAGGGTTGTGTACTGTAAACTGCCGACAAACGGCAAGCAACTACCTTTCCAGGAGAGGCCCTGGATAAATACTATATGTTGTCATTAGATGAACTCAACCCAAAACAACTGAGAAGAGAGTGAGGTAATTAAATGTAAAACACCCACTCAGCCATTTAGGTTATTTATGTTGGACATTGAAGTAACAGTCACAAGACTCACACGGACCTATTGTGAACTGCATATTGGACAGAAAACTTGTATAATATTGAATGATGTTATACATTGAAGCGTGTGTAAAAAAGGATATACAAGAATATTTCAAACACAAACTGTACATGAGACAAGCTTAAAAAAACGCATGAAAATTTGACTGACTGCAGCTATTACACTGTACAAATTTTCATATTAAGTATATTTACATGGTGTAATATCTCGAAGCAGTTCCTTGACTTCAATAAGGTGTTGGACTCTTGACAAAAACTGACATAAAGCTGGGTAACTGGATGATAACGTTAACCAACTCAAGGTACAATTGAAGCAACATACATGAATAACTTGACGTTTCACACACAGAAAATAGCCACAAGTAGAACCTAATTTAGTGCACAAAGTGTTACTTTTATTTCCCCATAGGTATAACAAGGTACAAGAAGAACCTGGAAACTCCTTTGAATCCAAAGTGTTAAGATCTTAATGTTAAAACACTACACCAGTGTCACTAAATGTGGAACGGCATAAATATTAGACAGTTGGTCATTATCTTGTCTCATTTTTTTGTGCAATTTCCCAAAAAATGTTAAGAAATGCATTAAGTGACCCCTAATCTATGTATACCTATCACATAAACAGACATGGCTGCCTATTTTGTGTCATTATCTAATATTAATGCCGTCTAACATTAGTGACCAGACACACAGGATTACCAAGTGTGGAGTGATTACCAAGTACAAGGCATTGCGATAAGGCTGAATTATGTAATACCTTCAGTACTTTATATTTTTCAAAGTGGGTAGAACTAGAAGTTGCCATAGGTAGAATGGCTGACATTTTGCAACTTTGACTTGGACCAAATCCATTGTGTGGCAGATGATGTGAAAAAAAAACAATTATACAACAATGAATGATACTATTCACCTTGATCCCAGTATTGGGGGAAACTCAATGTTATTAAGTTATCAAGGTTAGAGAAATCTAAAGACTTTGCGACCTTTTACAAAATATTATTTTCAAGATTTTGTTGCTATGTTTATAAGCATGTTCATTTTTACTAACTGCAATTTCTTGACAGAGAGCCTATTCAATATGGACAACGTCAGAACACATCTTTTTACATTGGTCAGATACAGATATGGATAATGTTTAACCAACTCTTTACAACTTCCTATAGAGTTTCACAATTTGCAGTGACAATAAATACTATAGACTGATTTCAAGATCACCGAATACCCTTACTTGACGTCCCATGACCTAATCTATGCTAAAGACAATGATATTAAAATGTTGCATTGACAGCAAAAATGAATATACACAAACTTATCAAAAGGTTGGTTTTATTTACAATTTCACTTGCTAAAGGGACGCTCGTACAAACAACAATACAATAGAAGATGATATAATCAACTATAAAGTGGGAACAACAAAAAACTTATCTCTTTGCAATGAGGTTACAAAAAAGTAATTTTTATATTAAAGAATGCCCCTTCTTTCTGACTGGTAGGTATCATCAGTATATAACACAGGGCCCTATTTAACAGAAACCAAACCTCCTGATATCTCGCAAAACTTTTACAACTTTTTCATCATTTACTTCAGCTGAAGGAGTTCACCTCTGAGCATATTCTAAATTGGTTGTATTTTACTGACAAATGACCCTCAAATTCTATTTTCCCTGACTTTGACACCAGATATTGAGCATAAATACTGACATTGAAACTATATGACAAGAGCAGCAAGTCCAAACACTTGTAACAAGATAAGCAAAGGGCGTACAAATCCCTCTGTGCGTCACATGTATTCAGATCTATTCTGCTAAAATAACCACAGCTGAGACTTACTGAGATAAAAGGGACAGACACGAAATATTTCTAATTACCCAGGATCTGACTACAACAGGGTAAATTGAAATGGAGTCTTTTATTTGCTTCCACTTAAACAAAGGATTCTATGTGAAAGAATCTCATTGCACATGGTCGAAAGATGGTATTTTCGAAAAAGAGCTTTGTGGACTGTTTAACATGCAATGAAATGATTGTATGCAAGTATGTTAACAAGCAATATACTGCTATATGAATATCGATAAATGTAGCCTCCTGTGCTGTTTTCATCCTCGTTTCTAAATACCTCAAGAGACAGTATCTTTACAACTACTTTACATCTTGATCATCCAAATTTTTACGTTGATAATTTTTTTTAAGATTGACAAGAAATTGCATTACTTGTGCAGTAGTTTTGTCTTGAGTTACTTTCAGATCTTCCTTAAATATTTTTGTTTATTTTTTGATAAATGAGGTACAAGAACCTGTGAAAATGGTGCATTTTACAGGGTGAAATAATATTTTAATACTGATTGATATGCAAATAACAATTTGAGTCCTATATCAATATTGAAATTGCATTTCAATCACTACCCCAGTGACAAGTCAGTTTAGCTTATCAATCAGGCTTGGCACCAAATCCTTCTGAAATGATTTAAATTCTATGAATCCGAATCCTTAAAGGATTTCAAGCCAAGCATTATATCAATATATAATCACTCAAGCTTGTTTGTGTCTCGGTACTTTGAAATATCAATCAAACCTTGGAACAAAATAAAGACACAGGAAGTTGAGTACGATATGTGAAAATGGACGCCCAAAGTATTTAGAAATTCTCTACATTTTGTATCGACTGAAAATAACTACTTTCTCTAAATATGACAGTATACAGAATAAAAGACATGAAATACTTGCAATTCTTTTCAGTTAATCATTGGAAAATACATTTCTGTACAAGAATGTAGAGATATGGTTGAATAACCGATTATTTAATGTTATCAGCGATGTCACACTATTCACCGACAATTAATTGAATAGCCATCAAACGGTCCATCCACTAACTACACTACATTTCAAATTTTTTAAACACTTACACTCGCCACACAGGAATTAATAGAGTTACACTGACTAGAGAGTAGAGAACTTGAATGTGTCAGGCATTTCTACACATTTGTCATACACTAACAGCACACATCCAAAACATTGTAAATTAGCCATTTATGCCTCAAAAATACAGTAACCTCATCACCTGAGGCTTTCATATCCCTTTTTTATTGTCCATACATTAGAAACACCTGTGACAGCTGAAGGGCTGTTGGACAAGTTTGCAGTTTAGCAAGACAATAGAAATTTATTACCAAACAATATGTAGTTAATCTACATCTTACTACTGGTAGAAAAAGATATATATGACAAAGAAGAAATTTCCATCTCCACCAGCAGTAAAGAGGCTAAAGCGAGTGAGTATAGACTTATGTTAACAAGAGCACTGAGGGAGTGACTATCTCCACCCAAGCCCGACACCTCAACCATATTATAGGAGTGCAATGACAAAAAGTCCTTACAAAAGTCCTCCCTTGACCCACAAGTGGTTGCAGATCGTTCCAATTCTTTTGCAGTGCTATATTAGACAAGGAGTCAAGGACCTACTTTTTTTGTAATCTTAAAAATCCTTAGCAGAGGTAATTCTAGTTTTTTCCCAAATAAGACAAGCAGACTCTGATGAGAGTTTTTTCTGGTAGAATCTCCGACTGTCTCGGGTGAGACCACAACTGGAGTTTGTTCCAGGACAAGTTGCAATCACAATCTGCCTTCAGCCTGATATTGTTCTGGATTGGAGATTCTATCTTACAATTGGTCGTTAACACTGGCATCTCGGTATGGCCACCATTTCCCTTTATTACTGTGATGACACTTTACAAAATGGCCTCTCAAATACCAGCACAAATAATTTGGGGACAAAGTAAAATATGAATTATGAAGAAATTATAAGCTTTTATCTTGTATGTCTACAGATTTTAATATAGGAATAACCCCCGACCAAACCATGGTATATGCAGAATTTTACTGTGGTTTGAGGTTGTAAACCCTGAGGGCAAAGCCCGAGGGGTTTATTGTGTCAAACCCTGGTAAAATTCTGTGTATATCATGGTTTTGGAGGAGGTTATTCCTATTCTAACGTGACAAGTGTTCATTTTTTTTAAAAATATTATTTATTATTTACATTTTTATGACAAGAGTCGAGACAGCCATAATGAGCGATAATAGGGAGCTAAAGGGTCGTGCTGATTTTACCCATGAAGTATTTTGTTGTTCAGCAAATCAAATTCACAGACACATCTGTGTCACGTTAGAATACTTGTGTAGAGATTTCTTTGAGAACTGCCATGTTTTATTATCATGATCTTCACGTCCCGTAACAGGCCCATTCAATTGGGGTTATGCTCGAACACAATCTTTTTCGGGTGGCGTAAAATCAGAACAGTTTTGTACTTGCAGAATACCGATATAATCTACTACTGACCCTGCCCTACTTTAAAATATATGCTGACTTGCACATTTTCTATCATATAATTTATACAAGTTAAAAAAGGACCTTCTGATAAAAACACACAGCTTAAAACTCTGCTCCACACTGACAGATAAAAGATGCGTAGTACATAATGTACGTATATATATATGGTAAGAGTTTAAAAACACAACATGCTTTTTGATTGATAAAAAATGCAAGGACGATATAGAATTCAAGAATGCCTGTACAGAGAAATGATCGTGATTTGATAAATTACACTAATATCACTGGTATACGCAGACAGCCCTATGTACACAAGTATAAACTAACGTAGTGTCCTTTCATACAGCCCGGAGTCTATATTCATCAAAATTCTTATGCTTATAATTACTCTTATTGTAATTTTATAGGAGAAAATAGCTAGAATGAGAAAGAACCAATTTATTTAGCAATTATAATTAAATTTCCCAGAATTCTAGAATTCAAAAAAAAAATCTTGGTGAGTTGGTGACTTGGTGAAAGCAGAAGAAAAGACTAAGTTTTATAGTGATCAACTAAGTGTCAGTCAAACAAATATGGTGGGGGATGCAAACAAATATAGTGAAAATAAAATTTCAAACATCTAACTGGATGCTTTTGGGCGGACAAAAATGACAGAAAACTAAGGTTCATCAACATTAAAAGTATTTCAATAGTCTTTTCCAAGTTTCCAGTTTGCAACTTTGTACTGGGTTTTCTCTGCAAAGCCTAACCTACAACCCCTGTAATGAAGTACAAATTGAATAAATCTTAAGTACCTTCTGCACATCTACAAATTTGTTGTATATTATCAATTTTCTATCCAGGCTGTATTTCGGACATAAATTTACAGAACCCAACTTTTGTTCAGGATCACTTCAGCTTAAAAAGAGATAAATGTCTATTATACTAGTATTCTAAGTAACAGTTCAGATGACATAATTAAAAAATGTCAAAATGTGTCCTGAGAGATCATAGTGATTGGTAAGCTTGAAACAATCAATCATATTCACCAATTATTAGATTATCAAAACACCTGTCGACACCAATATTGCTAAACTGGTTAACTGTTTTATTGTGTATATCACCCCTTGTGAGATTTTACACGATCATTAAAACTATGAATATTTCGAGTTAAGACCTTAAAAGATATCAAAGCATTTTCTCTGTATTTTATTTTCAAAATATTATATTATTAGCTAATTAACCATTTTGTTTACATCCAAAACACATGTCCATGTGATGTTTTCAGTATTTTCTCAACCATGCTTAACCTCAAAAACTACAAATCGGTTAGTCGACGGTTAAAGCAAACGACTACCCAGCTAGCAAATTTTGCTCATCGTTTCAGCCTTAGTGATTAGCCAGTTGGACTTTGTAGCAGGGGGTCTGAGGTTTGAACTCGGCTAGACTAAATGATAGAGCACCACCATCTCTTATTCCTCACTAATAACAGTAAACGCCCACAAGCATAAACTGGAATAAGAACCTATGACAGATTATCATGTAGAACAGGTCGGGTTGGGTGGGTTGGTGCTTACACTTGCTTTCAACAAATAGTTTTCTGTCACACAAAAACAGGAGTTAATAATAAAGTAATAAAGTAAGTAAATAACGACAAGAATATTTCTTTTGTAAAAATACTTGAATTAGTTGTGGACGTTTGCTCTCGCCAAAGGAAAGGGTACTTTATGCAATAAAACTAGGTATTACATAATATTTTTTTACAGAGTATAAAACTATAAATTGAACATTAATGTTAAAAACTCTGCTGCCTGAAAAGACCATTACCGGTGTATTCAATAGATCTCTTCTTGACAACATTTGTAATGTATGAAAATCCTCACCTAACTTAAGACACAGAGAAAAGTTAAAATGAACAAAAGTTAATATTTAAAGAGATATAAATAGCATTACACTAGATTGCAATGCCGAAGTGATCCAGTGCAGAAGTTGGCTGAAACAGAATATAAATTCTTAAAACATCAAAATGACACAAGTCAGTCAGTTTCAGAGATAAAATCAAGATTAATTAAAAAGAGCAGTTTCAGTCACTAAGTGTAAAACTTTGAATATTTACCTAAACAGAGTAACAAATGAGAACTTTTGTCACAGTATGAGACACTCAGCCATGAGGAAATGTCCACTAATCACACTCTTTTCACTTTGAATTATGGACGACTCCGTTACATTCTATGGTATGTGAAAGAAACAAACCAGGACGGCTCTGTTTCAACAGAACATGCCATGAAAGAGACAGCCTTAGAAACTGTCATTCCCACAGTAAAAGTTTCACAAAAAGCACAAGATATGAAAAGACAAAGAAAAGAAGAAAGAAGATGATTTACTGCCATTGCAGAAAACCATGGAATTGACCCAAGCTGTCGGTTCGGTAACCTTGGCAATCACATCTAATTTCTCCATACATTCCAGCGCCGACTAAACCAGAATACTTGGACTTTATCCGATGAAGAAGAGAAGAGGTTACAGACCTTTTATGACAAATTCGAAGCTTATGTCACCCCAAAAAGTAATGAAGTTTTCACCCGCTACAAGTTCCAAGCTCGAGTTCAGGCTGAAGGCGAGCCTTTTGAAAACTTTGTCACCGATCTCAAGTTGTTAGTAAAAGACTGTTCATATCCAGAGGATGAGAAAATGGTGCATGGCCATAGAAAGGCATTCGACTGGTGAGGAAGAAAAGGTTGTTTCAACCCTTAAAAAGTGCTTGCAACCATTTGCAAGTTCAATGAGGAAGGGGAGTGTGGAGAAAGTTCACGCCAAGCAGTTCAGGAAGCCATCCTTGGTTCAAGAAGCTTAAAGAGCTTAAGTCTAGTCAAATAGCCGACTACCGCAGAGATCTGGAGCCATATTATAAAGAAAGTGGAAAGAAGAAATTCTGGTCACTGTACCTTAATTAGGAGAGTGGACTCTTCATTTATGGCATGATAAAATCTGGCATACCCATAACGCTCAGTGTCTCTCAACAGTTTGCTCAGCTGAGAAATGAGCAATTTTAAGTGTTTGATGAGTGGTGTAGGCATCGGAAAGCATGTCGCCATTTGTTGGATAATATAGTATTTGTAACATGTGATTTAATGTCTTGGGTCAGCATTTGTAAAATAGATGTACACATTAGGCGATCAGTGGTCCTGTTACCACAAGAAGTCACGGACAGCTATAGGTCATTCATGCTTGAACATTCATAGAAAAGAGAGTGATGATTATATTGTGATTATATTTATAGTCCCAGACAGAAGTGGGGGAGTTTTAGCATAAATGCTTTAGTGGCAAGACCTATCTTGTTGTCTGTTCTTAGATGAAGATTAACATTAATTAAGCTCCAAACAAACCCACCAAATAACACAGACTCTTTATGTACTTTTTTCCTGGCAAAATCTTGGTAATGTTTTCTTCCCATCAAGTAAGTAGAAGTCTTTCAGAGCCACATATATGCACCAGGTTAAGTTTCTCTGGGTGTGTTTGTTTGTTTGCCCAAGTTAGAAAGATGTGGAATAATTATAGGAAAGATAAGAAATTATGTTCTGGATACAACAACAAAAAAATCCAGAATTTTCAAAGGTCCCATCTTTTAATGACTTTGGCTTTCTGATTGACTTTCTACTCTAACAGCAATCAGGGGATCTTCATGAAAGTTTTTATGTGGGTAGGGTCTGTCCAACAGAAGAAGTGATTACATTTGGAGGAAACTTGATCATATTCTGAATACAAAAAGAATCCCAAGCATTAAAAGAGTCCCCTGATGGAGGTTTGCACTCTATGAGTGCTTTGTAGCTTTAATTTTCTCCAAAATCCAAAACAATCGCTTTGACATCACATTTAAACAGTTCCAATTCTTTAAACAGTTCTCATTCTTTCAACATTTTAAATCTTATTTAACTGTAACAAATTATTTAAGCATTTAATCTCCACTGAAAAGCAGACTCTCAGTTGCAAATCCAGGGACAAAAATAAAGGTCAACATTGTGGAGAGTCAGGATTAATGAATGGGGTAGTGTACGACTTAAGTTTCTTTCTGAAAAGGACAACAGAGGAGGAAGCTCGAGATCTCATCAGGCCACTAATTCTACACTTTCAGTGCAGCAAAGACAAAACGGTAACCTAAGACTGAATATCCAAAGATGTTAATGTTTTTTCATGAATTCTAAATATATAGCCAAGGTGGAAATATATATTGTGTGATTTATAACCGGACAAGATCTGGCACACAGGTCATGGTGGACCTGAGGGGATGACCTCGGGCGAATGTCACATACTTTAACAAAGGTTACATTTCTAACTATATACTACAATAACTATTAAGATTCTCCACACCCCCAAGACGGCACACAAGGCCCCCACATACACACGATAACAAAATAGACCATTAACAATTAAACCCAAACCACTTGGATTCGACCCCAAACTTAACAAACACAGGGCAACAGCTCATGAATGTTGCCACAAGAAAACACGCAAACCATCTGACTAGAGTGGCTATTGCTTGAAGATCTTCCATAACCATGGTATAATGACGGATAGCCATTTGCAATTCTAAAATCTTAGAAAACAAAAACTTATCAACAGCCAAAACAGGTGTAATCACTTTACCACTGATCACACATGTTAAATACGTCATAGCTTCAGCACAGGCCACATGACCTCAATGGTGGTCACGTGACTTCACCAGGTATCAGACAACATAAATCAGGGTCAACAGGCACTGCCGCCTGAAATTTGCAGTTATATTTTACAACAGGCTCTAAAACTTTTGTTCAAGCAAATCCTCAGTGCTGGTAGCATATTTGCAGCAATTTTTTTATACAAAATAAAGGTTTTGTTCATTTCAACGACCTGGTAACTTTTCCATCACTAACTTTACTATTACTCAACCAATGAACCCATCTGACCTGTGGTAAAGCTTTATATAGACAATACGGGGGAGGGAAATCTATATAACAGTCTGGCTCTGGGGAGGACCTACCACCAGGTGATGCCTGGAGTCGTAACTCTCGTACCCAAAATCCGGCACACTCTGGCTGTGTTTTCCCTGCCCGGTACTACTGGTACTTTGCCCAGTACCCCAGAGATCGGGCGACTGTGCATTTCTCCTCCCGTTTTCATTCTCTTCATTCTCAGTATTTGGCCGCCGGTTCTTCCGTCTACTTTCACTACTGCCAAGTATTTTCCGCTGGCTGCTGACGCTACTGGGCGGCAACGGTCCCAGGGAATCGTCGCTGTGATAGTCCTGCCCATTGCCACCGTGGCCGCTGTTATTATTTCCCGGAGTGGAGTCCTTGGAGTTTTTATTGGTGGTTTTGTGAGAGTTGTCGGTGTAGGTAGAAGTCTGCGTGGTGGGGGTGATGGTGTCATAAGCTTTGTTCATGTTGAACGGCTGTTTGGGGGGGTCGCGGAAGCTGCTTCTAGCGGGGGAACGGTAACGCATCTTGATGTATTCTAACTCATCGTGGACCAGCTGAGCTGGAAACAAAAGGACACAAGAGATAAAGTAATAAAGATATATAGAAACAGTCAAAATTTACATACATTTCTGCATTGGCTGACAAGGAACAGTAACATCAAGTTTTGACCATCATGTCCAAGGTGCAAATATTGCACATTTTCAATTATTGAATATCTATGACAGTTTCCAGCCCAACAATAAAACTCCATTGTACTTGATAGCTTTCAAAGCAGTGATTTTCTATGTTTCAACTATGTTGCAAGCTGATCTGAAATTTGTTACTGTTTACATGGGCCTGACAATTTAATTAAACGGACACACACATATGAGTATGGGAAAACCCTTTTGCAAAAAATGGATTGCAAATTTGATAAAGTAGACTGTATGTTTCCACCATAAACCATGTTAGATCTATATAGATAAGGGGACATCTAGGTCAGAATACTTTTTATTCCCTGTACGAACTTACTATGGATATTTAAAGTTACAAATTAGTCGGCATGTGCCAATTTTCATACATATTATAAAAACTATGTAAGCTAAAAATATGTTACTAGAGTTTCTACTCATTTTCTGTTGCATTAAAATTTGTGTAGAAACTTCAGAGAAAACTGAAGTTAAAAAATGAAGCTTTAAGAACGTTTTATTTCTTTTCTTTTTCTTTGGCATATTTAGAATGCAGACTTATTTTACTTATTATTCATACAAAATGGTGGACAATAAAAGTAAAACATCCCTCACTGAACACATACAAAAAGAAAAGAATATAATATTGTCATCTTCATCAATGATAAATCTTTTCATATATGTCATTCAGGAAGTTTTCTTATTTTATTTTTACATACAATCACGGTTGATATGAAAGGATATACATTTATATATTCAATGATTGACATTATTGTGGTAGAGTAATGATTATGATTAAACATCTACATATCAATAAGAAAGAAATATGGATTTAATTACAACATATATATGTATATGTCGTGACAGAACTTAAAATTTGACACAACTTAAAATCTTTGGATTTCATTGGTTTGGAGGGATTTTAAGTTCTATTTTAAATTCTGTCGACAGAACTTAAAATTCTGTTAACAGAACTTAAAGTCATGTTTATATAACTGTAATCAGACAAATAAAGTATAATATATTCATTTAAACTTAATTGGTGATATGCAACATTAAACACATACCGTAAATGATCTATTTAGCGCACATGCCCTTGTAAACGCACCCTATCTCTTTTCAAGGCAATATACTTGACAACTTCTAGTGGGTGGACAATTAGACAGTGACACAATCACAGTTGGTTACAAAAGGTTTCTAATGATCGATTATTCAGCTTAAATTTTACCTTTCTTAATTTTTCTCAATATCCACATATTTTTTATATAATTTACGTATTTTTACGTAATAAATTGACATTTTTGCCATGCATTTCGAGTTTGTTTATATCTACCACCATATTTACAGGAAGTGGGTATTTTTAGTAGATTCTAAATGTCGGAACACCATTATTCTTACCGGATTGACCTATACTTCATCCCGGAAAGTGTTTCATGAAAATAGTTTTTCCTTAGCGCACTGTGCGCTAAATACGTCATTTACGGTACATCATTCACTCAGTTTAGCACTGCGATTATATAAAGAAACAGTAAAGAAACATAATGGGACACATATTTACATTTTGTTTACATACAGTCACCACTGACTTTAGCACGGTGATCATGGAAAATTCTTTTGAAGGAACATGAAAAGACATATATTGAAACAATTAAACTAGTAAAACCAGTATTATTTACAAGTCTATATTTTGTTAAATACTGGTTTTCTTGTTTCAATATATGTCTCTTAATGTTTCTTTACCGTTTCTTTGCTATAATCATAGTGAATAATGTATGTGTTTATATTGTATATCACAAATAAAGTTTAAAATGAATATATTATACTTTATTTCTCTGAATACACTTGTATAAACATGATTTTAAGTTCTGTCAACAGAACTTAGAATTTTAAGTTCTGTCAAGAAATTGACAGAATTTTAAATTCTGTTAAATTTTAAGTTCTGTCACAACATATATATGTTAATTATATAGAATACAAGTAACATGAGAAACTTAAAACAATATCATTCTTTATAAAGTAATATAATAATTAAAAGAATGTCACTATTTTGTATGAGAAACAAATATAATAATTTCCTCAATTGTTTGTCCAAGATATGACAAACATTTTTTTAACCCGGTCCCCACCTGGTATATATTTCATTATCTAAGCAAACTGACAAACTATTACTTCACATCGAAAAACACAAAATACCATAACAGAAAATAGACATATACAACCAGAGTAAAAACTATAAAAATTCATCACCACTGAAAGGGGCACATTTATTTCTTTGATAAAACTCCTACTACTTTTCAGTTTTAGTGTTCTTAACTTCTTAGGTGAGCAAAATTTCATATTTTAGTTTTCCATAAGTGTCATAGACAAGACAGAATTAACCAGACTGCCTGCTGAGGTAATGCAATATCACCTGACCTGTGTGACGGTGAAGTCCTCTATATACCGCAACATATTCAGTGCAAAGTTAGTGCCTTCAGTTAATAGACATATATTTATAATGTGGCACTTGCTCTGTATATGTCATGGTAGAAAGTCCAATCTGGTAGAATATCCGGTAGAAAGTCCAATTGGAGTTGCTACCAGTAGAATTTGAATTTCTACCGGATTGGACTTTCTATCATGACATATATATTTGGATTTTTCCTTTAACATTAAATTTACTGGAGGAATGGAATGATTTCAAATGTCCTTAAATCCTTAAACTTTGGGGGTTTAAGCAACCTGCAGCAAAATTCAATGAAATCTGACAGCAGATAAAACTGTTTAAACTCTCCTAAAAATAAAGCAAAATTTGAAGGATTTACTGACTGGGGAATTCGATATTTATTACCATGCAACAGAAAAACTAGATGTCCACTGAAAAATTTTAAACATACATGACAT
Organism: Sabellastarte sp. h YS-2021; assembly: GCA_964017235.1. Lineage (NCBI taxonomy): Eukaryota > Metazoa > Annelida > Polychaeta > Sabellida > Sabellidae > Sabellastarte > Sabellastarte sp. h YS-2021. The sequence continues at coordinate 93,907,313 of OZ024936.1, forward strand.
TATTAATAATTTGGTGTGGCAATCCTGGGCTTTGCTAAAGGCTTCAGTTTCCCATGTGACTTCAAAGGAGGGAATCAAAGGGCAATATGAAGATTTGCAGCCCATGACTTCGGTGCAAATTTGAGTCTGATCTAATTGAACAAGTCAGATTTGCTCTGATAAAAATGAAAAAAAAAAACTGGGAGACTTGTTCAAAGTGTCAGTTAACATTGGTTACCATGGAAACTATGTGAAAAAAATGCAGTCGTTGTTCCACGTGGCTGAAACTTTTACGCCTACCTTCACTGAGCAGTAAAACAAACGATACAACTTTGGCACAAAAAAAGTCACATGGCTTGCACAAAAGTAAAGAGCAAAACAACATCACACAGGTTAGCAGAATATGTCTTTTTTCTTCACATCAATAACTTTTGCAAGGTTTATAACCACACCTAGTTTTGGAATTACCTGGTATTTTTACATCACAAAAGCTTATCTGACTGATGACAATAAAAGGCAAGATGATATGAAGATTATAATTTAATAGTAAAATTTAAACATGTATCACATACAATCCCAAATTTTACTATGAAGAATAATCCAACTTTTATCGGGTCAGTAGTTTTACTGGTAAATCACTGGTTATAATCCTTCAATAAATAGTCCGGAGCTTTCTAATAATACCTACCTTTTGTTTCTGGTTTATTGGCAATTTTAGTACTTTATCATTTTATTTATCATTTCTGGAAGTGTATTTTGTCAGAACAGTATAAGGCTTTCAGGGTAAAACCCAGTAAACTGGGCAACGGCAGATGTGTGAGCTCTCTGATGCTTTGTTTCAGGTATTTTGGAATTTATTTTGGAAATTTTTTTTTACCGTTTTATTAACTGTTTAGGTCCCATTTCTGAGAGCATCGCATCTGATTTACTATGCAGAGAACAGTTTCACTGAGACATTTGTCGCCTTAAAGTAGGCATTTTTTAAGGTCACAAGAATGTAAACAAACCCTAGTTAAAGTCGTTGTAGTGTGGTCATAACCTTGTGTCACATTATTGCATAAAAAATTGAACAAGTCCCCCGTTATATTCAGGAATGGGTCAGTAGGCCCGCTGTCTTAGTATCGAGAGCATTTTACTGAAATACCATGACAAGATTTACAGCCACGTCGCTCGTCAAAATGCATAATTCAAGGAAATTTGAAAATTCTAATTGGACTTTTATAGCGCTTAATCTCCCCGATTCAAAGGGGACTCTAAGGCACAATGGAAACAAACCCAAAATCTGAAGAAATTACAGCTTTATACTCTAGTGATTTCATTGAGCAGAACTGCCATGTTTGGTATATATGACTTCCATCTCACTTGTCCACACATATCATGAAGGAAAACTTGAAGTATTTTGCACAACAGACAGATTTAAAGAAATTACTTTTATTCATTTGCAGACTTTCATTGCCATTTTGTTCACAAGAAACATGATGTGGGGGTGGACACAGAGGTGGAGTTCGCATATCGGACATCTATACAATTTTTTATATCGACCCATCCCAAGTTACATTTAATATATTAATTACCACCACCTGTTTGCAAAGCTTAGACAACAGAGAAGTTAGACTGTACCACAAGCTAGATATTAAATGAAATTTTAAATCATTTCAAAACATGTAGATTTGAACGAGACAAAGAATAATAATCAGAGAACAGAGCCCACATTTCCCTCCACCAAAAGGTTATGTTATCAGTGGGGTACATTTATCTGTTTTCAAAATAACTTAAAGGTTGATCAAAGGATTTTTAAAGGCTTTTTATCTTTGCCCTCAACAGCAATATTTGAGGTGATGGACCTTGGGGAGGTAGATGCTCTAATATTCTTATTCTTAGAATTTCTCTTAGAATTTTTTAAGAAAACAATAATTCAGAAGAAGATTATCTTAAGAATGTTAGTGAATATATGAACTATGCATCACTGACCCAAATAAAATGAGACAAATGTATTGGTCTGGAACCAGCTCACTCTCAACTGCACGATAAAGGACTGGTAATTGTACAGAATTGTAAACTACTACGTGGCATATAGGTCTGGTATTCATGAAAGCAATCAGCAAAAGATAAGCCCACAATCGGCCCATTTTGGCTCATTTTTCAGATTCATTTCTTGAATACTGATCCAGGTTTGAAAAATATCATAGACTTATATCTGCTAAATGTCCATTTCTACTCAAGTAAAATTGCCACACAATTTGAAATTCAGAACTAAATAAAGACAATTCATTGCTTTAAATCTATAGGAATTTATCAACAAATTCTAAGAACTTATTTGATCTCTTGCATAATTTTCAAGAAACTTATCATCTGCCGCTTAATTCTACTGGCTGAAACGAAAATACTACTGATATTAATTACCTGCAACCTTTGTGTACATGTATATCCAATGTAGACAAATTATATCAACATTCCAATGTTTCAAAAATTTATTACTGTATTGTTTTCATGCCTTTCTTCAAGCTTTTATAGTTGAAAATAACACGAAAACTTTGAAGTCTGCATATAGAGGTCTTGTGTACAGCAAAGATCTGGTGCAGCCCTTTATGAGTCAAAAACTACTACTATCATCTAATTAGTCTTCTACATACGAGAGAAACAAAATATATAAAACCTACAGAAGAAGTGCAGTGCATAAACGCAGAGTGCATTTAAGATGTGTTTCCATGCAAGCGATTTGGCATTGGCAACTGGCGATGTCTTCATCCTTTTATGAAGGGAGAGGGAATTTTTCAACATTTATCCAAATGAAGCATTATGTAATGGCAATCGATGATCTAGCAAATGTAACTGTTTTCCTGTATCCTAATTATTCTACGACAAAAAGCCTATTTAAAAACATCTTTGTATTTGAGGTCAATTTTGACAAAAAATGAAAAGGCACAAACTTCTGTTTTTTACTGAATATCCATTATCCACCATATGGCTATATTTAACCTAAATAACAGGACATATAGACCAGCATATATATATTTTTTTTTCAATTCCTAGCCCCAATTACTCTGTATAATTAGAAATACAAATTCGTCAACAAGTACCGAGTTTTTCCAAAACTGTATAACTACAACTGAAGATAGAGAATATAAAAATCATGCTATGCATTCATACAATATTATCATCTTCATTGGTGATTTACTTATTTCCGGCATATCATTCATGAAGTTTTCCTAAAATACAATGGAATGTCAAAAGTCTTTTTAATCATGATTTCAAGTAAATTTCAATGGAAAAAAAACGTAAAAGGGCGGCACATATATTTTAACTTTTAAAATGAGGACTTCTACTTAACAAATTAAAAGGGGTACAAGATCCACTTTATGGGGAAAGTTTTCATTCCAGGACAAAAATCCCATTAAATTTCAATTCTGGTGTCTATATTCTGTCTCCAAGGAAAAAAAACCAATAGTTGCTGAGGTATTGCATTACCACCTATAAGAACTGACTTAATATATTTGTTACATGGCACTTGTCATACCTGTATTGTGGTGCTTATTTTTTGGCTTCACATATAATTAAAAAATAAGCTTTTCTGAATGCGCTTTAACAAGTTGTTTTTTTTTTCAACATCTCTAGTGGTATATCACCAAACGCCCATATGGAAACACAAGCTAAGACGGAAAGAGAAGGCATACATACACATAAACAGGGTGCAACTGCACATGGCGGGAGTTCTTGGAGGGACCCTGATAGCCCACACCCCCTGAATCAAAACCACCGATAAAGTCGACTGAAAAACAAAACAAACAAGCGCTTACAACACACAGACAGACGCACAGTACACACAGAACAGAGAAATAATGTGAACAAAGTTGACTGAGAAAAAATAAAACAGACATGCACTTATGAGTTATGATAGAGAGCTGCTCAGTTTAAAGGATATTTTAAATGGGAACATGTTCCTAAAAGTGTATTGCCATAGTTTGACCACAAATCTATCAGCTAGTACTCAAATTGAAAATTTTAATTTCAAGCACTTGATAAGCCCTTCATGTTGAACAAGTACTGTGTACTTTAGGCAGATCTCTAGTATTCATATTACTTATTCTGCCTGATTCTAATGAAGTGACAGTTATCTACAAAGTTTTTATTTGAAGCAAATTTTTCTGAAGAGTAAATTTTTAGTTAACCATAAACATGACAGGAAGCAAAACATATTCCTGTCTCGCCCCACCAATTGTAATTTTGTCACTGTAATTTCACATATTACAGTAGATTCTGTTTACGTATAGCCTCGTAAGTCAAATTTGTGCATAAGTTAAAAGATCCGAACATTAGAATTATTTTTTTTAATGTAACCACGATCCAATTTGACAGAATCAATAGTCCAATAAGATTATTTTAGCTGCAATTGCATTTTGCTTTTATTTGGCCTTTCTAGTCACAATTTCTTTCTTTTTTTTTTGTTACAAAGTATCACACATGCACAACAATCATTCAAAACCACTAAAATTTAAAACAAACTGGAGTTTTTGACATACATATAATAAACAGGCTCACACACACAGGCTAACAGACAGACAGACAGACAGACAGACATAGGCTGCCCATGGTAAAATATAGTGCAGCAATGGAGATATGTAAACTTTGAATTACTTTCACATGTGGCAGATTTTAGTCAAGACTTAAATAGGTTATTGGGTTTGGGAGATAATTGTTGGGTAATCATGCAATATCTGATACAACTCTAGATCTTAGCAGGGATGTTTGACACACTGAAACTGTGTGATGATATATTTCTTCTAGTCATTGGACCATGAATTCATAATCAAATCTGGTTTCCAGCATACCTTGAAAACCTGCTATACCTTTTTGAATAACATTCAGTTAGTCGGGCTGTTTTGAAAAAACTCAAAACTGGTTTCTATGGTGAAAAAAAGTAAAGTACAATATTATGTGTGCTGGTCACTGATACATTGAATACTTAGGCACAAGTTTTTAACTGAGAATGTTTTTGTAAAGATATTTAAAAGTCAATAAAATGAATTTCTGTCCCCAAAAAAGTCAAAATGTCAGATATTAAACCAAAGCCATACGTTCCACCAGTCATTGAAAGGTTAATACATATTTTCCATAAATGTTTTTTGAATATTTTTATTTGCAGTTTCTGTCATTTCTATCACAGCTAAGTAAAGGTTTGCAGTCCATATTGATAATTTTTCAGTGTATCTTTAAATCTGAAGGAGTGTAACTAGGTTAGAATTAAGTGTTTACATATGGTTAGAGGAACATTTTGGGTGTTAAATGTAAACAGGAACTGGGCTGAGGATAGCACATGATTGTCCAACAATTAATGACACACCGGAACATGCATATGTATGCCTTACATGCAACTCATATTAAAACCAAGGCTTTAAAGTTTTCTGGTACCAAAATATAGCTGTGGCTTGCAATAATAGAGGACTGTAAACATAGTAAGGATTCAGTGCTATGGATGTGCCCAAAAGCTTGAGTTGATTCATTTTCTGAACACCAGCCCATAGTGATTTACATGTGGCATATTTACATTTTGCACACTGTATCACAAAGAAGCATTAGCTAAGTACTCAGTTATACCCCATTCTCACTACAGGCGGCTACAGGAGTTTGTCAAAACACCAGTCCTTCAACTACCGTCTGACATCCGTATGTGAACTTGTGACACAATGGCGAAATGTCCAATTCCTTGAGTGTGCCACGTAGTTTAAAAATGTTAAAAGTTTCCATGTCTGCATTAGTATCGGGAACATGTACAGATAAACTTTTCTCTACAGTAACTGAAGGCCCAGTCCACAGTTTAGATAACGTTGTGATTCGGTGTTAGTTTCGATTGCACGTGTTTGTCTGACAGCTACCACAGGGGAGTTGAGGTTAATGGGGGTTACTTCTCAGTGACCAATGTTTGTAGTACTGTCATGCTTCTGTTAGTGACAGTTAAAACACCGTGTCCAATCAGTTGCCGTCAAAATTGGGCGACCTGGGAGGCAGTTCTGCCTCCCGAGTAAAACTTGTAACCGCGAGGTGTATTGCCTGTAGTGTGAAAGGGGCATTAACAATTTAATGTAATAACATTTGAACAACAAACCTAATCCTATGGCATCAGTAAAAACTGAATGGCCCTTCTAAGAACAGAGTGTGTGCATGGTTCCACTTAAAAAGGGATTTCAACTGAAATGACTTGTATTAATTTTTGACTGATTTTTCATTATTAATATTATTATTTAGTGGTGTGAACGGTAAACCGGTCATTTCGTTTCGTTTAGGTAGAAATGACGAAATCCGCAAAGAATATTTAAGTACCGGTAATTGAAAATGTCATTATATTAGGCTATCTACTGGTTAATAATTCATCAAAACAATAAAGAACATATACATTTAAGGAAACATCTTACATTTTTACTTTATATTCATGGTAAATGAACTTTACAAACTTTAAAAATATCTCACGAATATATATTTTCTTTTGAGAATATTGCTCATGTACGCTCGCGTAAAACTTTTTATCATATCTCTGTAAACTTTCGAAATGCCGGATCATTTCGTTTGGTTTCAAAGCCCCGAAAACCGTTTTTTTATTTTCAGAACCGGTCCGACCACTATTATTGTTTATTATTATTATTTGGGTTCAACACTATGTAGGTTACATCAAGACGGGTAGCTTTATTGGCAGAGGAAACCAGTTCATTCAGTGGGTCAAGGTTCTGGGCTGAAAACTGCCGACCATCAGTAAGCAACTGTCAACTTTCCCACACACATAGAATCCAGTGTTTGAATCGTAGACCTCAGAGGTGGGAGGCAAGTGCATTACCACTGGACTTTTGATTAACAAGTGTTTGTTTGACAGCTACCACAGGGGGATTGAGGTTAATGGGGGTTACTTCTCACTGACCAACATTTATAGTACTGTCGTGCTTCTGTCATCGACAGTTCAAACACCGTGTCCAATCAGTTGCCATCTGCCGAGTTCCCCTCAATTCCCCTGTTAGTTGATATGTCAATATATTAATGCCTGATCTCTCAATATACATTAGTGTTGATTTCATGTCTGTGTTATGATTAAATTTAACAGCCTAAAACATTGGACTTCTACCATGAAACAACATCAACATTTCAATATTGGTCCCAATTCTTTATGTTGATATTAAAGGTGTCAATTTTCATAAAATTTACGGGAAACCAACGAGCAATATCATTATGAGGATTTGTGGTTGCTTTACAATAAAATTAAACATGCAACAGTTGCATGCATTTAATTTTAAGGCTGTGCATATTATGGCAACAAAGCAGATGTAACATTATCAATATGGAAAGAAAATGCATGCAGTCTTAAGATTAATATAATTAATTTATACATGCTGTTAAGAACACAGACATTGCATGCATTTTTACATGGATAAATAGCACACATGCACCAGGCTAATTATTTCTAACTCTAGTCAACTTCTATAGTGGTTAACATCTAAACTCTTATATGTAAACATTTAACATCAATAGTTGCTTTACTTTATTCATCACTCTTACTGAGCAAATTATATTAATTTGCTGTGTACAAGGCATAGATGATACCACAAGGATATTACATGGATAACACAACAGTTTCTAGACACCAACTAACAATGATATCCCCAGTTATGCCAAATTCAAGGATTTTCAAGGCCTTGAAAATCAAGCAATTTTTTTAAGGATTTTCAAGGATGTGAGAACCCTGTGTATCGATGCCTGTATTTTAACTTTTTCTATTGCTGACTCACACTGGCTGATTTTGGTAAATATTCTGTGTCCAAATAGATTGAAAACTAGGACCATTCATGGTAATTTGCAATGGAAACATCCAATAATATCAATAAAATGGACAGAATTGGCTTCAGGCAATGGCATTCGAGCATCAGTAGTTGGAGAAGTTGAAACAACCACAAAGTAACACGGAGAGTAAAACACGTACTAAAAAGGTGAGGTACTTTACACTGTGTAATGAAGAGGGGAGGAAGACACATAAAATACACCTCAAAATATGAGCAACGAGGCGCCATGCGTTAAAACCAGGCCAGAAACTCACTTTCCCAGAAAGCTGCAGAGTTATAGAGAAAAAACAACAAAGATCAACATCACGGTCCTCATAATAGGTAATGTCAATACAAGACTGTCTTATAAAACATAGTGTCCTAATAGTTAATACTATGTAAATTTACTTCAAGAGAGTCTCAGATACAGTGGGGGACAGCGATTCGCGGGGGACAGCGATTCGCCAATTTCTATTTTACCTCATTTAAAACTAACATCTGTGTTGATACTGAAGGTGCCTTATAGCATAGAAAAGTGTGCAACATGTCTTCATACTTTTCTAAGATTTTAGAACTGACAGCATGCAGGATTATTAAGATGAATAAAACAAGCAATCAGTGCCCGTGAACGGGCTCTGTGTCAGCTGACTGTGTGTTTTTAGTTTCAGAGTAGAAGTGACAGAAGAAAAAGACACAAAAGTTGTGCCCTGGAAATGGTGTTCACAAGGAAAGTAAGAAGGTAACTGTTAAGGTGTAAAAAGTAAGTTAAACTACCCTGCGGGTCAAACATTCGCTCGAAATCGCTCTATCTCTTACAGTTTTCGAGATATTCACACCTTTACCAAAAGTGGTGAAAATTGTAAATTTTCCCCTTTGCATGGGACACTCTTGCAATACCCTGCGGGTCGAAAATTCGATCGAAATCGCTCTATCTCTTATGGTTTTCGAGATATTCACATTTTTTCATTTTCCGCTCTATCTCTTACGGTTTTCGAGATATTCACACTTTTTCATTTTCCACAAAAATTCAAGATGGCCACCAAAAGTGGCGAAAATTGAAATTTTTCACCTTTGCATAGGACACTCTTGCAATACCCTGCGGGTCAAAAATTCGCTCAAAATCGCTCTATCTCTTACGGTTTTCGAGATATTCACACTTTTTCATTTTCCGCAAAAATCCAAGATGGCCGCCAAAAGTGGCGAAAATTGAAATTTTTCCCCTTTGCATGGGACACTCTTGCAATACCCTGTGGGTCGAAAATTTGCTCGAAATCGCTCTATCTCTTACAGTTTTCGAGATATTCACACTTTTTCATTTTCCGCAAAAATCCAAGATGGCCGCCAAAAGTGGCGAAAATTGAAATTTTTCCCCTTTGCATGGGACACTCTTGCAATACTCTGCGGGTCAAAAATTCGCTTGAAATCGCTCTATCTCTTACGGTTTTCGAGATATTTGTGATTTTTCACATTTTCACTAAAAGTAGCAATAAAGTAGTGATTACTCACTTGTACATTGAGCAACAGTTGTGAAAACTTACATATGTTACAGTTCACAAAAAAGTAGATGAACAACACATTTGAGAGAAATTGTGTAGCTGCAATACTTTTGAAGATATAAGCCATTTACTCATTATGGTTATCATAATACTCATTAAAAATTGACAAAGTACCTATTACTAACTTAGCTATTGAGATAGACACTCAAGTTACTCACCATGTTGTAGCTATGGAAAAAGTAGCCGAATAACATATTTTAACAAAATGCTCTAAATGCAATATTTTTCAAGTTATAAATGATTTAGTGTTGAGTAAGAACCTCAAAGTAGCTATTACTCAGCTATACAATGAGCCACAGGTCTAGAATTTTACTACGTTATAGCTGTCCCAAAATAGGTGAATAACATATTGAAACTAAAAACTCTAAATGCAATACTTATCAAGTTATAAGATATTTACTAAACAGTGATAACCTAAAAGTAGCTCAGCTATGCCATGAGCTATAGGTCTGAAATTGTATTATGTTATAGCCAACCCAAAAGTAGCTGAATAACTTATTTGCACAAAATTCTCTAAATGCAATAGTTTTCAAGTTACAAGTGATTTTACTCATGATGGAAATTACTGAAAAGTCCAAAAGTAGCTATTACTCACTTAGCTATTGAGATAGACACCCAAGTTACTCACCATGTTGTAGCTATGGGAAAAGTAGCTGAATAACATATTTTAACTAAATGCTCTAAATGCAATACTTTTCAAGTTATAAATGATTTAGTGTTGAGTAAGAACCACAAAGTAGCTATTACTCAGCTATGCAATGAGCCACAGGTCTGGAATTTGACTATGTTATAGCTGACCCTAAAATAGGTGAATAACATCAGAACTAAATACTCTAAATGCAATAGTTTTGAAGTTATAGGTGATTTACTCAACAGTGATAACCTAAAAGTAGCTATTACTCAGCTATGCTATGGAAAAAGTAGCTGAATAACATATTTTAACAAAATGCTGTAAATGCAATACTTTTCAAGTTATAATTGATTTAGTGCATGATTTCATTAATTTTAAAGTATTAAAATTATTTTAAAAATTCATAAAAAAATAATTAAGAAAGATCCAGGTCTGACACTCACACAAGGGAATCTACTTATGACCTAGTACATATGTGCAAAATATCAGAGAAATACCTGCAATAGTCACTGAGAAAATTGTGATAAAGTGTTAACATTTTCATAATTGGGGTGGGGGTACCTCACTTATAAATGGCTCTAGCAAACAGACGAACAAACAGATCTGCATGCCTTGAACAATTTTTCATGCTAGGTAGATAAGCTATCTTTTAAAAAAACAGCATTTCTCTGGGCCTTGTAGTTTCGTCGGAGAAGTCGCGTACGTACACGCCACAGAGTGATGCCATAATGCCAAAATGTATTTATCAGTGAGAAATATGCCTTAGAAACTGTATCTGACTGATGCAAAGAGCTGTATGTTCTTTACACTGTGTCTGGGGTCAATATAAATACTATTTATAACTTCATTAAGTGCTAGAATACACTGAGAAGAATTGATCTTTAGCTTTAATCATTGTTTGCAAAGTGTTTAACAGTCTTTGCAACTTTTTGGGGAAAAGTATAAAATAATCGGCGAAATTCTGTCCATTTCCAACAGCCCTAATCTTATTGCCATGGGACAAGTTCTATGGTTGTATTTGTACTTATCATAAAATATATTTTATGATGCTACTATCATTTTACAGTTTGAGGAACCTCTTTTCATTCTGATAACTTTTATAAAACCACACTGTATATTTGTTCTCAAGAAACTGCATTTTGCTGTTTTTATGGGCGAATCGCTGTCCCCCCCTGTATTTGTTTCCACAAGAATCAAGTCGTCCTAATAACTGGTAACTTTAATACAAAGTACTGAAACTAGTCTCTAATAGTATACAATGCAAGTGCAATATAGAGATGATGGCGGGCTATTTTGAATCATAACAGACATGGAGTGCTAATACCAGGCAACTTCACTTCACAATAGTCTCAAACAGGCAACATATTTTTAAAAATAGTCTGGCTTCCTCAACACCAGTAATACTGTTCATCCCTAGGGCTAATTATCTCAACAACGACTAATTTTAGAACAAGACAGTCTTAAATAACAGACAAATACTGAGCCGTCCTTATACTTGGTACATGTAATTTTAAATCAAGGTGATCTAATAACAGACAATCTAAGTCCCTAATAGTAATATTGAAAGATAATATTAATACAACATGGTTTAAATGATAAAGATAACTATTGTCAAGAAGTTTCGTGATCGAAAATTTTAATAAAGATGGCCTTAATGACGAATAATGTGACCATTAGCGCTGGGAAATCGCTTTCAATTTTTAGTTCGATATTTGGGTATCTCCACAAGCTAGTGAACTTTGATCTAGTTCTATCATCAAACCAACGTTTTGAAAACCTACAAGAAACACAGACATTTGGGGACAATTTCACCAGATTCTTAATAAAACTCACATTTTATAGTGGGGCGAAAATAGCGTCGTTTGTGAGGTGGGTGATGTCTAAATGTTTTGCAGAATCTGAATTTCAGACAGTTGAATCAAACCTTACATTCAGTTCAGTCAACGAGCTAACTAGCACACTTTAACAAACATCGTCCCAGCACTAGTAATCATCAAATATCGAGCATTGTACTGCATATATTTATACTCTGAGCAATATCCCCATGTACTACAGGACTCAAAGTCCTATATGATCGAACAAAGAGGGCAAAGTGTTCTGTCACTATTTGTCTTACATGTCAAATACGATATCCCACTTTACTAATAAGTTTATATGGCCAATTTGACGTTACCTTTTCACATATTTAGTTGGTAAAATCAGAGACTAACTCACTCATTATGTATATTAAATTAACCAAATGACTTGAAAATTCCTGACACAAGCTAAAGTCTGATGTGGCTTAGCGAGAACACTTTACATGACAATAATTCTCGAAAATTCCAGCACCTAAAAAGACTTCTTATCATAGTGCCTAACATCTTCGAGGGCTGCAATGTGTTATTATTGTTATTATGAACACAAATTCAGTAACCAGTCGTGCCAGTGATCACAAAATAACACCAAGGTTAATATGTACACGCATTCAGTTACAACTGTTTTGGTGTGAAAACATGTTAAGAGTTAAGACACACTTTTATAGGGCGTGCTATTAGTGGGATAGCACGCTCATCCAAATACAACTCACCAGTATTTTCAAGGCATGCAAAGCCAAACTGACATTAATATACACAGAAACTGTGTACGTCAAGTAAGGATATAAGTTGGGGTGAGGATATATTGCCAGGTATCTGAGTGATGCGATCTGTATTTCAAGATGCAAGGTGGACTAGGGTACACATGTTTTGTTGTAACCAATCATCAGGTTAGTTATTGCAACACAAAAATCTGCCTTAGTTTTCACCCCAAATCACAACCCTACCAACCGCAATGGTTTTAGTATGAAATATTTTATGGGACAATTTAACCCTTTTCTTATCAAACATTAAATGTAAGTGGGAGAAGACAGAAGCTGAATGTTAGAAAGGCCAACATTCCTGTTAAAGTTAATCATAAATAAAATTATCAATTAAAGTTTACATTTTCATCAAAATATGACAATAATTATACTCTAAAGCCTTGTTCTAATCCAAATTTTTGATACAAAAAATTTCAAGGCTTTATTCAATTATTTAACACAACCAAAATTAATGATTAGAAAAGAAAAGCACAATATCCAGAAGCAATGTTTTGTTTTTAATGTTACCATTATTAACACAATCATGATTATATACAGAATATTTAAAGATATTTCACACCATAATTATAAACACCACCTAGCGTAAATAGAGAGTTTGGAAAAAGCGAGTGGTTTGATTGAAAAAAAGATTGAAAAAAAAAAACTCACAAGAATCGTCCTCCTCTGTGAAAACATAGATGACGTAACACGACACGCAGAAACCAATCAGCTGAAATAACAACAGACAACATAACTGAAGGCATGACAGCATACACCTCGAGTTACACTGTTTCGATATATATTTCATAAACCTGTACCAGATTTTAGGGGATGTGGTAGGAGAGAGACAAGTTACCAGTAGTTTAAATTAGGGCTGCGAACGAGTACTCGAGCCTCGGTGTATGAGGCGGTCTTGGCTTGTACTCGAGTCCATTTTAAAAACTCGGTTACTCACGAGGTATTGTAATATCACCCACGTAATCAAACGCTTGAGTAAAATATGCTACATTTCAGCATTTCCGTCACATAATATCAATTAAAGTTGTTATTTTCCCTTGAAAACATACAATTTACTCCATATTCTATAATATATGGTCAAATAGAGGACGTTTTTCTTTAAAAGTTTCGTAAATAATACCAAGGGGAGTTATTTAGATCCGTTAATTTTTAGTAGGAAAACAGACATAAATGATTTAGAATTTTAAAAATGACTCTTTTTATAAAAAGGGAAAAAAAAAGCTTGTCACATTTCCTTTGAAGAGATGATTGGTCTTGAATTTTTGACGATGAATCAAATAAGTCAAGATTTTAAATATTTAAGTCTGATTCTTAAAAGTGAACTAAGTCTGAATCTTAAAAGTGGCATTTATAATATTAAGTTTCTCTCTTAATACTTGTATATTTTCAAATTTAAAACTTTTGTTTGTTGTCTCCCTAGTATCCACAACTGGTTACAAAAGAGCTGTGCCTTTAGAAAATTGCTAAACATTTTGTGATATTATTAATGTAAAAAGTCTTCCGTCTTCTTCTTCTATCTGTTATGGACTCAGCCTTATGTTCACTGTAGATACTAACTTGTGGGTGGAATTTAAGTTTCATTTAGTAATAATTTGCTCTACACTAAAAACATCTATCTGTAAAACAGGTATCTTTATAAAATACTCTTCAACTACAAGATCCTGAATTCATAATCTTTCTAAAATGTTGATGTAGTTAACCATCATTTAATAGATTTATATCTGCAAGTAATATGTAGCTATAACATGTCAATACAAATTTTGTTGCTATTATCATTGTGAGTCCTATTGTAATACCTGTTATATTGGTATGGTAATTGAATGTGGATTAAATAATTGAAGAACAAATATGTTACCACTAATACAATTAATTATCTACAAAGCTGTAAAAAGGCATATGCCTAGCTATGAAAAAATTACTTATGAGTACGTCTCCAGTAACTAAATCTACATCATGCTGTGTTGTTTTGTAACACCTTTATATTATCTGTATTCTATGTTCTATTTTTCATGCTGTTTGTGTATAGTACGTGTTTGTCTTTACGTTGTTTTATGTACATTCTGTGTTTATTTCTCTACATTGACTGCAACAATCTTGTTTATAATTGCCACAATAGTTTTGTCTCTACTACCAATGGAAAGGAAAAGATGTATCAGTTTATGTTGTTTAATATACTTTTATGGCTTGAGATACTGCTTTGCATTCTCCGTATGGCTTGGGTGCATACTGCAAATATTGTGTTATAATCTGAATTAAAAATTATTCAAAATAAAATTAAATTAATATCTGCAAATTGCCAAGGGCTTCGTGATAAACAAAAACGCGTTGATGTTCTCAGCTACCTTAAAGAAACAAATGCCTCTATCATTTGTCTACAGGATACCCATCTTCTGGATACTGATCTGGCTTCAGTGAAACAAATTTGGCACGAATGTTATATAAATGGGAGTAAAACAAATTCTCGAGGTGTGGCTATCCTGTTAAACAATAATTTTGAATTCAAGGTATCTAAAGTAATAAAGGATGATGGTGCAAACTTTTTGCAACTTCTTGTAAGTTGCAATGAACTCAACATAAATTTGATCAATATATATGCACCTAACAATGATCAACCAGAATTTTTCACAAAAGTTTTTGAAGCTGTCAGCTACGATGGTTTTGATCATGTTGTACTATGTGGTGATTTTAATCTTGTTCTGGATCCAATAAAGGATACTTTTAATTATAAACATATCAACAATCCAAAAGCTAGATTAAAAGTCATAGAAAGAATGGCCGAACTAGAAATGGTAGACATATTTCGCCATATGAATCCTGATGAAAAACGATATACATGGAGGAAAAAAAATCCTGTTAAACAGGCCCGTCTCGACTACTTTTTGGTGCCAAATTCATTGACAGATATTGTTGAGACAATTGATATCAAGCCTGGGTATAGATCTGATCACTCAATTGTTGAAATGCAGATAAATACTAATAAATTTGTACAAGGCAGTGGGATTTGGAAATTTAACAACAGTCTGCTAAAAAACCAAGACTATCTAAATTTAATCAATAAAGTAATCACAGAAGAAAAATTAAAATATGCATTACCTGTGTATAATTTAGACTATATTAGGGACACTAATGTTACTTTCTCAGTTGATGATGATATCTTCCTAGAAACTTTGTTTTTAAGAATCCGTGGAGAAACCGTAAAATTTTCCAAGTTCCTAAAAAAAAAGGAAAAGGTACTTGAATCAAATTTGAAAAATGATATAGCCTGGTTGGAATCTAATGTAAACTAGAGGATCGCTCGCAAAAAAAAAAGATAATGTTTTTGCATAGCAAAAACAAAGCGTCCCGAAAAGGATATAAAGGTGAGTGCTAAAGTATTAAGAAAATGCTTCGTTTCTAGCCTTATACTGTTGTGGCAACCAAAGTCAGCGCAGTCTGCTCTATCTAGCACGGTTTTCAAGATATAAGCATTTTTATGTTTTGCAAAAAATAAAAAAATTAAAAATGTCCGCTATATTTGGCGAGACAAAAATATTTTGAAAATTGGCATGGCTACTCTGCAGAGATACCCAGCAGGTCAAAAATTTTGTTGAGTTCGCTCCATATAGCACGGTTTTCGAGATATAAGCATTTTTGTGTTTTGCAAAAACTTTGAAAATTCAAAATGGCCACCATTTTTTGGGGAGACAAAAATTTTTGTCAAGACCACTGCCGCGGTGTGTATCTCCTACCGAGCATTAAAGCAGAAGAAATAGCTTTTCCGAGATATTCACAATTTTTCATTTTCCTGTGTGAAAGCTCTTCCAAAAGTACGTGAATGAGTTATTTGAGAAAAATTGGCTATCTGCAATACTATTAAGAGATAATTCATATTTACTCATTTTGAGTAGGTGAATAATTATCTATGGGTCTGAAACTTCACCAAGTGAAAGCTCTCCCAAAAGTAGGTGAATGAGTTATTTGAGAAAAACTGGCTATCTGCAATACTTTTAGAGATAATTCGCATTTACTCATTTTGAGTAGGTGAGTAATTAGCTATGGGTCTGAAACTTCACCATGTGAAAGCTCTCCCACAAGTAGATGAATGAGTATTTGATAAAAATTGGGTATCCGCAATACTTTTACAGATAATTAGCATTTACTCATTTTGAGTAGGTGAATAAATAGCTATGGGTCTGAAACTTCACAGAGTGAAAGCTCTCCCAAAAGTAGGTGAACGAGTTATTTGAGAAAAATTGGCTATCTGCAATACTTTTACAGATAATTCACATTTACTCATTTTGAGTAGGTGAATAATTAGCTATGGGTCTGAAACTTCACCAAGTGAAAGCTCTCCCAAAAGTAGGTGAATGAGTTATTTGAGAAAAATTGGATATCTGCAATACTTTTAGAGATAATTCGCATTTACTCATTTTGAGTAGGTGAGTAATTAGCTATGGGTCTGAAACTTCACCAAGTGAAAGCTCTGCCAAAAGTAGGTGAATGAGTTATTTGAGAAAAATTGGCTATCTGCAATACTTTTAGAGATAATTCGCATTTACTCATTTTGAGTAGGTGAGTAATTAGCTATGGGTCTGAAACTTCACAGAGTGAAAGCTCTCCCAAAAGTAGGTGAATGAGTTATTTGAGAAAAATTGGCTATCTGCAATACTTTTAGAGATAATTCGCATTTACTCATTTTGAGTAGGCGAGTAATTAGCTATGGGTCTGAAACTTCACCAAGTGAAAGCTCTCCCAAAAGTAGGTGAATGAGTTATTTGAGAAAAATTGGCTATCTGCAATACTTTTAGAGATAATTCGCATTTACTCATTTTCAGTAGGTGAGTAATTAGCTATGGGTCTGAAACTTCACCATGTGAAAGCTCTGCCAAAAGTAGGTGAAGGAGTTATTTGAGAAAAATTGGCTATCTGCAATACTTTTAGAGATAATTCGCATTTACTCATTTTGAGTAGGTGAGTAATTAGCTATGGGTCTGAAACTTCACAGAGTGAAAGCTCTCCCAAAAGTAGGTGAATGAGTTATTTGAGAAAAATTGGCTATCTGCAATACTTTTAGAGATAATTCGCATTTACTCATTTTGAGTAGGTGAGTAATTAGCTATGGGTCTGAAACTTCACCAAGTGAAAGCTCTCCCAAAAGTAGGTGAATGAGTTATTTGAGAAAAATTGGCTATCTGCAATACTTTTAGAGATAATTCGCATTTACTCATTTTGAGTAGGTGAGTAATTAGCTATGGGTCTGAAACTTCACCAAGTGAAAGCTCTCCCAAAAGTAGGTGAATGAGTTATTTGAGAAAAATTGGCTATCTGCAATACTTTTAAGAGATAATTCGCATTTACTCATTTTGAGTAGGTGAGTAATCATCTACGGGTCTGAAACTTCACCATGTGAAAGCTCTCCCAAAAGTACACGAATGAGTTATTTGATAAAAATTGGGTATCCGCAATAGTTTTTGAGATAATTAGCATTTACTCATTTTGAGTAGGTGAGTAATTAGCTACGGGTCTGAAACTTCAAGTGAAAGCTCTTCCAAAAGTAGGTGAATGAGTTATTTGAGAAAAATTGGCCATCTGCAATACTTTTAGAGGTAATTCGCATTTACTCTTTTTGAGTAGGTGAGCAATTAGCTATGGGTCTGAAACTTCACCAAGTGAAAGCTCTTTGGGATAGCTGCTCTGCAGAGATACCCTGAAGATAAAAAATTTCGTCGAAATCGCTCTATGTAGCACGGTTTTCGAAATATTAGCATTTTCGTGTTTTGCAATTTTTGCGCAAAAATTCGAAAATTCAAAATGGCCGCCATTTTTGGCAAGACAAATTTTTTTTGAAAATTGGCATGGCTACTCTGCAGAGTTACCCTGTGGGTCAAAAATTTCGTCGAAATCGCTCTATCTAGCACGGTTTTCGAGATATAAGCATTTTTGTGTTTTGCAATTTTGCGAAAAATTCGAAAATTCAAAATGGCCGCCATTTTTTGCGAGAAATTTTTTGTCTGAAAATTGGCATGGCTACTCTGCAGAGATACCCTGCAGGTCAAAAATTTCGTCGAAATCGCTCTATCTGGCAGGGTTTTCGAGATATAAGCATTTTTATGTTTTGCAATTTTTGCGAAAAATTCGAAAATTCAAAATGGCCGCCATTTTTGGCGAGACAAAATTTTTTTGAAAATTGGCATGGCTACTCTGCAGATATACCCTGTGGGTCAAAAATTTCGTCGAAATCGCTCTATCTTGCAGGGTTTTCGAGATATAAGCATTTTTATGTTTTGCAATTTTTGCGAAAAATTCGAAAATTCAAAATGGCCGCCATTTTTGGCGAGAAATTTTTTTTTTCAAAATTGGGATAACTACTCCGCAGAGATACCCTGCGGGTCAAAAATTTCGTCGAAATCACTCTAACTAGCACGGTTTTCGAGATATAAGCATTTTGTGTTTTGCAATTTTTGCGAAAATTTCGAAAATTCAAAATGGCCGCCATTTTTGGTGAGACAAAAATTTTTTGAAAATTGGGAAAAGTACTCCGCAGAGATATCCTGCGGGTCAAAAATTTTGTCGAAATTGCTCTATCTAGCACGGTTTCTGCAATACTTTTAGAGATAATTCGCATTTACTCATTTTGAGTAGGTGAGTAATTAGCTATGGGTCTGAAACTTCACCAAGTGAAAGCTCTCCCAAAAGTAGGTGAATGAGTTATTTGAGAAAAATTGGCTATCTGCAATACTTTTAGAGATAATTCGCATTTACTCATTTTCAGTAGGTGAGTAATTAGCTATGGGTCTGAAACTTCACCATGTGAAAGCTCTGCCAAAAGTAGGTGAAGGAGTTATTTGAGAAAAATTGGCTATCTGCAATACTTTTAGAGATAATTCGCATTTACTCATTTTGAGTAGGTGAGTAATTAGCTATGGGTCTGAAACTTCACAGAGTGAAAGATCTCCCAAAAGTAGGTGAATGAGTTATTTGAGAAAAATTGGCTATCTGCAATACTTTTAGAGATAATTCGCATTTACTCATTTTGAGTAGGTGAGTAATTAGCTATGGGTCTGAAACTTCACCAAGTGAAAGCTCTGCCAAAAGTAGGTGAATGAGTTATTTGAGAAAAATTGGCTATCTGCAATACTTTTAGAGATAATTCGCATTTACTCATTTTGAGTAGGTGAGTAATTAGCTATGGGTCTGAAACTTCACCAAGTGAAAGCTCTCCCAAAAGTAGGTGAATGAGTTATTTGAGAAAAATTGGCTATCTGCAATACTTTTAAGAGATAATTCGCATTTACTCATTTTGAGTAGGTGAGTAATCATCTACGGGTCTGAAACTTCACCATGTGAAAGCTCTCCCAAAAGTACACGAATGAGTTATTTGATAAAAATTGGGTATCCGCAATAGTTTTTGAGATAATTAGCATTCACTCATTTTGAGTAGGTGAGTAATTAGCTATGGGTCTGAAACTTCACAGAGTGAAAGCTCTCCCACAAGTAGATGAATGAGTATTTGATAAAAATTGGGTATCCGCAATACTTTTACAGATAATTAGCATTTACTCATTTTGAGTAGGTGAATAAATAGCTATGGGTCTGAAACTTCACAGAGTGAAAGCTCTCCCAAAAGTAGGTGAACGAGTTATTTGAGAAAAATTGGCTATCTGCAATACTTTTACAGATAATTCACATTTACTCATTTTGAGTAGGTGAATAATTAGCTATGGGTCTGAAACTTCACCAAGTGAAAGCTCTCCCAAAAGTAGGTGAATGAGTTATTTGAGAAAAATTGGATATCTGCAATACTTTTAGAGATAATTCGCATTTACTCATTTTGAGTAGGTGAGTAATTAGCTATGGGTCTGAAACTTCACCAAGTGAAAGCT
Source organism: Sabellastarte sp. h YS-2021 (assembly GCA_964017235.1). Lineage (NCBI taxonomy): Eukaryota > Metazoa > Annelida > Polychaeta > Sabellida > Sabellidae > Sabellastarte > Sabellastarte sp. h YS-2021. Next base: position 93,927,754 of record OZ024936.1, read on the forward strand.
CTCCCAAAAGTAGGTGAATGAGTTATTTGAGAAAAATTGGCTATCTGCAATACTTTTAAGAGATAATTCGCATTTACTCATTTTGAGTAGGTGAGTAATCATCTACGGGTCTGAAACTTCACCATGTGAAAGCTCTCCCAAAAGTACACGAATGAGTTATTTGATAAAAATTGGGTATCCGCAATAGTTTTTGAGATAATTAGCATTTACTCATTTTGAGTAGGTGAGTAATTAGCTACGGGTCTGAAACTTCAAGTGAAAGCTCTTCCAAAAGTAGGTGAATGAGTTATTTGAGAAAAATTGGCCATCTGCAATACTTTTAGAGGTAATTCGCATTTACTCTTTTTGAGTAGGTGAGCAATTAGCTATGGGTCTGAAACTTCACCAAGTGAAAGCTCTTTGGGATAGCTGCTCTGCAGAGATACCCTGAAGATAAAAAATTTCGTCGAAATCGCTCTATGTAGCACGGTTTTCGAAATATTAGCATTTTCGTGTTTTGCAATTTTTGCGCAAAAATTCGAAAATTCAAAATGGCCGCCATTTTTGGCAAGACAAATTTTTTTTGAAAATTGGCATGGCTACTCTGCTGAGTTACCCTGTGGGTCAAAAATTTCGTCGAAATCGCTCTATCTAGCACGGTTTTCGAGATATAAGCATTTTTGTGTTTTGCAATTTTGCGAAAAATTCGAAAATTCAAAATGGCCGCCATTTTTTGCGAGAAATTTTTTGTCTGAAAATTGGCATGGCTACTCTGCAGAGATACCCTGCAGGTCAAAAATTTCGTCGAAATCGCTCTATCTGGCAGGGTTTTCGAGATATAAGCATTTTTATGTTTTGCAATTTTTGCGAAAAATTCGAAAATTCAAAATGGCCGCCATTTTTGGCGAGACAAAATTTTTTTGAAAATTGGCATGGCTACTCTGCAGATATACCCTGTGGGTCAAAAATTTCGTCGAAATCGCTCTATCTTGCAGGGTTTTCGAGATATAAGCATTTTTATGTTTTGCAATTTTTGCGAAAAATTCGAAAATTCAAAATGGCCGCCATTTTTGGCGAGAAATTTTTTTTTTCAAAATTGGGATAACTACTCCGCAGAGATACCCTGCGGGTCAAAAATTTCGTCGAAATCACTCTAACTAGCACGGTTTTCGAGATATAAGCATTTTGTGTTTTGCAATTTTTGCGAAAATTTCGAAAATTCAAAATGGCCGCCATTTTTGGTGAGACAAAAATTTTTTGAAAATTGGGAAAAGTACTCCGCAGAGATATCCTGCGGGTCAAAAATTTTGTCGAAATTGCTCTATCTAGCACGGTTTCTGCAATACTTTTAGAGATAATTCGCATTTACTCATTTTGAGTAGGTGAGTAATTAGCTATGGGTCTGAAACTTCACCAAGTGAAAGCTCTCCCAAAAGTAGGTGAATGAGTTATTTGAGAAAAATTGGCTATCTGCAATACTTTTAGAGATAATTCGCATTTACTCATTTTCAGTAGGTGAGTAATTAGCTATGGGTCTGAAACTTCACCATGTGAAAGCTCTGCCAAAAGTAGGTGAAGGAGTTATTTGAGAAAAATTGGCTATCTGCAATACTTTTAGAGATAATTCGCATTTACTCATTTTGAGTAGGTGAGTAATTAGCTATGGGTCTGAAACTTCACAGAGTGAAAGATCTCCCAAAAGTAGGTGAATGAGTTATTTGAGAAAAATTGGCTATCTGCAATACTTTTAGAGATAATTCGCATTTACTCATTTTGAGTAGGTGAGTAATTAGCTATGGGTCTGAAACTTCACCAAGTGAAAGCTCTGCCAAAAGTAGGTGAATGAGTTATTTGAGAAAAATTGGCTATCTGCAATACTTTTAGAGATAATTCGCATTTACTCATTTTGAGTAGGTGAGTAATTAGCTATGGGTCTGAAACTTCACCAAGTGAAAGCTCTCCCAAAAGTAGGTGAATGAGTTATTTGAGAAAAATTGGCTATCTGCAATACTTTTAAGAGATAATTCGCATTTACTCATTTTGAGTAGGTGAGTAATCATCTACGGGTCTGAAACTTCACCATGTGAAAGCTCTCCCAAAAGTACACGAATGAGTTATTTGATAAAAATTGGGTATCCGCAATAGTTTTTGAGATAATTAGCATTCACTCATTTTGAGTAGGTGAGTAATTAGCTATGGGTCTGAAACTTCACAGAGTGAAAGCTCTCCCACAAGTAGATGAATGAGTATTTGATAAAAATTGGGTATCCGCAATACTTTTACAGATAATTAGCATTTACTCATTTTGAGTAGGTGAATAAATAGCTATGGGTCTGAAACTTCACAGAGTGAAAGCTCTCCCAAAAGTAGGTGAACGAGTTATTTGAGAAAAATTGGCTATCTGCAATACTTTTACAGATAATTCACATTTACTCATTTTGAGTAGGTGAATAATTAGCTATGGGTCTGAAACTTCACCAAGTGAAAGCTCTCCCAAAAGTAGGTGAATGAGTTATTTGAGAAAAATTGGATATCTGCAATACTTTTAGAGATAATTCGCATTTACTCATTTTGAGTAGGTGAGTAATTAGCTATGGGTCTGAAACTTCACCAAGTGAAAGCTCTGCCAAAAGTAGGTGAATGAGTTATTTGAGAAAAATTGGCTATCTGCAATACTTTTAGAGATAATTCGCATTTACTCATTTTGAGTAGGTGAGTAATTAGCTATGGGTCTGAAACTTCACAGAGTGAAAGCTCTCCCAAAAGTAGGTGAATGAGTTATTTGAGAAAAATTGGCTATCTGCAATACTTTTAGAGATAATTCGCATTTACTCATTTTGAGTAGGCGAGTAATTAGCTATGGGTCTGAAACTTCACCAAGTGAAAGCTCTCCCAAAAGTAGGTGAATGAGTTATTTGAGAAAAATTGGCTATCTGCAATACTTTTAGAGATAATTCGCATTTACTCATTTTCAGTAGGTGAGTAATTAGCTATGGGTCTGAAACTTCACCATGTGAAAGCTCTGCCAAAAGTAGGTGAAGGAGTTATTTGAGAAAAATTGGCTATCTGCAATACTTTTAGAGATAATTCGCATTTACTCATTTTGAGTAGGTGAGTAATTAGCTATGGGTCTGAAACTTCACAGAGTGAAAGCTCTCCCAAAAGTAGGTGAATGAGTTATTTGAGAAAAATTGGCTATCTGCAATACTTTTAGAGATAATTCGCATTTACTCATTTTGAGTAGGTGAGTAATTAGCTATGGGTCTGAAACTTCACCAAGTGAAAGCTCTCCCAAAAGTAGGTGAATGAGTTATTTGAGAAAAATTGGCTATCTGCAATACTTTTAGAGATAATTCGCATTTACTCATTTTGAGTAGGTGAGTAATTAGCTATGGGTCTGAAACTTCACCAAGTGAAAGCTCTCCCAAAAGTAGGTGAATGAGTTATTTGAGAAAAATTGGCTATCTGCAATACTTTTAAGAGATAATTCGCATTTACTCATTTTGAGTAGGTGAGTAATCATCTACGGGCCTGAAACTTCACCATGTGAAAGCTCTCCCAAAAGTACACGAATGAGTTATTTGATAAAAATTGGGTATCCGCAATAGTTTTTGAGATAATTAGCATTTACTCATTTTGAGTAGGTGAGTAATTAGCTACGGGTCTGAAACTTCAAGTGAAAGCTCTTCCAAAAGTAGGTGAATGAGTTATTTGAGAAAAATTGGCCATCTGCAATACTTTTAGAGGTAATTCGCATTTACTCTTTTTGAGTAGGTGAGCAATTAGCTATGGGTCTGAAACTTCACCAAGTGAAAGCTCTTTGGGATAGCTGCTCTGCAGAGATACCCTGAAGATAAAAAATTTCGTCGAAATCGCTCTATGTAGCACGGTTTTCGAAATATTAGCATTTTCGTGTTTTGCAATTTTTGCGCAAAAATTCGAAAATTCAAAATGGCCGCCATTTTTGGCAAGACAAATTTTTTTTGAAAATTGGCATGGCTACTCTGCAGAGTTACCCTGTGGGTCAAAAATTTCGTCGAAATCGCTCTATCTAGCACGGTTTTCGAGATATAAGCATTTTTGTGTTTTGCAATTTTGCGAAAAATTCGAAAATTCAAAATGGCCGCCATTTTTTGCGAGAAATTTTTTGTCTGAAAATTGGCATGGCTACTCTGCAGAGATACCCTGCAGGTCAAAAATTTCGTCGAAATCGCTCTATCTGGCAGGGTTTTCGAGATATAAGCATTTTTATGTTTTGCAATTTTTGCGAAAAATTCGAAAATTCAAAATGGCCGCCATTTTTGGCGAGACAAAATTTTTTTGAAAATTGGCATGGCTACTCTGCAGATATACCCTGTGGGTCAAAAATTTCGTCGAAATCGCTCTATCTTGCAGGGTTTTCGAGATATAAGCATTTTTATGTTTTGCAATTTTTGCGAAAAATTCGAAAATTCAAAATGGCCGCCATTTTTGGCGAGAAATTTTTTTTTTCAAAATTGGGATAACTACTCCGCAGAGATACCCTGCGGCTCAAAAATTTCGTCGAAATCACTCTAACTAGCACGGTTTTCGAGATATAAGCATTTTGTGTTTTGCAATTTTTGCGAAAATTTCGAAAATTCAAAATGGCCGCCATTTTTGGTGAGACAAAAATTTTTTGAAAATTGGGAAAAGTACTCCGCAGAGATATCCTGCGGGTCAAAAATTTTGTCGAAATTGCTCTATCTAGCACGGTTTCTGCAATACTTTTAGAGATAATTCGCATTTACTCATTTTGAGTAGGTGAGTAATTAGCTATGGGTCTGAAACTTCACCAAGTGAAAGCTCTCCCAAAAGTAGGTGAATGAGTTATTTGAGAAAAATTGGCTATCTGCAATACTTTTAGAGATAATTCGCATTTACTCATTTTCAGTAGGTGAGTAATTAGCTATGGGTCTGAAACTTCACCATGTGAAAGCTCTGCCAAAAGTAGGTGAAGGAGTTATTTGAGAAAAATTGGCTATCTGCAATACTTTTAGAGATAATTCGCATTTACTCATTTTGAGTAGGTGAGTAATTAGCTATGGGTCTGAAACTTCACAGAGTGAAAGATCTCCCAAAAGTAGGTGAATGAGTTATTTGAGAAAAATTGGCTATCTGCAATACTTTTAGAGATAATTCGCATTTACTCATTTTGAGTAGGTGAGTAATTAGCTATGGGTCTGAAACTTCACCAAGTGAAAGCTCTGCCAAAAGTAGGTGAATGAGTTATTTGAGAAAAATTGGCTATCTGCAATACTTTTAGAGATAATTCGCATTTACTCATTTTGAGTAGGTGAGTAATTAGCTATGGGTCTGAAACTTCACCAAGTGAAAGCTCTCCCAAAAGTAGGTGAATGAGTTATTTGAGAAAAATTGGCTATCTGCAATACTTTTAAGAGATAATTCGCATTTACTCATTTTGAGTAGGTGAGTAATCATCTACGGGTCTGAAACTTCACCATGTGAAAGCTCTCCCAAAAGTACACGAATGAGTTATTTGATAAAAATTGGGTATCCGCAATAGTTTTTGAGATAATTAGCATTCACTCATTTTGAGTAGGTGAGTAATTAGCTACGGGTCTGAAACTTCACCAAGTGAAAGCTCTTCCAAAAGTAGGTGAATGAGTTATTTGAGAAAAATTGGCCATCTGCAATACTTTTAGAGGTAATTCGCATTTACTCTTTTTGAGTAGGTGAGCAATTAGCTATGGGTCTGAAACTTCACCAAGTGAAAGCTCTTTGGGATAGCTGCTCTGCAGAGATACCCTGAAGATAAAAAATTTCGTCGAAATCGCTCTATGTAGCACGGTTTTCGAAATATTAGCATTTTTGTGTTTTGCAATTTTTGCGCAAAAATTCGAAAATTCAAAATGGCCGCCATTTTTGGCAAGATAAATTTTTTTTGAAAATTGGCATGGCTACTCTGCAGAGTTACCCTGTGGGTCAAAAATTTCGTCGAAATCGCTCTATCTAGCACGGTTTTCGAGATATAAGCATTTTTGTGTTTTGCAATTTTGCGAAAAATTCGAAAATTCAAAATGGCCGCCATTTTTTGCGAGAAATTTTTTGTCTGAAAATTGGCATGGCTACTCTGCAGAGATACCCTGCAGGTCAAAAATTTCGTCGAAATCGCTCTATCTGGCAGGGTTTTCGAGATATAAGCATTTTTATGTTTTGCAATTTTTGCGAAAAATTCGAAAATTCAAAATGGCCGCCATTTTTGGCGAGACAAAATTTTTTTGAAAATTGGCATGGCTACTCTGCAGATATACCCTGTGGGTCAAAAATTTCGTCGAAATCGCTCTATCTTGCAGGGTTTTCGAGATATAAGCATTTTTATGTTTTGCAATTTTTGCGAAAAATTCGAAAATTCAAAATGGCCGCCATTTTTGGCGAGAAATTTTTTTTTCAAAATTGGGATAACTACTCCGCAGAGGTACCCTGCGGGTCAAAAATTTCGTCGAAATCACTCTAACTAGCACGGTTTTCGAGATATAAGCATTTTTGTGTTTTGCAATTTTTGCGAAAATTTCGAAAATTCAAAATGGCCGCCATTTTTGGTGAGACAAAAATTTTTTGAAAATTGGGAAAAGTACTCCGCAGAGATATCCTGCGGGTCAAAAATTTTGTCGAAATTGCTCTATCTAGCACGGTTTTTGAGATATAAGCATTTTTGTGTTTTGCAATTTTTGCGAAAATTTCGAAAATTCAAAATGGCCGCCATTTTGGGCGAAACAAAATTTTTTTGAAAATTGGGAAAACTACTCCGCAGAGATACCCTGTGGGTCAAAAATTTCGTCGAAATCGCTCTATCTAGCACGGTTTTCGAGATATAAGCATTTTTGTGTTTTCCTTATTTGGAAAATTCATAATGATTAATTAATCATTAATTACTCGGCCATTTCTTGACCAATCAATGCCAAAATCTAATGATTTCCAGATTTTAATAGAATGAATGTATTTGCCAAGTTTCAGGTGAATTGATAAAATTCCTTTCAAGTTATCATCCGGACAAGCTTCCCCATCGAAAAAAGACATTTTTGGTCATGTGACCTCTCTGATTGGTTGAAATGTCACTGCAGCATATTCAAAAAAATTCCCCAAGGCTACTGCCTAAACCTGCCAAATTTGAAAAGAATCTGCCTAACGGTTACAGAGTTATAAGGAAAACAAAATGCGGAGCCGGCGGAGCCGGCGGAGCCGGAAGCTCTCCCATACACAAACAATGAAAGTAATATGAAACTATTAGATGACAAGAAAGCTGAATTGGAAAGTATTAGAAAAGAAAAAATTAAGGGGTATATCACTAGAGCTAGAATACAATGGCTTGACCAAGGCGAAAAGCCTACTTCTTTCTTCTGTAAACTAGAAAGTAAACAATTTACAGAAAAGACCATTAGGAAACTGCAGCTTGACAATGGCTTTATTATCAATGACCAAAAGATGATTTTAAAAGAAGTACAGAAATATTATACAAATCTTTTCAAAGAAAAGGAAACATTTTCTGATTTCAACCTTGCCAAAAATATTACAGGCAATAAAGTAAATCAAAAGAATGATATAGGAAAAAACATTTCTGTCATGGAACTTGGTGCTGTTCTTAAAAAAAATGAAAAACAACAAATCTCCTGGGATAGATGGCCTGTCATCAGAATTTTTCAAAGTATTCTGGGGTAAATTAAAGCATTTTACAGCCAATGCGATAAATTCATGTTTTTTCAAAGGCTGCCTTTCAATATCTATGAGGCAGACAGTGATAACATGTCTACCTAAGGGACAAAAAGATAGAAATTTATTAAAGGACTGGCGTCCTATTTCACTGTTATCGGTAGTCTATAAATTGGCATGTGCCACTATAGCTGAAAGGTTAAAATCCACTCTACCGCATATTATTTCGAGTCATCAGTCTGGCTTTCTATCTGGCAGAAGTATAGCAGACTCAACAAGGCTTGTATATGATTTAATGAGCCATACAGAAAAAAATAAAATTCCAGGACTTTTAATGTTGATAGATTTTGAGAAAGCATTCGATTCTGTATCTTGGAGTTTTCTTTACAAAGTGCTAGACTTTTTTGGCTTTGATAATGACTTTATTAATTGGATAAAGCTTTTTAATAATAATGTTATCGCGTATGTCATGCAATGTGGATTCCTGTCTGACCCAATACCAGTGAAAAGGGGCTGCAGACAAGGAGACCCAATTGCCCCTTATTTATTTCTATTGGTTGCTGAAATTTTGAGTCGTATAATTGAAAATTCTTCATCAATAAAAGGTATTACAATTGGTAAACATAACTACAAGCTTACACAATTTGCAGATGACACAACTATTTTTTTGGACGGGAGTACCAAGTCTTTACAGGCAACTCTTAATGTCTTGGAAACCTTTGGGAGCATCTCAGGTTTAAAAATGAACACTGAAAAAACTAAACTCATCTGGATTGGCAGTAAAAAACATTGCAAAGAAAAGTTAAATGTTTCATCTAAACTGCACTGGGGGGATTCTGACTTTAACCTTCTTGGAATTGATTTTTCGATTGAACTAACACAAATGCCAGAACTATGAAAAGGCAATACTAAGAGCAAAACAAACTCTTAATTCATGGCAACACCGTTACTTAACACCAATTGGAAAAATAACAGTCATTAAAACATTGATTTTATCAAAATTTACCCACCTATTTTTGTCTGTGTCAACCCCTCCTCATTTGATCAACACACTTAATAAACTGCTATTTAGTTATATTTGGGATGGCAAGCCAGATAAGATAAATAGACAACAAATTTGTAAAAAAATCTCAGATGGAGGACTTGCAATGATCCATGTGTACAACTTTGAAAGGTCACTTAAAATAAGATGGGTAAAACATATCATTTCTGGCCGAAACTGTGCATGGCTGACTTTATTAAATCATGAAATTAAAGACCTGAATAAGCTGGCCCTTCTTGGAGGGGATTGGCTCAATCATCGAATATCAAATTTAAATCCATTTTGGAAAACCGTATTTTCATATTTTATGGAATTATGTAGAAAAGTAAAAGTCCATTCTCGTCAAGATATCGTCTCTAGTAGCCTATGGTTCAACACTCACATTGGTACTGACAATCTTTTCTTTCCAGACTGGTTTAAGCACGGTATATATAGTATTGGAGATATTATTCATACAAATGGAAACATTTTAAGTCTACCAGAAATGAAGAATAGGTATAACTTTTCAATTAACTTTCTTAACTACTTTACAGTTAAGAAAGTACTTCAAAACTTTATTACACTTTACCAGCAGAGCAATACATTCGGCTTTCAGAGACCATTTATCCCATTTCATATAAAAGACTTGCTACTTCCAGGACGTGGACATAAATCTGTTTATTTTCAGCTACAGCAGAAAATAAATAAACCACGGAAAAAATGAATTAAAATGGTGCTTAGAATTAGACATTGTACAGGATAATGACTTTTGGAAACAAGTTTATAAGATCTGTTTCTGTGCTATAAATGATAATGAATACATTTGGTTTCAATACCGCATACTATATCGTATCCTGGGCGTAAATGAGCTATTAGTTAAAATGGAAAATGCAGAGAATGATACGTGTAGGTTATGTCATTGCCATGTGGAGTCGCTAACCCATTTATTTTCTGAGTGTACTGTCACAAATGCACTATGGAATAATGTTGTATCCTGGATAGAAACAAAAATATCAATAAAGCTTCATCTGGATAAGATATCAAAAACTCTGGGATATCTTGAACAGGATAACTTTTGCTGGCCACTAAACTTTTTTTTAACTATTTCTAGGTATTATATTTTTACTTGTGCATATAAACATCAAGACCCAAACATATACTGCCTTCAGAATACAATGAAACAAAAGTTCTTTGAACAGGAGATGCTATCAAGGGTCAATAATACAAATGAAAGATTTGAAAAGACTTGGTCTCGTTGGTGTAAAATTCTAAAAAATGACACTCAATAGCTGGATATTTCTCTCTGATGGATACCAGTTGGAAAATGTAGAGCGGTACTTCAGTTTTTACTGAGAACATTAAGATGTAATGCATATTTTTCAAGAAAAAACAAGTAAATGATATAACTTCAGTATTGTAAACCGGTTATAAACAGGTTTGTGCTTTCCTTTTAGTGAATACGTCTCTGTCCGTGTCTTTCTTGTTATTGTCCTTGTGATTTTCATGTTCTGTATATACATGTTTATATATATAATGTAAAATATCAAAAATATAAATAAAAAAAAAATAAATAAAAAAGTTTCATTTCCGGAAGCGACTATTTGTTTACAGAAGACTTCTAATGGTAGGTACTAAATCTCGCGGTTACTCGGGCCGGTTGTCAGAGGGCGAGTACTCGATGCCGTTTTTCAGCACCCGTCACAGCCCTAGTTTAAAAAAATGGGAAGAGCCTGGTAAAGGCATGGTGAAGGGCATATAAGAAAAGATATTCCAGTGAATATCCAACACATTTCAGGGGAAGCGGTAGAGCTAGAAGTTTGCCCAATTAATGTCAATAGGAAGACTGTGGTCCCAGTATGGTAAGACGACACAGACAGAGATATAAATTACATGTTTTCAATACAGTGAACTACAGTACCCCATATATCCATAAGAAAGTGGATCTCTAAAGTCTAAGGCTGGGTCCTGTTGTAAGCCAAAGACTAGATCTAAACTTTGTTTGAATGAGAAACCATGTAGAAAAAGCCTGTGTGTTTAAATTACATTTTGACATTATTGGCAAAGGGTCTTAAAATCTCCAAGGTTACCTTAGTACCTAATTCATTTCAACACAGCCACACAAGTCAAAAGCAACTTCTAGCCAAGTTAACCTCCACTAAAGAGGTTATGTTTTAGCAGTGTGCATTTATTTGTCTCTTTGCAAAATTTTGATGAAACTTTCCAGATATGTCCACAATGATACAAGGAACAGATGATTCAACTTTGGTGGAGATCGAGATGACTGTCTAGATCAAGAATATTTAAAGTATGATACTGACCCATCCTGAACCATGGGGGCAGAAACCCTGCCCTTGGTTAGTCATGGTCACATTTCTTGGCTTTCCAGACACTAATGGTGATTTTTTACTGTTGCAGGGTTGGGGAAAGACTCATATTAGAAACAGCATTCACAAGTTAGAACAACAATTATTCCCACTTCAAATATGACAAAAATTAGAAACTACTGATCACTGAATGTAGTGTAACAATTACATCTTCATATAGTTTTAAACCTCATGTCCTTAAAATCATAATAGGGTTGTAAAAATATAACTCACTAGGTGAAAGTATTGGGTAATTCTCCATTTCAGTTATACATTTGATAATAAAGTCATTAAATAGCACTTTATGTATTCGGAATTGGAAATCTTTAAAAATATACTCAGAATATTCAAAGGGCTCCCATGTTTGACAATGCCTAAATTAATCACATGAAGGACACTTTTGATCAAAAATTAGCTTGTTCAGGGAAGAAATCTATAAAATTGTCTTAGTACTTTAACTGCTTGATTTCTAGAGGTATATAAATGAAGTCAATAAAGATCAATACTCTGTCATTCAACAAAAGTCGATAGACATTTGCTGTGGCCGGAGAAGTCACTAGAAAATCTGTACACTCACCGCTAGCAAACACTGAATACCAGCATGTATAATCTCGACGTAGTAATACTGTAACAGGCAGCCCTCCACCTCATCTTCCGAGGGGATAGGACGCTCCCCCCGACCACTGAAACAGATGAAAGATAATGTTGGATCCACAAAGATTCTTCAGCTCTGAGCCGTGTCTTGTCTACTTTCTCAGGGAAGATTACCTGAACCTGGGTCCCATGTAGTTTAGTATTTGTTTGTTGTTTTAAGTCGTGCCTAGTAGGGCAGGGTCAGTAACACTGGTATCTCTGTATCGAGACCAATTCACTTCCACACCGTATGGGGACACATTACAGCTGGTATTGTGAATGCCAGTATATAATTTAGTAAGAAAACATAAAGTATTAGAACAAGAGGAGAGTGCCCGTGAACGGGCACTGTGTCAGCTGACTGAATGTTTTTGATTTGTGATGGTGATAATGAGAGGAAAGCATAATTATCAGGGAAAGGGCTGTACAGAAATACAGTAAATGGTAACTGAACAGCATGTTCGAAAGATATTCCGAAGCTGACAGAAAAAAAGGACAAAAAAGTTGTGCCCTGCAAATGGTATTATGAAATAAAGTAACAAGGTAATTGTTTAAGTGTAAAAAGTAGGTTAAAAATATTTAAAGAAATACTATAAATGCAATATCCTCGTTCGACCATGAAGAAGGGGTCCAAAGGTCAAATCTGACCATACCAAAAGATTCCCAGCCAAAGAATTTAGGATGGTTTACCATCCCAAACCTCTCGGACCAATAATAAGTGAGTCATAGGCACTTTTTAAGTTTGGCTATCCTTGTTTGACCTTGACGGAGGGGTCCAAGGTCAAATCCGACCACACAAAAAAATTCCCAGCCCATGATTTCCTGTAGCTTGTTTACCATCCCAAACCTGTAGGACCAATAATAAGCGAGTTCTAAGCAATTGTAAGTTTGGCTATCCTCAATTGACCTTGAAGGAGGGGTCCCAGGTCAAATCTGACCACACCAAAAGAATCCCAGCCCATGATTTCCTATATGTTGGTTTACCATCCCAAACCTCCAAGACCAATAATACGCGAGTTATAAGCACTTTAAGTTTGGCTATCTTCGTTTGACCTGGAAGGAGGGGTCTAAGGTGAAATCTGACCACACCAAAAGATTCCCAGCCCATGATTTTCTATAGGTTGGTTTTCCATTCCAAACCTCTAGGACCAATAATAAGCGAGTTATAAGCACTTTTAAGTTTGGCTATCCTCATTTGACCTTGAAGGGAGGGTCCAAGGTCAAATCCGACCACACCAAAAAATTCCCAGCTCATGATTTTCTATAGGTTGGTTTTCATTCCAAACCTCTAGGACCAATAATAAGCGAGTTATAAGCACTTTTAAGTTTGGCTATCCTCATTTGACCTTGAAGGGAGGGTCCAAGGTCAAATCCGACCACACCAAAAAATTCCCAGCTCATGATTTTCTATAGGTTGGTTTTCATTCCAAACCTCTAGGACCAATAATAAGCGAGTTATAAGCACTTTTATGTTTGGCTATCCTCATTTGACCTTGAAGGAGGGTTCCAAGGTCAAATCGGACCATATTAACAGATTCCCAGCCCATGATTTCCTACAGGTTGGATACAATGATTTACTCAACAGTGAGAACCTGAAAGAAGCTATTGATCAGCTATGCCATGACATAGAGGTCTGCAATTTCACTATGTTATAGCTGACCAAAACGTCTGTGAATAACATATTTACCAAAATACTCTAAATGTAATAGTTTTCAAGTTACTACTGATTTACTCAAGAGTGAGAACCTCAAAGTAACTATTACTCAGCTATGCAATGAGCTACATGTCTGAATTTTTGCTCTGTTATAGCTGACCTAAAAGTAGGTGAACAACATATTTAAGCAAAATACTGTAAATGCAATAGTTTTCAAGTTACAACTGATTTACTCAATAGTGAGAACCTGAAAATAGCTATTGCTCCGCTATGCCATGAGCTATAGGTCTGTAATTTCACTATGTTATAGCTAACCCAAAAGTAGGTGAACAATATATTTTAACAAAATACTCCAAATGCAATATTTTTCAAGTTATAGCCAATTTACTCAACAGTCAGTGCCTGAGAATAGCTATTGCTCAGTTGTGCCATGAGCTACAGGTCTGTAATTTCACTATGTTATAGCTGACCCAAAAGTAGCTGAATAACATATTTGCACAAATTTCTGTAAAGGCAATAGTTTTCCAATTACAACTGATTTACTCAACAGTGAGAACTTCAAAGTAGCTATTACTCAGCTATGCAATGAGCCACAGGTCTGGAACTTCACTATGTTATAGCTGACCCCAAAATAGGTGAATAACATATTGCAACAAAATACTCTAAATGCAATAGTTTCCAAGTTATAAGTGATTTACTCAACAGTGATAACCTAAAAGTAGCTATTACTCAGCTATGCCATGAGCCACAGGTCTGAAATTTTACTATGTTATAGCTGACCCAAAAGTAGCTGAATAACATATTTATACTAAATTCTCTAAATGCAATAGTTTTCAAATTATAAGTGATTTGCTCAACATTGAGAACTTCAAAGTAGCTATTACTCAGCTATGCAATGTGTCACAGGTCTGGAACTTCACTATGTTATAGCTAACCCCAAAATAGGTGAATAACATATTGAAATAAAATACTCTAAATGCAATAATTTCCAAGTTATAAGCGATTTACTCAACAGTGATAACCTCAAAGTAGCTATTACTCAGCTATGCCATGAGCTACAGGTCTGAAATTTTACTATGTTATAGCTGACCCAAAAGTAGCTGAATAACATATTTATACGAAATACTCTAAATGCAATAGTTTTCCAATTACAACTGATTTACTCAATAGTGAGAACTTTAAAGTAGCTATTACTCAGCTATGCCATGACCTACAGATCTGAAATTTCACTATGTTATAGCTGGCCCAAAAGTAGCTGAATAACATGTTTATACGAAATTCTCTAAATGCAATAGGTTTTAAGTTACAAGTGATTTACTCAATAGTGAGAACTTCAAAGTAGCTATTACTCAGCTATGCAATGAGCCACAGATCTGAAACTTCACTATGTTATAGCTGATCCCAAAATAGGTGAATAACATATTGAAACAAAATACTGTAAATGCAATAGTTTCCAAGTTATAAGCGATTTACTCAACAGTGATAACCTAAAAGTAGCTATTACTTAGCTATGCCATGAGCTACAGGTCTGAAATTTTACTATGTTATAGCTGACCCAAAAGTAGCTGAATAACATATTTATACGAAATTCTGTAAATGCAATAGTTTTCCAATTACAACCGATTTACTCAATAGTGAGAACTTCAAAGTAGCTATTACTCAGCTGTGCCATGACCTACAGATCTGAAATTTCACTATGTTATAGCTGGCCCAAAAGTAGCTGAATAACATATTTATACGAAATTCTCTAAATGCAATAGTTTTGCAATTACAACTGATTTACTCAATAGTGAGAACCTCAAAGTAGTTATTACTCAGCTATGCAATGAGCTACAGGTCTGAAATTTTACTATGTTATAGCTGACCCAAAAGTAGGTGAACAACATATTTAAGCAAAATACTGTAAATGCAATAGTTTTCAAGTTACAACTGATTTACTCAATAGTGATGACCTAAAAGTAGCTATTACTCAGCTATGCCATGAGCTACAGGTCTGAAATTTTACTATGTTATAGCTGACCCAAAAGTAGCTGAATAACATATTTATACGAAATACTCTAAATGCAATAGTTTTCCAATTACAACTGATTTACTCAATAGTGAGAACTTTAAAGTAGCTATTACTCAGCTATGCCATGACCTACAGATCTGAAATTTCACTATGTTATAGCTGGCCCAAAAGTAGCTGAATAACATGTTTATACGAAATTCTCTAAATGCAATAGGTTTTAAGTTACAAGTGATTTACTCAATAGTGAGAACTTCAAAGTAGCTATTACTCAGCTATGCAATGAGCCACAGATCTGAAACTTCACTATGTTATAGCTGATCCCAAAATAGGTGAATAACATATTGAAACAAAATACTGTAAATGCAATAGTTTCCAAGTTATAAGCGATTTACTCAACAGTGATAACCTAAAAGTAGCTATTGCTCAGCTATGCCATGAGCTACAGGTCTGAAATTTTACTATGTTATAGCTGACCCAAAAGTAGCTGAATAACATATTTATACGAAATTCTCTAAATGCAATAGTTTTGAAGTTATAAGCGATTTACTCAACAGTGATAACCTAAAAGTAGCTATTACTCAGCTATGCCATGAGCTACAGGTCTAAAATTTTACTATGTTATAGCTGACCCAAAAGTAGCTGAATAACATATTTATACGAAATTCTCTAAATGCAATAGTTTTTAAGTTACAAGTGATTTTACTCATGATGGAAGTTACTGAAAAGCCCAAAAGTAGCTATTACTCACTTAGCTATTGAGACAGGCACCCAACTTACTCACCATATTGTAGCTATGAAAAAAGTAGCTGAATAACATATTTTAACAAAATGCTCTAAATGTAACACTTTTCAAGTTATAAATGATTTTGTGCATGATTTCATGAATTTTAATGCATTAAAAATTATTAAAAAAATTTATTAAAAAAAAAGTAAGACAGATCCAGGTCTCATACTCACACAAGAGAATCTACCTCTGGCCTAGTACATATATGCAAGATATGAGAGAAATCCCTGCAATAGTCACTGAGAAAATTGTGATTAAGTGTTGAAATTTTCACACTTTTGGTGGGGGTACCCCCCTTGTAATGTCTCTAGCAAACAATTTTTCATCCTCGATAGATAAGGTATCTTTTAAAAAAAACAGCACGTCTCTAGGCCTTGTAGTTTTGGAGGAGAAGTTGTTCACGCGGACGCGGACGCATCCGCGTCCGCGTCCGCCCACGCCGCAGAGTGACGACATAATGTCAGCTGACTGACAAGTCAGCTGACATAAAAAACCTCAAATCTGAAGAAATTACAAACTTTTATCCCATAAACCTATCCATGAATCTCTAGAAAGACCAAAAAAGATATTTTTTTGCATCTTCAAATTTCTTACATCTTTTTCACTGGAGAAGGCACTTCCTATTCACCTGCACTTCGAGAAGTTTTTCTTAAAATAAACTGATGGTAGTCCTTAAGTCCAACTTCAAAGCAAATACTAAAGGAGTAGGAATAATAATTTCTGGATTCATTTAAAATATACCAACTTGGTGGAGAAAAATTCTTACCTGTTGGCTGTGTAGGTGTTGTTGGTGACCCTGCATCCAATCCCATGATCTATCCACCAACTTTTGTTTCCTGTACCCATATTTAACACACTGTCACTCTGCAAATACAAATTCATTTGATGCCTCATGGTGATATCCTTGTTACCAACAGGGCGTTTGCCCAAAAGGGGAGGGGTGAGGGTAATGTAATCAATGTCTGTTTGTGAACATAACTCAAAACCTATACATCAGATCTGGGTCATATTTCCACAGAAGGTGGGGTTTACTGGACACACATTCCTCCTCAAAGATGATTCAGATCTGGATCAAGCCTCAAGAACGTTTTCCCTTATATTTCACAAATATTTTTACTTACTGCACACCAAAGGGGAGGAGCACTGAATAATTGCTGTGTTGTCATGTTTTGTTTAACTTAAACAACGTCACCTAGTGGGTGATAATATAACATATTGTAGTCATTAACAACTATCGAGGGGGCCAGAAAGCACCCAAGATCTCCTCCAAATCGCAAATACTGACCACCCGGTCACAGCCTAACTTTAAACTGATTTATCTTATTTTTAATTTCATAACAATGATATCAATGGGGTATTTTATATTATAGGCTAAGGCATCGTTAATAGGATATTTTATAAAACACTGTGTGGCCCACTAGGCCAACTAGCAATAAATAATACAGCTGATGCAATCAAAACATGACTCAAGAAATCAGTACAGAAGTCTGTAAAAAATTGAGATAAAAGATTATAATTTCTACAGATTTAGGGTTTGTTTCTTATATTTTGGTCGAAGTATTAAGTGAAATGGAGTCCGGCATTAGCAACCAGGGATTTGTCAGCATCAAAGGCCCGCAATACAAAATGTTCTGATTCCAGGATTTCAAAAAAGGTGCATTTTAGTACACTCCTGATTAAATAGGCCAATGACAGGAAGGGAAACTTATGAAACCAAAACATGGCAGTTTCCTCTCAATGAAATCACAATAAAAGTCGCGAAATTTATCTATGTCAGATAAAAGCATGTTTCTTCGGATTTAGGGTTTCCTTGTAATATTTTAAGTTTTCATTAAAACGCCTATGTTGACAAGCAGATGGCGGTTGTAAAATGTTGCCATGCTATTTCAGTAAAATACTCTCCACACTGAGGTACCTGGGCCACTGATCAATCTCAATTAACAACCCTGCCCCATCTTACACAAACATCATATCAATCTACTAACTGGACAAAGTGTCTTTGGTTAAATTTGGCATATGTAAGATTTTGTTTACTACTGATTTATACAGTGCATGAGATGGCATACATCGTGGACTAACACTAAACCTTAAGAAAATTCAAATGCGCACGCTTGAGTTCATCCGCGCATGCCCATGGTATCAAATTCAGAGGCAGAAATTTTAAACATTTTAAAACTTCCGAAGGACGTGCAAGTTACTGGATGTTTCGTCACTGTGTCACAAAGTCGCATAGGAACCTTGGACGGTTGTTGACGGTACTTGGAGGACAGGGGTGTTTCGCTCAATGCCTATAACCACGGGTTATATCGCCTGTAGTGTGACTGGGGTCTTACAATTCTACACCAGAGAAAAACTTGTGTTCTAAGAGTTCATTCCTAAACAGGAATTCATAATTATTCTACAAAAAATGTGCATCAAATTTACTATAAAATCTTACAATATACATATTTAGTCTTTTTTCTTAAATTTTCAGGAATGATGAATACAGGTGGTTGATAAGAACTTTTTTATGAGAATGACATCTCTACTAAGAAGGAAACATTATGTACTTACCCTTTGTAAAACTCCTACTTCTAGATAAAAACAAATAACAAAGATATTCCATCCCAGCCACACTAAGCACCACACTGTGTACTGAAACAACAATAACACAAATGCATAAGATATTGCCAGTCGCTACTGGTGTGTTACAAAACCCATACTTCCGAGTCGGCTGCAGCTCTTATGGCACCATTCACTGCAACATTGCCTCAAGAGTATGTCTACATAAATTTGCCACTTTACAAATACTTCTGTATTATTATATATACATGCAAACTCTATTAAGCAGAATTGGCCAATTGAATCAACAGACTAGCTGATATATGCTTACATGCAACTGTACATAAAATAAAATTGGACCTCCCATTTGGGCAGATGTCCTTGTACACTCTCTGGATGGAAAGTTTGGTTGAAATTGCTATACCTAGAACATTTTCTGAGATAAATATGTTTGTTTTTTTTTTTGGTTTTTTTTTAAGCATAAATTTAAGATAGCCACAAAAAATGGTAGATCACATCTATTGGAAAAATGAGCAGATGATTAAACAAAATTTTTGGGGGGAAATGGGCAGATGACTTTGCACATACCCTCCTGGCCAAACTTTCGACCCAAATCACTCTATCTAGCACCATTTCCAAAATAAATAAGTTCTAGCATTTTAAGCAGATTCAAGATGGCGTGAGAAAAACTCTTCTGCAAAAACAAGCAGCACACTCCCTTACACATATCATTTGAGTAAAAATTTCAAATGGAATGTCTCTTTCTTTCAGCATTTCTGAGAATAAAAAGGCAATTTTATGTATTGTGCAGAAATTAAAGATGGTCACCAAAAATGACAGGAGACTGATTTTTTCGGAAACATGTGCATATGACTCTGCAATCTGGGCCAAAAATATGTCCAAAATTTCTTTATCTCACACTATTTCTGAGATATTGAGGATTTTTACATTTTCACTGTTAAGAAAAATTGTACTGTTTAATTAAACATTAATAAGTTAGCCAAAAATTAATGATTTCCAGACATCTACCGTAAATGACCTATTTAGCGCATCCGCCCTTGTAACCGCACCCTATCTCTTTTCAAAGCAATATACTGGACAACTTCTAGTGGGTGGACGATTAGACAGTGACAGTGTACAATCGCGGTTGGTTACAAAAGGGTAATAATGACCGATTATTCAGCTTAAATCTCACCTTTCTCAATTTTCTTTAATATCCACATATTTTTTATATAATTTACGTATTTTTACTTAATAAATTGACATTTTTGCCATGGATTTCGAGTTTGTTTTCATCTACCGCCATATTTACAGGAAGTGGGTTCTTTCGGTAGATTCTAAATGTCGAAACACCGTTATTCTTACCGGATTGACCTATACTTCATCCCGGAAAGTGTTTCATAATGGCGGCGCTAAAAGGGGAATTTTTTCTCACCAAAAATTCAATAAAAATAGACTTTCCTTAGCGCACTGTGCGCTAAATAGGTCATTTACGGTATATAACAAACCTCAGACAAATTTCAGTCGAATCAGTTCCATACTTTTAACCTATCATCTGGACAAGCACACCCCTTAAAAAAAGATGGTCAGTAGAAAAGGTGGGAGTCGGCGGCACCTTTGGCGCAAATGTTATCCTGTATACAAACAAGCATCCCTTGCGGGACATTTACCAAATATAATTCTCTCACCACAATAACCACTCTGTGTCTAAACTGTATGGCACCAAACAGGCCTATTATGACAAAAACGATCTGCAGGAAGTTGCCGATGATTGGTGCCCACATATAACCCAGGAAGTCAAACACTTGTCTCTCTACACTTGCAATCTGAAATCACATAAAAGTCGGCACTGTTAAGAGTCTCTTTTGTACAGATCATATTTTAAGAATATAAAAAATGGTACTCCACCTACCAGATAGTTTTTTTTTTATTTTATGGTGGTCCAAGGCTAAAATATCATGTTGCAATGTAAAATTAGAAGCCAAATTAGTAAAAACATTAGATTGATTGAACTTTAACCAGCAACCAATGTACATGAAATAGACTAAATGGGATCTATAGCAATCCTATTCATTGGTACAAGTCTTCTGGGGAGGAAAGAGACCAGTCCACAACATTCACAGCTAAGGTATCATAGACGTACCAAATAGCAGACACATATATGGACAAATAAAAAAGTACAAGTGATGTGACTACTGAAGTTTACAAAATACAACCATTGCTAATGATTTCTTGTCAGTATCTGTGATACTCTTAGATTATTTGGGGTGAAATAGTACAAATATAATTGTCCGCATCCATAAAAATTAGGGCTGCGAACGAGTACTCGAGCCTCGGTGTACGAGGCGGTCTTACCTTGTACTCGAGTCCATTTTAAGTACTCGGTTACTCGCGAGGTATTGTATTATCGCCCACGTAATGAAACGTTTGTGTAAAATATGCTGCATTTCAGCATTTCCATCACATAATATCAATTAAAGTCATTGTTTTCGCTTGAAAGCATAAAATTTACTCCATATTTTATAATATATGGTGAAATAGAAGACGTTTTTCTTCAAAAGTTTCGTTTCCGGAACCGACTATTTGTTTACAGAAGACTTCTAATGGTGGGTACTAAATCTCGCGGTTACTCGAATTCGGGCCGGTTTTCAGAGGGCGAGTACTCGATGCAGTTTTTTTGTACCAGTCACAGCCCTAATAAAAATGGTGAAGAAGTTCAAGAAGTTATTTCTTCATGAATACTGGCAATTACACAGTTTTAAGCCTGTCCTTATTAACACTTCCGATACCACACATGTGATACCTTAAATATTTTTGTCTAAGCAGTGAATTCTGGCCTACAGTCGTAAAAACGGTTAGCAACCCCTTTTTCATAGATGCGGATGATACACTATTTTGTACCAAACTATCTACTACTCAGCTTCCCAAATTTGTCAACCACGTACCAAACAATTACTTGTGGCCATTGTGTATAACTCTACAAAGCAAGTTAGTTATGTGAAGGTTTTAATATGGTCACAAAATGCCAGTGACAAACTTGGGTAGCTGAGCAGTCATGCCTTGCTACCAATTATCACTTTTGTGTCAATTATTACCTGGCAGAAATAAACTACCTTCCCAATCCAGTAAATAAGACATCTTTCCAAACTAAGTGGAACAAATGCACACCAAAAGCCTCTGAAGATAGCCACCAGCATTGCCACCAGCATTGCCACTTGTGGAGTTGAATCCACACAGAGGTGAGAGTCTGTTATTAGATGACAAGGCTAATAACTGCAGTAACATATCACAGTAGTTCTTACTTTCGTAACCAACTATGCTCTGCCACAGGGCATAGTTGGGTACTTTATATAAGGGCTAGGTATCACAGTTGCAGACACAGGTACTACCTTGCTACCAATTATTATCAGATACCAAATATATTGCCACCAATAAATAAAACATGATTCAAATTTCAGTAACTGTTACATGGTTTGATATTCTTTTTTTTTTTTCTTTTTTTTTTTTGTGGGTTTGTTCTATTCACTTAGGAAATAGTTTCAACTCATTTGCTAGACTTGGGCTGCTACTTTCGGTCAAGTTACTGCCTTGCTACCAATTGCTATCACGCCAGGTACCAATTATTGCCAGAGAGAACTAATTAAGTCATATGTAACTTGTAGGGGTGGGTCGGTATGAAAAATATGTACATCGGGAGGTCGCCAATGCAAAACCGTACTGAATTCAGGACTCCACACCGCACCCCAAACAAACATGGATGTTTCCTCAACGACGTCGCAAAGCACAAAATATGCGATAAAAGCGTATAGTATCTTCATATTTCGGGTTTCTGTCAAATATTTTAAGTTTCCCTTCATTTATATGAGTTGACAAGGGAAATTGAGGTTATAAAGTGTCGTAACCAGCGGAACCGCCTCCAGTAGTGTTACGATCGAATGTAAATATGGAAACCGGGTCCCGAAAACAAAAATTCGGCGGAAACCGGATTCGTTCGAATTAGTATACACCAAGCTCTCGTCAAGCTGTAAAACTTTCTGTGCGTGTACATGAACAATAATTTCAACTAAAATGTGGTTTATTTGATGATAAAACAGACGTTTTGGATATTATTTCAATGTATATTGGCAAAATATTACAGAAGTTAATATTTTTAAACGTTTCTGTGCAATATTTTATACGTTTTGATGTGAAATATGTGACATTTCGGGAATCGGTTCTTGGAATTTTTCACCGGATTTCGTTTACTCTTTTATAAATCGAATAGAAACCAACTATCCGGTTTGCTGTCTTTATCACTAGCCTCCAGGTCACTCCATTTCATCTGAGTTGTTCACACTACTGCCTTGCTACCAATTATCGCCGGCTACCAATTATCGCCACAAGAAAATAAAACATTTATATTTCAGTAATGGTCACATATTTCGAAAGCTTTTTGTTGTGTATTTACTCCATTCACTTTGGAAATGGCTGTACCTTAGTTGCGAGACTTGGGATGCTACCTTGGTAAAGTTATATCTATTTGAATTCTGTCTGGCGATAATTGGTACCCGGCGATAATTGGTAGCAAGGCAGTACAGGTAGACAATCATTTGACAGGGTGCCTTAACGGCCAATAACAGTCGGATGACAGTAATCCAAAAAGGTTTGTTACGGAGAGACAACCTCCTCTTTGGTAGCCATCGGGCGAATCTGAGGCAGAAATTTGAAACTTTTAAAAACAACCATATGGGGACTCGCAAGGTAAATGGACAGTTCTCCATTGACTCACAGGATCACATACGGACGTCAGGCAGCAATGCAAGGGATGTTTCACCAAATACTGAATGGTTACCGCGGGCGATACAGTCTGTAATGGGAATGGGATATTAAGAAAATGGACGAAGTACACAACAACTTTTAAAGACTTTCAAGATTTGTGGCCATTACTCAAATATGCACATTTTATTTTCTGGTGGCGATAATTGGTACCCAGCGTTAATTGGTAGCAAGGCAGTATGTCTTTGAATTCTGCCTGGAGATAATTGTAACCTAACAATAATTGGTTGCAAGGCAGTAGGGAAGTGGGTGTTGACAGGTATATATGAATGCCAAAATTTCTAGGCTGCAGATACGGACGGAGTCGGACGGATGGACTTTGGGAGTTAGGTCAGAAAATCAAACAAATATACTGTATTGTTTGTCGAGTTTATTATTTCTTGATCGTACAGCACTGGTTCAGTGAACCACCATGGACTAATAAGGATACATACGAACCAGTTGTAACAGGCAAACTGTCACCAGTAAACATCTGCCTGAGCAACAAGCCATCTTCACGTATTTCGATCCTGTTTGTGTTTCATTTTAAGTTGTGACTAATCTTGTTTTAAAGTTGCAAAAAGAAAACATAAATTTTGTTAACTTCCTTCCGTTTTCTCTGTTTATTAAGTGCAGGTATAAGTTCATACGATTAAAAATATAGGACATTATAGCAATATTGCTGCTTTAAAATATATGGTTGTATTGTATGATATTACTTTATTTTTGGGCAAAACGATTTGTAAAATTGGTCGTACACATAATAACATTGACATAAATGCTAAGGAAGAAAATTTTAATAACTTTTAAAATGCGTAGAGTTCATGAATTTAATTGATAGAGTTATATTATTTTCCGATTGCCCGAAATAATGGAGGGGGTGTTGGGGGACGTCAATATTTAAAACAAATAAAATATCAAATGCTGGTAGTTGTAGATTCTAACCATATTTTACAAATATATGATCCAGCAATATTTTACTGTCACCGCACCTCACTCTGCCTTCTCGCAATATTTAAAACAAATAAAATATCAAATGCTGGTAGTTGTACACCCACAGAGTGATGAAAACGTGAGGCTACAATGGGGTTTCTAACAATATTTTACAAATATATAATTAAGAGCCACTATAGCCTGCGATGGCTTTCCTGCCCAACTTGGAAATGGGGAGGGGGTGTTGGGGGACGTCAGTGAGGAAGGGTAGTTGGCCATTAGTTTATTGTCCAAGCAAGCGGTGATGGCTGTGATGTCTTTTATTTGTAAAATATTTCAGGAGGTGATCTCTGTCAGTTTATTATATATTTTTAGAAAAAA